>HG995416.1:2407500-3607500 GCA_905333125.1 Pheosia tremula | reverse complement strand
ACAAATGTGTGAATTGAAGGACGGTTTAGCGGTAATATGAAATATTGTCCGGGCGGGTGTCGGGCCGCGTTTTCCGAACCTATTGTGTGCGGTACCAAGAACCGGAGTGATCTGCACCGCACAATGCTTTATAATTTAACTAGCTGTCCCGGCGAACTTCGTACCGCCTCAGAATCAAATGTATGAGAAAATCAATTTATTGGTACTCTATGAAATTTTTTAATAAATCTATCCCACGGGAACCCTGCACTTTAACGGGATAAAAAGTAAAAGCCTATGTGCTATTCCAGAACATAATCTATCTCTGTGCCAAATTTCATCCAGATCCGTTCAGCCGTTCAGGCGTGAAAGAGTAACAAACATCCATCCATCCATCTATCCAAACTTTCACATTTATAATATTAGTATAGATTAATCTCGAAACTGTTGTGTGCTACACACCTCCGGCAGTGCTGTCTCACACAATAGTGTTGAGCGAAAATTAACAATCATCTTGTTTGAATTCATTGCATAGTACAGAGTTTTCTACAATAGTTTCGGGACACGATGTTAGGTCTGGCGGAGCCCTGCCGCGCCTCAACGTTTATTGTCGGGTCTTGTGTATGACACAGATGATAGTACTCGTAAAAGCCGCATCTTAGTTAAATTACCGGTAATTGATTATAAGGGTCTTGGGCAGGCAGGCTTCGCCCTGTATACTTAGGTGTATTGTTAAATTATTGAAATTCAAAAGTTGTCACTACTCACTTGTGGCCAGGATGGCGAAGAGTATAGTTCGTAGCGACATGTTGAGTCTCTCCAGTACTACGCTGCACGCCTGTTGAATGCCAACTGACTAAAAAAAGTTAAGCTCACTTATATAACTGACCATCCGAGAGCATGTGGGGGAAGTATTGAGGTATTAATTAATTAAAAGTTATCCGTACCTAACACTAAATAAAAAAATATGACCCATGTGGTACCGAATGATAAGCAAGTTGGTCCAACATTGGCCTCGGTAACATGGTAGCTCCGGCTACATCTGTTACATTTTTCAAATGCATGAGTCATTTTTAATCGTTAATATGACAAGCTGAAGGGTAAAGACATGATTGTGAGGAGACCCGAATGTTTTATTAATAAACTTTCTTCAATAAAACAGCACATCATAGAATATACCAAACGAAAGTGAAACATAGAGTATGGTCGCAGCATATGTTATGATTTTAGTCTGGTGGGATGTGTTCCTGATTGCACAACGAGTGTTCGCGGCTGGCGTAGTGTCGCTCGGCCGCCGGGCGGCGCAGGAGCGCGATGCTTCAATAAGTAAACAAATATGTATATATTTCTGGACAAACACACCAACCATTTCGACCACTAACCAGGACGTCAATAGCGAGATTATTCGATAGCTAACTTGAAAGTTTTAAATACCGTCAGCTAGAGGCGCTTTTCAATTCTCCATACAAAATGTCTAAATACGGTAGACTATGAACTATACAGTTAGCTCACGAATAATCTCGCTATTGACGTACTGTTACTACTACTAGACTGGCGATAGACATTTCCGTTTTATGCTTATTCGATTTTGGCGACGATAGTAGTAATAGCAGATAGTGACATTCCACGGAACTAATGATATACATTTGACATATATGTGACAGCTATGTCAACACAAAATCAATAAAATAGTTTTTAAATGGAATTGGAATTGGATTACTTTGTATCAAAACGATAATACAAATTTTATACCTTTTCATAAAAAGTGTTTTCATTGAAATTAACCCCATAGGCCTTATGTTTATTTTCATCTGAAATTAAAGAAATATATATTAGTGTATTTTCCTTGTTATGAGGAAACTACACCTATTGTGGGTGCCTATTAATTACTATTTACTTACTATCGAAGCACGATAACCACTAGTTATTTTCGATATAATGACTTGTTTTTCTGTTTAATTTGAATAATATAATATCTCCAGACGAACACACCAACAATACGGTCTCACACTAAGCAACGGATATACTATGGATACCGTATAATGGTCTGGGGGCGATCCCAGTATATAATACTTATATCGATAGGTACTCCATAAAATATAGCTCTAGGCAGTAGTAATGCAATCTCTGATATACCTCACTCATGAAATATAATTTGTACTAGCTGTTGCCCGCGACTTATCCGCGACATTAAATTGATATAACTTATTTATTTATGAACTGATTGAAATAAAAAAATACTAAAGTAAGTTTAAGTGAAGCTTGCTACAAAACATAACTTAAAACCACACCCAAATCGTTAGCCGATTTGGGTAATTTCTGAGATTAGCGCGCGCAAACAAACAGACACAAATTCAAACAATCATTGTTTTGGGTTCAATTGCGTTGATAAAGGCCCCCACTTATAGTTTTTCTTATATATTCTTCCATGAACAGACAGCGATCCGTTACATTTTGAACCGACTTCAAAAAGGAGGAGGAATGTGAAGTCGGTGCCAAATGAACAACCGACGAAGAATAATAAAAGTATACTCAGTAAGGAGATGCGCGGACCAATTTGTAGGTATAGTCTTTGGCGCGGACCGGCAAAACTCGACTTAGTTCTTTGTTTGGCACCGACTTCACATTAGTTAAATATCTGATTTAGTTAGACAAGGTAGATTTCAAGATAAGATTATATTTTGCTTTTTAGTTTTTTGAAGACGGTTTTTTTATTTTTATATGTATAGATTTTCAAATTGACACAACCTGAACACGCCGGTTTTCATTCTGATGTAACAACAATAGACCACACTTTGACCCAAATGATATAGATTTCAATGGATTAGAGAAACTCCTGTAAGTAGCTTTTGTGAAAGCAAAATTATTTCAGGGTACCACCCGAACTTGGACTCCCGAAGGGAGACTGAAAAATAGGAAGATATTTTAAAATCAATATAACGTTTGATTCGCAAAATATTAAACGCCAAAGTACAATTCCTGAACTTCATTTAAAAAAATCTGGATGTTGCCTGCATAATACAAACTAAAAATTAAAATTATCCCAAACGACAAGGACGACAGTGATCACAGACCCACTATGTTAATACACAATTAATTTGGCGTCGTTGTTGATCAAACTCAATGGAAAATAAAAACAAATGGCCGCACATATACTTTGAACATTGTTTCTCGTAAGTCAAGACTTTGTTTTACTGAGGTCCTTCTTCGTTGACTTGGCTACGGAAGCCTCAAGTGTGCGTGACCGACACGACACGCACTTGGCCGTTCCATTAACGTACGTTTTACCTTGTTTTGTTGCAACTACTGGATAACTACTAATTAACATTAACATATCAATAAGTTGACAAAACAGGATAATACGATTATTATTTTAGCTTAAATAATTCGGTGGCAAATGGCAGGTTCGGAATATTATTTATATATTTCATGGAAATTTGACAATCCGACAAAATAGGAATGGGAACAAGGCTAGGAAGAAATGGTATATAAGTGCTACTATTTTTTTTTATTAACATATAAAAAAGTTGTGTTTCCACATTGCATGTCTTGTAGCGCTGTTATGTATGTTACATGAAAACAAAATCCGGCTCTCATTTATCAGTGAACCGAGAATAAAATACACTGAGTTACGTACTTAGAAGAAATTTAACACAAGACATTTCAATTATATGGCTTTCCGTTAAAAAATATTACCATCTTATATGAATTTAGTAATTTCCCAGTACCCAAAGGAAATAAAAAGATATATATTTTGATTAAACGTACGAGTGTTTGTTCGGCGAGTGATAAAACTCGACTTAGAGCGAACTAGTCAGCCACTCCAGACATATTGCCCTGGCGATATTGAAAACTTGAGTTGTATGCACCCCCGATATTTGGCGATCACTCCACGCCGCCGCGAACATATCAAACCGACCGCCAAATTGAAAGATAGAAACTATTCACGAGAATGTGAGCGATTTTATTCAGAGGCGTTAAGTGTCACATTATGATGTTTACTTATTACTTTGCATGATTACTTATTACCACTTCTAAAAAGCTCTATTTTATTGACTTTGCCGCATTTTGGCAAATGTAAATAACTTTTTTGTATATGTATTTTGTTTGATTCAATTGTATTGTATACACCTGTTACCATTGTGTTTTATTTTCTATTTAAGTGTTAGCAGAACTGTTAACTATCAAATAGAACACATTCAGTGTTAAAAAAATAATGGAGGTAATAATTTATAGAACTTTAAATTGGAACAACAAAAACAATGAAATTACAAATTAATGTGGGTAATTGAACTCACTCGATTTTCATTCTTTTTTATAATGTTTAAAATGTATATACTATTTTGTTTTGTAACTAAAATGTGAAGTTTAGTTTGGTTCTGTCTATTATAGAGTCCGCATCTGAAATCGTCTTCTTAATTGAGCTATCGCACTATTTGGTAAATATACCGGAGGCCCTGGGGGTTAAATTACAAACTTATTTGAATTATATTATTGCTATTTAATTAAATACTTAGCACTTTTAAAAATGAACGATGTCGAAGAGACGCCATAGAGAAGAGAGTGAAACACAGAGAAGGTTATATGTAGAGAAAATGTTGCACAGATTATTGTTCACTATCATTACCATTTTTCATTTACAAAGCCAAAAAGATATTTGTATTGCCATTCTATAAATTAGATGGTAATGATCTACGTATTTAAACAAATATAAATTGTTCAGATACAAATGCAAATACGCGTTGTTGATTCAATGAGACCTTATAATCTCTACGACCTATTTACTAATATTATTATGTACAAAAAAAGGCGGAAACAGAGTCGTAATGTGAAATGAATGACTCACGTGTCGTGATACATGGTGGTGTTGCCATGAATAATTTAACCATTGCCAGCACTTCCAATTTCCTGTCCACGGAAATTATGATATGTCTGATAGAATCAGAATCAGAATATTTTTTATTCACGTAGACCATTATGTACAGTACTTATGAATCGTCAAAAGTTACAAAAATATTATGCTACTGCTTTACCGCCCGTTCGGAATGCCGTTCCTGTGGAGAAGAACGGGCAAGAAACTCCATGGTTGCTCTTTTTTTTTATTATATGATTTTAATTATATGGTTGATATTCATATATATTATGATCCGATAACATTGTTTTGACTATGGTTCAACGAAATAATATGTGTGATCGCTATGAGGAAATTCTACTATGAACTTCAAATTCCTGGCAATTTACTTTTCGGCCTGATACTTATCATCTGTTTCATGTTAACGACAAAGGAAGTTCTTTATTGTAATTTTGACCGACATAATATAGTTCTTATTACTAGGATTAGTAAGTAGGTTCAAACCCCGACTCGCACCTCTGGGATTTCTGGATTTCATGTGCGAATCTCGTTTTCAACCATGAAAACTGCTAAACGGTAAAGGAAAACATCGCAAGGAAATTTGCATGTCTGAGAGAACCTCTCCAAGGATGTGTGAAGTCTGCCAACCCGCACTGGACCAGCGTAGTAGACTATGGTCCAATTCCCATGAAATTGCCTAGCAGTGGGACATTAAAGTACGCCAGTTAATAAAAAACTCAAATTACGCTTCATTATTTCTGCATACGCATTTGTTAATCACTTGTTGAGGACTTAAATTGGGTATGGGATGTATATTTATCACACTGAATGTATATAGTATATACTTTTTGTACATAAAATATTCAGTAGAGTATTCTTGTAAACTTTCTATGAAGTAGATAATGATATCTGATCTCTAGTTTGACTAAGTTTCAAGGTAAAAAAATTGCCCAATTTTTTTTGTTGTCGGAATCCCGGTCGGATATTTGCATATCTATAATACTTGAGCTTATTTTAATTAATGACAAATCATTTTTAAATGTGACAGAAATTGTTTTGCCACGAATATGAATATAAATAATATTGTTATATTGTAAATTAATCATAACGATTGCATGAAAACCATAGGATGACAAATTGCAATGGCCCGATGACAGGTAACAAATTAATTAAATGTAGGTAATAAATATATGTCGTCCACGCGCCATGTGTGGTCTAGCGGTCCAGCGGTCTAGCGCTGTGATGGTGCAGCGGTCTACCGGTCTAGCGCTGTGATGGTTCAGCGGTCTACCGGTCTGGCGAACCCGCTCGTATACATACGCAATGCTCTGCGAATTTTGATTTGCTATGCCAATTTCAATAAGTGATGTCAGTTCTTTTTTAATTTATTATAAATTACGTTGCATGTTTTTGATAAAGAAGCCCCCATCGCAACTGTGTCAATAGATCATCGTATTAAAAGCTCAAATGGAGCTAAGTGCATAGATACTGTTTTCGAATGAGACTGATTTATTTCTTATGATAATAATGTTGATGACGATGATCATGATGAACTGAATCCCCTACCCCTATCAGTAAAGCTGTGGATACTTTACAGAAGATTTACCCGACATCTTGGGGAACTTGAAAACATACGCATTTCTACAAAATCTATATATACATCCTGTATATATAGATTTTGTAGATATATATCTACATACAGGATGTATATATAGATTTTGTAGATAAAAATAACAAACGATAATAGGTAACATGTTTCTGTCATTACATTAAATGGGTATAAATAATTTATGTCAGTAAACAAGATTATAAAGAGCAATGAAAATAACTCTTAATTAGGAATTCTCTTCCACATCTAACGGGACATCTTACAAATTAATTGTAGGTTACTCAAAATTTCAGGATGCAAAAGAGAAATATCAGAGACTTTAGTGGTTCTTATTGAGTTGACATAAAGGTGAAATTCGAGTTCCCAGTTAATTCTGTTATCCGTTTAATGTACAATGAATTTGTGTTTCTAATTAGCGAAATTGGTTTAATTAACTTGTTAATATAACGAATACACGGATAGGAGAGCATGTACTAATTTCTGCGATTTCATATGAGTGGAGTGATTTTATCCGAAACAGATTGTAGATGATATTTGTACACACGTGGCACATATAGAGTTATTTGAGGTTATGAGCCTAGCATGAAAATATATTAAAATCACACTAATATTATAAATGTGAAAGTTTGGATGGATGAATAGATGGATGGATGGATGTTTGTTACTCTTTCACGCCAGTACGGCTGAGCGGATCTGGATGAAATTTGGCTCAGAGATAGATTATAGTCTGGAATAGCACATAGGCTTACTTTTTATCTACTTTTTATCCCTGTAAAATGAATGGTACCACTGGGATAGATTTGTTTACATTTTTCATAGAATACCAATAAATTCATTTTCTCATACATTTGATTCTGAGGCGGTACGAAGTTCGCCGGGACAGCTAGTTATACATATAGTACACAAAAGTGAGAAATTTTAAATCATACCCAACAACTAGCGCCATCTCTTAGAGTCAAAAGGAACTAAATAATCCACGGCAAGGCCTACGAAATTGCTACGCGACTTCGCATTTTCCTAGTAGGTAGGTATACTTTGTATGGGCCTACGCCGATAAGCAACGTAGTCGACGACCGCTGTGTAAATGAATTTTATCTTTATTTCATACAATCATCAAAATAATGTACAATAATTTGTGCGATTCAATTTAATTTCTAAATTGTCGAAAACTTAACAAAATAACATCTTAATAAGTATTTATTATTAGACATTATTGTAGTGGTTACACCTTGGGTATTACATTAAAAAAAAGGAAATCCTATTTAAAAAAACAGCAGAACCGTTCGCGAAGTAATGACAGTACACTTCATGAGCCCACTCGCATTGAGGGGAGACCCGTGCCCAACACTGGGACATAAAAAAAGGGCTGGTATTATTATTTATTATTATTATTATACTTCATGAATCGTGTACTAACTGACCGAGCAGCCGTCCCCGATTGTTGTAATTAGTCATTCGCCTCGCTGCTGGCCCACCTGGCGGTATATTTGAACCTCGCATCAACTGATTGTTTTAGTGAAAACTAAAGGAACCCGAGAAAGCCTCACAAGGCTGCACGATCAGTCAGCACATAGGTGTTTTATAAAAGCTCTTCTTTCGAGAAATTTGTCAACATCTTCACATAAACACAACTGATCTAAAGCGTACATCGCATCCAAGTAATTAGCAGCCCAAATCCCGAGACGACACTTTCCTAATAACATAGTTTAGCTATTAAACATCCTAGCGCGAGATTTTACATAATAGATGAGCTCGAAGACACTTACGTTGATTAGCTGCTTGTCTTAGGCTTAATTGTAATGCATTATTTATAAATCTGTGTCAGAATAGATTCATATTATTAGGTATTAGTATAGCAGTAGCTCTATATTATACTTAAGGGGGAACTTCAGGGTTAGGACGCGAAATTCAAAATGTCAATGGTTTTTATTTTTTTACGAAAAATTTGGACATCTTTACCATGTAATTTAGCATTTTGCGATATTAGAATTCTGCATTGGATGTCTCGATGTATTAAGTTTGCTTAAAAAAATACCTAAAGCGATACAACACCATAAAGTTAATAAAAATAGCGGTTTTTACAAACCTTATGGTATTATATCGGATTAGGTATTTTTTTAAGCAAACTTAATACATCGAGACATTCAATGCAGAATGCTAATATCGCAAAATGCTAAATTACATCGTAAAGATGTCCAAATTTTTCGTAAAAAGATAAAATCCATTGACATTTTGAATTTCGCGCCCTGACCCTGAGCTTCCCCCTTAAGCAAATTCTTTAAACTTGTTATAAAGACAAAGGCAGGTAGATATTAGTAGTAGTAGATTTGACTTTAATCTGGGTGTTTTCAAGTCGAGAGTGAACAGGTACCCTCTAGGCAAGTATGCTCCATCGTAGATCTCATCGCCACTTACCATCAGGTGAGATCAAGATCAAATACTTGCCTATAATGTATTAAAAAAAAAAGATGATTTGAAAGTCTTTACGCGAAAAGAATAGCTGAAGAATGTTTTGGAAAAGCGAGGGCTTTGCCATGCAGTGCATCTAAATGTGTGTGTGTGCATCTAAATTCAAATTGATTCGCGTGAATTACTTCTACGGTCGTTCTGTATCCGACGAATCAGAGGCTCTGCGATTAATCTAGCAAAGGAGTACACATATCCCAGACTGGAAACTTCGCATAAAGCACACAATAGCCCAGCAGGCGGTACATGAAAAGATGTCGGCGCATAAGGAAATCATGCCGTATGTTTGAACGTACAAATGTACGAACAAGCCGCAGGATCGGGCGCCCACACAATGCCCTAATGCGAGAAACCGAGTTCATTGTTTGCCCATCCATTGTACGCCGCGCTTCAATACGCCTTCAAGAATAAGAGCTTTCCCGTATAATATGTACTTTCGACTTGGCAAACGATAATTTTAAATTATTATTAGCTTTGAAACAATACTGTGTAAGCTCAAGTTGCTGTTGGTTAAGTTATTAACGTTTCAAATCATGAAGACCTTTTAGAAGTATGGACAAATAGTAACGTTCGTTCAATAAGGTTTGGTAAACTTTGGTAAAACCAAATTTTCATTTAAAATGAGCGATGACATTTTGGTCACTAGGTAGATATATCCAATGCTAACTTGTTATATATAAGTATATACCAAATGAACGCTTATCTTACAATCTTTATATAGCAACAGTTTCTAGATTGCTGGCGATAAAATAGTTTATTAATTCAATTAAAAATAAAATTTAAAGGGTTTTTTGAGTTGTCATCATTAATAATTGCTTGTTGTTACCTGACCATAAATGGATATCGGGAAAAGTACTACTAAACGTCGCTTTTAACTCAAAAACTACTGTGGAAGAGTTTACAGAAAAGAGTAGAAAAATTGGTAGGAAAAACGGCTAGACCTAACACCTAAGACAATACACTTAAAGAGCTTGTACTTAATAAAAGTATTTGCACCTTCCACGTTCGGCTATCGATGATTCGCCTGATAAAAAAATTCTTCAACGCCGCATTTTATTTTTTTTATTTTTTTTTATTACCTTATAGGCAAGTATTTGATCTCAATCTCACCTGATGGTAAGTGACGATGAGATCTACGATGGAGCATACTTGCCTAGGTAGGATGGCGGCAGTAGACAGAGACGCTACATTCACTAGGCACATGCAGCGCAGCTGATCTGACCCGCCATCCATGAATGGCAACACCGAACATCATGCCGGAACACGGCTAGGCCGCTTGGCGACATGGCTTTGTTCAGTGGGTGGTGACTAGCCACGGCCGAAGCCTACCGCCAGTAATTTTATTCCCTATATCAGTTTGAAACTTTTACGTGTTTCTGTTATTTTATTCTTTCGTTTATAAATACTATCAATCGTTTATAAATACTATCAATCGTTTATAAATACTATCAATCGTTTATAAATACTATCAATCATTTAGCGTCTCGGCCTAATTGATGAATGCGTTTTATCCACTCTGTACATTTTGTCATTAAATAAATGTAAAATAATGTCGTAATATACAATAACATCTTATCATCGTTGATTATCAACGGCCTGATTAGCGCAGTTGGTAGTGACTCCGCTTTCTGCGCCGAGGGTCCCGGGTTCGAATCCTGGTACAGACAAGCCTTGTGTGATGAGCACGAATGTCTGTACCCGAGTCATGGCTGTTTAATATGTCTATAAGTATTATATACTGAGTTCGCCCTCAGTCCATTGTACGGTACGGACACAAGCGTTGCTTAATGTGGGACCGTATAGTTGGTGTGTTCGTATGGCGATATTTATTTATTTTTTTATCAAAGTTGGTCCTCCTTAATGGAGGTCGTGTATGGAAAGACAGGACGCGTTACATGTACTATATTCTTATGTCTTTGGTCACTTCGACGTCATTTTTAATAATTCCCTGGTAAAGAATCTGTTGTAACAGCTATGCATTGTAACAACGCAATGAATGTAAACATATCGTGCAGTCGTTTCCTATTCTACATTAGCATATCCGAGGCAGAAAGCCACAAAACATCAAACAAACCCCTGGCTGTTATGTAACACGTGCTTTGCTGTAAAAACTATAATAACGATATGATAGGTACAATAAATTGCCGCTAGTATACACTGTACACTGGTTGCGGGTTCAATTTTACCTGGGGCATATTTCGGTAATAGTCGTTTATTTAATTTCCCTGTTCTGGGTGTTACTGGTATTCAGTTCATTATTCGATGCAAATAATACAATTCGGTGAGTTCGTCTTTCGATTAACTATTTTTAAATTTACTAAATGTACTCCCATGATTTGATTGTGGACTTCGTAACAATTTTTAAACATTTCCGATTATTTTATAACACACTCAAGAGAAGCGAAGTTATTCATGAAACATGTTTATGAAAGTAGAATCTAGTTCATCGTTTCTTTACACAAGAAGTTTGGGTTCAGAACGTCTCGCTAAGCGGCGCGTCGCTCGGCTTCAATCAAAACTTATGTTGATATTGGAAAAGTTAGGTTAAGAGATTGATGCGTAAGCGCAGTACAGAGGAGATGACCTCCAAGAAATTGGTTCAGATAAACGTCGCCTTGAACAAAAAGTCTATTTGTAACTAGAATCTGATTTCGGGGCTTACTCAAACTATTTTGGGTGAATTAGGCGCCTGTTTTGTTTTGGCAAAGAAAAGCTCTCACATTCTCAACGTGCCAAGCAACCTGGCTTTATAGTGCCGAGTTCGTGCTCGCTTAAAGGAGAATAAATATTTCTGCCTCTGAAAATACTGGCATAATATTATTTGGTAAGTATATTATTAATACTATTTCGGCACCTACATTAATTGTAAAAAAATATATTTCGTATACGCCTACGGGGGCACTTACAAATTGTCATTTACATTTTTTTTCTTGAATCTTCAACCGGATTAGAATGCCACCTCAACTGAGAAGATTCGGCAAGAAACTCAGTAGACGTGTCTTTTTAACAAGATTTTTTTTTAAATTACAAAATATTTTGTTAAATTACTCTCAACTAAATCAGAGCAGCTATTCATATGTGACGTGTAGGCAGTGTTATCATTTATTTATTACAGAATATAAGAAAAACATCCTCGTTTATAATCGAGATTAATCAATCTGTAAATTGCACCATGAGTCGTTGCTGGAGGTCGGTGGTTGGAACATGATTCTAGAGTATACTCCGATATCTTGGGGGTCATTGTTATTTCTGAATAATTTATGCGTTCGGGGTTTCTTTTTAATTTATAAGTCACAATATATAAAGTTTACTTAATACTATGAATGTCAGTTCCTGTGAGTATTTTTATTACATTCCTCATTGCAAGGGGCATTAGAAATGTAGTCATGAATAGTGTTAATTATAATATCTGTTTGGTTAGTACCTACTCAAACTAAATTCATCCATTTCAATACGATTCCATTATACAGACGAACCGCACATTTAAAACGAATAATTATCATGTCATAATTATATTGTGTCCACGCGATGTAGTAATTGAATTCATTGTTGATTAACATAAACAAATAGATAAAATCAACAGCTCTGTGTTAAAAGGATAAATAATTGATATATATCCTCGATTATTTATCCTATTCACTCGCTGTTAAATTTGTTAAGAACGGGTGGTCCGAATTATATCTTTGATTTTATGAATGAACTATTAAAACATTGGAAAATGTCACAAAAAAATTGAGATCAACGTCCTCGTCGGGAACGTAAAACCATAAAGTAAACGCGATAAAATCCGTTTTTTTTTCTAATTTCAATTTTGAAATAATTTATTTTCTCAATTATTTGATTCTGAGGCGGCACGAAGTTCGCCCGAACAGCTCGTTTAATATATATATATGAACTATCTAAGTATATTAATTTTGTTTATAACTAGTATGGTAGAGACAAAAATATACTTACCACAACTATTCCAATGCACTAATAAATGTGCTAAATTACTTATATAACTTTTTTTAGCCTTCAAATCCCAACTTGTTATCGCAATTATAACCATTATTCCGAGGCAGTTTAAAAGTCAAAACACGTGTCCACCATCGCTACTAACAATATCGCACGTCTACCGCCCAACGGACGGCTGAGTTCCGGAACACGGAAAAAAACTCACAAAAATTCAATTCAATTTTTCATTCATGTTTCTGACGTCACGTTTAACAAAGAAGATACTCAAATTGACAGGGGATATAGTCTTATATGCATTTATATATATATTATAGTAGTGCTAGCCAATTTGGTAGAACACTTGCCTTGGTAACGAGGATCGCAGGTTCAAACCCCGTTTTCCCCTACCACCCGCAAAGTTTCATAATATTTCTATGATAAAAAAATTATATACGTTTAATTTTCAAACTGTGAAACAAGAATGTTTGGGGGGAGTTTCTTAGGAAGAAACGACACGCACAAGTCACTGGCAACACCTTACATGTTTGTTTCTTGGCGTGCCAATGCCTCTTCCACGATGACAGCGGACATCAGAAAAGAGCGTTGTGTCTCCACCCAAGAAGTTTCAGAATGTCTCTCAGAGAACGCCGCCCGTCGTAACCGCTTCAATCAAAATTTAAGTTGATATTGGAAAAGTTCCCAAAGAGATTGATGTGTAAGTGTACAACAGGAGTAGGAGCGAGTCGCTCGTTTGAAAGTGCCCGGCTTTTTGCACGGAAACTTTATTTGTAACCGGTGAACGAGTTTGAAACTTTGACGTGTATATTTGTGTAGACTTTTTGAGGTAGGATTCAGAAATACATTAGATAAATATAATAATTCTCTGCAGTGATAGTCAAGTTGAAAAAGCGAGGTAAGCTCAAAGCCAACCACCTAGGTTTTCCTAGAGTCTTGGCCTCAATCATGATTATAATTTTCTGCACATTATTAATTGTAGGTTTCTTTTTCGTTGTGACTCTTAATTTTTTTCCAAAATCAATATCATATTAAAATATTCAATTTCATTATCGCAGGCGCTATGAAATACCCGCGGGTTGTGTTTTACATTAAGCTATTAATTAACAAAGGGCAGGCCATTGATGAAAAAAAAAACGGCTAACTTTCAAATTTCCACGGACGAGTAGAACGTTTAATTAACTCCATTTTTAACCTTTTTTATACTTCACCCTGTAATTATTACAAATTTCAACATCTTTGATCTAATTTTGTATGTACTTTACACAACGGGGTAATTAAAGGCTATGAAAGATGAAATGCGTAGAATAAACTTTGTAAAACGCCGGTGTTTTTGTATGAGATACTTCCTCTTTGCTCAGCCCAGTGGTTATAATAGACATGATGGCTTTAAAGAGCAACAGTTTACTTTTTAAAAATGTTTTCAAAAAATTCAAATGCTTTCCTAATATTCTAACCGCGTCTCTATGCCCCAAAAACTTATTTAAATCCTTTTTAATAAACATATAAGTTTGAGCTCTAAATAAGCAATTATGGTATTTTTTTACATCACGTGGAAATGTACTTCTATTATGATTTCATGCTAAAATCTATTTCAATTGATAAAAAAACGTATAAGTATTTATGTAAAGATCGACGGAAAATTCCAACTCGGGGTGGTTCAGAATCATGAGTTGCGCAAAGAAATATCTGCCTTAATACCTAAGCTACTTATTCTCTTGCGAGCCGAACATTTGACAAATCCTACAAAAGATGGAAAATAACATAGTTCCGACGTAAACAAATACCAGAAGTTTATAAGTAGATATTAAGTTAAGCCAATCAAAACAAAAGTACAAATATAATAAGAAAACGCCGCTAAAAGGTAATTAAGTTTGTTGGGAAATGAATTTCCTTCATTGTTCTTTTTAAAAAGAAAATAATTTGGTTTTAACAAAAGACAGCTTTGATTGACCGCGTCATTTAGCCTGACAGGAAGTTACTCCTCTGTTGAGTTATTAGAAAGACTTTTAAAAGAATATACTTATTCTTTTAATAGCGGTCGTTTTTTCAGTTAAAATGTTATGGCCCCATGAATCGAAATTCGGGAACTATTTTGTTGCCAGGTGAATCTCAAACCTGAATTCAGGGGCACAAAGTCTGTAGGTATTTAATACATAGGTCTCGAAAACTTAACGATTTATAGATCACTGCTCTCTCCTTTCCATGTCTCGGAGGGCACGTTAAGCTGGCGATTGTCATTCTACCGTCTTTGAAAGTCTTTGCACATAGTCAAAAGCCTAAAAAAACTAACTAATGCTCTAATCCTTCGGTGGCCTGTCGGTAGTTCTATTTATTTTTTTCTTTCTGTCTTTACGAAATGATATGCGATGAAATAAAATGGATATTGAGGCTCGGAGGGCAGATGACAAAGCAGTTGACATTAAGCCTTTATATTATACAGATTATTTCAAAAAGGGTAAAGTCAAAGTCAAATCATTTATTACGTATAGGCCTACGGGGGCACTTAGAAATTGTCATTACATTTTTTCCTTAACTCTACAACCGGATCGGAACGCGACCTCAACTGAGAAGATCCGGCAAGAAACTCAGTGGGCTTTTCTTTTTTTTATCCATTATTTTACAAAAAAAAAAAAAAAATATAAGTATGCTTACCTTTGAACCTGCTCTTGGGTGCATTTGTTATCATTATGTAAAGTGAGAATTACGATATGTCAATTTAAGAAAATACATTTTGTTCCTCAAAAACTACAACAAAATTAACACACATAACGATCACAAATGTGAAGGTGTAAAAGTAAGTACACCCATTCTTAATAACGCTGTATACAAATAAATATAACATGCAGTTAAAAGAAATCAACAGCCTAAAGTCAAACAGGCGACGCGCTAACGAAGTTACACTGTGCGGTTTGGCTGCAGCCTTCTAATTATCGGTGACACGACACGTGCTCGTCCACAAATTAGCTTTGAGTCTGCACTCGGACGGGTCGGCTACATGTTTAGTTGTCAAGTGCTATTTGAGTTGTAAGTTAGTGTACGGGCTAGTGAACTTATTGTACTACCTTTAGGATGGTCTAGTGTTCTCCCTACTATTTGACTTTTTCCATGTAAGGATCATGATTTAATCAGTAAAGTGCACTTACAATATTATTAAGATGACATGTTCTCTTCACGGAGGATGCCCAGGACTTGTGTTACCCTCTCTTCACCTCCTCAGCAAGATTCATAGGAATTACGAGTAATTTGTATAATGTAGAGTTGATTTTATCTGTTTTTTATCGTTTTCTATCTTCTAACTATTATTATTATTCAATTTATTTAATAATAACATTATATTACCAGTGTTGCCCCTTATCGTCTTATATGACGGCCTCTATAGGGGGCCCACCCAAAGAGCGGCGACTCGCCACCTGTTAATAGTAATTAGAAAAATACTGATTATGGCAGGTGTCCGCAACCCTTCCAATATTCCCAGCACATATCCATCCAATCCTCAATCCATAGTCCCAATTATCTTTCCATATTCGTGCATTAGTTCCTCCGCCTGCTGAGGTCAATTCGCTGTTTACGCTATCATTTCCAGCAGTTGACCCCAGCAGGTGGCTAACATACATTTAAAATTCTCAAAAGGGCCTCTACGTGTTGGACCCATGTCCCCGCGGAAGCCTTCCAAATATCCGGGTATAGCCGTATAATTATTATATGAATTCCATAAACCCATTGTGTTTTGACAAGGTCGCAAGCATTCCATTCTTGGACAGTCTATCCAGAACAGATCCAAGATTACGCTAATGCACCCTGTCATGGGTGTGCCACGTAACTTGAGCTTCGGATATAATTAATGGATGGCGGTAAAGGGTATTGTGATTGACGTATCAAAGCAGATCAATCAATTTGCGATATCGGAATAAGAAATATGCGTCGATGCATGCGAACGATATGAGTGGCTTCCTATTATTTAGAAAGTGTTTTTTGCTCTATGTTCTTACTGACCGCAGCTTAACATCGCTGCAGCGATTTGAAATTTCTTACGCATCACCATTTTCTTATACGGTTGAAGTATGAATTGAATACAAAGTTTGTTCCATAAATAAATAAATATCCATTTATATCTACAGTTATTTACCATTTACAAATAAGCTTACGCTTCGTAACTCAGGTTTTAATGTCGTTCTCTTATCTTTGACCTTTCCAGTTAATGGAATAATCAAATGACTGAGTTTAATTTAAGATAACTAATGAATGGTAAACGATAAAATATTTCGTTGTATGACACGCTTCGTATTGAGTATCACTGTGTAAAGTACTTAAATACGTACACTTTGTGTCGCAATATTTTGTTGAAGATTAAAATCGATAAATTATCGATTTCATTTATTTTATACAAGTGACAACCCTAATCTCCATGCTCTCACTTGGTACCGGTATTTAAAGGCAGACTTAAAAGAAAACAAATCTAACAATGGCCTCATTCCAGGGAATCTAAATGTAGAGAGTGAAAAGACTCTTTCCACTGCTTCGGCCGGCTCCGCCCCACTCCACTCCGCTCCGCTTCGCTCTGACCCGCTCTACCCTGCTCCGTTCCACTCCATTTTGCTTCACTCATCTCCAAAATAATATATCTGATAAAAATACGTAAAGGCAAAATTCAAGCCCCGCGAGAATGACCCACATAGATATTGAATGTCGATTAATCGGGTACCGACAAACTCATCATCAAACCAAGTTTGCCTTTACCAGTACTCGAATTAGGGCCACTATATAGAAACACATTGTAAAAGAAGGTGTTTCTATTATATCTAAGTGTGCTGTGTAATGCCCTATTAGCTGCGAGGCTGGACCGGGCGGGTAATTGAGCAATGATTACAGACACCGGCTGTTGCCTGTAATCAGTGTCGTATGTTCAGCTTCTTATACCACAAGTACTGCGTCTAGTGGGATAATCCTGATCCCTAATTGTAGGTTTTTTTTTCTAGCCCTCATTTTGAACATTCAGTTCCCTCTAAATATTGTCGGCGAATACTGCATGCACACTGAATTTAATGTTAGTTTGAACGGCACTGGTATAGGACCGTAGTAAGCCCTTGCGGTAGAGCTACCTATTACCAAACGATGGACAGTCAATACCTGCAATAGTACTTGTATGCTTATACAGAAATTATTCATATTTAAAACAACTAAATCCACGACAGCAAAGTCGCGGGTGCAACAACACTATAATAACAATATTTTATTTTTTTTATTATGTCCTGTAAAAATGTCTGATACACATGGTGATCCTGATGTCCCAGAGTGCTAATTGGTTGTTAATTGACATTTGTTTTTTGTCTTCCTTCCTTTTTGTACGTACGGTATTTGGTTGAAACCCTTCGTGACTAGATGGTACCGATTTTTCATAACAATGGATAGGTTGGAGAAAAAACTTAACTGGCATGTATGTTTTACATAGAGTCATAGTCATCAATATAATAACACTATTAGTTATACAGAATCATTCAGAAAGAGTATACTAAGCCTCGAACTTGCACTTCTCTCAGAATTTCGATATTATATCAATAAAAAAAAATGCTTAAAAAATTACAACTGTCATTTTGTTCGTTTTTTTTAAATCTTTATATCGAAATTGTGACCTCACATAATGATTACAAATGCGCTTTATTTTTTATTCCCTTTCAGAACCACACTGTATTAATTCAGTTTTTGATAGGGTAGGGAAAGGTACGAAAACTTATGAAAATTGTATAATAATATCATCCAGGCGATAGAAGCTAAAATCGGCTAAAACAATGATCAATTCAATTGAAAAAAAATATACTAAGAAGTTACCGCTCTTGCCTCTTGTAGGTACGTATACCCGAAAAAATATGCCTTAAAGGTATGTATGTTATATTTTCCTACAAAAATATCTCACAAAACTTTACTCTGTATAACAGCAGACTGTTGTAGCTCTAAAAACATAATTTTGATCACGTTTCTCATAAAAGGCGACGCAATTCTTTATAAAAATTTAGGGTTGAAGCCGAACCTAACCTTAATGACTCAAAGAAAGGTAACAAAAAGCGGCCTAACAACGCTAGGCTAATATTCAGGGTGTACAAAGAAATGTCAGCGGCTGGGCGCGTGACACACATGTTTTACCATACGGAACAATAGGGACAACACAAAGTGTTGGAGCACAGATCATAAAAAGACGTACGACGGGACACTTGACGGGACACATGAGATTGACATCGTATTTCTCTTAGGTATAAAATTGTGTAAAAACCATTTTGTCATCTTAATTATTTTGTTACCTTCTTTTGTTTTTTTAGCAGGTTCCTTTTGTACTATAAAAAAACTATTACCGACCGAAAATTTCAAATTGTCATAATTCATTAAGTATCTTCTATACATATAAATACAATTGGAGTGTCTGTTTGTAATATTAAAATAACCGCTTTTTACTAAGTGCATTTGGATGTATACACGGTACCTATACCAAAACAACATTTTTTTAAATTTTTGTCTGTCTGTCTGTCTGCCTATCTGTTTGTTCCGGGTAATCTCTGAAATGGCTGGACCGATTTTGATGGGACTTTCACTGGCAGATAGCTGATGTAACAAGGAGTAAATTAGGCTACTTTTATTTTAGAAAAAACATAGGTCTCACGAAAAAAAAATTAAAACCAATGTTGCAGCGTTGCGCCTGATTAAGTTTGATAGCAACAACCTGAAATGCATCCCGCGGGCTCAGAACGTGCGAGCAGGCTGTTGCCAACGGTTGTGTCTTTGTTAAATACCACACGCACGAAGTCGCGGGTCACAGCTAGTTTAACATAAAAATCTTCAATTGCGTCAACGTTTCTAGGTCTTTTAAAAAAGTAATGGACGATACCCCATTGTGTCTTTTTTTCATAATAACTTTAATAATAAGTACTGTACCTACTTTGATCGCCCTCAGTCCATTTTATGGTACCCATAACAGATGCGTTGCTTAGTAAGTGTGTTCGCCTGGCGATATTCATTTATATATTATTTTTGATTGAAAGACTCAATGTGAAATAACGTGTTCAAGGTTTGTATTTGTATACAGATATATTGTAGCGGCGACGTTTGTATCTTAGGCGGCATCACATGGCTCCAAATTAATATAGTTAATGCGTTTCCTGCGTTTGCCTCAGGCGGGCTGTCGTGATGAAAGGTAGACGGGGCCTAAGCTTGTGTCTGACAACGAATGAACAGACATACCATGTTTACCGGTATGACTCGAGTCTAGGAAATTGTAGTAATTAGTTTGATATTTCGCTTCTACCACAGAATGTTTAATAGTACAGGAACAGAAGGATCACTTCGCGATGATATTTAAATAAATAGCGACTCTTGGTGTGACACATTAAAGTGCATTTCAACTCGCACAACGATGCGTGCCTAAAATTATATGCACTCTTCTTCTATCGTGCAACGCTTATATTTTCTGACTCGCGGACATACACAGAATGGCCTGCCGATGTTCTTGTAGTTTCTATAGGGCGGAGTGCCCTTTTTTTTTTTTTTTTTTTGTTGACGGGGGGGAAATCTTCGATAGATACCCGGCCTCTGTGTGGGAGAGGGCCGGGTTATGTGGGATTCTTACCCACTAAAACCCCCCCGGTGGCCGCCTTCGACACATGTTGGAGGGGCTCCGGGATCTCCAAACGGAACGCACCGGTGCCCCTCTTGTGCCTCGCCCCCTTATGGGGGCCCGTCTCGGGGGAGCAGATGTTTGCACCCCCTGCGCCCTCGCTGCGCACGGCGGCGGGGAGCCACGCCCGCCGCCGTCCTCCTCAGGAGTCGTCATCGTCACCGGACGTCCGGGGCCCACACCCCAGTCGTCCTCGACCCCGAGGGTAGCCCGTTATTTAAGGCCCTGGGCATCAGGGCCGGGGGGCCTCGACGAAGCGCGACTCGGCGTCTTCGTCGGCGGCGAGCGGGATCGGCTCTCTCGCGATCCCGCTCGGCTGACTCCTTCTGGGACATAACAGTCTCACAGAAGGCAGTCATAGCCCCCCACGCCGCTTCCCCGGACAGCATAGCCGACACTACGCTGTCGAGGGAGAGATCCGATCCGATCCGTTGGACCAGGATTCCCCGCTCCGCGTCCCACGCGGGACACGCCTCCAGCGTGTGCTGGGCGGAATCCAGGTCCCCTCCACAGTGGTGGCAATTGGTCGTTGCCTCGCGTCCTATCTTGCACAGATAATCACTGAAACAGCCGTGTCCAGTGAGTATCTGCGCAAGCCTAAAGGTGACTCGCCCAGTCTTCCTCCTCACCCAAGTTTCGAGGACCGGCAGAATGGCGCTGACGACGCGTTTGCGCGCGTATCGCTCCTCCGAGAGCCGCGCGCGCCACTCGTCGAACGCGCGTCTCTGCTCCTGCCGGCGTATGCTTTCGAGCGCTGGCACCTCCTCACCCCTCCGGCGGAAATCGCGGTACCGGTCATAGACCCTCGCGTCCATATCCGCCAGAATGTCCAAGGGCGGGAAGCGCGCCAGGATTGTCGCCGCCTCAAAGGATACCGTGCGGTATCCTCGTGCGACCCGGATGGCCATCCTCCGCTGCAGGGAATAGATTTTAGTCCTGCAGCGGCGAATACGCAGCCTGGGGGCCCAGACTGGGGCCCCGTATACCACCACGGATCGCACGACCCCCGCATAGAGGCGGCGGACTTCCTCGATCGGTCCCCCGAGGTTGGGCAGCAGTCTGTGCAGAGCACCCACTACCCTCTCGACCCGGGGGACCAGGCGCCCGAAGTGCTCCTCGAAACCCCATCGACTATCCAGGGTGAGGCCCAGGTACTTCATGTACCGCCCCACCCTTACCGGCGAGTCACCCACGCGTATCCACGAGTCGGGCGGTTCCCTGCTCCTCGGCAGTCCGTGGAACCATAGCGCCTCGGTCTTGTGAGACGCTATGTGCAGGCCCAACTCGCGGATCTTGGCAACGACCATTGCCACCCCAAGCTCGGCGAGCCTCTTGGTCCTCTCGAAGGTGTCCCCACTGGCAATAACCAACGTGTCATCAGCGTAACAGACGACATTTACGCCAGCGGGGAGTTCGACACGCAGGACAGCGTCGTACGCGATGTTCCATAAGAGGGGTCCCAACACGGACCCCTGCGGAACACCGCAATTGACCTCCCTCCGGTGCACTGCACCGTCATGTCCCAGGTACGTTATGAACCTGTCGCGCAAGTAGCCCCCGACTATGATGGCTTGCAGGTAGGAGGGCACATGATGATGTGCCAGTGCCCCCGCGATTGCGTCCCAGGGTAGGGAATTGAAGGCGTTGACGATATCCAAACTGATCGCCAACGCCACGCCACCCCGGGACACCGCCTGCTCCGACAGGGAGCGGACGCGAATGATCGCGTCCACTGTCGAACGCCCCTGCCGGAAGCCATACTGGCTATCCGCCAGGTCGGGGCCGACACGCGACAAATGTCCGCTGACACGACCGGCAATGATCCGCTCAAAGAGCTTGCCGGTGTCGTCCAGCAGACATATGGGACGGTATGCAGAGGGGGAGTCCGCCGTCCTGCCTTCCTTCTTCAAGAGGACCAACTTAGCCTCCTTCCAGGCCGTGGGGAACGTAGCAGTACGGAGGCAACTGTCAAACAGCTGCCTCAGCCTGTCCCCCAGGGCAGCCAGAGCCAACACCAATGCCCGACCCGGTATACCGTCGGGTCCTGGCGCGGTGTTCTTGGCGCGTAAGCGGCCAACGGCTCGGTCCAGCTCCTGCTCGGTCACCCCCAACTCATCGGTATAGTCCGAAGGTGTCGGGGGGATTGAGGGACTGGCCGTCGCTGCCGGGAAGAGCGTTTGAATTACCCTCGCCAGCAGCTCCGGCTCCAGGGTTTCCGTCACCGGGGGCATCCAGGGGCGGAGCTTTCCAAGCACCACCTTGTAGGGACGCCCCCACGGATCTCTGCCCAATCCCTCCAGGAGCTCGCTCCAGGACCGAGACCTGGCGTCCGTGATGGCGAACTGGAGCGCCATAGTGGCCACCCGGTACGCCGCGTACGCTCTGGCTGTCTCTTCGGCTGAGGCTCGCCTTCTTCTCCGGGCTCTGGTGTACTGGCGTCGGGACCGCAGACACGCCTCGCGCAGTCGCGTGACCTCCTCAGACCACCAGTACACCTGCCCGCGCTTGGGGTTTCCGGCCCGGGGCATAGCGGCATCACACAGTGCCGTCATCGTGCCCCGGAACCAGATTGCCAACCTTTCCGGATCGGATCGGATCTCTTCGGCGATTTCCGGCCATGCCGCGACGCTGGCGGCGGCTTCGAGAATGTCTCGATCTAGCCGCTTGAGAGCCCAACGTCGCGGGGGGCTGCCTTCCCGGCGGCTGGAGTTGTCGGGGCGGTGGATGGCCACACCGAATTCGATGTGGCGGTGGTCAGACAGAGTGACCACCTCCTCCGCGACCCGCCATCCCGACAACCTGGCCATGGCAGAGGGAGTCGCCCATGTAAGATCCACGATCGACTCCCCCTGCCACCGCACACATGTGCTAACGGACCCCCGGTTTACAAGCCGGAGGTCCAGCACAGCCGCCCATTCTAGCAACGTCTCACCCTTCGCATCGTCCCTAGGGCCGCCCCATGCTCTGGCGTGGGCGTTGAAATCCCCCAGGACGATGAGCGGACGGGGTAGGCACCTGCGAATGCAGCTCGCCAGCCCGTCCAGGTACACCTCGTACTCGGCGAGGGACCTGTTGGGAGAGACGTAGCAGCCCACTATGGCCAGAGGGCCCCAACTAACCGCCACAAAGCCTTGCCCCCTTTCTATGAGGGAGCAGATTGGGACCCTCTCTCCGCCACCCCAGTACACAGCTACTGAGGCGACGTCGTCTCCAAACCAGCGAGGATGATCCGGGACGACTTAGGGCTCCGCCATTACGGCAAGGGCAACCGACCGCTCCGCAAGAGTCTGCATCAGCAGGTTCTGTGCGTTGCGGCAGTGGTTGAGGTTGCCCTGGAGAATCGTTGGCTGTGCTGGCATCAACAATCCTCCATTGCCTCCGGCGAGCGAGAGCCCGCTGCGCTGGCAGGTGCCGCGGCGACCGTCTGGGGGGTGGGAGAGGGGAGGGCTTTATTCCCCTTCCCCTTGCTCTTTGGCGGGGCACACTTTTTTGTGCCCAGCCGATGGTCCGCTCTGAGCCCTCTCCCCGCGCAGACGGGGCACTTCGGGGTTTCCGCAGTGCAGGTGCGGGCCCCATGTCCGGGCTCACCGCACCTGTAGCACAGCGCACTTCGGTCCACCCCGGTAGTGCATCTGCACCCAACGTGCCCCTTCTCGAGGCACCGGAAGCACCGCATAGGTCGTGCTTCCAGCGCCTCAATTCGCGCCAGCCCCCAACCAATGCGGACGGTCCCGGCCGCGACCAAAACCCGCATCGCCGCCAGGGGGACCCGGGCCCATGCGGTTCCCAACGTGGCGCCCGTTCGGCAGACTTCGCCAACCTTGACGTCGTCCGCCGAACAGCCACCCGCCTCCACTATGGCCGTCACCACCTCTTGTGTGGTGACGGCATCATCCAGGCCCGTGACCCGGACTTCACCCGTCTTTGTGGGGCGGCCGATGCGAAGGCCGAACTCCGACAAGGCTTCTCGCATCCGAGCCGCCAGCCGGTCCGCTTTCTCCCCGTTGTCGGGTCCGCCTACCTCCAGAAGGAGCCCACCCGTCACGGCTCTCTTCTGGCCGACTGTGTCGATGCCGAGGTCCGACAGTCGTATTCTGCTTTTAGCAGCGGCCATCACCTCGGCATATGTCGCAGTAGCGCCCTCGGGGATCGTCACGGAGACCGCGGCGGTCTTTGGGGGCTGGGGCTTCGCCTTCTTCTTTTTCTTCCTCCGCCCATTGCCGGTTGGAGGGGGACGAGCCGGCTCTGGCGCCAGACGGCGGGCGGCTGCCCTCGGCTTGGCCTTCGCTTTCTTAGCGGTAACTGTGGCCCAGGTCCCCGCATCCACCGCCGAAGCCGCTGGGGCTGCTTGACCCACAGGGGGGGCAACCGAACGTTTGGCCAATTGCGGTTGGGGTGCCGGCACTGGTGGCAGCTCAGGCACTGGTAGTGGTAGCTGTGGCCCCCGCCCTCCTCGCCTCCGCCTTTTCGCCCCTGGAGCCAGCGGCGTCCGGGCCTGGGGCGAGGAACAGGGAGCCACCTCTACGTTCACCGCGAGGGACGGTACCAACCGCCTCTCGGAGGGGAGTCCCTCCCGCTGCAGCCTCTGCCCGTCCGCACCAAGTGGTGGGCGAACAACCGGCGCCGGGAGAAGCCTTCCGTCGAGGCCCTCCAGCCGGGCATTCATCATCTCCCCGAGGGAGATGGTGAGGGACCGTCTGAGCTCCTCCAGGGCCACTCCGAAATCCGGAATCAGGGGCGAGCCGTTAGCCTGCGGCAAGGAGGCCTTAGCTGGCCTCTCGGAGTAGTCTCGCCGCACTGCTTTGACTTCCGTCTTTAGCTCTTCGAGCTCCTTCCGCAGGTTGAGGTTATCCCTGCGGAGACGGCGAGTCTCCTCCGCCACTGTGCGGTCGGCTAGGCAGTCCACTATTTCCTGCAGGGACTTCGCGGCCTCTTTGAGGTCTCGCACACATCCTCCCTGAAGATGTTTGGACTTCAGCGCCACCTCAAGCACCTTCGCCACCTTCTCCCCCGCCCGGGCCCTGATGGTCTCTGCATCTAGGAACTCCACATGTGGAGCTCCACCAGATCCAGCAGAAAGATCCTCCGGCACTCTTTCCTTGCGGAAGGCCTGACTCCGCAGCCTGAGGTTGAAGTCGCTTTCCTCGTCTGTTTCGCGAGTGCGATTTCTCTCCAGTCTTACCCTGGTTGTTCCAGGGTTAAGTCCTGGAGCACGGGCCTTTCCTCTCTTCGCCGCGAAGGCCTTCGCGGGCTCCGACTCCGCGACCTCAGTCTCCGACCCGGAATCAGGCAGCAGAGTGCGTTTGCGCCGCGCTGCCAAAGGGAAAATGTCCGAGTCCGAGGAGACAGACATGCCCCCATCGTCCTGGACGGCAACCACCGCGTCCATATGAGGGAATGTGGTCCCCTCCTTCCCACGTCTGGCTCCAGCTGGAGCCACCTCATGGGTCTCCTCGCTGCCATAAGTAAGGCGCAAGGCAGAACCTCCCGAACGCTCCGCACGCGACATTACACGTCGCGTTGGTGGCCCTAAAAAGGACCTTTTGTAATAGTGCAGTTAGCCTCAGCTAACCACAACAATAAAAAACCACCAAAGAAAAAACTCCAACAGCCGTCGTAGGTAGCCGTCAGTAAGAAGCTACGACGCACAGTGCACTTTAGCCGAACACCGGTCTGCCACTCCGTTACGGTGGTCAGAACCGGGTCGTTGCCCAGGGGACGCGACGTGGACGCAAGCACTGTGGGGGGTCCCCCAGGGCGGAGTGCCCTAGGCTTACTTTGACTTGATTTAATACAAGTTCGTGAACATTCGTGCTAGTCGCACTAAGTTTGTCCCTGCCAGGATTCGAATTCCGGACCCTCGGCACAGAAAACAGGATCACTGTCAACTGCGCTACTCAGGTCGTCGCTATTGAATGTCACAATTTCATAAGATATTAAACAGACACCAAATACCTCCGATGAAATGTGTATGCAATGGATCTCTGCCTACCCATGCGAGGTAGCAGACGTGATGGTAATTACTTATTTTATTTACCCGCGCCATCCGAATAACGTGCCCTCCCAGTTATTATATTTGTTGCTTATATTCTTCCGACGGTAATTTGTATAAAAAGGTTTCGACACGTGCTAAGGATTAGTTTATAAAAGGAAGGCCTAATATTTTGGTGTTTTGTTGGCCCGAAATATGAAATTATAATATCATTTTGAGTTAATGTTAAGTTGTTACTCTGTTTATGTTGCCAAAAGGATTTAGGAGCTGGTCTTGAACACACATTGCATAGCTCTTAGACACGCTATCTGATATCACGCTCCTTCGACGCGAGTTGTGTACATAGCTACGAACAATACGGACACGGTTTGGAGGAATAGTTTAAAGACATATGGTAAGATTATGAGACTGTAATAACGTGCCAGTTACGTGAGAAAAACAAAACAAAACTGGAGATAGCATTTTTTAAGTAATTTGGCTATGGTATTTTGGGGTCTGAAGTATCAGTTCATTTGGGAAAAGTGGTCTCTGGCCCAATATAGTTTGAGAATCCGTTTGAGAAGACTTAAATTTTACAAGCCATATATGTAGATAACGTGTATAGTATTTGCTGAAATCATTACACGTAAAAGGCTTTTGTTAATCACCAACTTTTTCTAACATCGACCGCGTAATGCGTGAAACAACTTTCTTCTTAATAGAATAGCAGCAATGTCCAACTTAGCGGCGTATTCTTCAGCATTCCCAACAGATATACTCGTACCCAACTGCATTGAATGCAGCCGTACCACAGTTTTCGATATAAAACGTGACCGGAGACCAAACGTAGTGTGTGACATTTCCAAGATGCTGCATGAAAAGATGTTTTCTCAGCGGACCGGGTGATGCACTAATTCATATCTTGAAGCCACTTTGTTCCTAGATCTGTTGACTTTGTTTGTGATAAGCTTGGCTGTGTAAGCTATCCGCTTATTCAACTAATAATATAATAATAGTACCAGCCCTTCTTAATGTCCCACTGCTAGGAACGGGCCTCCCCTCAATGCGAAGGGGATTAGACCAAAGTCCACCACGCTGGGCCAGCGTGGTGGACTGGACCTGGTTGTTATTTTTTTTTGCATTTATTCGCAAAATAGATGTGGATTTCGAATAGGATTTGTTTTTAAACTATAAAAGATCCTCCTCCCGCGCCTTGCATACGTTTAAATAATTCCTAGGGCATTAATTCGCTTTAATATCAATAACAATCATTCACAGTCAAATAACGGAACTATCCTATATAAAAAAAAACTAAGATTTATAGCGATAAAACTATAGATAGATGGATTCGTAGCTCCGAGGCATTGTTCTTTAACAGTTAAGGGACAGTTTGTGACTCCATAAGAATACATCCAATCGTGCGTCTTAATATTATCCTCTTCTAACAAACGAAAATAGAAATAAGTAGGTACCTATATTGGGTGATAATCCATCTTCGGTCTCTTATCAATCAACTACATTTTTCCTGGAGTGTGTTGTTATGATACAATAATAAACTATGAAGGCATTTGTCCTCGTGCTCCCAGTCGTTTTCACAGGGCCCTGAAAGTCTCATGTCCTCAATGAACCATACACACAATTAGAGTTTTCAGGGTTCGCGTTTCAAATTCTTCGTTCCACTGTCTTTGCAAAGAACACGGAACGTAGTCCGCTCTCCGGTACTGGCTCTACGTCAAACATTTAGTATTATGTACAATGGAAATAAAATAGCAGAAAATGAATTGGAGCACTGCTTTTCCAAATGTTATAGTTTTAAAGGTCTGTAAAGGATTTCAGTGGCTCAGTCCTATAATACCTAGAGTCTAGAGCAGTGATTCCCAAAGTGGTCTATATCGACCCCTAGGGGTCTATGACAACCTGCTAGGGGTCTACGTCAGCGAAAAAAAATTTGGGGGTCCATGAAATGAAAATGGGGGTCCACGATAGTGGATCTCAACACATACACTGATAGTACCTATTTACTTACATCATACTATCTTATAATATCAAAACATATACATTATTTATAAAAGTACCCGTGAAGTAAAAAAAATATTATATATGTTTATAAATTTGTGTAAGTTGTAGGATGTTGGTATTCGCTTTGTGGTCGCAATACATTTTGAACTTGTAAAAACCTGAGAGTCGCAGTCTCAGAGCTTCGTTACCTTGCACTGACTTGTTCAATTCGTCACTCTATAAAGGACGGAAAACAATAGGAAATCAATATCAGGTAAGTAGGGGGTCTACCCAACACGGAAAAACATGGCAAGGGGTCTACGACACAAAAAAGTTTGGGGAACTCTGGTCTAGAGTAAGAAAATAATAAGGTTTAAAACAGCGTGGCAAAAAGTTGTTAAAACTGTTGTCTAATTACTGTGCCCCGTTTTAAGTCTGAGGCCCACATGACCGGTTAGTTCATATGATTTTTATAAAATTCCTCGTCAAAGCTTTTGCCGGCGCGGTGTCTGACACTGAAAAATGTAATTTGACAGCGGCGCTCCGACCCGAACAAAAAACCGATCCTTCTTATCTACCAGAAACATGACTTTTATAGTATGAAGTACATACAACCTTGTAGATATAGGCACCTACTTATAATAATATCTATACAGGGTTTAAGTGGCCTCGTAACCAAAACTGATTTACCATGGATTCAACTCATGATTCTGGACACTTTCGGGTTTTTTTATATATTTTTTCAGCTCGATTGGAACTGATTAAAATCAGTAGGCAGTAAGTAATTGAATTTGAATTTATTCCACTAATTATTGGTAATATGATTTGATTCAATAATAGCTTGATTGGTTAAGTAATGGAGATAAAAATATATCTGGGGGCGTATTACGAACTATTATTTAGGCTGGCAAGTAGGGTTGCCACCTTTTTTTGCTAGATTTTTTTTATTTTTATGAAACATTGTAAATTTATACTTGGTACTTTTGGGAAATTCAAGAGAAAAAAAGTTGATATACATTTTTGAAGTAACAAAAACACCTTGAAGATGGGGCAGCGTTCAACGACAAATTGGCAATGACAGTAAGTTGACAATTCCTTTCCGTGACGGACTACGTGAGTGAGCGGCTGAGCAACGTGATTGTGCGTTGTTCTGAGATTCCCCAAGCTGTGCTGTGCTGCGCTACCGGTGAGGTCCAGTCACAGTGACTATAAAAAAAGCGCAACAGTTGAATTAGCGATAAAAATACAGTATTTTCCTACTATATTATTTCAATATCTAATACAGTACGGGTGGCAACCCTAGGCAAGTGAAGTGCCTCAAAATAAGAGTACTCAGTACGCCCCCAGTACGGAAAACTGTATAGTTTTATACTACGTGGCTGGACTGTCCGCGGCATTTTTACTGCACCATGAAATCCGCGCCGTTAGCGTTTGTCATTGCCATAAACAGTTTACTGGTTCAGTTCGTTTTATTGTTTATAGTTATCAAACTTTTAATAATCCCCGTTCAATTTGGATGATTGTTTGAGCTAAGTGAATAGTTCTCAACTCATCAATTGTATAATTAATACTTCTTCATTATATCTATATATCTACCCAAACCTTACTATATATATACAGGTACCTGTTTAGATCCACATTAATTGTGTTAGACACGGTTACATTAAGATGCTCACTATTCTACGTACTAACTAGGGCTAGACTTAGACATAGAACTCCTGACTTCACATAAGGACACATATTATGCACTAAATAAGCAAACGTTATGTACTTTCTGACACACGTTGTAGTTTAAATTGATACTGAACTTATAGGTAAGTATTAGTTATTCTCATCTGAAGGTGTTTTAAAATGTTAGACCATTTAGCTTAGACCATTTCTATGGCGTAACTATAGCTGTTACCCGCACCTTCGTCCGCGGGGTATTTAACAAAAAAAGTTTTTCTAAAATAAAAGTACCCTAAGTTACTCCTTGTTACATAAGCTATCTGCCAGTGCAAGTCCCGTCAAAACCACCAAAACCATTTCTATGGCGTAACATTAATAGTCTAGTTTTACCAATAGGAATAAAGAAATGCCGCTCGAATAGCAGTCCTGTTCGAAGGTATTCCTAGAGTACTTAGATTGTGCAGTTGTTTCTAACCCGTTTCCCGCGAATGGAGAGACGAGCACCCCCGTAATTATCGGAAAACTTTAAAATACCGCTTGACCAGTAACTGAGTACGTATACGTCGCGGGGTTACGAGGTTTAATAAAGTCTACTGTTAAAAACGAAGCAGTAACAGCAAAATTTAACTGCTAAAGACTATTGGAAAATAGGTAATATAGCCTGCAGTTTAATATGATGCGAAGATGCAACTTAGTTGCTATTGTAGAAAGATTCCTTCTTCAAAATCAGGCCAAGTCAAGCCAGATTTATTTTAATATTACAAAAAGACCCTCCAATTTTATTTATTTGTATAGATGTATATCTATATGTCGCACAGCAGAAAATCCTTTAGCAAAAACACCCATCTTCACCTGTACCAGCTATCAGAACGCATAAAAGCACCATAGTTTCTTATTTTTATTCGCCAGCAGCCGGGGGAGCGTCCAACGATTCAATTAAGAGCAGAATTGATGGCGGGGTGTTTGTTCCCTATTTTATTTTAACTCTCAAGTTTACGCCCGTTTAGTAATTGCGATAGCAGTTATGTATAATACAGTCGAGGTTTAATTGTTTCTCTCTAATATCTAGGTAATAAAAATCCGCCTGTCCACAATTTGTCAGCAGCGCATTCTGTCTTACTTCGGCCATGTAGTACGGAAAGGAGATGAGAACCTCGAAAAGCTGATCGTAGTTGGGAACACCGATGGCAAGAGAGCTCGAGGACGGTCCCCAACCAGATGGACCGATCAAGTAAAGGACTCATCTTCAACCAAATTCAGCTCGGTGGTCAGAAGCGCCATGAACAGAGACCGATGGAGGCTAATCGTCCGATCCAAGTGTGGACTATCCAACGATGATCGCGATCCTCAGACATGAGGGACCGACCATAGAGAGAGAGAGAATGTCTAGGTGCCGTTCTAAGTTCGTACCAGGCTAACCTATACCGCTTAGTATTTTCGCATACATAACCGCCCTGAGCAGTAGGGTAAGCAAGACACTCCTAATGTAATCGTAACGTCATCGAGAAATCATGCTTTCACTGTCGTATTTATTTATGAAATAGGTAGTGTGAGAGGGATAGACGATGATTACGTTACGTAAAAATAATTGTGCTTGAGGTACTGCACCTTTTGGTTTCTATGTAGGAGTCTTAAAAGCTTATCTTTCCAGCTTGAAAAGCATAACATTGGATATGCAATGACGCTGGAGTTTTCTCAAGAAATTATGCGGCAGGGCTCTCGGGTCTATTTAGATTTCATGAGGACAACTTTATTTTGACTGTGAATAGGCGGCTTTACTTGGTCACTGTATCTGAATGGGTGGTTTTAAATTTAGATCATGTTCTGGTATAATGCAGTCTGAAAGGTATGGAAAAGGTCTGTGGGTGTTGAATTGAATGAGCTTTGGATATGTGCATTGGAAGGAATTGGACGAACTGAAATAATAATAATTCTCTACAATACAGTCCCACACTAAGCAACGCTTGTATTATAAGTTACGTACAATGGACTGGGGGTGAAACCAGTATAAAATATTTATATCAATATTAAGCATCCATGACTCAGGTACAAGCATTCGTGCTCATCAAACAAGATTTTGCCCCTACCAGAATTCGAACCTGAGACCCTCAGCACAGTAAGGAGGGTTACTATCAACTGGTCTGTTCAGGTCGTCCAGAAGAAACTACTTAAATCTCATTTACAATCAATTTTAAACCATGCAATATGAATGTACTTGTACCAGAAAATTAAAAAAATATGTGTATAATTCATTTGTTTCAAACAAAGAGCTATATTTATTCGTAGGTTACAAACGCCTGCATAAAACATTCGGCAACATATTGCTGCGGAGCAACTTGTATTTACTCATAATCTATATCGAGAAAGAAAATATCACTTATTTGCATTCTGCAATTAAAATAAGGTTATAAATATGTTTCAAAATGTTTAAATGTTTTCATTGTAAACACATTACATATGGCATGGCCCTGACCTATAATTTAATATAATAACAAGTAATCTGGGTGTTTTCAAGTCGAGAGTGAACAGGTACCTTCTAGGCAAGTATGCTACATCGTAGATCTCATCGTCACTTACCATCAGGTGAGATCGAGATCAAATACTTGGCTATACTGCAATAAAAAAAAATAAAAAAATTGAGTAGCTAGGTTAGGTAAGGATATTTAAACTACACACCAAGATTCCCTAGAACCACTAAAGTCCAGTTTTAACCAGGATTGCCACACATCAGTTACAAAAACATAATCCTTTTCAAACTGCGAACGCATCCGAAGGAAAATATAACTCCCAGAATTTGGCGGCGGTCCAACAGTGTTATTTTTGAGTACACCGCGCTGACCGCCGCCATAACTTGGTCAATTGGTTTTGCATCAATTTAATTGAAATATCTATGTTTCTAAGTCATAGTTTGAATGAATATCATTAGTTGATGTGAGAACAAAGTAATGAAGTAGTTTACCCGACTGGAAGCTTGGAATTCGACTGATTGTTTATAATGTAAGTAAATGTAGATGTTGTTGTAGAAAATTTGGGACAGCGCGGAGTCTGAAAGCATATCCACGAGTGTTTTAAAATTATTATTTTCTGACTAAACGAGATAACGCTTGTACTTTTAGTCAGGAACCTGTGAACAGTTTTGATGTTTTTCGTAATATTATATTGATTTGTTTTCTGTGTAATGAAAATAAAATGATCAGTATAACTTGACTTTTCAATTCCTCCCAGGTTGTCTAACATACTTTGAAAAAATAAGTAAGTAATAATTATATGTAATCAAGTGGACTATCTTCCCTCTTTTCAGGTTTATAAAATGTTTCGTCCTATTATCAGTGGTCTCCCTGGCTCGGTCCCAGACGAGCAAGTGCGATCAGACTCCTGCACTAGCGACTGTGATGACTCCATCGACTGTAGACCAAGACCTGTTTCATCTGGCCATACTGAATGCTGGCCAACTTGGAGACAAGAAATACCTGTACACGCCTGACCAGACCTATGTTTGTAAGACAATTTGATTAATTCGAATGAAAACTCTGCTTTCAATTAAAATTATCCCATCTTGATAATATAGGGAAGGTGAGTATTATGAAATAGTCTGTAATGTTTAGGTACTTAAAGCATATAAATACAATTCTAATTTTTATACGGCCTCCTTCAATTTAGAACACAGCAATAACATAACTATAAATGTTTGCTAATGAATTTAGTAAGGCGCTTTATGAAACCAAAAAAAAAAAGAAAAAAGGTATAATTTTAAAATTCGAATGATAAAAAAAACCAAACCTATTACAATAGGTACAATCATTATTATGAAACAAAAGACACCAAAAAAGTATAGCTTTGAAATTAGAACGATATATCTTTTAAACAGTGGCAATCACAGCATTGAATTCCACACGTCCGTTCCGTTGGTTTATGATCACCGCCGAAGATCCCGATATGGATGAGGGCACATTCGAATTTGGCTTCAAGAATATAGACGTCGGCACTCTGAAGACCTTGGATACCCAGTCGAGATACAGCGAGAGGTGTTACAGCTCCGTTGAAAACGTTGATAATTCGGAGAAAATTAAAGTTGAGGTACCTATGTGAAATTCTGTTTTATAATATATACTTACATACCTATTTACCAGACGAGAGTTCATACATAGATATAGCTACTAATACTACACCTCCCACTGTGTTGTGTTTGCCTGGTACCAAGATTCCCGAACGAATTGACTTACCCGTAACTAGAGTGTTGCTTACCTCTCAAAAGCTCACGTTGCCATACCTACCTTATCTTATGAGGTTGATGATACCTTGATCCAGAGGATCTTTTTAAAAAAATTTGGTGGATCAGCAAGGATTTTTTTTTACGATTCGCAAGAGTTTCGGTTCGGTGAATCAGACCGGAATCTCTCTTCAATATAAATAGTTTTTTTAGATCCATTGGGTCTCGCCAAAGCAGAGTACCATGAACCAAACCATCCGCATCAGGGGCATGGTGGCTGAAACCAACGAGCGATGGTACACCGGCGATAACCTAACGGTTATACTGTATAAAGATAACCAGAAAGCAAAGGACAGCCCCCCGTACTCACCGTTATCTACTTGTAACCTTTGCAGCGAGGCTAGGTATGAGGTAAGTGGAAAGCAATTTAAATTTTAGTTTTTTCTTCTATTGTATTCTTTCAGCCGAAAGACGTCCACAGCTGGACATAGGCCTCCCACAATGACTTCTACACATCGCGGTCCTCCGCCACTCGCATCCACCAGCTTCCTGCTACGCGTGTGATATCATCGGTCCACCTTGTGGGGGTCGTCCTACACTACGTCTTCCTGTTCGTGGTCACCATTTTAGAACCTTTCTGCCCCAACGGCTATCAGTTCTGCGAGCTATGTGCCCTGCCCACTGCCACTTCAATATTGAAATTCTTTGAGCTATGTCGGTTACTTTAGTTCGTCTACGGATGTCCTCATTTCTGATTCTATCTCGTGGCGAAACCCTGAGCATAGCTCTCTCTATTGCACGTTGAGCAACCTTGAGCCTTCTTATTAATTAGAATGTAATTTTTAGATACCTAACAATTATTGAAAACCTAATATGCCTATATGTAGGATGTCTATAAGTAGATAGGCACCAAACGCTATGTATGACCGATACAAGCTTTGTACATGGTAGCTGTGCAGGGTACAAGAAGCCAATACGATCTTCGTACGCGATATAGAATGCATTCTATCTATCCTGCTCACTCAATGGGGCTTTTCATGCGTGTACGCGCGAATAAGCCAATAGTTTCAGATCACTCGTGAGTAAGAATTCTCGTGTGTTCGCTTCGACTGGATCATAATTTCCCGCTTAATATTTTAGGTAATTTTCCAAGGCAAATGGTCTCGTGTGGCCCATCCGCGTCACTACCCAACGAAGCCTGATGACAATGGGTATACCCACATGGTCGGGGCCTCCCACTCGTACAACTACACACTATGGCAACAGGGTTCTAAAGCTAGTCCAGGACTGCGACAACTTGTGGAGGAAGCTAACAGTACGGCACTCGAAAGGGAGATTATAAATGAGGTACCACATTCATTTTTTTTAATAACTTGGCCCGCACACTCGCTTCTATTGGTCCAGTGGTGTTCAACGAAGTCGCCTAACTTTGATCCTCGGTGAGGCGGGGAAAAAGAGGGTGAGCATAAATAATGTAAGAAAACATGTACAGAACTTTTGCGCCGACACCAAATAATAGAATATGGTGAGAAGAATGTTGATGATAGAAGGTACTTAGTCTGGAACTGTGACAGGAGTAAAACTTCAGCTTTACAGAAGTAAGAATATTGTTTACCTCTTTTATCAGATGGGGGAGGAAAAAGGAACTAGAACACTAATAAGAGGGAAGAGGCGTCACCATCCCTTCATGTCGGAGCCCTCTCACTCCCTCTTCAGAGTTGATAGACACCACCATCTGTTCTCCTTAGTGGTGGGGTTGAGACCGTCCCCGGATTGGTTCCTGGGAACTTCCAACTTCGAGCTTTGCACGGAATTCGGTTGGCTTAATAACTCTGGAATACCTTTGTACCCGTGGGACGCGGGTACTATGGATGGGATCTCTTATGAGGTAAGTAAAAGTGCCGTACCGTTTGTTGAGTTGAGTGGTTTACTGACATGGGTTCTGCGCCTGCGATCTGCTCTTATAATGCGTCATTCAGCGTCTCCAGCGCAGACCCGTACAGGATGATAAAGAATGGGTGACCTAAGCCGGACCTGCGGTTCTTGAGCGCATTTGTAATCATTTTGTTAAGTCAGAATTTAGATCAGTCGATTTTAAAAAAAAAGTCACTAAAAATCAGAACTGTGATTTTCTTAAAAACAACATTTATTTTTTAATATCGATATAGGTACCTATCGAACCTACCCTTCGCGAATTATTTTGTAGATCCTAATGATAGGTCACCCGAAGGGACGGGGCCAGACTACGCTTTAACACCTCTCCTTTCGTCTACAATATTAGGTTATCTATTCTCAAACGAACATAATGTCAAAGTCAAGTAATTTATTTATTATAGGCCTACGGGGGCACTTACAGATTGTCATTTACATATTTTTTTCTTAACTCTACAACTGAATCGGAATGCGACTGCAACTGAGAAGATCCGGCAAGACACTCAGCGGCTTCTTTTTTTTCCAAAAACAAATTCAACTTTTTTATTTTTAATAGCTATGTTTAATTAATACTATATAACGTAACACCAACCGAACTTGGTGTGCCAACTCCTGTGCCACCAAGTACATTACATACCTACCTATTAGACGCGCTTACGAATAAATAATAATAAATAGGCACCTACGTTGTATGAACTATAAATCGAAACAACAAATTTAAATTGTTATTTTCTATATCATATGCATATCATTATAATTATATTCCATGAAAATAATTTTATATTTAAAGTGGTCCTACTGCTTTTTTGTTTTTTTACAAACCGAAACGAATGTTATATTTTATTCTAAACATCTCGCATCAGCTCTGCCTCTGACAGAAGACATTCTTGTTCGATTCACAAAGTTGTGGTTTTCCCCGTCCCTAATGTTTCCCTTAATCAATCAAACCTTCCCAACTCCCTTGCGGCCAAAAGGAAGCAGGAAGAACCACGATTTGTCAGCTGCTCCCCAAAGTGCAATTTTGGCCACTCTTTAACTAAACCCCTTCAAGTGCGGGGTTTCTAACACGGTGTTAATATTCACGAGGTACACTTAAAATAATTGAAATAACTATTGGGTACACGAGGAGAAAAGGATAAAGTGGTTTTGGTGTTTGAGTTGAAACATAAATGATCGCGAGCCAACAACATATTAATCTAGCAGAAGATTTATGTTCTATACCTAGCAAATCCAAACGAAATCGTGACAATCGAGAAAGCATTCTGACACTCTCATTCGTATTTATTAAATTTGTGGTGTGAGCGGGATAAAACACGCTACGTTAAGGGTTTGCAATAAGGCCACTGACCTTTTGTTATGGCGATCTGCTGATTCGGTAGGTCGCTAATCGGCAGTGCCGATTATGAGATCCACCGTTAGATTTCGAATCTTAATTGCAAATGACACCCCACAATCCGGGTAAATAACAATAAATTGTGTCCCTGTCACGTACAAGGACAAGGAAATGCACTTTAGTACGTGATTACACGTGAACTAAACCCGTCAGAGCAATGGGCGGTGTGTATACAGCCTGCATCCCCCTTTACCCCTGTATCATTAACAACCCTAAGACTTCTAACTACATTGACTTGTAATCGAATAACAATGACATCGTTATAAACAAGAACAATACTTGACAGACTTAGTCAATTTGGGATATCTGTAAATGTAGCAATTACAATACCATTGTCTGTCATTCAATTGTGTTAGCGGATTCCGATTGCGATCTGTGAAGGTAATATACAATCTATGTAGATTCTATTATCTTGTTTTCAGTCCATCAAATCTAAAACCCAAACGATAGAAAACGTTGAAAGGGTTGAAGTGGGATCCTTTGACGAGGAGTCGCCATTCTTTCAGATGAATTTGAACGATTTGCAGCCTTTTGCGTATCTTCAAGTGAATAAACTTGATGTGTACCCGCTAGTCGGAGCTGACTGCAGTGAAGCTAAAGGTAAGTAACGAACGCTAAACGCACAATTTTTACCTAGTATCACAGATTACATCATTCGATGCTAGTATGTTTTCAAAACGATATTCTGGGTACAACAATTACCCGTTACGTACGTATACTAGGTATAAACAGATATCCAATTTCAGTAAAATCCAAACTATTTTCAGTTGCTGAATAAAGCTCGCTTTTCATTATGGGATATGATATACATACAGCGTATAATATCGAGATGGGTCAGTAAGGAAAATGAATGCAGTTTTTTTATCTTTATAATTAAAGACGTGGTTCCTTAGAACCTATATTTATATGTCTTATAGTTCGGAGGTCCCCCATATTAACCCATCTCGCGGTGACATTCTGAAAAAATAGCTTTCTAGCAATTTATTTTCTAAAATAACTACCTACTTTAATGGTATTTTCATTAGGCGGAATGATAGAACGTGGAAACTTTGTTTGATTTTACAGAAGAAGAAGAAATTGAGCAATCTGATGACCTTACTACAGACGAAGCACAGGAGTAAGTGTCTAGTAAACATAATTCCCAAATCCCACTAAACGAAACATAATCGTTTTACCTGATTGGCACAGTTGGTTGTGCAAGACCTTGCTTTCTGTACCGAGGGTGCTGGTTTTGAATCCCGGTAGGGACAAGCTTTTGTGTGATATGAACGAATGCTTATAGATAGGTACCCGATGGATGTTTAATATCTATACATAGGAACGTTTATATAATTATATACTGGTGTGTCTATTGTACCTAGAATACACATGGGTACCAAATATAAGCGTCGCCTACTTTGGGACCGTACAGTTGGCGTATTTTTAATGATTTGTTTTTGCAATCCTTAGGCAGCCCGAGGAACCGATAGTGGCTGAATCTCGTCAGAAACAAGAATGGGACAAGGGGAACTGTTACCTAGGCGATTGGGGAGACTGGTCGTCATGCACTCCCAACAAGGGAAGCTGCGGCGTCGGGTTCCGTACTAGGATTAGGCGTACAGATAACATTAATGACTATTATGACGTAAGTAGATTTTAAATAATTTAATTTACCTGCCTACGTACCTACTACCTATGTTGATATGCAACGAGATCTACCTATGTATAGGTGCAGGATGTTCTGCTGGCAGCATTACCTTTAAATTGCTAACCCTCAAGAGTAGGAGGATCTCAATTCGACGTCTATAAATTAATAGGCAGGTAACCAAAAGGTAACCTACTTATTTGATTGTTAACATAGAATTAAGTAAGTCATTTATTTGTTACAGTATCAAAAGGATCAAAAGGAGTTGCAGAAAAATAATAATTGCAATGGCGTGCCAGAAAAACAATTAGTTCAATATCAAAGTTGTATTGTTGAGTGTTAGGTTAGATCTTTCGTAAAAAAATAAAAACCATTGACATTTTGAATTTCGCGCCCTGACCCTGAGCTTCCCCCTTAAGTTCCTACATGAATAGATGGTATTTTATTTCCGTACCTACCTGGATTGATTACATCGGTAGGTACCTATATATAGCATGTAGTAACACAAGCTTTACCGAGAAACGATCCTGCCTTCTCGTTTTTGCGCGAAAATAACCGGTTTGGAAGTTTTGCCGGCCGGCGACGACGAACGACAACGAACGCCAAGCCGCGCGGGTGGAAACGCGGCGGGGTGCCGAGGTAGCAACATTGTTTGCTACAAGTCGGGTATGAACGTAGGTGCAGATCGCGCATGCTCCGTCCGAGCGCAACGGCCCGCCTCGCGAGTGCCGCGATCGCAACTTGTTGATTGTGCACTCACTTCACGCCAGTTCAGTCGCGAACGATGCGCCGGGTGAGTGGTCGTGTCCCGTGCATCCGTCGTTGTCGTTCCGAACTTCGAAATTGTTTTACGAAAATATGTGAAGTTTCCAAATTTGAATTTGTGCAAAACTACCGTTCAGAACGTGTTGTATTGTGATAAGCACACGTAAAACGTTATATATAAGTAGTTTTAAATGATTGAAACTTAATAGGCTTACTCGTTTTACCTGCATGGCTCGTCCCACGTCTGAGCGGTTACCCACCTTATCGGAAAAACGAACATTTTTCAAATGGATGTGCGTTTAAAATCTGTGAGAGTGTGCGTGTTTTGTGTTAAAATTAAAAAACTTCGATTGTGACAAGTTTTTACAATAAGTGACGTGCTTCAAGTAGTGATTCGAGATATTTGAATTAAGTACCTTTAACTCAAGCAACATGTTCTTGCGCGGGAGTGAGTGGGGCATCCTTGCCGCGTTCTTGCTCTATTCGCTAGCGATGGCGTCGGCGCAGTACACAAAAGGTAAAAACTGCTTTCTTACCTGTGCACACGCAGCCTTTCGTTTGCCGTTGTACTTTGTTCTTTTGCCTTTTGTTCGCATCTTGGAACGTCTCTGAATTTAAATTTGAATGCATGAAATGACAACATAATCAGACACCTAGGTATGTACCTAGCTGTATTTTATACATTTTTGAGGTGCTTATAACTCAAATGTTACAACAACATCAAATTAGTTTTATTTAGTTTGTTGAATACCTACTTAGGAGGTTGGTAATAGTTATTGCACATTAAAAGATTAGTCAAGAAACTAAGTAGCACTTAGGTATTAGTTGCCCTTAGTTTGCCGCTTTTCATAACTTTCTAGAATTTGATCCTTGTTAGCGAAATGACCGGTTCGTGTAATATATTATGTTTTTCTTTTTTCAAATTCAAAAGGTTCAACTCCTGGCAGGATTATTTTTTTTCAAAATCAAAATATGCAATTTTAGTTTTCATTAATATCTGTCTCGAGTCCTCTAGACATTTTTCGAAGTTCCCTATAATTTCGGATTTAGTCATCCATGAACACTTAAAAAAATCTCTGTATATTCTATTTCCGGTGTTCAAGTAAAGTACCTACTTATGACTAAGTCTGACTACCAACCTACAAGCGTTTGATAAGGGAATTTTATGATAACGCCTGCACCGCCACACCTTTGTGTAATAATAATACCTTGTAGGGTGGATGCTTTAAAACCAAAAGTCGGCACTTTCAGTCTAGCGCACGTGACAAAATTCTTAGAAGTGTCTTACGGAGCAATTCAAGACAATGTTTCTTTTTCCATTACTTTTGACTTTTTAAATATGCAAGAAATACGTCTAAAATCATTATAAATTATATCAAACAATTACGCAGAACCAATTAAATTCTAACAATAAGTACTATAAAACACAACATATTGTGTAGGTACCAACTAACGCTCGGAAAGTAGCATTTTTATAAGTGATTCGGCTATCTACGCGCTTGTATTCGTTCAAACGACAACTGTCAGACAGCAAGACAGAGCAGTGTTCTGTTTTTTTTTGGTTTATTTTAAAATTATACCGAGTACCTATGCCTAAGTGGATGGGGACCGAACATGGGAGCATCCACCCTAGGTACCTTACCCAGGTACAGCTCGAACTGAGAACACTTTAACTAACTCGACTTAATTATTTTACGTGCAGGGGTCAACTAGAATTACGCCATCTAACTCTTCGAAAACTTTCTGTACACGTGACAATTCGAATCCATTATAGATTTCCTTCACCCAGTAATTCTTGAGCCTTTTAGAGGGTGGGTTATTAAATATAATAACTGGTTACAATAGGTCAGCCATTAGGAGATCGTCGATAAACCCATTTGCTTCGGTGAAAGGTGATCGTGACCAGAGAGCTATTGTTGTTTAGAATTAACAATGCCCGTCTCGATCTGAAGAAGCGGGCTACGATAGCTGCCTTTATGTGACCTAGTTGGGAATAATTCTATAGAAATGGGTTTCAATACGCCATTAGATAATCCTGACTGTGTCACCTTTAGATTAATGTTCGGGGTGTAAGGTGAGTGATTTATGGACTTGGTATGATTAACAGAAGTTTTTAACATTATACTGCTTTCCTTTTAGACGCAATCTGACACTTTCAGTGTTCACTTAAGTAACCTGTTTTGTACGAAACGAGTTTCGTCTCAGCTCAGGTTGTTTTATGTAAACTGTTGTCACGAAGCGCTAAAATTCACCGAACCGAATGTATAAAACTCATAATAATTTTAAAACACCATAGCCGTTTCTTGCCTTTCAAGATTTATTAACAGCTTCATGTAACCTGTACTGATCAAGAAACTGTTAGCCACTAGCCTTCATTATTTCCGATCTTGTGCTAGTAAAGTTTCGCATCAATCGACCTCCTTCATGATGACGTCATCAGGAATGAGGCCGGTACCGATGACTCGCCTATCTCCTTATATTACCTTCTAAAACACCACGTGGTTACAGCCGTGTACCACCTGTGTTGTGTTAGCTATCCACATTTTACTGCCTTATGTCTTAAATTACCAACAAGAGTAACGGACTAATAAAGCTACATATATAAAACAAACTAATAGTAATTGTGCAAAGAAATAAATAATCACTAAATACTTAGGTACTTAATAAATTGTTTATCCAAGGCGGTGTCTGATAGAAATGTCCATGCAAAGAACATGAATATTGAAAATATTTGAACTATAAATAGGCAGTAAAGTCCTCAATAGTAAGTAGGTACAGCTTCCATCTACTTCAGCTACTTATTATGGGCTAGGCTTAAACAGTCTACGCCATATTGAGAACAATGCCATTCCCTGGGGAGGGGGGGTCGAGGGATTGCATGCACTCACGATTTGTTCCTTAAGTAGGTACATAGATAACTGAGTTTCAATAAACTGGTCTATGCTGACACTAGACGTATCAATACATTAATTAAGACTGTAACTAGGTCGTGTTTGGTTATTGAATATTTTAGGAATAAACTAATTGTGGTGTAGCGAACATTATCTTCGATGCTAAGTCCGAAGAAAAACAAATTATGCTGTTAAATTTGTTTTAAATTAATATCAATACTTGTTCGCTACATACGTCCTAAAATAAATAAGACCTTTTATTTTGTTTTATTTTTGCAATGCTTAAAAATTAAACTTAGGCTCTATTCATTTGTTTGATAAAAAGTTTAACTTAAGAAACCTGACAGTAGTTATTGAAACATTCTCCACGCAACACAGTCATGCGACCCTCGGATACACGACCGACCTACCAATAATAATAATTTCCTGTCCCTCACACAATAAGTCATTCATTAGCCTTAATTTATGCTCCTTGCACTCACCTCAACCACTGACAATATAAGGTACACGCCCGTATTTTACAAGTTCTTTACTGCGCATAGCTGCGCGATGTTCGGTAACATTAAAAGGTTTTTAAATTAAAACGGCAATGTAAAGCGATGTTTACGGTTGTTCGTTTGGTTGACCGAGAGCTCCGGAGTATGGCTTCTGTGACACGGCTGCCTATCCGATGACGTCACCACGCAACCGGACCACTCAATGGCGGTTGGTATGCATGCTGTTATTCTCGGTTGACCTTTTTTTCGAAAGGAAACAATCTTTGCTCAATGCTTTAATAATTTACCGTAAAAAGGCAATCACGTCGGAGATAAGTTCGTTATGATATAAATTATTTATAGATTTTTACTTCTAGAGTTATTTGTTAAAAATGGCAGCTCAGGAAAGAAGTACCTGTATAGTAAAATAATCTAAACGGAATCTTAAAAACGCGTCATATTTATTTAGAAGTGTTTCAGTGTAATTGTACATGTATTAAGGCGTGGTTGCATTCAACAAATACTTCAAGCAAGATTCACAGGTTGGTCGATAACGAATGTACAACGTCGGTTGGCGTTCCGTTATCGATGCTTGATAACGATAGCATTCCGGCTTGATTGTGCAGGATGCTATAACGCTACTCAGTTACGTGATTACGGTCACGCGAGCGAATTTTCTATATGTGATGATTTTTTAATTTGCCGGTTGATTTAATAACGACTGCAATAAAAAACCGAATGTAATCTAATCATGCAGATTAGATTACATTCGGTTTTTTATTGATATATTTTTTTTAAGACTTGTAAAGTTAGAAGATACATCAGGAGAAATAGAACGGAGACCTTTGCCCGCTCGAGGGACACTAGCTTATATAAGATATGTTATTAGGTCGAGCCATCACAAATTCAACAAGTAGGTATGTGGTCAAGATCATTGTTTGTCAGAGAAAAGCTTGGAAACCACAGCCATAACGAGTTTGAATCACCACGATTCAATTAATAAGTGTTATTAACAAATACAAATAAAATGAATGGACATTGAAATAAGCACGTAAAGTAATCAACTACCAATGCGCAAACAAAATTATTCATCAAATGTCCTCAAAAACCTATTGTACGAGTATGACAGCGTGATACAGTATTTACCACAGCAATGCAAAATATGTTTGAAATTTAATATGCTTCAACAACAAAAGGCTCTTTCCAAAATTTCCCCTGCACTGAAGGTGAGTGAATATATCGACAGTGTAATTCGATCTTGCCTATGCCTCGAAACGCTGTCAAGTTAAGTAAGCACCTAATGGAAATCCTATGTTTCTTCTCTAAGTAGATGGAAAATTGATGCTTTCATACCCTGCAATGATATAGTTTCTGAGCCGCTAAGAATACATTTTACAAGTGCGATTATATAGTGCTTACACTAAACATTGATTTGGTTTAACAGCTTTATTAAACAGATTTAATACAACAAATATATAATTGTAGACATAATTGTTTAATTGTATAAAGCTTTTCCATGGTAAAGAAGTAAGTAGGCAATCAAAATCTCCAGTTCCAATCGAAAAGGTATCCGTCCTCAAAGGTATTTTTTTGGGCATCATTACAATTTTCTACTTGTTTAACATTGTTTTCAATCTGCGGCTACAAGAGAAACATCTTCTTGATTAAGGATTTATTTCTCTCACACAATTGTGATTCTCAATAAACAAAGCCTTGTAAGGGGAAGAACGAATTTAATGTTCAAATACTATTTGTATTCTGCGCCGAATGCTGACTGCTAATCTTGTTGCCTACACTGCGATGGTCCAAAAATTGGGGTTACCAACGAGCTAAGATTAAGTAGGGGTTACAGATAAGTAATAAAATAAATAACTTTGAGTTAGATATACATATACTTACCTTTGTGGAGAGAATTGGTAAAGTTTGTTTTTTTACACTCTCTTATCTCTTAAGCGCATAGAAGTTGAAGTGAATTCAGCGCATCTTTTGTCTGCAGAACGTGTTGGGTATAAAGATTGCAATATTGAACCATCTTGGTCGTTTACAAGTAGGTTAAGTACTTGAACGAAGGATTGTAGCGAACGATCCTTTTTAGTCATTTTATGAACGTTTATATTTTCTTGGTTAGTATTTTGATCTATAATATAGGGATGCATTTCTTTTTGAAATATCGCTAGTGTAGAATAAATAAATTCAAGACCAATTAATGAAATACCAGCTACGTGAGTGGCAATGACTTCATTTTGATATTAATTGACTTTCCTTAGTACGAAACGATATCGTACATTCTTCTATAGATCAGATAATTTAGACGGAAACATCTGAGATTTTTGATCAGATACGAATAATGCCGTACCAAAACTCTCAATCAACCGAGTGATTTGAGTTATCGGTGATCAAGTGACCAAAAAGTACGTATTTATGTACTTCCCAACATAAGTTCCTTGTTGTCACAGCTGCTCATATCAAAAGATGTTGGAAGTTGTATCATTATCGGTTTCCATTACTTCAAATAGGCCGTTAGGTTTTATAACCGCACTCTAGCATGAAAAGTGCTAAGATAAAACAAGAGTATTATACTTATCCATATCGGCAATGCAGCTACCTACCTGTAGAGTTTCATAGTTACTCTGAGAGCGGAATTCGAATATAGCAGAATTGTAGTCCCAAACATTGCTAACCGTTAAACTATGTAGAAATGGGAGCGCAGCGGTTTGACATTTCAAGTTCGGGTATTATTATAGAGGGTAGTAAACAAAGAATGGTTGTGGCTATTCAATTTGGTGAAGTTGTAAGACGGGGCGGTATGATACTTCGCTATCATTCTTTATTCATGAGACAATTTGTTTGTATTTCGGGGTGCAAGGAATTCTATCACGCATGTTTTGGGGTATTATGTAAACTCAATAAGAATAATATAAAAAAATACGGCAATTTTTTACCACATTCTGTTTATTAATTCTACTGTTGTAAAATAGATTGTAACTACATCCGCAAACATAGACCTAGCGTAGAATATCCCTAATATCACAGGTTGTAATTAAGCTCGGCGGATATCACCATGCATCCCTATTAGAGAAAGCGAGATGCTCCTCAAGGGTACCATGCCGTGGGTAATATTGGCCGAGCAATCGTCTCACTTGCGGCAACCCTCGCGAATATTGCCAAACAACGACTCGCTAAATAACGCTCGTTTCTTACAACTACCTCAAGAGTTTCAGCGAATTTAGTACAAATATTTTGACAAAGCTAATAGCAATGATGATCGCCAACCAAATACATCACCAATTTAAATTGAACCGACTATTATATCTTTGCCTTCCAGATGTATATATAAAAAAAAACCAACCGGTTTCTTTAAAAAATCAAAGTACTATTGATATGGATGACGATTATTATGGTGAATGGTGAGTGTGAAACGTGCGAGTGCTATGAATAGCAATTAATTTAAAGAAAACTGTCTGTGATATGTAAATGCAACGTAGACGTGGAAAAAAACAATCAGTATAGGACCCTAGATCATAATAAACAATCGTAATTAATCGTCCAGATATCACAATAGATGCCTATTAAACGAACACCGGTTGTATGTTTCCCTTGGGCATCGTTCCCCAAAAAGCTTACATTGCTCGCTTCAAAAATAAACTCTCAAACGATTCCAGTGTTGCCTACAGTGACAGTATTTTAATTGATTTTCGAGTTCATTCCATTGTTGGCCTTTGTAAATGTTGTTTTATATTTAGTCTACTTATGAGTGCGAACTGAGTGGTATGATGTTTTTTTTACCAGCTACTAAGTTCCTATGTTAAGAGTTTGTTAGGTTGAATACAAACTAGTGCGCCCTATGAAATGAGGTACTTTTCGCGTGAAGCACTTACTATTAGCGCTGGCATCGGACGAGTGATTGCTTATTGTTGTGCTTACAATGCCCAATCAATGTCCATTCGCACTATGCTTTCATGGCTTAGAATATTACCATCGTTTTTTTTAAAGGGAAACCCCCACGGAATATAATTACTGTGAAGGTTACTTATAAAATATAGCATATTTAACACCGACAAAATGGATATCCTCAAAGGTCCGCCCTTAATATTAATAGCGAAGACTTATGCTATATTCAGGGCACGGCTGTAATCATCCGGAATTCTCCGTCCGTCTTCCTTTATACGGATATTTTACCCCATCCCCAATAAATGGCACCATTAAAAAGCTAAGACCAGCCCGGAAACGGGGCTACTTAAATATACTTTGCACGAATGCGCAAATTGATATAAAATACTTCATCTTTTGATATCTGACTCGGTGCGAAGAGATGCTGAGCTACAAGACCGTTTATTAATAGTAAAGGAGGTAAAGGAGAGGTAAAGGAGTAACAAATTGGTATAGAATATTACGGTCATAAAAATAATATCTAATTAATGATATATACGAACGACATTCTGTAATATTCGTTACAAATGATGTACAACCTCAACTTGTTACTAATTTAGTAACAATTTAAGGTACTAATGAAGATAGATGAGTAATTAATGATGCTCATAAAATACCTGTTAAGGTGTTGCATATGGGTAATTCTAAGTACATTACAAATATAATGTTTCATAAATAGCAAATGACATAGACAACATTCAAATTTTGAAAATAGAAGCACATAGTTCGAATTGCGAATGTTGCTTAGCTGGCTGGCGCCTTTCACGAGAAACGGTCATCCTGGATACGACTGCTACTTCGTGACTAGAAGGTCAATCGCGTGCTCCTGACTGAGATATTTATGAGGAATGCTTTTTATTATTACAAAGAATATTAACTTGAGTACCTACTGTCTTATAATATGATTCACAGAAAAACATTTACTTCATTTAAATTACTTAATGAAATTCTCTATAATTATCAGGAACCCTTTTATTTAAAATAGATTTTTACGCAGACAGACTTTACACAGAAATTTACTTTCAAATATAACGCGATCGTAAATAGAATTTCCTGGTCCCTAGAGCGGTGAGGGAGTGTAAAGCTTTCATACAACATCTGACCCTGTCTTTCACTATGATGTCGCTAGGGATCAAAATGTCTTTTACACACTCGACGGCGCGTCTCTATATTTACAATGCCTTTCCCAAAGTTTTAAAAAGGAATTTAATCTTAGTGAAGTTTGTGAAATGCGTTACCTACTTAATTTTTGTACGTAATATCATTTTGTATACAAAAAGGTGGAATACGTGTTTAGAAAACATGGGTAGCTTTTTAAAAACATGTAATTCAACGTTCCGTAAACAACTTACCTAGGTTTAGTAGTAGGTATGAATATTTTTACCCAGCTTTACTTTGATTTTAAAAGGGTCCGAGCGAACCCAAGCATTTCATAAAATATAGGCCGTCTAGTAACCGAAGCTTTCAAAGTAATTTTCAACATTTGTCTTCGTGTTTTCGCCACTCCATTAGCGATGTCATCTCTCCGATTGTGGTCTAACGTTAAATATCCATAATATAAATCTTTTAAATGGTATCTGGGCAAGAGTGTTTGTTTGAAGCTTCTCAGTGTAGCTAAAGATATGTATTATCGTGGTTGTGACATTCTGGCAAAAAACATGCAATTAACGTACAATTAAAATCAATTATGCAATTATCCAAAACCTCAGAACAAGTATCACAGCTACTTGGCCAGACCTTCAACATTTTAAAATCTTTCAGCTAATTCACTAACAACTCTTCAGGGATTAAGGATTTTGAAGAAAAAAACCTAAACACATTAAGTAAATCATTCTTCACTAGTTTTACGAGCCACTACTTTTCATTTTTCGATATGGGCTATTAAGAAAACATGTGTGGTGCTAACAGATCTCGTTTATTTAGATTTTTTCTTCGCCACGCGTTTTGTGCACCCGCTTCTGACACATGTGTTATATAGTTAAGGCATGTTGTCTCCCTTGCTTACAGGTTCGCTGGCTCGACAACGTTTTCCGCTGCTACTCCTGTTGCTAGCTTTCTGCGTCTGACAGCACTGCTCATAAACAATACTGTCCTAGGTTTATTTGTATGTCATAGGGGTAGTTACAAAGTTTAATGTTTTATTGTTCAAGGAATGGCAAGAAGTAATGTGTGATTATTTTCTTTATGATCTCGAATATCTAACTTATTTGTCATGTCATATGAAACTAACACATGATTTTTTTTTATTTTTTTTTTTATTTCTTCAGGATAACAAACAATTGCGTAATAAAGCATAAACTATGTATATAATATTAACAAATAGGAGCGATTACGCAACCAGCACCGTTATCCACAAAATAAATGAAATTAACGTTTCTGAGTTTACTTGTGCCGCTTTGTTATACATATCTGCATTGTAGGTACAAAATTTAATAAATTTCCAAGATCTAAGGTCTGCTTTTTTGTAATTTCAGCTGTAATAACATCATATTACATGACTTTAAAAATTGATTGTCAGTAATTATTTTTGAAACATTAATTGCTCTATCAGAAAAAGCTAGGTAATATTATTTGCATTTTTTCTCATTCCCTTTATCATTGTATTTTATTTGCCACAAGCCTATTGGGGTTGTTCCCCCATATACACATGTCCTAAAACCAAGCACTTTTTTTAACTTATCTTTGGTCTTCCTTAGGAGCATAGTTTCATTAATCCTATCCAACTCAAAGACCGCTTTGTTTATTTAATGTTCATTTATATCTAGATTTAAAAACTTGAATTCTTTTATAGGTATATGACTTACGTAAAAACGGTTCATTGAATTATGGCGATACGTGACGCTGAGTTTTATCGAATTGAGTAATTAAATATCGTTTTATTTATCAGCTGTTGATAGCGCTGTGTATGTTTTAGCCAGCTATAAACATACCAAGACATAGGCGCAGTGCTTCGCTGATAACGATTTAAATTTAGTAGACTTAATAGGTACCTACTTATAAATTTGAGAAATGATTCACTTTAAAATAAGTGCCAATCAATCATCCCGTGTCGAAGCAGCGAAGTGAGCAGAGAAATTATATTAAAGTCCTCTACACAAACTTTTGAAGCATCCTTACAACTTTGAGGGAGTATACTTAGTGAGAGGCATTTTACGACTTTACTCGCTACGATTACTCCACTTCCATAGTCGGGCTTGCTCAATTAAACGTTTATACGTTTGCAATTATAATTGTACACTTCAGAAATTCAAGGAAAATAACAAAACAAACAATCCGAATAAACAAAACATACGAAAATATGAAATCGTTTGAACTTGCGGATTCGTCCAAAAAACAAATTCCGAAACACAAATTCAGACTAGTTCGCAACTGAACTAAGATTTGCTGACCTGAGTTTTTATCGCCCATTCAAACCAGTCGAGTGGCCCGTCCGAAACGAACCTCTCAACACGATCCAAGGAAATAAACTAGCGATCCGGCGCGATTCTTCGAACAACACAAGTTAGGGCGTGAAATGTGAGTCCGTGGTGTGTGAGCTCCACCCGATGCATTGCCGGACTGGACAAAGTTATCGAGAATAAATGTTTATTTTCGACACCAATTGTTATATTCGGGGAACGCTTTAATTTGAGAGTTCAGTTCGTTGATAACATTTTTAAGTATGAGCTGAGACCGCCTAGAGTTGAATTATCCCGTCTGAAACTATGCTAGTTAGGTATAATTTTTCAATATTCATCGTTACCTACAGGTCCAGATACTTTTTTCAATGCAGAGCAGGCAAATGAGGATGAGATGGAGTTTGAGGTTTATCTGAAAGGTCTTTGGCTTTTATGCAAAGATTTTTCAACTCCTGAGACCTATCTAAAGTATCAAAACAACATAATCGTTAATCTCCAATCTGCTTCGGTACATTTTGCCCGACGCCATTCTGTTAGTTTCGCAATGTTGTATCAGTGTGAGTCACGGATCGAATGTATCGAGCGGCCGCGGCCGCGGGCCAGCTCACCGCTTTTATTGCCTCGCTGGAAACCTTAAAAGTAACTTAACATTAACTCTAATGTAGGTATAACATTTCCCCTGCAGTCTTGGCTACGTTGCGAAGTTTCTTTATATTTCAATATGGTGGTGCTGAAGGAAATTGTAATGTGAATTTTATCGTGCGAATCTGGATATATGTTGTTGTGTTGTAATATAAGAGTACTATGCTGTACTATTAGTGCACTTATTTGCCAGTTCTTCATCTAAATACGCATACTACTAAAAATAAAATGGCTTTTTGTTATATTAACTATGGAACTAATCGAGGCGCTTTTCAATGATATCTCATGGTTCGTAACTCCGAATCCTCCATTTATTTAAGGGCTTTCCAGCATTGATCATGCAGTTAATTTCTATTTATTATATGATGTAAGGTAGGACGATTATATAGGTTAGTATATACCAACATTAATCCATCAGTTATTCGGTTGTAATATTAAATGTTAATGAACAATTCCACTGCCGATAACATAATATTAAAATAATTAGTATCATGACATCATGATATTTAAATATTTAACTGTATGCTGATAATTAAGAGTTACTGTGCTGCAAGAACTGTATTTAAACCATTTACTACTGTCACATATTGAAAGTTGTATAAACGTTTTTGGCGTGCTCGAGGCACCAGCATAAAAGGAAACAAGAGGAAATAAGCGAAGCGTGTGTTATTATTATAGTTATTCCACGTCGAAGTTGGGGTTGTCTGGGTCCTTGAGTCCCAGCCAATCAGAGACCGACCGCAGTCACCTGCTATTAAGTCGTTGTCAGTAAAAAAATAACGTCCACGGTCACGTTTGTTACCTATTTAATACTGTGTTTTAGTTGTTTTTTTTTTTTTATTTTGACGAGTTTCTCACTAAAGATTATGGCAGCTCTCGGTGATTTTGTTGGATTTCCTAAGATATTATACAGCCTAATGTGAAAGGTTATGCCACTAAATATCTATGTACAAATGATGGAGCTACCTCAATTTACCAGTTTACCGTAATGCTTCCAACGGATGGCGACGATTTGTCCATTGGTACAAGAGAATCACGCAAAGGATGCATCACGCAGCCGCGCAATAGCTCACACACACACACACAAACCCATTGCATCTGACAATTTTAGCGCGCCAAAAAAATACTATAATAGGGCTGGAATGATAGGATGAGGTAGGTACATCGTGATGTAACACAACTCACGATTTATAAAAGTATACGATTAGTAGTTTTTGGTTGTTTGGACTTTCGAACCTTTCTGGACTTGGCATACTTATTTATTAACTAAATAGTTTTAATGTGTAATCTTTGTTGCCGTTGTCAAGTGAATGTTTGGTGATAGATAAATAACTTAATGACTTTTATATTTATTTAAAGTAGAGATCCGATTATACAAATTAAATAATAGATTAATTTACATTTCCTAAAGTTCCAAATACCTATTTAACATTAAAGGCACTTAAGCCCGTATGCAGTAGGTGGGTATTAATAAATAAATATTAAAATGAGATCTGAAATAAGGATTAATCCGGCCGAATATTCGGTGGGGGTAAGTCCTGAACCGAATAACTTTTAGTATTCGATACGAAATGTATTTGATTCATCTCGATCATCATTACATTTTATACCCAGCTAGCATGACACCTACATTACATTGGTAAGTTTATAATCGTAGGTAATGTATCTTTATTATTGTATATTTCGCTCTTAAATTTTACAGTATCAAGTACCTACGCTACACCGCTACACTTTGAAATTTACATTCAAAGATAATGATAACATTCAGCAGATAAGAGTCCATTACACAATAATTTGATACAAATTATGCCGTCGTTGCGTCGGCTGAACGTAATACGTATCTAAACAATGGTTAGTGTTGTTCAGACTTTAAAGAAAATAGCTTTAGTCGATTTTGAATATTTTTCAAATAGCTTTATTTGATATAAGTAGATTTATGATTTAAAAAAAAATGTGTAATCGGTGTTCATAAAATATATCGGTAATACTCGTTTTAGGAGTAGTCGTCTCAAAAAAACCGACATTATATGATTTTTCATAAACTAACGGCGGCAAATAGATACCCAACGTTATCAATTAGACTAATGAGTCATGTCATTCATCGCGTGTTTCAGTAACAGCCGCCTTAATTACTGGTTGATTTTCGACTGCCGACTACTTGTTGACATATTTGAAAAACTAAATAAGTATGAAGGTATGTGTGCGGTTAGCTAGTTGTCTGGGAGTTCAAACAGTTGACTTCATAGGAACTTTAAACAAAAAAAATATGGGCACAATAGGTTTAATAAACATAACATTTCTGTAGTACAGTTTTTGTTAAACTGGCGCGGGGTATTTATTACTTTGACAGAATTAACGCCCACAAGATAATTTATTAACCCACAAATTTTTATACCGCCGTGCAAATGCAAGAATGCACAAAGATTTGCAAATCTTAATTATGTAATATACTTTTACTAAACGGTTTTATTTGTGTTATCAATTTACGACCACAGATAAGGCGCTAAATTATAGTAGAGTAACGTTTTTAAAAAAAATACTAATAAGCTGCAACATCAGAAATACTCAATCATTGATTGCTTTTGTTACTTCATAAATATTTAAATAAGCGGCTCTGAATATTATGCATGCATCTATATACATATAAATAAAATTGGAGTGTCTGTTTGTAATATTAAAATAACCGCTTTTTACTAAGTGCATTTGGATGTATACACGTTACCTATACCGAAACAACATTTTTTACAATTTTTGTCTGTCTGTCTGTCTGTTTGTACCGGCTAATCTCTGAAATGGCTGAACCGATTTTGACGGGACTTTCACTGGCAGATAGCTGATGTAACAAGGAGTAACTTAGGCTACTTTTATTTTAGAAAAAGAAATAGGATCTCAAGAAAAAAAATTAAAACCAATGTTGCAGCGCAGCGCCTGATTTAGTTTGATAGCAACAACCTGCAATGCGTCCCGCGGGCTCAGAACGCGCGAGCCTGCTGTTGTCAACGGTTGTCTTTGTTAAATACCACGCGTACGAAGTCGCGGGCAACAGCTAGTTATAAAATAAATATTATTATTTTATCAAATGAAAGACAAAAATACGGTAAGCCCTACTCGAAATGGCACGACGACACACATCGCTTCACGAGGCCCAAACCAACCAACGTATTTTATTTATTCAACTGGAATGGCAGGCAATGAATATGCCAATCACGGGGCATAAAGTCGTGTCGTATCTAGCAATTTGGAAGAATTCGCGGATCGAATACCAACGATTCAAATATAACGTTTATTTTTTTATTTTAAACACTAAGCTGATCCCAGAGTTCAGTTTTAAATTGCAGAACAAATTAACGGATATAAAAAGGGCGCCAAAATCCTATGGTCCATGTTCTATTCGAACATCGTAGCGTATCAGGCCAAGTTCGGTTATTTAAAAATATGTAGTGAGTGAGTGATAAAAAATCTACGTTAGGTGTATGTAATCGAAACGGTAAAGCGGCAGACATGGTCCCAACGACCAAAACCGGTTTTAGCCGGAAAGTGGAGCGTTGCCCTCATTCTGTTAGTGTGGTTACGTTTTGATTTCTTGTCGAGTTATGTTCAATGCCTGATTGGAATACTGTTATAATCGATTGAGATACTATTACGAACATATTTAAGACTAGCTGTTGCCCGCGACTTCGTCCGCGTGGTATTTAACAACGTCTCAACCGTTGGCAACAGCCTGCTCGCGTTCTGATCCCGCGGGACGCATTGCAGATTGTTGCTATCAAACTTTAAGCAGGCGCAGCGCTGCAACATTGGTTTTAATTTTTTTTCGAGAGATCCAATTTTTTTTTCTAAAATAAAAGTAGCCTAAGTTACTCCTTGTTACATCAGCTATCTGCCAGTGAAATTCCCGTCAAAATCGGTCCAGCCATTTCAGAGATTACCCGGAACAAACAGACAGACAGACAGACAGACAGACAGACGGACAGACAGACAGACGGACAGACAGACAGACAAAAATTGTAAAAAATGTTGTTTCGGTATAGGTAACGTGTATACATCCAAACGCACTTAGTAAAAAGCGGTTATTTTAATATTACAAACAGACACTCCAATTTTATTTATATGTATAGATGTAAGTCTGTCATAGTCTTTATGTTCAGTTTAAGGATTTTTAAATTGAACGACTGCAGACACAGCGCGTTTCCTCCCCTGACAGCGCAAGCGCAGCAGTGCTTTTATATATACCGAGTGCTATCTTCTGTAATTTGTTGTCGCTTTGTTGTCAGCCCGCGCACAGCATCTGTCTGACTGAGTCAGCCGCCTTATGCTTCGGGCGACCTGGAGTCGACCAATCACAACCATTTAACTTATTGCACCTAATTTAAATTATTTCCGTCTAGGCTATAGTTATTTTTTTTCATAAGTACTTATATTAAATCTTGATTATCTGATTGTTCAGAAAGACGTGGAACTTAAGACTATAATTGGATAAGTATGCTGTCTCTATTTATTTCTTAACATTTTTCTCTATTCAAACGGTTGAATGAATCGTTTAGATCGTCAAGACATCAATTATGGAGTCTGGATTATTGTGAACGCACAACAATAAAGCAGACGAAAATGTTTATGTAAGCGATGAGAACGAAAACACATATCGAGAATTCGTAAATGTGAAAGGGGGATTTGTAATTTGTTACCGGTGCGTATCTGGCAAATTTTTTACCTACGTGGTACAAAATCTGCAATTGCGGATTCTTGGCGATTCCCCTTATACTTTGCGTGTTTTTTTTTTCAGTTTAAGACAGGTGGGGCTATAAAGAGGGGAGAGACAACACATGTTATACTTAGGTTAGGTTATAATGGGTTTAGTCAACGATACTAAATCTTACTTAACCTATTCAGTTTTCATTCCCATTGTATATGCAGAATGAAATCACGGTCGCGCAGACGAAGCCGTGAGGACAAGCTGGCTTATTCGTTTTGGCACTCCTCCAATAAGGGTTTGGCAATAAATGCCAATAGTTAATCGTTACGCTTAGCTGATATCTGGTAACGCCCTTACGTCGCTCCTTACCAGCCAAACTCAAAAAGCACTTTCTATAAATTGTACGTCGATCGGGATCTTAATAACATCACTTAATCTTAATTAACTCACTTAGACCGTTCCCGATAACCTATTTCCATTATATTGGTATTTTCGCATGATAATTTATCATGCGTCTTATCGTATCTTATGAAGTTGGGTCCACTATAATCATGTCTCGGGTTCCCGGCAGGAATTATTGGTGATACGATAACTATGATCAACGGTTTGGCTTTTAATAAAGTCGCAAGAATATATAAGCCCACACTCGATCTCGAACTTTCTTGGTGTGAAGGTTGGACTGCATTGGTAAACGCGATGATAAATGTATTTGGAACCAAAACAAGAAATGGTGAGCTTATTTAAACTGCTCTACTAAAGACCGAATTATGCAACACCAAGCGAAAATAAGACTTTCGTAATGTTCATTTTATTAAAAAACTAAAGTTCAAGGATATTGTTTTTTTATATTTACGCGAATACTACACATTGAAATAAAACGAATCTTACGGATTTTATCTCGTTTATTATGTTTTTTACGTTCCTCAATATGATCCTAAATATGTCAGAGTTTAAACTGGGTACCCGTTTAAACTTTGACACTAGGACTTTTATTTCAAAGTTCAAGGATTTAAAAACATCGCACCATTCTCCTTGCAACCGATAGATAAGTGTAATACCCGCTCGGTTTATTATAAAAATACTTACCCCGTGTTATAAGCCTGTGCTCAATGATAAGGGACTTCTAAATAAAAACTCCCGGCCGCTTAAGAATAAGCCCTCAACTTTTATCCCTTTTTTATTGGTCGGAATGAGGGATTGAGCGCAATACTTAAATCTTTTCGAGAAATAGCCCCAGGTTTTGATACATAAAAATCTGGTGGTGTAAAAAGAAGAATTTTATTAATACTGAACTACCTACCTAATAAAAGTGCTACATTTTTATTTGCAATAAGTACTTTTTTATGTACTGCTTTACTGTTTTTATAATACTGGCTGGACAGTGGTCACAAGTTACAACTATGAGTTATCTTAAGTATTGATACGTACTAGAAATGCGCCGAACATAGATTTTGGAATCGACTGAATACCGAACATTATTCGGATCAGCATTTATTGAACCGAATATTCGACCGAATTATTCGGTTTAATTTACGCTCGGTTTCCTTGTTGCGATTTAACGCCATGTGTAGCTAATTTTAGTAGGTAGGTAGGTAGTAATTTTAGTTTTTGAAAAGCCACAAATTAATTTTCTTTACTTTAATTGTCATATACTTTCTTTTTACCCGGCTACGCCAGAACGCAAATAATGTTTTACTATTCTTTTAATCTTTAATTTATTGTTAACATCGATAAAATATAACCACCAAATGCCGAATATTCGGCGCATCCCAAATAGGTACTTTATTTTTAAATTTTGTATTTCGGCATTAAATACTTTTTGGTATTGCGCATAACTGTACAGATATGCCCGTTGCTTTACACTCCAACATGTTTGTATATTGCATTCCCTTTTTACGCAACTCTCGTCTCTTGCTTTTCATCTACAAATAAACATCAAATTGTTATCTTCCGGCGCACGCAGTAAAAGTCAAGTGATGTGAATATATCAAGAGGCAGTAACCTTTGTTACTTATGTGTTGCTGCAATTCTCAAATACAAGAATTTATCACTTTGCGTGGCGTTAAGCTATATTTACAAGCTTTTTTGGACGTGATGTGTGTGACAATAATCTCTTTTCATAGGAAGTGTACAATGTTTTAGAAATAATCTATAATGTAACTAATTTGTCTTACACTCAAAAAAAAAAATATTTGGCGTCGGTCGCCAGTCGCCAGTGTTACAAGAGAATTCTATAAGTTTAAAAAGGGGTATAATAATTCACATAGAAAGCAAGACTAAAATTATTACAGAGATGCTTGACAGAGTATGAAACCGTTAAAATTACGACCTATATCATCGCTATATCGCTCGTTTTCATCCGATAGCCTTAGTACAGATAATAAATAGCTTTAAGCTGCCTACCGAAGGATATAGCCCAATTTAACGGTTCTATATTTGGCTACCTCGTAAGTGTTACTAAAAAGTACCACCGTCACATAAGTTACGGTTATTGATTATGTTTACTGTTAGTAAACAACTTAACTGTGGCAAGCTTATGACGGTGCGTGGTTCCATTTGCAATGGACCTATTCAATTTAGTAAATGCTTCAGCGCTATTTGATAAGAGATTGAGATCAGGGGACTCACCATGTACTATTAGTACCGACGGACTTAATAAGTGTAACCTAATGTTCCATTTGAGGTCCTGATTTGATTGAGGTGCATTTATAGTTCATGGTATGGGGGCTATGGGTGCCGTTTTGGCCACTCTAGTATAAGAATACTGTTGCAAAAGCACTGAGAAGACTACTCCGAAATCAAAAGTGAAAATAACCATGTTTTTTTCATTGCCATTTCATTCTCTCCGTAGAGTTGAGCCCCAGTTGATTTTCTACCAATAACAAAAGGCTAACCATTTTGTGATAATTAGTTTTAAATTACTTATACAATGAACACGGCCTCCATTTGGTTCGCGAGGATTAATTTATCTGAAGACTAACTGAGATTTATTTATAGGGTAGTGTTGTATCACGCCACTTAATTTAATAATAACTATAAAGAAGATAGCTCATGGTAACCAGGGATAGTAACTTGAGGCGGGGAGAAACAACTCTATAAGTACCGTTTGCCGTACGTCACTGGAAAGAAACCCCATAGCCCATGGTGATAAAAGTGAGCGGGGCTTATCTTCAGTTTTTATGGATCGTTGCCGTAGGAACGTCAACGTAAGTGTGGGTGTGTTCACAATAACTTGGCGATTTTAAGGTTGGATGCATAGAACACAAAATATGTACGAGTATAATAGAATGGCCATCCCTAACTTTTATTTCAAAACTGATGTAGCGTCGGTTGTCTCTTTTCATGCATTACCTATACTGACCCAAATATGAGTACCCAGTTTTCCGTCGCCGCAATACAAGATAATAGCTGAACAGTTTGTTTGTCCATGAGTCTAGTCTTGTCTTGACAAGTAACGCGTAGTCTGCTCACATGCCCTTTCCAGTAATATTCTTTATCCCTGTGTGCCTAATATGTACATTTCTTACGTAGTAGGTCGACGTGCTTTAATGATCATTACTTAACTATTAGCGGTTATCGCATACCTTAAAACGAAACAATTACTAGTTAACATAATATTTGGCAGCGCCCTCCCGACAGGATGTGTATACAAAAAAAAATTGTTCTGCATAATTTATACGGCCAGACGACGTCTGCGGCGACATACATACTTTCACGTAGTTACGCAGAAACCCATTACTTCCCGTCACGTTAGACGGTTAAAATGGAATGTTTGAAATCTGTGGTTTTAAATGTCGCTAACTTGTTCTCATTGGACACATTTACGGACTATTTACAGTCTGCTTGATCCTAGCTCCTTTTTCAATTTTTATATTTGGGTCGGCTTCCAGTAACAAGATAAGGAGGAACTTACAATGACATCAAGAAAATTGATGTTAGACGCTTACATTACCACACACGATCAAAAAAAAAGTAGACCTTAAAATCATTTTTACCATCTGGACTCTAGGCTATGACCTTATCAGTTTTCTTAGTGTCATTTTAAACCAAATATTATTTTTTGTAAAGGGACTTGGCCCAGTACACATTCTCGCCAATGTAACTCCTGTAAGCCAGTATCCACAGCGGCGACCAACGACGAGCAACGACGACTTGATTGTCTTTTTAAACTTCTTAGTTGTTATTTTATGGTCAATGTCATACTCCTGCCTGGGTATTACACTCTATTACACACACCGTCGTCATTGGCTGACATATATGTCGAATGGAAGGTTAATATTAAATAATCCTTTTATTGAGTTTAATTATCTTCCGCAAGCCCACATTGTTCTTTCAGAAATACATCCAATCAACTATATAAAATCGCCACCCTCACTCCCGGTAAAGTTTTTTCAAATTGACGCTTTAATTTCAGCTTAATAAGCTTTGTCGCTCACTTGCATAGCAGATTAAGTTGTCGCATGGACAAGGATTAATTATTGTATGGTGTTTGTAGCCGGGTCAGTAATGAAAAAAACGAATACTTACTTTTTTTGAGGCAACAGAAAAAAAAACCTAAACATATTTATTATATACACAGCTTTTTTAAATACTGATTAAGTTCGATATTCCGTATTAAAATCTAACTGGCCACATTATAAGTACAGCTAAATAAAATAAGAAAAAAATATGTACGTTACTTATCACTGACCTCTATGGTATATATCGCTGGACTAATCATAAGCCCGGTTATCGTGTGCCCATTTGATTTTCGCCATTTTGGCGCTGATAGCGGCAGTGAGGGGGAATGGAACTAATAATACAGATGGGACAGTGATATGATACATCGATAAAAATGTTTATGCTTAAACCTACCCATGCAGTAAAATGAAAATAATTATGATCCATTCCTTTAACAATGGCTAATGTCCAAAATAGTCGAGTGGTTAATACTAAGATGAAGCAAATAATGATAATGATTAGCCGAATCGCTCATGGGTAGGGTAGGTAATCTTAGGATAAGCCGAAACCGGACTAAAGGGTGGTGTGTGACTAGCTAGATCCTACTTAAATAAGGATCGTTTTTTAATTAGAAATGAGGTAATGTAATGTTGTCTGGGAAGCAATGGAGTAGGTAAGGTATTAATAGAAAATAAAAATCATCAAAGTAGTACATGAGTTATGTTTAATAAAACAGTCATCAGAGAAGTGTTTTGAACAGATGTAATCATATTTTTTCGGACGCCAACTAGGCTTTTCAATGTTTTTGAGCCATAATTCTAGTCTTCTATTGTCAGTCGGAAACCTGTGACTTAGTAAACATTGTTTTAAAATAATATGTATTTGATAATACAAATCTGTCTTCGGCGATTTTTACGTTCTTGAACGTTCTATCTATTTAAGATATTGATAGAAAAAATATCGATAAATTTTATCGACAAGGAACTTTTACAGCACTATTGAATTTTATTGTTTATAAAAAACCGATAATACAAAGACAAATGCGTTGTAATCACGTATAAATAAGATTAGTAACATATTTTTAAGTGCCTATAATATCAATAGAAGTTTTAATTTCTTGAATATTAGCCGTAAATTCACTTACTTGTGGAATGTAACCCCACTTCCCTTCTGGTAAAGAGTTTTGCATAACACGCACTCATTCATGGTTTACCTATTAACTAACGCCACTTATTTATGTATTAACTATATTAATACGACACAACAAACAAGTTTAATCGCGTTAAACCTTCAAAATCACTTTATAAACACGGAGACAATGTAAACAAAACAACGGCCATTTGCATTTTACGTCAGATTTAGTTCCTTTCCCCCACGATGGGGGCGCTTCAAATAGGCACCATAGATAGCTGTCATTTTAAAGGATATCATTAGTCTAGCGTACTTGTATCATGGACGTCAGTGTTACTTATACACTTTTTTTTAAAAGGTTTCTCATTTCCTCGAAAATTTAGATTTTTTCAAACCAGCCAGTAGATTGAGTCAGGTGTGTACTGCCAAATAGGCTTGGCACATTAAATTGCCGTGCCATACCCATTTTTTGTCAATTCCATCACTTAACTTCTCCAGTTACTGTAATTAATACTCGTCGCCTGTGCCCTAATTTGTATTCTAATAGAAAGTTAATTTAGCTTGGTTTAATTAAAAGATGGCGCTTTAAACAATCTTAATAATTATTTGTTTTTTTTTTGTTACTGTCCGGGGTATTTTTGTATATACTATAAAGTCTCAGACGTACAATAAAGTTCTTTCAATCGCTAGGGATAAAGTTAGCAGAAATTCCGCGCGCGGAATTATGGTTCCAGTTATTTTATGGCGTTTTGTACGCCCAGATATTACTCGCGGTACATTTTTACTTGCCACGACGGAGCGGAATTCCGCTGCAGAATTTCCTCAAAAAATATTCATACCCATTGTTTGAGAGCTACTGCTAAGGAATCGTACAAAAAAAATCCTAAACTTACAATAAAAGTATAGTTTTTTTTTTTTAAAGAATAAGTATAATAAAACCCCGCCGAATCCAGTTACCACCAGTATCGTTTTACTCGTTAATTAAAACAACTTTTATAGAGTTTCAACATAACCCACAGCAGTTTCACCCAACCCTCTCGCATCCCCTCATCATGTGAACTGAAAAAGGGGTAGCACCGACGGACCCTTAATTATATACGAGTACCTTCGTTAACAGGCCATAAATCACAATACTTTTAACATCAAAATCTCGCGCTTGCATTCATTACTTAACTATGAAAGGGCAAATTGGTCCGGCAATGTTTTGCCTGTCAATTAGTTAAATTAAATAAAACGAACCGGGTGGGTTTGTGGTATTAATATCACTTTGATGGTGTACGTGTGGATGAGACAGATAATTTGCTTATATGGTTAATTGGTCGGATCCAGACCGACCGCGTAGCCTTGTGAGGCTAGCAAGATGTAAACGTTCGCCCTGCCTTGCTCAGCACTGTCTTGCGGCATTTGTCCGAGTCAGCCCCTCATAAGGCTAAGCAGTCACTGTTGTTACGATCATGTATACTTAGAATACTATAATAATTGGGTCATATTACTACCACACACTGTATTGTGGTTGTGGAATCCGATGGGCGCTCTCGAGAGATTTAGAATGAAAATGTGAAAGCGGTTGTGGTGTCGACTAGCTTTATTTATGACGCACGGCTGCTGGATATGGCGTGAAGAAAAAAAATATATTTAAATTTCGAACCTGCCAGCTATTTTTACTGGGATATTGCGGCCGCATTTTTTTAATATTTCTTTTGTCTTTGGACTTCAAATATTTTGCCCTGTAATTTATCAATAAATATTTTAAGTATTCAGAAACAAGTACTTAATTTCCACAATGATTTTGTAGGAACTCAGTTCTATTCAGAAATGATCAAAGGTTTTATTTGATTCATTCCTTCAAAACACCAGCTTTGAGCAGCTTTCAATGACTATTTTTAGAAAATCCAGCACTTCCCGTATACTTACTACCTTGGTATTATAGCAGCAGGAAGACCACAAGAGGCTTCACCGCTCGATGTCTTGAAAGGCGATATAAATGTCAACAACTTGCTAGAATACACAGGACCGCATCGTGAAGGGAAGAGCTAAATAAACCTAAACAAGCACTGTACAGTATTTTCTTAGAAAGCTTAGAAAGGATAAGAAATTACTTGACCACAGATTGTTCTATGATACTAAAATTACCGACAGGGTTTTTAAATTAAAAAAAAACGAAAGTGTACTTAATATGAACCTGAAAGTGTACGAATCGAATGCACGTCACCTCATAAATTCCTTCGGCCGAAATATAAAAAAAAAAATGCAGGAGCGCAGATTTGTGTTTTATTATAAAAGAAACAATTACAATATCACGGCATGACCTAAATTATCATTGTTGAAATAGCTTTAATGTAAATACGAAATCGCAAACCGAATATCTCCCTGTATTGATAATGTAAGCACTTGACAAAGTGCTTGGTCTAGATTGCTCCCAGGATAGTACGTTAACTAATATACCCCTAAACACGCGCATCACGTACGAGGTCCTACCATGATGAATCGTTTCCCCGAGATAGTCCAAGTTACCTTCTTTTTATTAAATTCATAGCTGCATCCCTATCGAAGCTTATAAGATTTTTTTTCTTAAATAATTAATGTGCTAATAAAAACTGAACGATACCCAAAAGATTCAATGACTTACTTCTTCCTTTTAATGAATGGTCTCAGTTTAATCTAAGAACTTTGTCGGTGTAGTTGATTAAGCTCTTATCAGCTGTATCTCTTTCATCTCCTTATACATGACACTATCCACTTGCTTATTTGACTGTATTCTTCTTCTTTCCATGTAGGATGTTCTTTATGAAGGTTTCTTGGCGTATGAGGTGGCCTATCATATTCCCTCTTCTACTTCGTATGTTTCTATTATTGATCTGCTTTCTTGTATCTTCTACTATACAAAGTTAACCATTTCATAAAATCTAATTTTACTTAAAAGTTCTCAAGAAACTATGCTTAGAATAAAATGATCTCTTTTCTTTTATATTGTAACTGAAGACGCAAGAATCCCAACTTGTAACAATTTTATAGAAACTTGCACTTGTTGTATAGCATCTTGTTTAAAGTTCACTTTGTACCTTAAACACATATATTACACGGGAGAGGTACCTCACCTATAGAGTTATGTTTGTGCATCTTACATTATAATATCGTAGCAAGACAGACTAAGTTATCGAGCGCTTATTAGAGGTAACTCAATCGCTGCAGGCTACGAAATCGATAGTCCACCAACTACAGCCCGCCCTCGAAACTAATATCGATAGTTCAGTCCGTATAACTTGCAGTGTTGCTCGGCCTCTATTCCGTGATAGGCATCGATAAACAGGTATACCTTTCTTACTCTCTGCAACAACACTCAGAGTCGATAAAATTTTATCATTATCTTCTTGTGCAATTCCAAATTGTGTTTCACAATCGACTATATCGCGCTTCCTCTTTGTTACGGCTCTAGCTCTACAATTAAGTAGGTATGTTACTATCGAATAAGGAATCTTTAGTTTCCAATCCAATTTGCTGGTATTCCCTCGCGTGTCTTAGGGGGAAGCGATTTATTTTGATTATAGCTGTTCTAGCGGTAGAAAACAAGCTATAAATTAACAGCGACGACTTAATTAGCCCGCGTGTTCCCAATACCATTAGTGGTCCGCGATGACAGCTCCCTGATTCGAAAAAGAAATTGATGTAATATCTGGAAGGGCGGCGTCGAAATTAATGTTGCTGCTCTGACAAATTGGCCATGAGAGAAATTGAGGGGTTTTTAAATAGTCTGACGTGGCAAGGTTATTCCATCGTTACCTACACTTAAGGGAAATTTCCCTTGTACGACGATATTACCCGATTTTGCATAGCTCCCATCCTTTTATCATGAATTTGCTGCTATTATGTCAGCGAAATCCTTTATGGAGATAAAGTTCAAAATAGCACACACGATTTCTGTTTTACTCGGCGATGAGAGTCTGTCGAGAGACGAGCGAAAGGGGCTTAGGAATACTTAACCACACTTAAAATATTTACGGAATTTTAGAGCTGACACAAATATTTGGGGTATAAACACATTTTCATATGATTTTGATTTAAGTCTTGTTGCTTATTAAGGATTTAAGGCTCTCTTTTCATGCATTGATAAAATAAAGAAGATAAATGGACAAAAGTTCCTGAAATGTAAGCTGTGTTTATTTTTCATCAGTGTGAAACGTATTTGGAGCGAAAATGTAACGGTGTATGGAAGATATCCGATGCACAGGAAAGTCCAGTTCAAAAGAATGACGGTCAGTCCCTTCCTGGTATATTGAGACTACAAGAAACATTATCCAGTGACTTTATAAACATTGTAATAAATTTTATTATAAATACTACATTTTGAGATCGTTAATCGCTAGCATTTGAAACATGTACCTTTTTTCAAACTTTTCTGAAAGGTTGTATATTTTTTAATTAGGATAGTTACCCCGTTACTGATTAAATTACTGTCGTTAAGTTGACACAAAAAAATTACATACCATCGCCAAACTTTTGCCTATATTTATTTCCTAATAAACCATAGAGATAAATAACTGCTTCAGCAATAAGATTCTTAAGGCATCCAGACTTGTTGCTTGCCATCTGTTACAGTTAACGAGTTATCGGAACGCGAATACCTTTGCGTGGAACGGTCCTCAGACACGCGACTTTATATTGCCTGTTACCTAATTAGCCCCTTTGCACAACTGTTAAGGGCCGTGAAATACCTTGATAATGGCCGCCCGGGGACATGCTGGCAGTGGTTAGAAAAAAAAAATGTTTATAATATTAATGTTAAACCTACATATATGCATTACGTAAAATACAACATACAACCTACATAACGTAAAACTTCCATCACTTATAATGCCGATTTAATTTGAATGGTATTGAAACCAATGCCAGCTACGTGTGTAAATAAGTTTATTTTTAAAGCTTTCCTCGAATTCGGACGCACGCCATGTTATATTGAACTGTTTGCCATAATTACAAATGAAAATGCTCGAAGCTTGAATATTATTTCTTTCTTTAGTCGCCCATTGAATGAAATTTAGGCGATCTGTATTGTGTAACCCTATTGTTACCAGCAATTGAGTCATGCACGAAATATTTAGCATATTGTGAGGTAGTAAATTACTTTTCATATGGTACTTAAAGGCTGGCAAATTTTCTGCTACCTTCCGTTTATACTATTGGATGAAAATAAGTTACTTTTTCTAAGAAAACCGTTATGAATCCAATTGGGAATACATTAGATCCAGTAATATATTTATAAGGTTTTTATTCTACTTCAACATGAGATCCGTTTTCATCTCCATCAAATACGCCTGCCGTTTTGCTCGAACCTGCACATGATCGATAGCTGGATTATACGCTTCTATATCAATTTTCTCAATGCGTGGTGTCGACTCGGCTTATTTAAGCCTTTCATATCCACTTTCAACTGAGTCAACGTGTAATATTTTAGTAAATTTCCCTTCAAGTAAACTTTTCTTTTCTTCAACAGCTCCACGAAAAGTTTAATATTTGTAGTCTCACTAAAATAGGAAAGGGGACTTACCTCAACTCGAAAGGTCAACAGTAAATAGACAAGTAACAGGGCTAGTCTGAAGGGCAAGGAAAAGTTTTAATGCGTTTGGAAATAAATCGGGCTATTTATCTTTATAACCACTCCCTGGTGTCGTGTGTTGATGTCTAATGGGAGCTTCCTTTGAACCGAGTAAGGTACAGACACGGACAGTTTATTATTTGATACCACAAATAAATTACACCATCGCTCTATGTGATTTAAAAGGATGAGCATATGGGGAACGGTCAATGGAAACCGTATACAACAAGCAGGTTACAAAATTACAAATCCGAAAAAATCGTCCCAAAATAAGAATTGTATCTCCATGACTCACGAGATTAAGATTATTACTTATTTGTTTTGTTAGAAAAGGAAAGTCACATAGCCATCAGCTTCTGTGTGATTATTCTCTTTACAACGCTAATAAAAACTCATTAAAAATAACGCCGATGACTGTAAGTTTATAAACATAATCAACAGCTCTCAAAACATGTGGGCGTTTTGATGAATAAGCAGCAATGACCTAAACCCACTTTATTGAGTTTGTTTCTACATGAACACTTGGCTACGTCACGTCCTGTTGTAAACACCTGTCGCCTAAATCTGTACGCCTTTTATAGTTTTGTAATTTCTATAAATATTATTATATTTGTTTTTTTTTCTATATATTCCTTAGCTACATTATTTGACACTGAGATGGGAATATTTTCATCTAAGATTAAAGGGTCTTCGTTGTATAAATTATTTGTACGCAAGTTTTTCATCATACCTACTAAGACTTCCCTTTGTTGATATTCTGTGTCATAAAACAATATAATGTCGGGTTTCTCTGTAAATACAACTGGAACGTCTGTTATCACAATAGTCTGTACCATCAAGTTCTTCGCACGGGGCTTGACGCTGCCATTAAAGTGTTTCTACAAACTCTTCAAAAGCCAAACTTGAGGGGGATATTTTATTCTCCGTGACTTGGGCCTACCGGAGTTATTATCTTTACGAGGGGTTGAAAGCTCTCACTTTTTTATTATTGCCTTTTATTGTACTGTGCCGGATACTTAACGGTATGACCGAGGTCAAACGAAAGGGCCGTTACGAAACAAAGCACTTATTTCGTTAAGTTTATTCTAAAGTTTTATTTATTGTAAGCCTATGGAAGTATAACTACACATTTCATGATCCGCAACAAATTGGGTTTTATTTTTTACCAAAGGGTTTTTGTGTTATAGTTTGGACCAATTATTTTTAATGTATGCGACGTATGGGACGCGTTAACCTTTATAAAGTTTACCGTTGCGTTACGGCTGTCCAAGGGCTTCTAAAGTAGAGGCTATATTATTCTAATACTGGTACCACTCTAGGGAACTATTTCATCCATCCATTGTATTAGTTCCAAGTACTTGAGTTATATTGCTACTAACATTTTGAACCCTATTTATAACCCGGTTTGTTAGTCTTATTATCAGGTACTCGCATCTCGTTGAACTTGAATTTGTCGTACTAATTACAGAGGTAGTCGGCATTAAGTCTACAAGTCTTCACTGCGCCGTCTCCGATGAGTAATTATACAATTAATTCAACAAGGCACCTAATATTACGACCAACGGTGAAGTTTGTTTTTGTTAGAAATAAGAAACAATGAGAGATGAGTGTTTGTTCAGAGTTTTGTTCATCGACTTTTCTAGTAGCTGCTGTTTCTAACGATTGTTATATTGTCGTGTTATAATAGACTAATAACGACTTAAGTATTTTAACATAAAAAACAATCTTTATAGCCGTTTTTGAAATGATCGATTTTTTTTCTTAAATTTGATAAGTATGCGTAGTTTTTCTGTGGGCCAGAACTATCTTTTGTTTCTATGTTCTTAATGATACCACAAAGTAAACATTTGTAGTAACGTTAGCATTGTAACCACAGGGTTACGTAAGATGTTGTTGGCATTATAATGTGTCTGTCTCATTCCCTCATATAACATTCCGATGCATGCAATTGCGGGCATAATTTCATTTACTGCATCGCTTGTCAAGGCCAAAACAATCCACGTTGATATGTTTAACTCGGTGACCATTTTTTATGACTCGGAGCTTGATTTAAAAAACAGGAATATATTTTTAGTGTTCAATCTATCTTGACAAGATAAGATTATGTTTCTAAATCTGGTATACGACAATCAAAATATTTGTAAAATATAACAATTCTGAGTGTGTGTAGATGTTTGGGAGGAAGAAGAAAAATATACTTTTAAAGATAATATATTTTTAAATTCATCTTCAAAAAGCCTTACTTGTAAAGATGTTCATGAGTACTTACCGAATAGTTCTCTTTTATGCTACATAAGTTCAAGAACGAAGTAACGGCAGCGAGCAATTGTGCCTCTATTTATAAAATAAGGCCTTCAATGTCACATTACAAACATGCCGCGATTTTTCAGTACTTTAAGCGCACGCGTTGGTCGTTCTGATAATAAAAAACTTTTTAACAAAATAAAAACCGTCTTCAAAAAACTAAAAAGCCAAAAATAATCTAATCTTGAAATCTACCTTGTTTAACTAAATCAAATATTTAACTAATCTGAAGTCGGTGCCAAAAAAACTACTGAGTCGAGTAATACCGGTCTGCGCCAAAGACTATACCTACAAATTGGTCCGCGCATCTCGTTACTGGAGTATGCTTTTGCTATTCTTCGTCGGTTGTTTATTTGGCACCGACTTCAGATTAGTTAAATATTTGATTTAGTTAAACAAGGTAGATTTCAAGATTAGATTATTTTTGGCTTTTTAGTTTTTTGAAGACGGTTTTTATTTTGTTAAAAAGTTTTTTATTTTACACTTTTTAGTGGATATATTTACTATTCTTTGTCACTAAAAATATTTTTACATCAATCATTTTACTGGATAATAGGTATACCAAATACAACATCATCGCGAGATAAATATAGATTCAAAGAAATCAAGATAAAACAAAAACCATTGAATCAATCTCGCTGAATTTTAAAAGGGTATACCTTATTCTGTAAAAAAAAAGAATAATCCTAATCGGAACATCCACGAAAAAGTTTTATTTATAGCCAAAATGCATCCCATAACAATTTCAATAAGCCCAAACACGGCTTGGATACATTGTTTTATTACAATGTTCCGGTTCCTCCTGGATTTATCATCAGATCAGTTCGATGGTACTATATTAATCAGAACCATTTCTTTAAATTTGCTTTGTCATAGTCGCTTAACGATCATAATCGAGATTATCTTGGCGCAACCCGTGAAATACGTATCACTGACAAGTTCCGGTGACCATTTGTGGTCTTCTTCATCATTTTCACTTCAGCAAATGATACTTTCTGAATGCAAATGCTTGACTTCTTGATGAAAATACCAAAATTGCTATAGGTTTGCCTATAAAATTTGAGGAGTCCTCTCAATTCCTCATGGATCCCATGATCAGAACAATTTTTTGAAAAAAATGGGACCAATCTGTAAGCATATCCTTTCATATCAAGAAATAATTTTCCAAATCGGTTCATAAATGACGGAGATCTGAGGTAACAAACATAAAAAAAATAAATAAAAAAAAAAAAAAAAAAACACAACCGAATTGAGAACCTCCTCCTTTTTTTTGAAGTCGGTTAAAAAGTAAAATTTGTTCCCTTGTTATTCCGAATTTAATGATTCTAATGAAGTCATATAGAAATAATATTATCAGTATCTGTTTAAATAACTATGTTAATTCGGCCGAGCCAATGTTCTTATTGAAAGTTAATATTATTTCCTTCTTTGTTTTAAGCCATTAATATAATTTTATCGCCAGAAATATCACAAATGTCTTATACGTTAATTACTGTGACTATTTATTGGCAACAATAGAGAGGCTTTTTCATTCTTTGATTACATCAACAATAATACCAATACCAATCATAGAATTTTTGCAATGGTTTTTACGTCATTATTTCTGTCCCGTCGAGTTCACTCCGCGGCAGGCTGCTGTCTAACATTGTTTATTCATATCAATTTAGTCGGTTTGTCACTCGAGAGCGAACGGTCTACTTGTTTGTAACTTGTAACTCAATAGTTCCACCTTTCTCTTTGTATAATAATACAATTAGTTGCTTGTTGTCCATATCTTCTCTGGTGTCAGCCAACACAAAAGACACAACATTTGAAATTGTAGACACATTTCATACGCGTCGTTTCGTACAAATAAAAAGCGAATGCCTCTACATATTTTTTGTGTAAATTATATATTTATTTGAATGAAGTAGTTATTGGTAGTGTCAATATTCGATGTAATGATTCGGATAATAATTATGAACTGCTACAGAATATTATTAAACTATAGTAATAAACAACTCTAAAACAGCAATAAAGCTAAAATTACAATGTTACCTTAGTGGTTTTCTGGAAGCAATTCTAAGACTAGAATAGATTGAAAAGTTTGCATACAATAATTTAATCATTTTACTCATTTGATGAACTGACTGCTAAAATCATGTATACTGTAGTGTCTTCAGAATGATATTACACATTAGCTGGTCGTCTGCAGTCCAGTAATCTGGTTAGGGACCTTTTCGTAATAGCCTAATAATACTATTATAGCGTTTACGACAATTTTCGCCGGCCGTCTGACATATTGCTACGATGTTTATCGCGTTCACCCGCTTCCATATGCTATATTTTTTCCTTTATGATATGTTATACCCGACCGCGGTGGGTAATATTTTCATCAGAGTTTCTTCTACAGCATGTTTTTACGGTTGTTGCTTGAGAATGAGGGACATATTCTTGGAACTGGTATTCTCGGCCGTGATTGATGCATACATATAAGTTACTACAAAAGTGAGCGGTCGTACATGGAAAAATTTGCTGTTTATATTCAGGGCCTTTTCTCTGTAACGCTGTAATGAATCTTGACAAATTTGTTCGAGTTTTCTTTATTACTCGGCAGCTTTACATAGTTTTGGCGAGTCTATTTTCTCTTTTACTTCTATTTACTGTAACGTCTTCACCATAAACAATTCTGAATAGTTAATTTCAATACGCGTAGTACCTGCTTCTAACTTACAATGCCAAGTGATTCGGCTCGTGGCGATGGTTACGCCGTGATGGTAAATAGAACAAAACAAATTGTTTGTCGACTACCGTATTCCAAATTGCACAAGTCTGAAACTTTTGAGATCATAATAGGCTTCATTTGATGATTCACAAGAGCAAACATTCTGATACCTACTTCCGATTGGTTCCAGCCATTGCCCATTAAAAAGTTCAGTCCCTGTTAAAATTAGATTGATAGCAATTTGATCTCTGTCGACCTAGTTTATGTTAGCTGACTTTCAATGTAATTTTGGTCTTCAAACGTTTTTACTATCTCGTTCGCGCTTGGTTAACTCCGGTTTTGGATTGGCAAGAGAAGGGAGTCTTTTTGTTGAGTCACAAATCGTATTGTCCAGGCAAGATTTGTGAGTCACGAAGTGGTGCGGTTACTGAATCACTAAAGATTGCTCTGTTGCGAGTTATTCAGTGGCGCCTGCGCAGCAATCGAATGATTAAGTGTGTTTGTACGGTCAGGAGGAAAATCTCATTCAACTACTTTGACACAAATTCAAGCTCTATTGCTGAAGATTTATTGCACAATATTATGTGAAATAAATCGTTATTCATCAAAATCTTGTACCGCTCCAGATAAAACATAATCTATTTGATTGTCATACAACAGTTTAGTCTGTTTCCTTCGAATGTATCTGTGTCTGGCAATTACTTGCGGCGTTCTATCTATATGTTCAATCTCCGCTGTTCCAACGTTATTAATTTCAATGGACCCAGTATGTAAACTAAAAATAGGATCTTTATGCTCGAATTACTTTTAAAGAAATATATCTATATGTAGCGCAGATACTCATATTCAACCATATAAAAGGAGCCATGAATTTCAAATTCCTTTGATTCCTTTATAGTCCCATTAAAAGTGGTTTAGCCGTAATTCTGTGCTATTGTTTTTCTTCGCCTCTATCATCTTATGTTTACAATATCAACACCACACATGGCTCTGTAGTTACCGTATCTGTCACATACCACAAAAAGATTAATTTAATCCGTCTTTGATCTCGGCAATTTATACACCGGTTCTATTATAATTTTGGCTGTACAAAGCGAAATGAAAACATTCCACGATTTGTGTTAAGACATTTCCTATTATTACTGTTCTACACAGATACCGGTATGTAAATTAATATTCCGATCCAAGAATTTATACATTTTGTGTGGAATAATAAATTATATTTTCTGAATGATCTTAAAATAAGCCTGGATTTTTCTCTTCACAATATCGAAGGTTTTTCAAGTATTTGTGTTGCCTCCGAACAAATACAAAATATTCGGCAGGGCGTATAAATAGTGAGGAATTCTTCGGCTTTCCTTGACTTCCTCAACTTTTTTTATCGGCAATGAATCGAGGGTGGACCTTTTTGTCAAACTAGTTCCGTATAAGATTACGCACAGCCAGCCGGATAAGAAATATTAAAACTTACCCGTTACTTGAGCCTGAACACAATCCTGTTAACGTTATTGGAGTCAACTAAACTCTAATTCAATTACCGTGTGTTGTACAAAATACGATTTCTGTGTGTTCGCTGAGCTTTCGTAATACCGAGGATTATAGACGATTTAGTTGTTGCTTTCTGGTGGTTTATTAGTTCTTAATTGGCTTATATGGTTTGGAAGTACAAGATAATTTTTTAAATAAATTAGTATAGAAAATGTTTTAGTTTTGTTTCTTCTTTTGGTTCGTAATTCATACATTTTCTCTTTTATTTATTTGGCTGTCTTTTCAAGATCATTGGACACTTTTTAGTTGACCGTATCTAAACATATTGTATTGTTTCTTTGTTACAGGTAAAGAATTGGAGTTAACCGCCATACAAGCGTTGCTTAGTGTGGGACTGTAAAGTTGGCGTATCCGCCTGGCGATATTTATTTATTTTGTTTGTAACATTTCTTCTACAAATCATATTATTTGACGATAGAATATTAAACGTTAAACTCCGATGACTTTTAAAACATAGCAAATTAATATTTATTTTTATATTCACGCGAATACTACACATTGAAATAAAACTAATTTTAAGGATTTTATCGCCATTATATTATGTCTTTTACGTTCCTGACGTTTCGGTGGAACGCGAAAAAATCCTTAAAAATTAGTTTTATTTCAATAGCAAATTAACTTTTCAGGCTTTTACAGGTTTGTCGAAAATTCTAGTCGTTATTGTATTTACTTTTATAGTAATATATAACTTTAATATTACTACAAGCAATGACCTTAAAGTTTAAAAAGAAAGGCCTCAGTCCAGTTTCCCCAATGGATACAGTTGAGCAAGTTTCAATATCGATTTAGTGTAACTAGTTTTGAGTGTTCAACAACTCGAGATGTTGTATTGTCGCGTTAAGATTTCGTCGAACAATTGTTTTAAGGGCTTAACTTGATTACTCCTTAAGTGATGTCTGTCAGCCCCAAATCCGACTGGTTTTACGTCCGTTGGAATTGAAATCTTCCTTTGTTTGACATTTAGAGATTTATTTCAAATCGATATTGTTGTATTTAAACCAAGTTAAGGTCAGTTTAACAGTTTCACGTTGAAAATGCCTTTTACTACTTGGATTTAAAGCCAAGTGCTTATCGTAACTGCCATCAGGTATTTTAGAACTAATTTGTCTCAAGACATCAAAACTCAAGTTATGCAATGGTATTGAGGGACCCAATACTATAGGGATTAATTTCTATGCCTTCTATAGTCAATGATAGAGCTAATTGCTCACTTCCGTGAAATCCTTACAATAGTCAAAACCACTCCAATGATTTGTAATAAGGTCTAACCATCTTTACAAGTATATCCTAGCAGACAAAAGGTTCTCTTTACCCAGTGGTTGACAGAAACTGCGAATAAAAAAGTAAATTTCTTATTTAAATAAAATATTTTGTAATTATCATTAAACATTGTACCATTACAAAAAAAAAACACTTGAACATCAATCAAGCGAATGGTTCAAGTGTTGCCAGCACGTGGCGTGCTTTCATTCAAATGGTAGAATTGTACAGAAGGCGAGGCTAATCAAAGGTTAAACGTTTGGAATGGCCGAACTTGCATTCATTAATCTAGGCACTTGATGGGTGAATTAAATTAATGGATACTTAACATACATGGCTGGTCTGGTCTCAATGGTCGATGGATAATGTGTACGAATTATTTTTGAACCCCATAATGTAGTAGTAATGTCAATATTATATTTTTTTTTTACAAATAATAATCGATATACTTCAAATGACACTACTTCTATTTGGTAGACGTAAAAAAAACAAGATTCATATAAACATACTCAGTAAATGCTCTAGTAAATTCCACTTCCATACTGTTTAAGTTTTGAATTACAAAGATAAATATGAAAACTTTAACTCTTTGTTTAATTCATCTTTGGTTCAAGAATGAAATTAATTTAGTATTTACAGAGTCGGAATTCGAAAGCCAACTTGGCCTTTTAACTCACGCGTTTATGAATGATGAATTGATTATTGAATTGTTGATATAAGTCGTGCGAATCATATACATAGAAGTATTTATTTACGACAGTTTGTTACCATGAGTTTCTTTATATTTTTTTGTCTTTTCTCTAGTTGAATCCACATTTTGTAGATAAAATAGCGTCTTGATATTGCAGGGCGAGTATAATAACCATGAAATTCTATCATAACTTCCAAATAACGTTAGCATTTATAATAGAAGCTAGGATGTCCGGTTTTGCCCGTTGCATTAGAAATTTTATTCGGGCAGCAGGTATAGTTATAGGTCTACCTATTCATGTTGAAGCATTAGAGAGTTGTTCTATCAGACCTTGACACATAAATGTCCTTATACACAAGTATTTGTGGTACGTACATTCATTCTATTGTGTGGCTTGTTTATGCGTATTCAATGGCTGTGTAAGTACCGATGTAGCGCGCAGCCTCGCTGTACTGGTTTGCCTCGGTCAGTCGGAAAATGCGTCGTCTGAGGCAAACATTCCCGCTGACCCGATTGCTGTCATCTGTTATATTTCGCGATGTTAGCCCGCTTTATATCAAATTTCAACTAAATTGATTGCCAGTGGACTAAATTTATTGCCCGGGTCACAACGAAAGCTAGACGTTTTGGGGGTATGGATTATCGTAGAATATTAGCCATTATACTTTATAACTGACACTGGCAAATTACGTACATATTTGTGACGCCATATCTATAAAGAAAGAAACGTGAAACTAGATTTTTCTTTCACTTCCACGATCGTGGAGCTATTTTAACCCTAAAGTTGAATGTTACTGAGGCAGCGCCGTGAGGCTGCGCAGTTAGTCGGTACGCGGCGCATGACGAACTAAATGGCATAAGTGGATTTTGTATGCATACCCACGTTACTACTGTTACTAGTTATGACTAACAAGAGACGTGTGTATTTGTGTGTACACTGCTGTCTTGTTGAATGAATATTTTTTTAATATTTTAATATTTTAATTTACATACAGTATTGGTTAGATGCCCTAAAACAAATGAATACCTCTTCAAAGTTTCAGGTCGGTGTTGTTAAGTCTTGTATATGAACGAGTCTAAGATTAAGAAATTTGATATATATTGAATGTGTTCTAGCCTTTAGTTGTTAAGAACTAGTTTCTGTAATGATATTATTATGAAAATTCTTGTAGGAGAGGCGTTAAATACACACTTTGACGTATGTACCGTTTTATCTCTTATCAATTTTCAAAACAAAATTTATATTAAGCACATTTCTCGAAAATTTCGTCTACCTATAAAAAGTCCTTATTCTCTAATCATCATTTGGATTCATCAGCCGGCATTCCGAATCATTTTATATCTTCCGCTTTATTGCGGCTGCTGTATATCTAATGACTCATTCCATTGTCAGCACCCTCGTTCTTATGAGCTGTAAACATTTTATTATGCCCACTTCTACCAAGTTATAGATGAACCAAACCGCGGCGCATTGTATAAGCATTGGGAATATACGCGTCTTTATTGTGTTTAGACTTAGATATTAAAGCGTCATTTCTAATGTTCTAAAAGGTATGTACATCAAAATTACACTAGATGATATGTTCGCTGGTCACTGGGCCAGTAAATGCGAAGAGCTTGAATCACGTATAAACTCAAGAAAAGTTCGGTTTAAATCTGAAAAATTCGTAACTTTTATCACTGATATCAGTGAGTCAGTGAAAACTTCACTTACGAATAAATATTAAATATCACACATGTAATCTCCGAAAGGGTAAGCAGATAAAAGGGTAAGCGCTGTAATACCATCATTTCGCTGATAGTATTTGGTCCTTGTGTAATTAGGAGCCATGCTTCTTATTGTAAGGTTCATTCGGGTCATAGTCCAATGCGGCTCGGCGAACTTCACACAGCTTTCGAAAGACTTGCAGGATGACGATCGCGATGTTAACCTTGACCGTACAGCAAGTGATTAATTCTAATGAAAATATCACAAATAAAAATATTTGCGCAACGCAGCTTCCAATGACAATGCCTAGATTTCACAGACAATGGTAAAGTCGTGCAAACAGACCACGACTGGAACCGGTTCCCTAGTCTAGTTTAGGTCCGGCACTGGTTATGTCCCTAGGACTAGGTATGTGCTGAATATTTCTGCGAGGAGTTTTTGGCCAGGTATACGTTAGAGTATTTCAGTTTATTAAAGTTTCTACATATTTTGGAGGTAGGGGTCCTTTAACTAAAGACTATACTTAAAGCTATAAGCTATGCCCCAGGTATAGGGTCCACTAGTATAGCCCCAAAAAAATACAAGTAAGTTCATTGGAAATTAAAGGATTCGATTAACAAATACTACATAACTATGAAGCTACAGGTCCCAGCGTGAATGCTTTATAATTTCATAATTGGTATCTCTCATTGTGAGAAAACGTTGGCATTTACATCCCACGCTGCCTAGTACCGAAATGCCGTCGGAGATTTAGTTCACCATAGCCCTCTTCCAATTTACCTTTATACTTCGAGGTACGTAATGAGGTATGCTAGTAAAGTGACTAGTGTCGAAATTTAGTCTAAGGTAGATAAAGCAGTATTATTTTCTAAGTGCTAGGGTATCATACAGTCGAAGAACGCGTGGAATTGCGCACTGAGTTGTTTATGATTAAGTTGTGATGTTTAGTAACTACTTTTATTTCATGTAATCCTATTACATTTTAGGTCTGAGTTGATCGTCTTATCGATATATTTAGATTGGCCCAGCTCAAGTTATCTAAATAGGTACCCTAAGTGCGCTACGTGAAATAATATCGGTGCAATTCAAATTGGTGTTCTGTCCGGAATGCCCTCTTAAATATACTAGATTTCAGGTTTTGGTTAATTTAATGTTATGGTTACTGTTAACATTTTTATGGGGACCTGCATCGTTAGGGGGGAAAAAAGTTACGACTCACAATCAATATTTATAACCGTTAAACTATTTAACGGTTCACAAAAATAAAGCCCGAAGTATTTACGTTGATTACATTACTGTTCATTTACCTTATGAATGAGCCAGTTGACCAATTAACACGCAACGAACCAGGTATTTACTTGACGATTTATTCATAATATATTTGTTCTACAAAATATTGTTTACTATGTTATTTGAAGCCTTGAACTCATTATTCGGTCGACGAATCAATAATCCGTATTGAGGCGCGTTATAAATCGACTAAGATGTTATATGAAGCATGTGCTTATGGTCTGTTTCGCACATTTAATAATCATAAATCAGAGGGAAAGATTAATGTGTAACCCAATCTTAGGGCTAACCCTAATGATAAGAAATAAAATAATAATAGTAATACTAGACCTTTTTATGTCCTACTTTTGGGCACGGATCTCCCATCAGTGTTAGGGGTATAAGGCCACAGTCCACTACGTTGGCCCAGGGCAAGTTGGCGGACTTCACACGTCTCTCATAGACATGCAGGATTCCTCACGTTTGTTGTTGTTTGTTTTCCTTCACCATTTAGAAAGTGATAATCATGCTTGAAAATGAGATTCGCACATGAAATCCAGAATACCCAAAGGTGCGTGCCGGGGCATTTGGGCATAAGTTTAGTGTTATCATTCCTATCGATGATTACGTCTCTTAATTAAGGCCACACAAAGGGATGTAATGTACCTAAATAGCGGATTGCATCATCATAAATTAGGGCTTCCTAGCTCCTTTCCTAATTAGGATCCTGAATGATAGCGCAGCGTTCTTCAAAGGCTAGGATACTCGTAATGTCATTAAATTACACTCTTTTAAAACCCTCTAACAAGAATTTTCTCTTCATTCCTGTTGTATTATGTCATATCGGTTTTAAAAATACGAAGGCAGTTATCGTCGCATTATGCATGCAAATACATAACCACGCGTATGGAATTCGGGGATGACGTCATACCACGTTGGTCATGGGCTGTTACTCACATCACACCTGAGTAATTTTTACTTAATTTATGACAGCGACATCTAGTGGCAACGACCAATCTTTTTAATGACGTTAGTAAGTAACTATAATTGAAGCTGCAAAAGCCATTAGCGGTCAACAGCATTTCACAACTCCAAAGAAAAAGAAAGCGTTTTAGTACCGACAACATTCAACAATAATGTCGCATTACTTCATTCAATAGAATATTTACAACCGCCTCACAATTGGACTAAGCATTAAGGTTAAAGGGATGAATAAACTTATTATTATAAGTCTTATTCGGCCGAAGTTAAGGTGCATTCAAATTCGATTTGCAGTCTCAAAATCTCATAAACTCGAATTGTCGGGATCGCAAGTCGACGTGTCGAGATCCAGTTAAGCACGTCGGTGTGTTAAACCCGATATACACAAGACTTTATCGTTTTCATATTTTATTGGTCACTTGTCATTTAAGATGGTAGTGTGTGGGGATGAACTTTGTGTTATTTTAATGTAATTCAGCGGGTTTATAAATTTTGCCGAGGTTTGAGATCATCCCTCAAATTGAAACCTTTTTTTTCTTATTTTGAATAACAAAACATGTTTTTTTGGAAAATGCTTGGTAAGTAATGCCATTGTACATTGATTCAAATTTCTATAAATTTAGGGAATGGTCTGTAACTTATTTAAATTTATTGCGCTAAGAATACTGGTGATGCCGTTTTTTTTATCGTGTGAACTTAGTAACCTTTCACTGCCATTGAACCGAATAAAATCTATACATATAAATAAAATTGGAGTGTCTGTTTGTAATATTAAAATAACCGCTTTTTACTAAGTGCATTTGCATGTACCGTGTATACACGGTACATATACCGAAACAACATTTTTTACATTTTTTGTCTGTCTGTCTGTCTGTCTGTCTGTCTGTCTGTCTGTCTGTCTGTCTGTCTGTCTGTCTGTCTGTCTGTCTGTCTGTCTGTCTGTTTGTTCCGGGTAATCTATGAAATGGCTGGACCGATTTTGACGGGAATTTCACTGGCTGATGTAACAAGGAGTAACATAGGCTACTTTTATTTTAGAAAAAATAATTGGATCTCTCGAAAAAAAATTAAAACCAATGTTGCAGCGCTGCGCCTGATTAAAGTTTGATAGCAACAATCTGCAATGCGTCCCGCGGGATCAGAACGCGAGCAGGCTGTTGCCAACGGCTGAGTCTTTGTTAAATACCACGCGGACGAAGTCGCGGGCAACAGCTAGTATCAAATAAATTCATTCCGTTTTTTGGGTAGAAGGCTTCATTGAACATCAATATTATAACCGTCGTCCGTGATTCTGTGAACACTCGACATAACAACGAATACGCGAGCCCAGAACTTCATCCACACATTACTATCACAGAATACTACCTACATACGTGTAAATCGCGCCCTCTGCCGTGTACCGATGTTTAAGAATGGTTAATGTGAAACGCGGAGTTGCGCGGGCGTCGGTCAGCCGGGGTCAATGACCGGGCCCCGCTCGACAACCTTTGTAGTCCCAACGGGTTGGTTGGCGTGCCGGCTCGTTGGTACATACGACACGTCACGTTGTCAATTGTGACAGATCAATATGACAGCGTTCTAACTGATTTATTTATGGTTGTATTGCCGAGACTGTCGGTACACTTGGACGTATTATTAGCAATGCACTGAGCTCTGCTTTGCTTAGTCAGTACGTTGCTTGCTCAGACAAATTCTTGCGTTGCCTCCTAATTGTCGGTCGACGCCTGCCTCGTTCAAGCACTTTCATCTGTCATTTGTGTCGCTGTCAGATCGACAGTTTATTGATTGATTATTTGTATCAAAACTGCCATAATTTTTTAATGGAATTGGAATTGGTTTGCGGTCTGTCGATACTTAAAGATGTGCGCATGGACTGTACCGATTAATCCAGTTTATTTCAGCGCATTTCATTTTGTTAAGATAGAAGCAAAACAATCATTTTGTTTTGCTTAAAATTACATAACTCTACTATTATTTATGCGCTTTATTCCTATACTAGCTGCGCCCGGCGGTGTTACCCGCGATAAAAAGTATGAAAAATTAAAACATCTATCCCACGGGAACCATACATTTTACCGGGATAAAAAGTAGCCTATGTGCTATTCCAGACTATAATCTATCTCTGTGCCAAATTTCATCCAGATCCGTTCTGCCGTTCGGGCGTGAAAGAGTAACAAACATCCATCCATCCATCCATCCAAACTTTCACATTTATAATATTAGTAAAGATTACGTTACATGATATAACATAATATTCAGCAACAGCCTTCTTACAATGGAAACGTGCCCGTATGGTTTCATGGTCTTACGCGATAACGCGAATATATTTTTTAAGCCCACACGTTCTGAGGTTAGTTTCCGCGGATTTAACTTACACGTTATATTTCATAAGTAAGCCATATATACATACATATAAATAAAATTGGAGTGTCTGTTTGCAATATTAAAATAACCTATACCGAAACAACAATTTTTTTTAATTTTTGTCTGTCTGTCTGTCTATCTGTCTGTTTGTTCCGGGTAATCTCTGAAATAGCTGGACCGATTTTGTAGGGACTTTCACTGGCAGATAGCTGATGTAACAAGGAGTAACTTAGGCTACTTTTATTTTACAGCCTGATTAGCGCAGTGGTAGTGACTCTGCTTTCTGCGCCGTGGGTCCCGGGTTCGAATCCTGGTAGGGACCACAAGCTTTGTGTGATGAGCACGAATGTTTGTACCCGAGTCATGGATGTTTAATATGTATATAAGTATTATATACTGAGTTCGCCCTCAGTCCATTGTATGGTACCCATAACACAAGTGTTAAGCTTAAAGTGGGACCGTATAGTTGGTATGTTCGTATGGCGATATTTATTATTATTATTATTTTAGAAAAACAAATAGGATGTCATGAAAAAAAAAACAAACCAGTGTTGCAGCGCTGCGCCTGATTAAGTTTGATAGCAACAACCTGCAATGCGTCCCGCGGGCTCAGAATGGGCGAGCCGGCTGTTGTCAACGGTTGTCTTTGTTAAATAACACGCGGACGAAGTCGCGGGTAACAGCTAGTATGGTTATAAAAATAACTTTGCCTTTGTGTGTTTTCAAATTGCTCGATTGCGGCCGTTGCCCGAACGATTTGCGACGGTGTAGGCGAACAAATTGATTATTGTGAACTGAAATATGATCCCATACATGTGAAGACAGGAAACATATTTATACGTAGATTATTCTACCTATGTATAATGTTTCATTAAAAAAAATGCCTTAATCTAATTAGACGTTACTGAATAAAATATGAGTGTTTTTCAAAAACAATATGTACAAAATATTTTTGTATATGAAAGTACTTTTGAATACTGCTAGATTGTATATCACGGTCTCTTTTTTACTCGCTCTTAGGTCTACAGATATCCATCAACCCCCCCCCCCACACACACACACACACACAAGCCACACAACAATATATATTCTAATCTGAACAACATCTTTCGGAAGTGGTTCGAACATTGGATGTATATTACTAATTCGGTCGGCTACAAGTGTTCCGTATCGTATTAATTATAGATCCCCCCCTGTGGGTAGGGGAAGGAAGTGGCTGCCGGTGCGGTACCGTGACATGCCTAGTTACAAATTTGGGAAGCGGGTGCCATTAATAACTGATTATCATTGTATGTTATACGTTAAAATATATATATTTTATGAGTGGCAAAAGCACTATGTTTGACTGACTGACTGCGACGCAAAGAAAGGTAATGTGTCTTAGCATGTATGTATGTTTGTTCCTTAGTGGCGCTCTAGAGACCAAACGCGTCAGACGATTATTGTGATTCCTACGTCTATACATTTGTCTTAATTGTCTTGAGTGTCGCTCATGACAGTACTTAAAATTCAATATGGCGACAACCGGACGCAATATTGTGAAAAAGAAAAAAAATAGAGACCATGAACAATGTCAAGTAGGGTTTCATTGAATAGGTGTTTGAAAATCATATTTAGGTTTTTCTTATCATTTAACATTTCGAATGATTATTTACGACCTATAACGATTTATTAGATCGATAGATATTACGAGACTATAGATATTTATTTAGATGTCGGGTTTTTTTGTTTTTTTTACGATATGTTACGCTAACGTAAGTCTCTTTCGTCCCGCTCATACCACATAATTCATAAATAAGTATAAAAATGACAGCCAGCTATCTCGATTTCATGACGTCTTCCTTTTTTCCCTACGGTCTCCTAACAGAAAGCAACGTTGCACAACCCTACACTTACATGCGAATGGCCCATAAAATCCAAAAGTTGAGTCAAAAATGTAAATGGTCCAACTCTGAAGTAGGACAATATAGATTATAAAAAAAAAAATCACGTCGATAAAATACAGCCTTGCTCTTTAGATTAAAATGAGCCAAAAAGATTACCCCATTGTGACACCAGGCAAGCTGGTACTTTACCCTTGTAAAATATATTTTTAAAGAATTATTACATCGCCATAAACTCTGTACTCTAGTAATATGTATTCCCTGGGTTACCTTCATGTAACGTTCATTAACTTTGCAAAATTATTGTATATATGAAATAATATGCCGATCATATTTTCGATTAATAATCGATATTGGCGAATTTAAACATCAAAAGGACGAGTAATTGAAACATAATTTCGAAGAAACTATTTCAGAACAATATCGTTTGTAGTTACGACGATAATGAAAGTAATAGAGTGATTACAAAACTTGATATATCTGAGATAAATGACCTGATATTAACAATGAGATTTGGAGAGCAATTAAAATAGACAGCGTAATCAGAGTGACATGCGTCACAGCTATCTATGCACCTCGTCAGAATCGTTGGTATGGCATAAAAGTTGCCCAGTAAGTATGTTGATAGCAGCTTTAAAGAGAATTGAAACTAATTTCAATTATCATCTTAATAAGTACCCATTTCTAGATGCCTCTCCGAAGATATACACATTCAAGAGACAGTAAAATTAATATTAATTTATTTTCCCACTAAACTTTGCGTTGAGTACTTGCGCAAGTTTGAAAAAGCTCAGAGCTTGTCAAATCCAAGCAACATCCCATTGGCAAACGAGCTACACAAAAGCAATACAGCTAGGAAATGCAGCCAGCATTCTTGCCACCATTCCACGCGGACAAGGTCTTTTTGATACACAGTTTGTTTTCATATTATTTTTAAGTTTTTTTTTATTTTTCTGTTTGTAAATATTTAATGAGATTTTAAAAATAAACATTACTACTGCAAAAAAAAGCAATTAAATTCCCGACATCACGCTTACGTTTCTGTTATTAATTCAGTTTTTTTTAAAGGCTAGCTTATTGAGGCGAGATTTTTTAACCCACAATGCAACTCAGAAAATGAGGTGTTATAAGTTAAAGCACCTGTCAGTGATATCGTAGTTCTCAAAAGGATGGACTGATCTTAACATCAGTTTAAAAAAAATAAGGCTACTTTAAACGGGCTGGCAGCAATGTTTATAAAAAGTACAATAAATAATTTATTATTTTTTATATATTTTCCACTATTAAATCGAAATTATTTGTTAAAATTTTAATGTATCGGTTCTTAGATGGGGGTAACTTATTACACGAGGGATTTGTTCCTGATGATATAATGACGCTATTCGCATATTTTTTCTTTCGAGGTTAATTATTATACGTGAAGCTTATCTAGGACTTTTCGATAGATAGGTTTGGCACCCTCAGTTCCCAACACTGAGCCAACGCGGGTTTACACGCCCTCACATTCAAGAAAAGTATATGGGGTACTTCGTCGTTTCACACACCACACCACAAGCGGATGGCATGGTGTGAAATGAAGAAACGAAAAAGAGTCCTGGGTTGATTCACACCACGGTGCGAATCGACGAAGTCTAAAAAAGCGTTGTCTGATTCACACCATTGTGTGAAACGACGAAGACCCCAGTCTATGTTCAACAGTGGGTCGTAAACAAGGCTAATTCGATTATTATACGACAAATCTGTTTAAACCCCAAATCGATGGACGAACAAACTTATTTAATTATCATAATTCTATTAAGGACGAGACTTTAAAATGTTCAGACATTTCGGCGTGGCCATGTTTGTCGAATTGAGAATCTGTAGTTGTAATGGAATTTTAATTGATAAAGTTTTGTCGTTTATTTTGTAATCGCGTTATGTGAAAAGTTTTGGTTGTTCAATGGGCTTTCGGATTTGATGCGTTTTATTAACAAACTAGCTGTTGCCCGCGACTTCGTCCGCGCGGTATTTAACAAAGACAACCGTTGACAACAGCCTGCTCGCCCATTCTGAGCCCGCGGGACGCATTGCAGGTTGTTGCTATCAAACTTATTCAGGCGCTGCAACATAGGTTTTAATTTTTTTTCGTGAGATCCTATTTATTTTTTCTAAAATAAAAGTAGCCTAAGTTACTCCTTGTTACATCAGCTATCTGCCAGTGAAAGTCCCGTCAAAATCGGTCCAGCTATTTCAGAGATTAGCCGGAACAAACAGACAGACAGACAGACAGACAGACAGACAGACATAGGGACAGACAGACAGACATAGGGACAGACAGACAGACAGACAAAAATTGTAAAAAATGTTGTTTCGGTATAGGTAACGTGTATATATCAAAATGCACTTAGTAAAAAGCGGTTATTTTAATATTACAAACAGACACTCCAATTTTATTTCTATGTATAGATGTATAGATGTAGGGGCTCAACACAATCCCTCCAGTTGTTTCTCGATATAGAACTAATTAATTATTCCAACGTGATTCGTGTCGTGGGATGAAGTCAAACATCGTGAGGAAACCTGTACACGTCTGTCGAAAGCCGTGTGACGTTCACCAAACCGCACAGAGTCAGCGTAGTAGACTATGATCTAAATGTGCCCTGCATAACGATTACGTGTTTTTTTTAACAAACACTCCTACAAAACATTGACTCAAGGTTAAATCCGCTCACAATATATACAGTTAAGACAATCTTATCTATCAATATTTCAACGCTGAAATTAGGAGCGTAAACTGAAGCTAGCCTCAAAATGGCCGTTTAATATGGAAATAAGGAGGTGTCTGTTTGATCCGAGGGTCTGTCTGTCCGGCAGGGCTGGTGTACGAACTATCGTGGTGAGGGCAGTAAAACCAAGTGAAATATATTGCTGAGAAGCACGCAACGGCATTGTATAATATGTTGTCAGGGGTTTAATTGAATTGGGAAATTTATTGTACCGAATGTTGATATGCAAAAGTGTTTTTTTTTATTCAAATACTCGTATGACGTGTGTTGACAGTATTAGATTACAGACAGGCATTAAGAATGTTGTATCTTGGACATGTTGACATAAAATATTTTTGGAAAATGTAATACTCTGGCGGTCCAACCGCCATTGTTGGAAATTTTTGTCCGTCTGTTTGTTCTCGCATCACGACAAATCTTCGGTACGGATTTTGATGAAACTTAGCATGTTGATAGCTTATTACCCGGGACAACATATAAGGATACTTTTTTACCCGGGAAATGCATGGGTTTTGCGGTATAGCCAAAAAATGTGTCTCGAAATCTATTAGGCGGATTGTAATAAAACTTGGCATGGCTTTCCTACAACCGGGATTGCCAAATAGTCCCAGGTCCACGCGGCTAGGCATGATCGTGTTTGGTTTTTATTTATCCCGGAACCTTAAATAGCATTTGTTAGCATCGTCAAGTATTATGAGTCTAGTTACTGGTATTCCACAAAATTACTCGAACCAAAATATATTTGTTCGTGACAAAGAGCAGCAAAGGCAGAGCGAACCTTTGAATGCGGGTTTCTCTATGAATAAATGAATAGACGTTTGTTAGTAAATTCATCTTTAATGTTTTAAATTAAGACTGGTTTGCACGAGGTCATTGCTGCGTGAACAGGGAACTGTACCTACAAGTCTGTTTATTTTCTGGGTCAGATCGGAAATGAAACTATATTTTCTACTGCTTTGCAAAGTCCAGGAAGTTAATAATAAATGTTCTATTATGGATTTATTTCCATGTTCCATCTAGTTAACGTAAATATTTTCCTGAGTCACATTTGGCAAAGGAGAGACGGATTTAAATTTGCATGACGTGGTTCTTTACGCACCCCTCCTGTAAAAAGGGGGGTTGAATTCATATACCGTCCTCTACTGCATTTTATTGTAACGGTTTATATCTGATAGCTGTCCCGGCAAACTTCGTACCGCCTATGAATCAAATGTATGCGAACCTGAATTATCTTTATTATTATATTTTAGTGAATTGTACCCATGTTTTAATAGTTATTGTGTTTCGTTTTAATAAGTATTTCTTGTAATTTGTTTCCTTGTTCCGTTCACCGGTAGGATTTCGAATATTGTCCGTGTTGGTGTTGTTAGATTCCTTCTTTGTTCATCTAGTTCTAGGTGTCGGATTCCTTGAGACTTAAGTACTCATTGACAAAATAAAAACCATTAATCAGGAAACTTTTTTTGGGCCCCAGAAATTGTAAACCTAATTGACGTGTCACTTAAGGACAAACTTTGACGTAGTCTTTTGGTAGTTCAGGGCGTGTTTGACTGGTTGTTACAAACAAAAGTGGAAACTCGGCATTACAGTTGAGTGGTCCACGGTAACATGACAACAAAATGACTGATGGTCCTGCACCGGTGACTTGCAGATACACTCGTCATAGCTACTGGGTAGCGGGTCAGCAGTAGTATAAGTACAACGAAAATTTAAATACAACTAATTTTAAAGATTTTATCGTTTATTTTAAGTTTTACGGCTACTTTACTGCAACCATGGTCCTTAAAATTTAGTTTTATTTCAATGTAGTATTCGCGTATTTTTTTTTTTATTTACCATCTTGTCAGTAATCCCCGAAGGGGTTTGTAGAGGTGCACTGTATCGTCGATTTTATTTGTTCAATATCGTAATATACTAGGGGAGTAGGCTTTTATCATTAATACTGTCGTTACTATACTTATTATTGTGGTATGAGACGAAAATTTATAATAATAAGCTTTACGGTTCTTGCTTTATTCATGTATTTTAAATTTAATTCATACGTAATGTTTGGTTATTCTCTTGAAATTAGGGATCGTAACTTGGGAACTACATAGATACATAAAATAAACAGATCATGTATAATTATACGAGCCTGCAGTACTTTTGTAAGACAACTTAACAATGATAATTGAACGTAATAAATGAGTGCTAAGTAGTTTAGTTTCATTTAAAGCTTCTGCGCCGTTGCTGTATTGTGTCCGAAGCACACTTTTGTGCTGTTTCATCCAAACATCGGTACCAGCCGAATGTTTAGAAGTAATTGATGGTGTACCACATAATTCCCATCACTGCTTCATGTATTGTTCCCTAATAGACTTTCAAAGCACTTCAGTATTGGCCCATTAAATAACCCTGCCATAAACCATTATCCTTGTTATAATAAATCAAAGTTTCATGGAATTAGTACCACGCGGTAAGAGTTTGTAGAAACGATTTTTTTTAATATCTAGGGTTTATATGAGTTGCTGAATATTCTAGGAATCCTTGCAAATGACACAATGTTTTTAATAGTATGTCGCATAGATAGATAGATTCTGTTGCTGCACAGTTACAAGTATTTTGATGACATATAGTATATTGTTGCGTAATTATATATGTTAATATTTTATAGGTTAAGCTTGCATTACGAAGTTGTTTGTTGTCCCTAGCAAAATAAAAATAAAAATTATCTTGTGAAATTATTACAGAAACCATTGATCAGTCGATCTTAAACACATACTAAGCCTTATTTAAAAAACGCTAGTAATGTGCCACGATCCTCTATTCTTGGATTATGTTCAATACGTTCTTAAAGTTGATTTTTAAAAGGGAAAGGTCCTTGAATTCCGAGCGTCGAACGCCTACACTTTAAAAGCATATAAAAAGAGTTGTAAAACCACTCGAACAAAGAAACTCTTGGTTTCAAACATGAAGGCATAATGAAATTCATCCCCAAGTGTGTTGTGGGCTATTATTCAACCGCATACAATATGTAGTGTGCCGGTTACAAATGCTACTGGGCGTTACACGGAATTAATGGTCCACGATCACTGGAAGCGGTTGTGCAAGCGTAGTCATTTATCACGGCAGTTGGCAGAGATTTCTCCATTATTATGTGAATCGTTTTAAGAGCAGTGATAGCCAAGTTGGTCGACTGCTCATATGTACACAAGGTGTGCAGTGTTTAACCCCGATTCACGCATCTGGGATTTAGGGATTTCATGTGCAAATCTTATTTTCAAACTAGCTGTTACATGCGACTTCGTCCGCGTGGTATTTAACGAAAATGTTTCTTAAATAAAAGTAGCCTAAGTTACTCCGTGTTACATCAGCTATCTGCCAGTGAAAGTCCCTTTAACATCGGTCCAGCCATTTCAGAGATTAGCCATAACAAACAGAGAGACTGACAATTTAAAAAAAAAAGTTGTTTTTCTATATGTATCGTGTATACATCCAAATGAACTAAGTAAAAAGCGGTTATTTTAATATTACCAACAGACACTCCAATTTTATTTATTTGTATAGATGAGATTAAACTTTGCTAAACGGCGACGGAAAATGCTATGATTTCTATGTAGTTTGTATTCGTTTCTAATGTTGGGTTGCCTCTTCAAAAAATACAGTAATGCCTCATCTTCTAGCGTCATGTATGATGGAATAGTGACTCATGTGTCATCGGTAGCACAGAAGAGATCGGGCAGTGCACTCGCCAAGTCGAGCACAAGATTTTTAAAACTAGAAAAGACCTACATCATACCTAACTCTTACGCAAAATATGATTTTCTTTGAACTCTTTTCTGCTTCGTACGGTACGTATTATCTGCTCCAGCTGTGCTAGTATAGCCATATCCAGTACACTTATATCCATATACCGTGAGCTGCTCGATTTGTATAGGAATAATTCCGTAGGGCTTGCGGGGTGCCATACCTCTTGCGGGCAGTAATTTGCCGCTCCGTTTTGCCGACAATTACCTTCGCGGTACTTGTATGTAGGTTTATGAACACGTGCTTTGGTATACGGAAGAGGGGAAGGGGAGGGTATTATGACCTGATAAGTGGTTTATGGTCATTCCGAAGATTGGGTTTGGTGCATATAAGGATGGTGTGTTATGTTATCGTATTGACATCGAAAATGCATGCTATCACTGTCTTTCTTATTTATGACGTCTGTTGTGTGAGCAGGACAGAACATACACAATTTCTGGTTAAAAAAATTAGTTGGTTTCTATTAATACTCTCCACGCACCAGTGTTTGGTTATAATAAATACAAATTAAATTGTATGCCAAGAAATTAAATGTTCAAATTAATTAATGTGACTTCTATATCAATAGGTTTTAACTTGTATGCCTTGTAGCACTGTATTGAAAAAAAAACTGATCTATCAATCCTAGGTTAAAATAAAGCAGAACAGAAATTTCAAGTCTGTGACAAGTTTCCATTACTGTTTAAAAGCTAAATAAGAATACACCATTTGCACTAAAACGAGTAATGTTTCACAGCGCGCCGGGATTCTTCGAAGAACTGCGAACAATGGTAGCGTTTTTCTTAAAACAAAAGCTAACTTTACGCGACATAAGTACCATTACTAGGATTCTAAACGGGACAAGAATTTAATACTGTTTAACATGCATATTTTACTTCAAGATAGTTCATGCATTTGTCTTTTGGAGATATAAAGTGCTAGTTTCTGAATCTTATTTACTCCGCCAATTCTCGCGGGAGGAAAGGTAAACACAGCATACATCTATGTATCTGCAAACGCACTCTAAGGCAACAACAACACATATTCCGAAACACACACATCGTGGTCATCCAATTTTACTCGAAATTGGGCTATTGGCCATTTCACTTATATAGTAAGGATTTAAGACTGGAGTTGCCATAACTAACCTATGAATGGCATAAACAGTCTTCCTCTAAGATTGGTATTAACTTAGATCGTAACGAATTTTGGCCATTTAAATTTTACTATAGGAGTTGCCATAAGTAACCGATGAATGGCAAAGCCAGTCAGTCAGTCTTCCTCTAAGATTGGTATTAAGTTAGATTGTAACGAATTTTGGCTTTTCAAGTTTTATTATCAAGATTCATTTCGGCCACGACAAAGAACTTCACGTTCCACCAAAAACTGTAGATAAAGCTCTTAAACGAAACTTATGCCCCTGACAAGTTGTACTTCCCCCTTATCACAAACTAATAGCCAAACTTCGCGAGACTGCAAGTGATTCTGACCTTAGTAAACGGTTTGCTGTTGACCTATATCAGATTACTTTGACATATCCCACGGTAGGTGTACAAAAGTTTCGCCGTGAAGTTACCGAAGGGGTGTCTTATCGGGCCCTGAATGAAGGGGGGGGGGGGGTCTTATCGGGCCCTGAATGGAACACTTCATCGTAATATATGTATGTTTGAGTGGTTCCAGTACTTTTTTCAGTCTATACATTCCACTGTTCGAGTTGTCCGCATTTTTTTCTGTGCTCCCCTTATCTACGAATAATGTCGTTACGGGCGCGTCGCGTGTTTGTTATTTATTGTCTTTTTGCGTCCTTAGTTTTGTGGTTTTGCTTTTTTTGCTCGTTGTTTTTACATGTTAACTAAACCAGTGTCACTGTTCCACTCGGAAGATAAATTCTGTAAGATTATATTGGGATTTTCTGCCTCATGTAGTTGGAGCTGAAGGTAATCTATACATATAAATAAAATTGGAGTGTCTGTTTGTAATATTAAAATAACCGCTTTTTACTAAGTGCATTTGGATGTATACACGTTACCTATACCGAAACAACATTTTTTACAATTTTTGTCTGTCTGTCTGTCTGTCTGTCTGTCCGTCTGTCCGTCTGTCTGTCTGTCTGTCTGTCTGTCTGTCTGTCTGTCTGTTTGTTTGTTCCGGGTAATCTCTGAAATGGCTGGACCGATTTTGACGGGAATTTCACTGGCAGATAGCTGATGTAACAAGGAGTAACTTAGGCTACTTTTATTTTAGAAAAAAAAATGGGTCTCTCGAAAAAAAATTAAAACCAATGTTGCAGCGCTGCGCCTGATTAAAGTTTGATAGCAACAATCTGCAATGCGTCCCGCGGGATCAGAACGCGAGCAGGCTGTTGCCAACGGCTGAGTCTTTGTTAAATACCACGCGGACGAAGTCGCGGGCAACAGCTAGTTCTAAATATGGATGATACATTAAAAATTGTGAGGAAACCTACACGTGTAAAGGTCTCGAACACGCACTGTGCAATCGTGGTGGACTATGGCCTGAATCCCCCACTTATTTCTGGGGAATGTGACCGGTATAATTACATTAGGCTCGCCTTCTATATATGACCTTTGGAACAAATACCAATAATATCGCCAGTCGAACACGCCAACCTTAGTCTAATGGGCTATTTGGTCGTCTCAGAATCCAAAACTCGTCTTTTAATTATTCTCATCCGTACCATCACGAATATTAATAGTGGTCCAATTTCAAAGGGTTTTTTACTAGAATAAGCCCATGGTAAAACTAAAAAATCTAAAGGTAGCTTTTGGTAAAATATTCTTGTATGCCACTTTAGTACACGGCCTGAGTTAACTAGTAATGACGGACTACATCGCGTTTGTATTTCGTACGGTCGTAAAATGATTTTATTTCATAGTAATAAAACGCTGATAAGAGTCAGCATTGTTATCACGTAATAAATGATAGCATTTTTATTGAAGAGATATTAAATTCTTAAGTTTCGGTTTATACGCGTACTGAGACGATGATTTTTAACATCGTTAACGCCAATATTTTAAATTCCTGAAATTTAGGGTTACTTTAATTTGACCTCTGAGTACTTACTTATTTTTATTTATAACTAATCACTTGATAATAAAAGTTCACGCCCACTTTCATATAGCGAAAGCATTAAAACATGAGTAATTTACGTCTTAGTTCACAGCGATACTAAGACCCCGCCTAATCATCGCAACGCGAGCGATAGAATAAACGATGTAATGCTGCACTCTTAGATTTAACCGCCAAATTAAATAATTGCGATAAGAAACCCTATGTTCGGCAGTGGACGTCTTTCGGATGATAGATAAGTAGATACATAGATAAAAAAACAAAATATTAATAAAAATAACTTAAATATTACCAAACATAAATAATAGAACAAACAAAAATGTATAACTCAATAATATAAAATTTTGTCATTGAAAATATATTTCCGAGTCGTAAAGCATAAAAACCGATAGAGTTCCTTCGATAGAGTTTCGGTCAGGGGTCTACGCGGCCGCCGTTATCGAGGACCTCCAAAGATATTTCACTCCAGGAAAGGGAGGGCTCACAAATTCTATTATAAAGAAATAACTACTTAGGAATTTCATGGACGGAAATCTTGGAGCACGTAAAATGTAAGTAAAAAAAAAGCCTGAAGGAAATAGCTGCTTGCGGTTTGATGACTAAGCCAGGTCCTGTAGGTGAATAACAAATGGAATTTAATTTCTAAGATGTTTTTTGGAGGATCAGACATAATTGGGCTGAGATCGAATGAGTGTAATAAATCTTTTGTTTCGTTAGCGGCATTTCATTTTATATAGTTATTTCAATTCCTTAATATTTTTTTTCATTCGGCATTACACTTTGAGGTCGGCTGTATTGGTATGGATTTCAATATCTTGCCTTCCTCTAGATATTTAATTGGGTATTATATATTCTTCTATATAAAGCCGAAACCCAGCGTCATCTACTAGTCACGACATCTCCACAATTATGGAACCTACAGATGTCAAATTTCGCACACGTGCCATTTTCATCCTCTATGTGCCTATTAAAGGATTTTACGTTGCGCAAACGCAGTCGCAGGGTAAAGGAGTCTAGTTTTCTTTATTTGTGTTATCATCTATAGAAGATTTTTCCATACAGAATTCATTGGGTGTGGTAATTTAATATAATAATTTATTTCAAGGAAAAAATCGGTTCACACAACTTTATTACGATGCGAATGTAGGTGACCTTTACAGGAATGTTAATTTGTAATGGATGCCGAATAAAAAGTCACGGAATATAACATTATATTTATGAAAATAATTACACAAACGACCAAACCCTTTTAGTTAATCCGATAAAAGTTTGTGGCCCTTTGAGTTCGAGTGGTTATCGTACAGTGCTAACTTTCCAGCCTCCAGCTATATCAGAATTCATCTTAAAGGTTCCCTGAACTAGTTAGGTGTTTTAATCTTAAACAAGTACAGTAATTTGAGTAAGCATGGTGACATTTAATAAACATGTAATCCATATAATCTGTTCACTAATGGCCCCCATTTCCATATAAACTTGAGCTTTGAGTGAGTCATGGATGTAAGATACCCTCCAATCACTGTTTGATTGGAGGGTATCTGAACATACCTACTGCCGACTTTATACCTTTATGCTAAAATGTTTCCTTGATTATTAATTTTCGGTACATTGCCCTATTGCGTTTTAGAATAAAATTACTTAATTTGCTCTGTGTAGCAGTGTACACTCACCAATGGATGGGGACACGGAATCGCCTGGGGCGTTTGCCAAACATCAATCTTGGCCGAGTTCCCCAAGATAACCAAGTTCACTAACTCTCAAGAGTTCGTCATTCGCGCTAACTCGGCGGCCGGTTTTACGAAACAATTCGATTTCCCTAATACTCCCTCTGAATACTAAATCTGAAGAAATATTTAGCTGGAATTCCACTCTGAAAGTTTTAAGATTATTAAGGAATGTAAATAATAATTTACAGCTATGATTTCTTTGAGACTCGTTGGCTGGAATTGCTTACTCCGAGGCGTAAGTAGGACGGCGTGTAATCAAATCTGAATATCGGGAACATCTAGGGAAATCTGCAATGTCTGTTACGGGTTTGTTGAAAATGGCATTAAATCGTGTAGACGATTCTGCGGTTCAGAATGGGGCCATTTCCTTTAAAGACACGCTTTCGGCTGACAAAGCTTTTGGCGGCTTTTTATTCTGATGTTCTCGAGACGGAGTAGTTGATGGCCTGCTTAAGACTAACTGCAATCATTGGAAACATATGACTTAATCGGACCTATGTCCAAAATTCTGCCATAATTGGCTCAGGTTATGCAAAAAATTGCTTTCAGGTGATACTTTTCTTTATTAAAGAACGCCCTCATTAATAAACCCTTTAGTACTTACTACCCAACCTATTATTTACTTCTTAAGACCATTATATCCTAGTTTGATATGACATCGACGTTTACTGAAATATATTTGAAGCCAACTTGTTCGCAACTGTCGTGAACAAAGCTAGGACCATCCAATAAGCCAATAGATAGTCTGACGTCGTTTTGTTCATGACTTTCGATATGATATCTTTTGACTGGGAAACTGAGAGGCTTGTTGAGATAGAAATTCTTGCGAACTTTGTGGAATTGAATGTTGAGATTAGCTTCAAATATTAGTTTGTTAAATGTTGACGATAGTCCTCGGCTAATGATTACTTATGGATATGTAAATATTGTCATGAAAAGCTAATAAATTAATTAGTATAGTACAATTTATAAAAAAAACATTTCATTACAATTTATTTCTCTATGCTAGTTCATTCATTTGTTTATTCATACCATATTAATTATCTAGAACACGATTATTTATAGTGACATCACTATTCATAGTTTCCCATTGATTCCGTGACGCGGCATATTGCATGTTTTATTGGCTCCATATAAATTAAGTTTGCGTGAACCTTAAAATCTTCAAAACTTAATTAGTGTGCTGTCACGCGATCGGTATCTAAGCAAAAATTTGTTCCACTTTTGTGAACGCCACAGTTTTGACATCGTGAACTACTTAGAAAATTGTTGCTCTATCAATTTCTTTGTTGACTAGTGTTTATGGAACACTGGGTTTAGCACTGTTCCTGTAACTGCTTCTATAAGTAAATAGGCAATCTGTGTTTGGCATGTCTTTATGACGAACTGATTGTAGATAAAAATGTGTTTTTAATTTCTATATCAATTTAGGGAGTACGCATGAAACAAGTATCGTTTAAGTGGGTTATGATGTAGTTTTATCATGGCTTTAGATATAAATCTGGGACAAATCATTATTCCAGGCACCCTTAAAATAAACACGAGTTATAACTCGTGTTTATTCAGAATCAGTTCTCGTTCGAATCACTTGTCAACAGACATACTCAGTTTAATCAGAGACACGAATATTTAGTAAAATGGTTGCCTGACGCTGGCGGGTGATCGCATCGAATCCATCCAACTGCTCGATTGAGTCCATTCGATATCTCGATTGGTCCTCGCCGGTGACGCGATCTGGCGGATTCCACAGTAACTCAATATGCGGATTGTTTGCATTCGGATATGTCGGATACAGGGTTTAGTAGTTATCGTCGCTATTCCGATTCCATTTTGTGATGAACGGAATAATCATATCTTTTGTGGCCATAGAAAAGAGAAGATATCTGTATACATCTATATATAAAGAGTTGTTATCACTATCACGTCTGTAATCGTTGATGGGGTAAGTAGAGGTGCAACGTAGTACACCCACAGTTAGCCGATGGTATTCGATGCCAATGTAATAAGAACAAGACTATTGCAATTATACCGGCTTCACTCTCCTTCAACGCGAGGGGGATTTAAGCCATGGTTGACCCTGACCCGTTCAAGGTGACGTTACTTCGTATGGATTTTTAATTATGTGTAGGTTTTTTAACGATGTTCCCTGCACTGAACTGCAAGTGATAACCACGATTTTCAATGAGATTTGCATATAAAATCCCAGAGGCATGAACCGGGGCTTCTACCTGCATACATTTTTATCAATGAAAGCATTCGAACTTGCTGTCACCAACACTAGCCCAGAGTTTTAAACGATAATTTTAAAAATATAATAACACATTTGTTATGTTCTTTCCAGGTATGAAAACAAGCTGAAGCAACACCGATAAGTTACATCACTTACAACTCCCTTTGAGGTATCTTTTTGAGGACGTAAAGGTCTTCAATTCAAGTCAATCCTTTCAACGACTCAATGATCTCACAAAGGAAGCCATTGGCAATAAGCCGTGCACTCCCGCGCATTCGCAGGCACTATATCTGCCGCGCGTGGCGGGTAATTCAACACGTGACGTGACGGCGGCGGGTAAGTCTCACCTGGAATATTAACCACGTCCCTCCATACGATGTATTTGATGTTAGGACTCCTTCACACTATTTCTGCTGATCTATCCCAAATAGCATTATTTTATCGAACTAAACTTCCAGTTGCAATAAAAGTAATCTTACGGATTTTATCGCTTTTATTATTTGTTTTAACGTGCCCGACGTTTGGGCTGCTTAACAGCTACCATGGTCACGAGAGGACTGAGGTGGTTGACGTCCTAGTGTCATAGTTTGAAACGGGGTACCCTCATATTTAGTTGTTGCTTGCGGTCCGATCTACGAAGTGCTCATAGTGTCTTGAGGTATTGCAACTAAACTTCCAGTTTCAAGTGTTTCAAGTTTACTGCGTTAAACTAAATCTGCGATCGAGTCTATGGATTTAGCCAACATATCTTCGACCACCATTAAAACGTCTAGAATGTTATGTTAATAATTACATTGTCACTGAAATTGCGGCTTCCCATACAAATGGCTCGAAAACTGTTCGTATAAGCATACATATCCGCCACACAATAGGCCCACGCATACCCACTCAAATACGGTCCTAACTTGCCTCATTACTCTTCAATATCTGTCCTTGACTATTCCAGTTATGGATGTCATAACAACTGTACTATTCTGCATTAGGATGCAATTTAAATGGCATAAATACGTCCGTATGCCATCGTCCCTCATCAAAGGTTATCTGTATGTAAGTAACCAGGTTACCGGCGTAAGCGCCACCGTGAATACTAACTCTTGAGTACCTAGTACCTGTGTCTGCTAATATATTCATTGGAACCTTGCAACTCTGACGGGGAACGTGAGATGCAAAAGTTTTCTCGGCATAAATAATAAAAGTTGGCTCTTACATCAAACAATTTATGGAGAATATTGATGTATAACATCTCGGGACCTTTTGCTTCCCTGGTTTTGTTGATACAGAAAGATTTTGGATGAAATACTACCCTCATATACACCTTAAGGTTGGTCAAATGGCTTTTACACAGTTTTGGAACATGGCCATATAAATTGGGGACGACTGTTGACGGGTTCCAGCGATAAGCTCTCTATTATTTAAATATGCGGTTCTAGAAGCACGCTGAGTTTCTTTCCGGGTCATCTCAGTTTAAGTCGCGTACCGATCTGGTTGTAGAGTTAAAGAAAACAGAGAATAATGTCAAATTTTAAGTACCAAACTGTCTTTGACATCGAACTCTATCGTGGACTTGCTTCTGTTTAAATTTTATAGTTAACCTATTCTTCTCAAAATTGTATCGGTTAAAGATACATTTCATGTGTAGTTTCCTATAGTAACTACTCATTTTAATATTCATCCCCTAATTCCGCTGTAAGTATATAAAAGCAAGTATATGTAAGTAAATAAATTTGAATCTGTTACAGCTAGGATTCAGATTAAATCGATATCGTATTTAACGAACCGTATCTCGAGATTGTTATCCGTATCATAATAATAAATACTTGATCTAGGTCATTTTGTTATTCGGTTTATATGGCAAATTGGGAAAATATGAGTTTGCTTGTATAAATTGCTTGCCATATTATAGACTAGTGATGTGACTTATGTTCGCATTTATATTTGCGAATGCGATGATTTAAACAGAGAGGGACAAAAAACATTATGTAAAGCAAAAAGTGATTATTCTTCTAAAATGTTTTCTCCACGCAACTTCCCACTAAATAAGAAAAAATCTCTATTTTGCTCTTTTGGAATTACAAAGGCAATGCAAAGTAGCAACTATTTGAAAGATTTATACCATTGTTTCCAAGGCCCCCCTCCACCATTGATGTGTTTGAGTAAGTGGAAAAAACAAAGATTGAATAAAATACGAGGACACGGAATAGGCGGGTATTGAAATTAAACTAAGATACTGTGTGAGAATGTTTGTGAATTGTTAGCTTTTATTCGTGGACTATTCGTTTATCCTGCTACTTTCGTAGTTTGGCCCTACTGTCTTAGTCGGTTTACGTAAATCAAAGGACACACAACAAATAATTTAAAAAAATGCCGCCGGGATACTAGTTTATTTTTTAATTAGGATTTTTCCTCTGAAACCCTAGTAGCCTAGTCACACTATTCTCAATATAATTATGCAACGGGGTGGTAAACAGCTGATCGCGGCGTTAACGCGACGTTGAACGCAAATAACCTGGCGTTTGTTAACGCTAATTAAAGCTAAGTGTGACGTTAGGGCTAGCCTAGCCTTAGGGCTGGCCAAGTATTTAAAAAAAAAACAATTAGCTTTACAGAAGATTCAATAGCGGTACATCTTCTAGGATACTCCTGTAGGTAAGAGTTAAAATAGTTCCGCTTAGCATATCTAAGTTAGTCACCTAGAACGGAGTAGACAAATTATTATTATTTGATAGTTACCAATCATAGAGTTGTTATCTATTATTCTACTAAACAAAATTTCCCGTGAGGAAGGTATTCGCCTCAAAGAATAACTGTGATTCACAAATTTTGGGTAATTCCTTCTTAAACAATACAACACGATGATTTACAAAAGGAAAGTATTAATAAGATTGTCTATGGTCCAACTGCTAACTAAAAAGTTTACAATGGCATTACAAAACACTATACAAACTGCTTTGTAATTAATTGCAATGTAATTTTTTTGGTTGTTTTAAATCTTCAATCAATCGTCAATTAGTGCGCTGATTTGTTTAGTATACATAAGTATTAATAATTATTTGGTTTTATATTGAAGGAAAACAATTAATAAAAATATTTTTGTTTTGTAATGTTCCGATAAATACCAACCCTATAACGGTTTAAGCGTGGCGCACATATGGTATCCGCGATACGAGCAGTACTCAATCCCGTGAGGTTGGATCAAAGGAGATTATAAAATGTGCAAAGGTAGTGCGATAGGTGAGTTTTTAATATTGTTTTGATTGATAACTGGTAATGTACGATAAACATTACAATTCGTCCGATGAGACACTTATGCCATAATTTTAGTTTTAACTAGCCTCTACCCGCTACTATATAGCCTATAGCACTCTCGAGATCATGCAACTTACTACTACCCCCTACATCCAAACTAAAAAACTACCTGTTAAAAAAATTGTATAAATTAATAATCTATTTTTACTCATTTTAAAATCCATTCTCAACACCTTCGAAGGGTGACTGACACTGCATTGTACTTATGTTCCATAAAATATATACATAAATAAATAAATAACTAATTTTAGTTTTTAACTATCAGTTTGACTAAATGTCATAATAGTACATTTATGTATCCGGCGACCCAAGGGCTGGGTATTTCCTCGCTCAGCGAGTAGCTTTGGCTATTCAGCGAGGAAATGCGGCCAGCATCTTGGGCACGCTACCGCATGGGCCAAATTTTTTACACATTTTGTAGCTTTTCTATACTCTTTTTAAGTTATATTAGTTTGTAAATATTTCAGTTATTTTCGTTCTAATTGTTATTTAATACAATAATATATTAGGTCACGGATAAAGTTTTTATAAAGTAAATAATATTCTATATCTCACGGTGAACGAAAACAATTTGAAGAAACCTACAAGTCTGGGAGAACCCCTCGAAAAACATGTGAAGTCCCCGACCCCGCACTGGGCCAGCGTGGTGGACTATAGCCTAATCCCCCTCGTATTGATGGGACACCTGTGCCCCATAAAAGGACATTAAAAAGGGCTGGTATTATTATTTTATTCTTATTTAAGGACATTGAACTGTTATAAATCTTTATCGGATTATTTATTCTCTATTTTCCGTAATAATAGTATTTATAGTGATGTTATCCTCACCATAGCGCCTTAAGTAAGCCGTATATGGAGACAAGATCTAGTTTGCTAGACTTATCGAGGTTGAAATCCACTAAAAATAGTAGATATACGGCGAGAGTCTGGGGCCCTGCTTATCTGTAAAATTGATTCTAAAGCCGGGTCGAGGATAGTCTTGCTTAGTGCCGCGGCAAACGTCAGTTGGAATAAGGATGGTAATAATTCTGCATTCTATAGGTATCACGTTATGCAAAATGAGATTTTTTTGACTAATTTTCGAGAATCTGAGCATAGGAATAAATAATAAACGCTGTTTGGTCGACTTGGTATCGTCTAGTTAGACTAGAAATATATTTTTTAATTTCAAATGGAATAAAAATAGTAAACAGTTCAAAACATTCGTACAGGGTTCTATCACAATTTATTTATTCCTTGGCAGACCAACGTCTAGATATAAGTATCAAATTGTTATTTTCAATCTTATTGTTTTACTAGCTGCACCCCGCGGTGTTACCCGTGATTAAAAAGTATGTCCTTTTTAATCACGGGTAAGTACGGTACGGTAGGGTAAGTAGCCTATGTGCTATTCCAGACTATAATCTATCTCTGTGCCAAATTGAATCCAGATCTGTTCAGCCAATCTGGCGTGATTGAGACAATAAATTAGTGAATATATGTGATATGCGTGTATACTATATAAGTTAGTATAATTTTCAATCTGTACTTATGTAGTCAGTCATCAAATGTTGGTCCAGTTTCCGTTGTACAGGTCACATGCCACATTGATAACGGAGACCTTTGAAGCTTGCCAGGAATTCCAAGATAATGCTTGTCACTGTGGTCACCCAAATAAAGATAGAGAGAGAGAAAATAATGTATATCTCTGTGCCTACTCACTGTTACTTTATAGCCACATAATAGACTTATAAGCTGTTTTATAAAAACTAATTTAGTTAAGCGTGTGTGTGCAAAGTGGGACCTAACCGAAACTTATCCACTCGACAAAATGAATCCACGTTATCGCGCATAACAAAGGGTACAATTTATTATGCATCCCCGCACGCGCGCTGTGTAATAAGGTTGACACACGTACCCTTAATAAGCTTGAGAATTATTAAATTTCTTAAACAAACAAACTGTGAAATTTTGTTATGCTAATCACTTGGCGCTCGTGACTTGTCCTCGGCAGATGTTTTAAAAACAATACGAGCTGTGTGAGTCACTGTTATCATGCCGGTTATGGTGGTGTGAAATGTCCCGTGTGAGATAAGACACGGTTTTATTGACAAATTCGCAAGTATATGGTTACGTTTGGCGAAGGCACACGATAGACGGCGGTTGATTTTGTTCGTGATACAACCGCGGCTTACGTTAAGCTGAGATTTTTTTGTATTATTATTAATGATAGGCTTGTATTTTGCCCCAATCTCATGCTTACCCGAGTCTTCTGGTGTTTATCTCTATGACGGTTATCGATCTAGACCTCGTTATATGTCGCAGTCTGATTTTAGAATCGGCTATCGCATGAAACGAACAGGCGCTATACAAAACGCCTCAGTTCTGTAAAACTTTTCACTGGTGGTAGGCTTCGGCCGTGGCTAGTCACCACCCACTGAACAAAACCATGTCGCCAAGCGGCCTAGCCGTGTTCCGGCATGATGTTCGGTGCTGCCATTCATGGATGGCGGGTCAGATCAGTTGCGCTGCATGTGCCTAGTGAATGTAGCGTCTCGATCTACTGCCGCCTTCCTACCTAGGCAAGTATGCTCCATCGTAGATCTCATCGTCACTTACCATCAGGTGAGATCGAGATCAAATACTTGCTAATGTAATAAAAAAAAAACTGTTCAGGTCTATGTGTGTGTGTTCAGTGTTCTGTTTAGGTGGAACGTCGAACCAAAACAGCTGCCAACTGTATTGGGATCTCCCCCAGTCCATTGTATGGAACCTACCCATAACGCAAGCGTTGCTTAGTTAGGGGCAATATAGTTGGTGTGTTCATCTGGCAATATTTATTTATTGTTATTTAGATGGACCTCGATCAGACTGAGTTCCGTATGCACAGTTAGATTTTTTTTTTATTTTTGTCAAATGCTGGATATATTTTTTTTATGTTAGACTACTAAAACACATATTCACATACGTCTCGGAACTTCGATCATAGTTCAGAACCCCGCTCATACCACGTGACCTCGGCAGAAGTTATCAAGTTTGAATGTGGGTAATTAACATTTTGTCGCTACCCTTACCCGCCCATTTTAAACGAAACTACACACGACTCTCACTAAATTAGCTCTGGTTTTATGTCGGGTATCTACATTCTCGTACCACGTTATATGAATATATAACCGTAGATTTTCAAAACACTTGTTTTACCTACATTACCCAAAGAACAATGCCCTGGAAACTGGACCCCACACTAAGTTGCATTAAACTCTGTGCAATAGTTTTATCATGATGCGCGAACAGAAAGATAGACAAAAATACAACATTTTGGTTTCAGCTTCTGTATCGAAATTGATGTCCCTTACAAATATTTTATTCAATACATATGACGAGACCATGTTACAATGTTATTTATGTGTATGTTACTATTTCTCCAGTAGAAATCCGGTACCCTCGGCACAGAAAGCAGAGTCACTACAAACTGCGCTAATCAGGCCGCAAATTAAACACAAAGTCTAGATTTGGTCAAATAGGCACGAATATGACACGTCGCTTACAGACCCTTTTGATTTTGCTCTGAATTCAGCTTCAGAATGAAGTAGCTGACGCAGCCTCGTTTGACGATCTCGGAATCGGAATGTCCGGATCATGTAAAAGGGCGTAAAAAATTGGCACAAACCTCGCGCTAGCCACTTGAACTGTGCGAATATGTATTATGAGTTATACTCGGTTCCGAATGAGAGTGAGCTGGCTAGGAGATGTATCAGATTCCAGTGTTGTATAAATATCGTCAGACGAACTACACCTAACACCAACTAAACGGTCCCACACGACGCTCGTATTATGGGTACCGTACAATGGACTGGGGGCGAACCCAGTATATAATACTTATATAGATATTAAACATCCATGAATTGGCTACAAACATTCGTGCTCCTCTCACAAAGATTGTGCGTACAAGGATTCGAAGTCGATACCCTCGGCACAGAAAGCAGTGTCACTACCAACTGCACTAACCAGGTCTTCAAAATATGGTATAGGACCGTCAATAGTTTTAAGGAAGACTATTTGGTTGTATTCGATGCACTAATCAATATTGATTGAATCCTTATATGTGTAGGTTTTGATCACATCTTATTATGATTACCCAATATACTTCTGTTGTTCTCATGATGAACAATAGCGTGAAGATATATCCCACGAGTCAATTGACCCAGAACTTTAGACTGTGTACTGACTCACTAGTAGCCGGTGACCTTGAGAAGATGATTAATCGCAGTATCTCTTTCTGCAGAGTTACTCACAGTTTCTACTGTGACACATGTAGGAATGTTTTGATTAAGTATACAGTCTTACAAAAATATTCACACAAGCACAAAAACCCAAACCGATTTACGCTGGCAAATTACTTCCTTACGCACACTCGAATTAGGTAGAAAATTCATCAGAATCCGGAATCCGATGAAATTTTCTACCTGGTATATAGTATTCCATCAGCCTATCAATCCTCAGGTTCAAGAGATAATAGCTGTTCGGTCACTACTCATTCAGTACATTGCTAGCTTAGCCGAGGCAAACTCAACGCGGTCTGTTAGTACAGGGCTAACTGGGAACGCTTAGGGCCAGCACTTCAGAATAATAGCTTTCCATTACGTGTCCACCATCAAAAATACAGAGTACTTACACTATGAAAGGATACTATTTTCAACCTTGTGCCGTACCGAAACAGAAATTACAAATTAACCCATTCGAGTGCTTAGTCTTCATTACGGGTAGAATAAAAATTCATTGCATTCGCAGTGTTACCCCGCCGTCATGTTTTATCGCTTCTAAACCGGCTAAGTCAACCCTTTCGGTGCACCTGTTCCGAATTTACTCGCCATTCGGGATCATTCTTCCGCGCGCGCGGCTTCTATTTTGCATTTTTGTCCGTTACAGCGCTTAGGGCTGCCGCTTGTGTTTTGTTTTTTATTCGTACTTATGAATATAATAATAATACCAGCCCTGTTTGATGTCCCAATGCTGGGCACGGGCCTCCCTTCAATTCGAGGGGGATTAGGCCATAGTCCACCACACTGGCCCAGTGCGGGTTGGCGGACTTCACACATCTTTCGAGCGGTTCTCTCAGACCTGCAGGTTTCCTCACGATGTTTTCTTTCACCGTTTAGCAAGTGATAATCGTGGTTGAAAATGAGATTCGCGTTTTTTAGCCATCGATTTGTTTTCGTAACACGGCCTTTGATTTAAATCATGCGGTCCTACGTTTATAGGTCCTGTGTCCAGTAAATAAAAATAGGCATTTTATTACATAGCTCAAAACAAAAACATCTTCATATTAAATATTGCGGCCGCATATTTTTTTGTTTACAAAAATAGGGAGGACAGATATATTTTCAAATCTTAGAACATCTGTTCGTCAACCCTACGGCACACTACTAAATTAGGGGTCGCGGCGCAAATAGCTAGTTTGCAATTCCGCGGGGTGCCTAACTCTAAAATATGTCGTTTAAATGGCCAGCGGGTTCAGTAGGCGTCTAACGAACCGTGATTGTGCCAGCGCCCCTCAAATCGGATTTTTGTCGGTATCATTGTGTTTTTAATTTATTACAAGTATCGGTTTTTTTCTGTGTCCGTATGTTCGGTTTTTTTGTGTGCGTTTAGTTTTGCGTATGATGCGTTTATTAAGCAGCTGGGTGTTATACATAACTTATTGTTAAGTTCTTTGTAAAGAGAAGCGCCATGCTTTTTAATAATAACTTATTTATTTATCTTCTGCCAATTTAATGGCTATCAAAGTGTTCTACTTTTCTGTCTCAGAAAGCTTAATCCGAACAAAAACAAACTAAGCAAGAATTGAATGATTTTATTTTCTGATATTAAGATATAAAACGCCAATAGAAGAGTCCAATAATAACCTTTAGGTTCAAAACAAGCAGCCGGTAGATTAATTCAACTGTGGCGCGAGGGCGGCCGTGCAAAAAAATAATTGGTTCTTTCACAAAGGCCTCCTATTTCCGATGAGCGAAAATTTAAATGTTGACTAGACTTTACAACTGCCGCGTCCGGATATATTCGTTCGGAAAAATATTTCTTTTTTTTTTTCGAATATTGTTCGTGCAATCAGCTATCTGGGGTTGCCATGGCGAGGTATGCTTTGTATATACATATATATTTTAAACGAAATATAACTACTGTAATGTCTCGCTGGCATGCCTAGAATAGAAATAAAACAATGTATCTTAAATAACGAAATACCATGTTTCAGTTACATGATATGGGCCAGTTAACTTTGACGCTGAGCGACGTTCCATTCCGAGTGCGCTCAAATAACAGTAAAACTTCTGCACCGAATTAGTGTGCCTACAATACTTGATACATACAGTACAAAAAGGCAAATTCTCTCTCAAATTTCATTGTTCGACATTGATCCAGTGCCAACAAAAAAATATTTACCCACTGGTGTTTCAATTCAATAAGCGTATTAAACAATTGTAGAACGCTGTCTTCTTGTTTTATGGAATACGAATCTATACTTCTATACTAATATTATAAATGTGAAAGTTTGGATGGATGGATGGATGGATGGATGTTTGTTACTCTTTCACGCCCGAACGGCTGAACGGATCTGGATGAAATTTGGCACAGAGATAGATTATAGTCTGGAATAGCACATAGGCTACTTTTTATCCCGGTAAAATGTATGGTTCCCGTGGGATAGATGTTTTAATTGTTCATACTTTTTATCGCGGGTAACACCGCCGGGCGCAGCTAGTAGAACATAAATTTAAAGTAATTTTTTGGCCAAAAAAAGTGTGTGAGCTCTGTTTGAAAACGATTTTAGTTTCACCATCTTCTAATAAACCCTTTCTAGAACTTTTGCGACAGTCGGCACGTACAAATGCTGTCAGATAAATTTTGGATATAGTTTATTAGGATATTTGATAAAAGAGGCCCTTAGACAATCGTCCATCTACAAAACTCATCAATTTGCTTTTAATATTATTTTGATCCCTTACAACCGAGAAAATCGTTGCCTTCACATGGATATTTTTACCTCGCTTCACATTTTTATTTCTCCAAGCATTTATTATAAAGATAATGTATTATAATATCTTATATTACCCTCAATTATCATAATTATGCAACCCGTTATGCTGTGTAGATAATCAGTTAATACTGACTATGTAAACAAAGTATACTGGATACGTTTAATACGATTAAGTACATACTATACAAGATATAATGTTGTTGTATCGTAACGATTGATTCCAAATTTTTGTATACATCTGCGTTGAATTGTATTTTAACTTTATCTATTCCTCATAGTAATTAAGCAACAAAAGTGGCCCAATCGAATTACAATAGTAAGAGCCTAAATAACCGCGACATTTGCAACTAACAGAATATTCAGGCCGTCCGTCCACACAGGGCTTACATAATCAAATTTACAAAATGTCCAACATTAATTTCATAGGCAACGCCGGTTTTACGGCTATTTACCATTTAGTTGTAAATATTCAAATGTCGGACCTAAGTAAATGAATCGGGAATGAGTGAGGGCGTGAGGTAATCTATGGGGGTGTAAGGGACCGTATGCATAGGAACGCGATATTTATTGAAAGTTTCGCGGAGGGTTTCGGCGAATGATGTGACGTCACCCGGCACTGAGCCTTTTCGCACGCTTCGCTAAAAGGTGTGTGTGTGTGTGTACAGCTGTTGTGGCCTATTTTTGTGGACATTTCAGGTAAGTACTTTTGTGGTCTATTGGATATCGGATTAAACGAGGTAGTGAGGCAAAAGAAAGATGCCCGAGCCCAACGTTCTGAGGCTGCACGGCCGGTCTATGCACGGCCAATTAAGTGTTCCATTTTCAAAACATATAAAGCTACAATAAGTACAACGCTATTTTTCTCTAACAATCAAATCCGCAGTACCTACGCACCCAACGATGTGTAGGTTTGTAAAAATAATCGAACTCATACTTATAATATTTCAACACAATTCCCTATCCCACATCCCTAACCACGGTACCTTCAATGATAATGCTAATACTGACATTTCGTCTCGCACCGAATGACGTCATAATAGTACGAAAATGGCCATGTTCCGTGTGTATGCTCCGGGCTACAATAGCCTTCGTCGTATGTTTATTTATATAAAACCTCGTAGGTTGCTCTTTGCTCTATGTATTACTGAATAACTTGAAGCTATCCCGAAATATCTAAGTGTTGTTGACCTGATGAAAACCAAAATATAACTATTGTATTCATATCACATACCCCAGACGGTATTTGATATGAAAATAACGGAGTCTGTGGTAGATTTGTAGTTTTAGTACCAACACAAAGCCAGGATGCGTAACGTCGGTGGTAGAGGGCACAAAAGGTCACAAAATGGGATACCATCCTATTAAGCTATTCTATAGATACTAGCACACTAGATTCCTCACTGGTTTGCGAACTAAAAAGTGAAACTAGGTTTATTTACAGGACACAAGAGTTTTACCTTGTTAGCTTACCAACACGAGCTTGTTATTATAGCTTTGAAAAACTATTTTCGAGTCACCTAAGCAGCAACGCCTACCCTGGTTCGTTTACGAGCAATCTGCTCCATTTATCTTTGATTCCTTGTATCCATAAAAATATCCGTAGAACTATCAATATGGAAAATTTCGCCCAACCCTTCAGATTTTGACGGGGTTTGACGGCCAACGGTACTCCTACATAAGGTGGTAATTTATCCCTATCAGAATTCATGGGGTTCCAAACAATTTATATGCAAAGTAGCGAACCAACGTTCGTACGTTCAACTGTAATTTCCATGATATGTATGACGTTTGGTGCTATTAGCGAAATTCGTAAGAAGTCAAGTATATTTTATACTTTTTGTATCGTGACTTGTTAATTATGACAGGAAATTTCGACGACCTGATTACAGCAGTTGTTAGTAACCTTGCTTTCTGGGCCGATTGTCTCCGGTCTTAATCCTGGTAGGGACAATCTTTGTGTGATCATACATGTTTCTACCGGAGTAATTGATGTTTAATATTTTTATAAATATTATATACTGGGTTCCGCCCCAGTCCATTGTACAGTACTCATAATACAAGCATTGCTTGGTTTGGACGGAATAGTTGGTGTGTTCGTCTAGAAAAATAAAAACTCCAATGTGATTGAAACTAGTTAGATTTTTAGCTTTACTGGTATATCAGAAATATGCAATTGATTACTAAAAAGAAATGTGGATTCATGCTATCTTGTCACATCGATCTGTAAATAAAGGTCAATTATTTTGGCCAATATATTATCGAGATACAAACGTAGCCAATTTGTTAGAGCCCTAAGGTTCCATAACATAAGTTCAATGTTACGCCTACAGGTCACATATTTCTTTGAATGTTATTTCTGGGGTACAATAATTTTAAAATGTTTTATGGGTTTTAGAGGAATTCATTATTATCATAAAAACAGTATATTGTTAATTCGTTAAACAGTAGTTCTTGAGTTATAGATAGAGCCGAACGATTGAGGATGAATTTGAGCGGAAAATTTTGGTAAATAGAAAAGCTTTAGTGTAGAAATAATGTTATAATATTATATACTTACTTATTTGTAACCATTAGCAAGTAAATACTGAGAATACAAAGTTCAGAGATATCTTTAAGAAACATAATCCATCAGTAACGTTCTATTGTTTACATATAAAACAGTATTATCTACTCTATTCCTGTTTGTGATTCAACATTCCTTATATTTATCTCTCATTACTCGCACATGATTTTTATTGTTTAGTATTCTATTGTGTGTGATTCAGATGATTTATTTACAGATTATGAGCAATATAAATAATTCAGATTTTTCATTTTCTAAACATTATTTTACCTTAATTTTCATCGTCAAAATGTACAAAAGGGCAAAACTTTAAAAAATGCCAAAACATCGCTAATAACTCCAAGGTGTCAAAAGTTAAGTGTTGTGAACGTAAATAATTACGTTAGCCGAAAATCCTGATTTATACAGGATTTAAAGTCCAACGAATTCGCTGCCTCCATTTTATCTAGAACGTTACTTTTCTGAGATTAGCAAGGGCTCATTAGCCAGGCAGGACTGCTGTAACGACCTGTATCTGGGTACAATTTTGACTGAAATATAACTTTATTTATATATACAGTTTTCGTCGGTATAATAAAATATTCCATGACTACCTAATAATCTTTTCAACGGTATTTATAAGATCAACGTTTTTTTTATTGTAATTATATTTTATTGTAAAAAAAACAGAATAATAAATATTTTATATTGGCTGCCGAGCAAAGTTCGCGCAAACAGAACTCGCTGTAAAAAATAAAAGCCTTGTCTTGTTTTTATTATTCATGCGCATGGTGGTGCTTGATTGTAAAAAAAATATATTGGTATATTCACCATTTTCGTAGAATATTATATATAGGCATATATATATGCATCAATATTATATATAGGCAGTATTTAAAGCTCAAATAGGTTGCTAAGAACGCAGTGTAGGTGTCACAGTAAAATACGTGGTTACGCAAAGCTACATTTGCGGAATTTACGAGAACAATCCGCCCCGCATCGCGCAAAGTAAATCATGTAATTTAATTTCGTTGTGAGACGCCCTCGTGTGAGGCCTTCAGGTAACAGCCATGTTTCATTCGGCGCGATTGCAAAATTTTAAACATATTTGTGAAATTTAATTACACTTTAATAAAACGTCAGCGATTCCTAGAAATGTTGTTCGTATTTTATTTGCCTTTGATCATCTTTTAACTTTGGTTTATATCGCTAGACGAACACACTAACTATACGGTCCCACAGTAAGCAACGCTTGTATTATGAGTACCGTACAATGTACTGGGTGCGAAGCCAGTATATACTACTCATATAGATATTAAAAATCCATGACTTGGGTAAAAACATTAGTGCTCATCACACAAAGTTTGGCCCTACTAGTATTCGAACCTGGGACCCACGGCACAGAAAGCAGGGTCGCTACCAACTACGCTAATCAGGCCGTCCAATAATAAATTTAATATCGTTAAATATTTGCTGACATCTTGAGTTGATACTCTATAACTATCTACGTATACACAGCTCTCGCTCATGGACGTATATATTCGCAAAATCACTGTTACTGAAAAAAGCGGTAAACGCGATCGAACATTTTGCGAAATTTACATTCTATTCGCTTCGCGTAAAGTAAATTATCGTAATTTCATTTCGGACGTCCCCGCGTAACCCTCGGGGTATCGGGAAGGTATTGTTCTGCCGTTTGATTGCGAATGTTAAACATATTTACGTTTTAATGCTTAGGCTCTTCATAATTTAGTGTGTGTTATCACTTTCAATTATCATGTCGCACCATAGTTCTTACAGCACTTCATTTAAATTAATTTTGTTTTAAAAAACCTAATTAAGTAAGGCTCTTAACTGAAAACAAAAATATTTAGTTTATGTTCTAGAAACATTCAAGTATTTTTAAGTTTAGTTACAAATGGAAATATATATATCGAAATAAACATTCGCTACAATTTATCGGTAAATGATGTAAATAAATAAGATATATTTTTCTTATTTACACCGGGTTATCGGGATTGACAATGAAAAATCCCACCATCCCAGCATCGTGATGGGGATCAACGTTATATTTCCCGAGTACCTACTGAGGGTACATTGCACTATACTTTTTTACGACATTTTCCGGTTTGAACAGGTGAGCTTATAGTCCTATAGTTGAACAAAGACTCATTCATATAAAAGTACTAGCAAACCTGGCGAACTCCGTTTCGCCACCAGATGAATGAATTTTCTTTGCTATAAACCTCACGGAGCCCGAGACCTTTCCAACGAATGCAAAACCGTGGAAATCGGTTCGTGCGTTCTGGAGTTATAGCGTCAGGAAGGAAAACCCGACTTATTTTTATATATTAGATTTCAGGCTATTAGTTCAAGTCTAGGTAATAAATAAGTGAAGCAATTCGCACTGAAAGTAGAAGAGATCTGTCTCTATGTAATAGGTTCATGCTCTGGAGATATCTTTTCCGCCATATTAATAGAATATGTTCTCAATTATTTAAAGCAAACGTAATAAATAGACAGCCTGAAAGACGCATGCGGTATTAACGTCTGTGTTAGCCGCAAACAGCAAAACCCATGAAGTAAAAGGACCTAACATACCTATATAATGATTGTGCATAGAACGCGCCATACACATTTGGGAGCAGCCACCGGATTAATAGAACGGCTGCAGCGCTTAAGAATTCTGCCCCAATAAAACAGGAATTCTTACCTTTGGTTACGTACGTTCGTCCTTCAGTAGATTTCAGCATCCAGATGCAGGTACAAGGTAGGGACGTTGTCCGTTACACGCTTGTCTTAACGATCACCCGCGCCGGCCACAGTTATTACGATGAAAGTTAGTTCCTCTGGTCTCAGGGGTTGATTATAAAGTTTATATCACCAAGCACACACGAAAATATGGAACTTTGATGATTTTAGGATTTTTAAACTAAGATTGCACGTTTTATCGTGCACCGATGAAGAAAGTCTCTTCTACACAGCGTCACCGCTAGGGGGCGCCGTAGACAAGCCAATTAAGGCTTACGATTGGACGGAACGTATGAGCGGGTCAATTAACGCTCGCCATTGGTTCAAATTCCGAATTACGAAGGAAGAAACCCAAACGCTGCATATTTGTTCTAAATCCGGAGACTTGGCGCCAAATATGAATGATAGGAATTTAATAAATAACGGTTACGAAACATTCCGCCCACCAAAATACACTTGTGTATTTTCCTAAAGAAAATTGAAATTGAAATTAAAGAATGCATATAAATTAACTAATTTACAAAACTATGTTTACGATAAAAACGAATAACGCATTAGTTTATCTCGTTTGGTAAGGGACAAAGTTTAGTCAACGGTCTCGTTAAGCGAGAACCATCGACTGTACGAATGGTTGCGATACGCACGACTCCGTCTGGGCTAGTATGAAGAACTTCAACTCGCGCCAGAGGCCAATGTAAAGGAACAGTGTTATCACTTTTAAGGATTACAACTGATCCTACGTTTAATGGTTTAGAATCTTTGGTCCACTTTGCCCGCTGAGTTAAAGTTTGGAGATATTCCTGGCGCCAACGATTCCAAAAATCCTGTTGGAAGCGCTGTATGAGCTGCCATCGACCGAGACGGTGAATGTTAATGGACGTTAAATCGTCATCGGGAACGGACGTCAATGGCTCTAGTGTTAAGAAATGACCCGGAGTTAGTACATTTAAGTCGTTAGGGTCAGAACTCAGCGGACAGAGTGGCCTGGAATTTAGCATGGACTCAATTTGGACAAAAAGAGTACTTAACTCTTCAAAAGTCAAGGTTTGTTCGCCAACGATGCGATACAAATGCGATTTAACAGCTTTGATTTGTATCTCCCATACTCCCCCAAAGTGAGGACTTGCAGGTGGGTTGAATCGGAATTCAATCTTTTCAGAATGAGATGCGGATTGCATCAGAGAGTTAAGTTGATTGCTCGCGCCTACGTAATTGGTACCACAATCAGAGTGAATAACGCTAACTCTACCGCGACGGCCAACAAATCTGCGGAGTGCGGCGAGAAACGCGTCAGACGAGAGATCCGAAACGGTTTCAAGGTGCAATGCCTTCGTGGTAAGGCAAACAAACAAGCATAAATAAGCTTTGCCGATTTTTGCGCCACGATGCTTGGCAAGCTTAATGCGAAACGGGCCACCATAGTCCGTGCCTACAACCGAGAAGGGCTTCACTTGGTTAACGCGAACGGCAGGCAGGTCGCTCATAAAGGGCTCGAGAGGAGTAGGGTTTGTTTTATAACATTGCAAGCACTTTGACAGGCAATGGCGAATAGCACGTTTTGCTGAAAAAATCCAGAATTGCTGTGTCAAAAGATACTGCATGGTATTAACGCCTGCATGACAGTTTTCATGATGGAACGCTTCAATTATCATAATATTGAACCTAGACTCGCGGGGAATGAGAGCGGGATATTTGTGCTCAAACTCTAGTCCTGAGCGTGACAGCCGACCGCCCACCCTTAAGACCCCCTGTGCGTCTATGAATGGATTTAATTTACGCATTTGTTTTGAAAGAAGAGTTCCATCTTGCAACTGTTGGATCTCTGTAGCGAAATGACGAGACTGAACGTGCTTGACGATAATCATCAGTGCTTTGTGAAGCTCTGTACGGTTTGAATTGAGATCAGAGCAACGAGTACGTTTACTTCGAAGATAATCGATAAATTTTGTCCAAACACACACAAGGCGTTGGATTTTACGAATTGATGAGTAGCGTTCAAGCAAGGTATCTAATAATAAAACGGAGGAATGATCATGGGAGTGTAGAGAATGCGGGCTCTTTTCTTCCGTTTCAAGCGCGTTTTGATCGAAAACTTCGTTGGTACACGGCCACGATGAAGCCGGCTGGGAAAGCCATGATGGACCCGCCCACCATAAACGATTATGGATAAGGAGTGAAGGAAGCTGACCGCGCGAAACAACGTCCGCTGGATTATCCTCCGAAGCCACATGACTCCAACGAGCGCCTGGAATGACATCGAGAATGTGACTTACGCGGTTCGCAACGAAAGTCTTCCAACGGGAAGAATGAGAGCGAAGCCACGCAAGCACGACGGTGGAGTCAGACCAAGCATAGATACCGGAGCAAGGAAAAACGGGTAAGTATAACCTTTCAACGAATTTCAGGAGATCGGCAAGGAGCACAGCGGCGCATAGCTCGAGACGAGGCAATGATGTGGTCTTGGTGGGAGCAACACGACCTTTGGAGTAAACGAAAAATACCTCGACATTGTTGGACGCGTCGGTTGTCCGTAAGTACACCACAGCACCATATCCGGTTTGCGAACTGTCTGAAAATCCGTGTAATTCACACGATATTAAGCTTTTTACAGAAACACAGCGGGGAATCTGCAACGATTGCAAGAGAGGAAGTTGCTCTAGATAACGATTCCAGTGGCTGATAACGTCCTCAGGAGGATCATCATCCCAACCTACTCCGAGCACCCAGAGACGCTGTACGAGAACCTTGGCAACGATAGTCAATGGCGAGAGAAAGCCCAAGGGATCGAAGATACGCGCGAGTTCACTAAGAATATTTCTCTTAGTACATTTTTTGTGCTGCGGAGTCATGGAAAAGAAGAAGCAGTCACTGATGGGATCCCACTTTAGGCCTGGCACCTTAAGAGTAGGGTTTTCTTTATCGTCTAGAGTGACTGAAGCGGTTAGGCAGTGGTCGTCTTTAAACGGTAAGGCAACTACATACCTCCCATTGGATTTACGCGTGTGTCGATTTAAAAAGATTTCTTCACATCGTTGTTCATCGGGGGTTAGACGCGTAGTAGTCTCGAATGAGTCTAGCTCCCACAAGCGTTTTACTTCTTTGTGAAGAAGATCGTCTTCGTTAATAAAAAATGAATGTGTTGGATTTTCTTGGCAGCTCACACCACCAACTAAAATCCAACCAAACACAGAATTAAGAGCTGAGGGTTGCTTCAATCCTCCACCTATGTTACCAGGAAGCAACATCGAGGCGAAGATTTCAGCACCAAGAAGGAGATCGATATGACCAGGTTTGTGGCAATCCGGTTCAGCTAATGTGAGACCATGCAGATGATGCCATGACGAAGCATCTAAACGGGTAGATGGCATCTTGCCGCAAATGCTAGGCAACGTGAGTGCATTAATGGTGAAAAGACTTTGACCATTAACACCAATCTCAATCGTGACCGTCCCTGTGACAGTAGAAGAAGACTGGCCTAGGCCACGAACCCGGCGGGAAGATATATTGCGATCGATACGGAGTCGATCAGCGGCTGATTCGGTTATGAAGTGAGCTTGGCTGCCTGAATCGATGAGAGCGCGGAACGATTGGAAGTTGCCTAACGAATCACGAATTTGCACATTAGCTGTGGAAAGAAGTATAGTGGAATTATTACCGACACTGGTAAGTACACGAACCTGATTATTAGGTGGGCTATCCGATGTGAGTTGTGATTGAGACGATTCGGCAGCATTTTCGATCTGATCTAAATGAAGGAGAGTATGATGACGCTGACGACACTTTTGACATCTGAAAATTGATCTACAATCCTTGAGATGATGAGAAGGCTTAAGACAGTTAAAACACCAACGATGGCTTCGCGCGTGCTCAATCCGTTCAGCGACGGGAGTCTGTTCAAACCGCTTACAGTGGCTGACAGAGTGATTTTCTGAACAAAATGAGCATTTTACGACAGGCAACGTGGATGCTACAGAAGTCGATTGGGTCTTAGCTTTCGAATCAGAAGATTGAGAATTCGTAGTTGGATTGTTTGTGTTGGAAAGAAATACAGAAGAGGGATTGGGTTTTGAAGGTTTATTATTCGATTTTATTATAGCCTGAGACTTCGCATGAGTACGGTTCGAAGGAACGTTGGCACGATCTGAATGAGAGAAGTGCGTATCTCGAACTAGCGCCTCACAGTTATTGTGCAAGAAATTTAATAAGTCCTTGAACTTAGGAAGCTCCGCTGAAGTATGTTTTCTCTCGTAAGCACAACGTGTTTGAGAATCTAATTTTGATAGAAAATGATAGCAAATAATAAAATCCCATTCATTCGTAGGTAATCCAAGACCTCTAAGAATATTTAAGTTCTCACTAGTATGGTCGAGAGCACGACGAAACTCTAAAGGAGAATTCAATTTTAAATTAATGTTCAATATTTCTTTCCAGCAAGTGAACGCTAACTCACGCTTATTTTGATATCTTTCTGTCAATATCTGATATGCCTCGCGATAAAAAGCACCTTGCGCAGGGTACGTGCGTATAAGAGCTAAAGCATCTCCAGATAAACTCGAAAAGAGAAAGTGTATGCGCTCGACGTCGGACAGCGATTGGTTGTTGTGAATTAAAGAATTAAATAAATCGAAAAACTTAGGCCATTCTTTAATAGCACCAGAAAAAGTGGGGATATTAATTTTAGGCAGCTTGACGTTGGAAATGCAGGAATGGTCGGCACCGCTTAATTTGGTTTGACTTCCAGCATTGAGTGGGAATAGCTGCATATGAATGGTCTTAATGTCAAAGTAGATCAGATCGAATTGTTCTCGAATCATATCTTCCTGTTCTTCGGACTCGCTATCAACCACGCAGAGAATGTCAGAGTGAGCCTCTTCGAAATTATCGCATTGTTTCTGCACGACGGAATAATGAGCGAGGAATGCGTCCAGCTGAGCATTATCCTGCTTCGCTAATTCAGCAACTTCAAGCGTCTTCTTCAGGCGATTTAATGCCAGGGTACGCTTACGACGGAGAACAGGTAAGTCACGGATAGAAAATGCCGGTTCATCATTAATAGTTAATGATTTACGCTTCTTGACGGTTTGATTGGCGTTAGACTTACGTCTCGTATTAAAAGACATTTTTATAAAATGTACTTAGTAGGTTAGGAAACGGATGGGTGCTATACACGAGATTAATAGCGAATGGGTGTATAGTACGAGAAATCCAAACCTATAACTAAATGTCACCTAAGCGACCTAATTACAACATTCAGAACATACAAAATATCGATGACCAACTAAAAGAGGTTTTACAAACGGAGAATAGCTTATAAACGCAGCGAATGCGTATGTAAACAACAACTAAAGCTAGTCGTATCGATAGTATGCACCTAATTTGTACTTAACAATACAAAACGTAAACAAAGCGGTGAATGAAGCGCATCCGAGAAATAGATAAGTTGCTTATCTATTAATCAAAGGCAAGCGCAAGCGACTTTGAACCTTAGGTAATTGCCGTATGGTCGAACTACTCGAGTGAATATTACCTAGGCGCGAACAAAGTTTGTTTACGTAAGTTTTCCATATATTTCGCGTGTGTGATGAGTATGAGAGATTAAACTGTAGCTTCTACTATATGTTAAGCGAATTGGTATAAAATTAAATAAAATTAAAATTAAGTAAAATAATAAAGCAAACCACCCACATTTGAATAAAATATTCAAACGAGTTCATGTAATACGACCAAATCAAGTAGGTAATCTTAACGTATGGTAATGGAACGAGCGGTTTTAGATTTGATGTCTAACGTAATTTGGTCGGACTATACCAATTTTTCTTATGCGTTATTCGTTTGAAACTAAACAAGTGGATGTTTTATAGTGATTAATTGGCGTTTTATCTAAAGAGATGGATATGTTCCCTGGTTTCGGCACCATAAAAATGTGCATAGAACGCGCCATACACATTTGGGAGCAGCCACCGGATTAATAGAACGGCTGCAGCGCTTAAGAATTCTGCCCCAATAAAACAGGAATTCTTACCTTTGGTTACGTACGTTCGTCCTTCAGTAGATTTCAGCATCCAGATGCAGGTACAAGGTAGGGACGTTGTCCGTTACACGCTTGTCTTAACGATCACCCGCGCCGGCCACAGTTATTACGATGAAAGTTAGTTCCTCTGGTCTCAGGGGTTGATTATAAAGTTTATATCACCAAGCACACACGAAAATATGGAACTTTGATGATTTTAGGATTTTTAAACTAAGATTGCACGTTTTATCGTGCACCGATGAAGAAAGTCTCTTCTACACAGCGTCACCGCTAGGGGGCGCCGTAGACAAGCCAATTAAGGCTTACGATTGGACGGAACGTATGAGCGGGTCAATTAACGCTCGCCATTGGTTCAAATTCCGAATTACGAAGGAAGAAACCCAAACGCTGCATATTTGTTCTAAATCCGGAGACTTGGCGCCAAATATGAATGATAGGAATTTAATAAATAACGGTTACGAAACAATGATCATTATCATTTTAAGCCTCGCTCACTAACAAAGCTATTTAGACAATTTAGTTCGACATGCTTCCCTTAAACACTAAACCAGAGAGAAAGAAAGAGAAGGTGTCTTTATTACCTATCTGGATTTACAGTACGCTGTTTACTAGTCATAATTATCATCTGCCAGCATTATCATGTGTATACTTACCATAATTTTCCTACGACAACATACCAAAATGTACGAAGAAAAGACTTCTTAGGTCGGTAAATGTTTAAACACCAATTTCGCCGCACACACGACGTTCTGACGTGAGTTATAGGTACCAAAGTTCGCCATGTTATGGCTCAATGTATTGATCATAGCGGCGTGTTGCCAAGACTACGCAACCTTTATTAGCCATTCTTCTGAATAACGATTGTATGGGAACAGGGTTGCCAGTAAATGAAAAATATTCTGCACTAAGAAATTTTAGAGCACAAGTAAGCGCTGTTAAATGTCATTTTGTTATTTAGAACATGTTTTTAAGATTATACCGACAGACATCTTTGTTACACACACACACACCTAAATGATGCTCAGTACAAAATATTGATCAGATTATTCTCCAAACTACGTAGATACAATGAATCAGACTTTTCGTATGGTGTCATAAAATGGTATAAGTAGGCAAATCTCACGCGATCGAAATGTCTTCGTCTCGCATAATAGAAGTAAGCCGCACTTCCGACGTGATTTAAAGTTCAAAATTCCACCATAAAATTTGATATATTCAACTCCAGAACCGCTCGAGTTAACACCGTCGATATGGAAAATACGTTATTCGGTGAAGCTCTTTGAAAAATACATAGAGTGAAATTTAAAAGTGCGGAACTATTTTAGAGTTGATAAAATTCCATTTTTATGATCCTAATAGGATTTCCGATCCGTTAGTTTGTTCTACTTAGTTGTAACACCTATCAATTGTTCACTTTTTTTTTGTAAAGTTGACTTATCAATTCAAACTAGCTTATCATGTCGTACGAATTGTGCTTTACCAAACCCCTAAATTTAAAAATTTACAAAGGCAAAGCAAGCACATTGTAAATTTTGGGGGACAGTGAGATGAGACTCAATTTACGACTTAAACCGTTCTTACATAAGTATTAAATTTATCCTATTTAAATAGGTATATGAAAAGATATCGTTTTACATTTACCGAGTTCAATCAAAATTATAAATTTAGAATTGGTTAGAAACATAGAAACGGTGTTTAATTATCAAAAGCAATAAAGAGTGAAACGTCTCAATTGTAAATGACTTAATTTCCACTTACCCGTTTCTTCGGGAATATAAAATTCGAGTAATCCAGTTCCAATAAATTAAAATAAGATTGACGGTTCATTTTATTGGCCACCCCGCCTGTCCTCATCGAATCAGTTGATCGCGTCGCTCGTTCAATTAAAATCAAATTTGTGCCCCCCTTGTTTGACGACAGACAGTCATTCAAATATAACAGTAATTTGAAGACTTACGATGTGGTTCGAAGTTGCGGAGTTTTGGGACTTGTTGCTCGCTAATCGTCCGTAGATTTCGTACGTCAATTCAGGCTTAGTATATAGGTAGGTTTGCTATCGGAGTTGTTAATATATGACCATTTAATTAAAGGGTTTCATTTTAGGTCGTAGAGACTTCAGGATAAGAAATAATCATATTGTGTTATGGTTTTGTAAAACAATGTTTCTATGTCTATTGACTATCAAATATTAAGTTTTTTCATTAATCACGTTTTTGTTGCAGGTAAGCAAAATTGACCAGAATATGTAACTAAGATCGAATAAGGTTTATTTCGCAAGTAAGTTTAAGTGTATTCATTAACCATTTCACTAATTAAAAGCCTCGTCAAACATAACAAGACCAAACACATAGCTGCTGAAGAACTTAGAAGCAAACCAGTCGGCAATATCCATCACGTACTACTTAGTGCTCCTCGTATATTCCCCCACACGCCCAGCGAAAATCAAATACCTACAACAAATTGAAATCCACAGCGCCGTAGCAAACACAAACATCTATCCGGTTACCGAACGAGAGTTTTATTGAGCGAAATTCAAAAGCAAAATATTTATTGTCTACGATTCTCGGCTTTAAATAAACACGCTGTGTTTTTCTACCATCTCCGCCGCAATACGTATCCCCGATAGATCGAGTTGTGTCATCGGATACTTGTGCCGATGCGGTTTCGGTGTTCTTTTTCTGGAACTGAATAGTATTATTGTAGGCGTTTTGGAAGGTAACGACTAAATATTTGAGTATTTCGAATATGTTAGCTTATGTATTTCAAAATCGCGATGTTTTGTTTTGCGGAGGAGCATCTATTAATAATACTACTACTTCTTGTCAGTATATTGCCACATAAATGTTAGTGATTGAATTCGAATCCTTTCCCGTCCGTACAGGTGTTAGGTTACTAGGGACACACCGGCCAGTGCTTAATCGACTGAGTGAGAAGTCAGTCGTACTGTATTAGAATATGATCCCTCACCGACCCGACTTGAGCGCGAACCCATTTGAAAGTATTTCCTGCTAAATACTCTTCTTTTGAGTGGATAAAATCAGATGGTTGGTGCTGAAAGTTCTTTCCACGTTGGTTGGGTATCCTCAATCCCTATCTAGTCCTGTAGGATTTGGTGGACATGAGATAATGTTGAGGGACATTTTACCCACGTAAAGTAAGTAACTTCGACTAGCGTACCTACAGTTTATTTTTATATTACATCCATACATATAATAACAATTTAACTGATCGCTGTATGTACATGGAATGAAACTTATTGGGGGCGTTTATCCACGCAATGGAACTCAAAGCAATGATTGTTAGATTTTTTTTGTCTGTATATTTATCCGTTTGTGCGCGCTAATCGTAGAAACCTCGGTTTAACCGATTTGGATGCGGGTTCCACTTATGTATTGTGGTATGCTTCACTTAAAATATATTATATGTTTTATTTCAATCCGTCCTATATAAAATATTAATATCAATTTAAAGTCGCAGATGAAGTCGCGCGCAACAGCTAGTAGGAAATAATGTTAGTACACGAAATAAAACGAGGCCGTTCAAACAAATCACTTAGTTACTGGAACGAACATTATTAGAGTCAGAGATATTTGTAAAATCACGAAGTGTACTCGGGATGATCGAGATTTGAACCGCGTCCAATTAATCACGGTGACGTTAAATCATTACTTATCTTCGTTTGTTATGTGTATCTACTCAATTTGTCTCGTATATCACAGGGCTGATTACCGTTAATGTTCCTCGTTATGGAGTGACTCGCAGTTCTATTTTCAAAATAGTTTTTTATGTTTCTTTTAAAAAGTTGTTTACTCTTGAAACTGTCATGTCTATTTACTCTTGCATATGCACCCTTTTTAGTCTGCCTGTACTCATTTCAATGGCGTTTGAATTAATAAAAAATTAAATTTAAAAATAAACCTCCCGGTTTCTTTTACTTTTTTGGCAGATTTCAAAAGATACTATACTATATTATACTAGGTATTTTAAAATAATTGGGTGATAGTATAATTTATTAAGAGCACGTAAAGCTGTAGCTCCAATTCCGAGTTATCAGAATAGGATTCAATATTGAAGGTCTACTTTGGATTCTATTTTGTAGTGTTATAGTTCATTTCGGTAAAATTCCTATTTGGATTTGTCAAATAGGTTTTAGGGCAAAGAATTCACCTCACCCTCCATTTCATCACCGCAGTATCTAATAGCACAATACAGAATAGTCGAGCACGCTCCAAATCAAACCGAGATAAGTTCAGAATCTCAACTGTTACATCCACAAGTTTATTGTACGTTGCCGGAGTCCTCTGGGTGTCTGAGATCGCATTCCTTTCTGCTCCATTGTGTCCACTGGGTCAGGACGGACGTGCGGCTTTTTGATTTGGTGTTCCCTAAGTTTGTTGTTGTGTGTTGTATGTCACATCTTATCTTGAGTCATATGTCTTCGTGTGTGTCTACTGAGAATTTGGTGTGAAAATGTAACATTCGTTGGAATATTTTCTGCCCTTCTAATCTTGTGCTATTTTCTAGTTATAGTCACCACGATATATTTCAATTGTTGTTTTTATTGGTGCTATTTCATTGTATACTCAAGCTTATTGCTTACTTTAGGATTGTAACTATGGTGCGGTGAAAAAAAAAATGGAGATCTCAATTTGAGGTATCTTCGTTTTGTTAAATCTGGAGTTAATTGAGAAAAATCCTACGTTCACTCAGGAGAAGCAACTAGCTAATATTTTCTTAACTTGATTTTAGCTAGGTATTTCTGTATGTTTCCAATCCCGAGCTTTGCTCACGATTGCGCGAGACAAATATTTGAGTACGCAAATAGTTTAAAGTTTATTGTTAAGTTTCATCTGATTCCTTCAGGCTTGAATGTTAATTTCCCGGCACAAGTTTTTAAGGCAACCGGTGAGCGAAAGGTAACATAACAACCTAACCTGAGAAAATAATCTTTAAATTGTCAATCAACATTTTTAATTGGATCATTTGACAGTAAAACGGTGCTTCAGACAATGTTAAGGTGTTGCTACTAATATTATCATCAGGTTAACTATTCTGTGAAAACAGTTCAGGTACTTAACCCCATATAGAGACTGTCGGGTTGATGATAATAAAAGAGATTCTAACTATACTTGTGCTTTATTACAGACTTAACCAAACAATAACTTGCTTAAACTTGTGGCTGAACCACTGACCGCTTTGTCGCTCTTCTTGATCTGTCCATTTGACAATCGAATGTGACAACTCTACAGTTAGGTTTTTCGAAATCGTTTTACACACACACTCATGTACTTATTTTTACCACTAAACAATACCATATTCTTCACCAAAAAAATCCTTATACTGAAAGCCGTTAAGTGTCAAACATAGCAGTAAAGGCGCGCGCACACGAGCGCCGGTCACGAAACGAGCGGCGGCGGCGGCGGGCGTCCATAGCAGACGCTCGCCCACACGACATCTTTGTTTCACGAACACGACATATTATCACGATAATCCGCACCTTATCTTTTATGGTTAGAATTTTAATTGACGCTGCATAATGTTTGGATTTGTAATCCAGTATCATAGGGAGGTTGCACATCCCAACTTCAGCGTGGTCTGATCGCGCGACTGCGCGATACTTTTTGTCGATTCTGTAACAATTAGCTTGCGTACTTACTTGCATGCCAATTGCTTACAGTCCTATTGCTCAGTACATGAGAAGCATTAAATCGGAATTGTCATTTTCAGCCTTTTTACACACATGCGATGGCAGTCAGGTGGGTTTACGCGTAGACTGCTCGACACATTACACTGAGTGGTTGCGGCTTCGATTCCCGCCTGGGAAAATATCGGAAATGATCTTATGGTTATTAACCTTGTAGTGACTGAGCATGCTCGCAGCCTGTAACATGGGTTATGGTTCTAAACTTAACAATGGTTTTATCATAGGTATTGGGCGGGGTTGGTATGCTCTCAAACATATTCAACGTTATATGCTTCTCTGTTTTCGACATGCTACGGCCCTGACACACCTCTTTCGCTTCATTCGGACTTGCTTTCGCACTTCCGTCGCTAGTGGGTGTTACGCACTAGACCTAACTGAAGGAGACCATTAATCTACTCATGGAAGGTTTCCTCCGCCTCCTCAGACGTTTCCGCTCTCGTCGCTATATTTCGTTTGTTAGTATTCTTTTATGTGTCCTATCCACGTGATGGACCTATATACTCATGTTTTCGGTCACCATTTTAGCCTTGAGCTTACACAATACTTTTAATCCACCCTTTTTTTCATTTGTCATTACCTTTATATTGACCGACTATGTACGCAGCCTCACGAGGCTGAGTAGACACAGCGTGGTAGCCTCAGTGTTGATCCAAGTAATCTATACTAATATTATAAATGTGAGAGTTTGGATGGATTGATATCCATCCATCTATCCATCCATCTGGATGGATGGATAGATGGATGGATGTTTGTTACTCTTTCACGCCCGAACGGCTGAACGGATATGGATGAAATTTGGCACAGAGATAGATTATAGTCTTTTTATCCCGGTAAAATGTACGGTTCCCGTGGGATAGATGTTTTAATTTTTCATACTTTTTATCGCGGGTAACACCGCCGGGCGCAGCTAGTCAGTTCATAAGCATTTGACATAAATAATCAGGTTGATAGCTAAATAAATGAAAGATGACAGCGTTCGAGAGAAGCAGGGTTTGTTCTTGCCTCGGACGAGACATATCCTGAATTAGCGAGGCAAAGCAATTTTGCCACGCTGCTCGATTGGTCAGTACCCGGCAATAAAGAATATACCACGCAGAGAAATACAAAGAAGATATTCTAAAATATTATTTTCATTCTTTAAATTAATTTGATTTTTTTTTTCATTCGCGGCTGGATTTTGTCGAATGTTTATTGCGAAATAACACGAAACATTGACAAATATCCGTAATAAATCGTTGCGTTGTCTGTGTTTTGTAATTTAAACTCCTCGCGTTATTCTGATTAGAATTGGTGGATTCAATACGTATGATTAATGTATGAACTATGCGAGCCCTAAGAATGGGCACTTATTAATAAACGTTGACTAAAATGCATATAATAATAATATAATACCAGCCCTTTTTAATGTCCCACTGCTTGGCACGGGCCTCCCCTAAATGTGAGGGTGATTTAGTCCACCACGCTAGCCCAGTGCGGGTTGGCGGATTTCACGTCTTTAGAGGGGTTCTCTCAGACATGCAGGTTTCCTCACCGGTTTAGCAAGTGATAATCGTGGTTGAAAATGAGATTCGCACATGAAATCCAGAAATCCTAGAGGTGCGAGCCGGGGTCTGAACCTGCAATCCTCGTTACCGAGGCAAGCGTTCTACCAACTTGGCTATCACTGCTAAAATGCATAGCCCCTATGTACAGAAGTATTAATCAATCTACAAAGTATATTTCGGGCGAAAGTAATGCTTAGACTTTAAAACTTGAGACATAGGGGTTAAGTCAATAAAGCTGGAATAAAATGTTGGTCCATAGTTGATTTAGTTAATATGTACTAGTATGCGTAGCTTTCGACTTAAATATGTTTTGTTGTGAGATTTGTTTTTTCACGAATAACGCAAAGAAACATCCACATACAACGGAAATTAGGTAGGTACCTATTTACCGGCGTATCGCGGCAGTTAATAAAACCCCGATCAAATATAAACGCCAGTTAATAAAGCAGTTAGTGGTAGTAATTCTTGAAGTGTAATTAATGTTATGTGTAAAGAAATACGGACTGAAAGTTAAATTGGAGCACGGTTTAAAATATAATATTATAAAATATCCAATACATGGGCCGCCGAGTAAACGTTTACAAAATGGTTAATTATATGCGGGTACTTATTTATTCTGTTGTGGTTTTATTTCTGACAATTTTTTTTTTATAAGAAATACACTTCTCGTGCGTAACATTGAAAATTTAAAAGGGAAGGCAATGACTCGTCACAGATGAATGAATATGACGTCGGTATTTTTATACAATAGAAGTACGGAACCAACATCTTGGTTTTAATTAGTTTTTATGTTTAATCATTCAATAAGTTTTCGCCAAATCAAAATGCCATGACAAGAATTCCCTTTTCTTAATGTTACGAAAATAATAATTAAAAAAAAATGCTATAAGGATTAAATTAAATTTATGACTTTAAAACATAAGTACAACTTTCAGTCCACAGTTTTCAGTCAAGCACACTTCTATCCAGATTTTGCCTTTACCTATGATAAGGACAAGAGCAGCATAGAACGCGAAATATGGTTTTAAATGATAAGCGCAATATCATCATAATATCATGATATTCGGAATAACATTTGTTATTCACAAACGCAATACCTATTTTAAACGCGGCAATAAATCAGTGGCCGGTATTTCGTGGATTAGAACTGAAAGGACGTGAATATGAATTCCAATTTTGTTAAAATATTCTGTTGATATAATAAATAGGCAATTAATATAATTTTTTTACGAAAATAGTTGACTGTAATAATTTTTACTTAAAAAAAAATACAACTGAATTGAGAACCTCCTCCCTTATGAAGTCGGTTAATAAGAAATCGAAGCTTAGCAAAATCCACAAGTACTTGTTTGTTATAAACTGTAAAAAAAAATACGTAGATAGAATATCACGTATCAGGACAGTATAATTAAGTATACAGTATATTCAGAAAAAAAGAAAATAGCTAAGTTAATTGAGCGCTTGCTTTGGAAACAAGGTGTGCAGGCTAACCCCAGCTCGCACCTCTGGGTTGTTCGGATTTCACGCGCGAATCTCATTTTCTCACTCTCTCTCATTTTCATTGACGATTATCACTTCCGATACGTCGAAGGCGAACACCGTGGGAAGATGTGCACGATCGTTTGAAAGCCGTGTGAAGTTCGCTAACCTACCTTGGGCCATGGTGTTCTATGACCCGAATACCCAATCGCAATAGGCTCGCCCCCAATCGGGCCCAATAACATGGGAGAAATGTGAACCCATCCTAATTCGTGCAGAGTCGCCTCGCTAACAGCAGGTATGGTAATAGGTAGCTCTTTCAACGGTTCACTACATTCATCATTCGTCAGTAATGAGGCCATTGACACGGCACCACCCTCAGGGTTGCCGTATTTACATGAAAAGAACGAAATGGTTTGTGGTTTGGGGTGGTTATTGTCACTGGTACCATTTTGTTTTCTTGCTAGCAGCAGTTAACGGGCTGACATTTTGTAGACTTAATAAGTAGTACAAAAACATAAGAGACAAAGGCTTGCAATGTACAGATGGACCATACAAATTCTGTCAAATAAGTTGCAGAGGAGGATTATCAGCACATTGTGAAACAGACCCTAAGGTTTACTTATCTAATTTTAGTCTAAACTTGCAAAATTTATTACGACATAATTGCTAGAAAAAGGAAATTCTGAAATTTGCCCATACGGGAATGGAACCACTAGGTATGCTGAAATTCAGCATGTAATATTTTATGCAGGATCATAAAACCTATCAGGGAATTCTCCAGTTTACAAAATCACGTGGTTACCTGACAACCCTAACTACCCTCATTAGCGCTCCAAACACTATGACATTACTTTGTTCGTTAAAAACGCTCCAGTGTAGTTTTAATTAGTAAGCTCTTTTAAGCTGGCAACAACCGCTCGATGACGTCACACTTGCTGCTTTTGGAGTAGGTACCTCCTAGTCCAGTGTTTGCTGTGGTGCTGAATTTGTAAGTAGGTTCATGCCTTAAAAATTTGATAAGTTTTTAAGCTTTACCATTATCTAAAATAGAAGCATTTAGTCATAGGTGTACCATTTTCAAGAAGTCTATGTAAGCATTTAAAATTAGGGCAATTATTGATTTATTTGTAGGCCAAAACTCTAAGTTAATTAATGCCTTAAAAATACTAGAGTACACCAACAAAACTTTATCGCTAATTCGTATTTAAATGACGCTACTTAGAAGATTACCTCAACGATACGGCACTAAGTACCTAGTCACTTATCAGAATTAGGACGAAACCATTCCGAATAGCTGTTAGTCTGTGCAACATTAACGGATAAGATCACGCCAGAAGGGAAATTGAGCAATAAGACTCCACGAGCTATAACGGTCTGCCCCGACGATAATATACCACACTGCATTCCTTTGCCAACCTCAAAAGAATTAAAAAGTAAGCACTAAGCAAGGGTTGCGCCCGCGCGTTCTAAGATCCCGTGATAAGAACCTTACACGCCCGAGCGGCTCCGAAGACAGCCGAAGAAATCCGAGCGCCAGAACGAGGTCATTCAACGCTCCCTTTAATTGCCGTCCCTTATCAACCCACGTTCCCCGATCCTATGTTCATACTGCTCACTCTTTGAATATTTAAACTTTATATGGAACAGCCAGACAATGATTTAGAAACACGGTGAGGCCAGTATATCATTTATGTTAGAGCAAGGAGTTTGGTTGCATAAATTGAATTAATATGGGCATCAAATTCAGTTGAGGCTGCGAGGATCTACATATACTGATATTTAGGATTAACATAATTTATGTTTGAGTATATTTCCATTGTCCCACGTATTTGAGATATTGTTATGACAAAATAAAAAACTTTTTAACAAAATAAAAACCGTCTTCAAAAAACTAAAAAGCAAAAAATAATCTAATCTTGAAATCTACCTTGTCTAACCACATCAAATATTTAACTAATCTGAAGTCGGTGCCAAACTAACAACTGAGTCGAGTATTGCCGGTCTGCGCCAAAGACTATACCTACAAATTGGTCCGCGCATCTCGTTAGTGACTATACTTTTGTTATTCTTCGTCGGTTGTTTATTTGGCACCGACTTCAGATTAGTTAAATATTTGATGTGGTTAGACAAGGTAGATTTCAAGATTAGATTATTTTTTGCTTTTTAGTTTTTTGAAGACGGTTTTTATTTTGTTAAAAAGTTTTTTATTTTAAACTTTTTAGTGGATATATTTACTATTCTTTGTCACTAAAAAGATTTGTAAATCAATCTTTTTACTGGATAATAGGTATACCAATAATCGAGATTATCTTGGCGCAACCCGTGAAATACGTATCACTGACAAGTTCCGCTGGCCATTTGTGGCCTTCTTCATCACTTCCACTTCAGCAAATGATACTTTCTGAATGCAAATGCTTGACTTCTTGATGAAAATACCAAAATTGCTATCGGTATGCCTATAAAATTTGAGGAGTTCTCTCAATTCCTCATGGATCCCATCATCAGAACATTTTTTTGAAAAAAATGGGACCAATCTGTAAACATATCCTTTCATATAAAAAAATAATTTTCCAAATCGGTTCATAAATGACGGAGATATGAGGTAACAAACATAAAAAAAAAAAATAAAAAAAAAAAAAAAAAAAAAAAAAAAAAAAACCGAATTGAGAACCTCCTCCTTTTTTTTGAAGTCGGTTAAAAATGTTCAATCTTGAAATCTAGTGCTCTTTATTGGCTTGTACATTTATAGCAACCTCAAAGGTCCTAAAACAACAGCCGTTTCATCGTCTATGTTGTTCAGCAAAATACTTGTGAAAATTTGTTCTAAGATCTTAAAACATTCCTTTCAGTCGTATTTCAAAAGAATTCCATTCTATGAAATTACAGCTAGCTAGAACTGTTACGTTTATATTTCAAGCATTTACCGTGGGCTAAGATCCCCGGTAGTAAACTTGGTCGGCTTGAACCGTATTTCTAGTTGAAAAGCTACTGCGATTTGACGCCTCATCGGCTTGTCTACATTCCTAACTGATAACTTGTGAAAGCTTACATTTTTCATTATAATGTAGTGATTCTGGGCATAGTAATTAAGTATAGCAGGGTTTTCTTGCCCTCGAAGAGATCTGGTGTTCAGGAATGAAATTACGAAACCCTGATCATTGGTTAACATTAAGTTATACATTAGCTTAAGAGAAACGATACTGATGTCTTATATTTAGAATATTACACATTGAAATAAAACTAATTTTAAGGATTTTATCGCGATTATATTATGTTTTTTACGTTCCCGACGTTTCGGCTGCTTTACAGCATGGTGGGTACCATGGTCACGGGAGACGAAACGTCGGGAACGTAAAAAAGCAAAATATAAACGCGATAACATCCTTAAAATTAGTTTTATTTTAAGAAGCCATACTGTTATTGGACGAAAATGTAGATTAGACAAATAAGCATTAGTCATCACAATGTCTGGCTTAATCTATGACGCAGCAACCTCGGTATTCAAAGGTTAGAAATAAATGTCACATTGTATAGGAAATATAACATTATCTCGTGGCGACTGATTTATTTACTTTCTTATTTCAACGGTTTTATTCTTCTGATGAGTCAAACAGTAGAGCGATCTTCATATAAAACTCGTAGCTAACCGTAATAATGCAATGCTTTATAGTCAAGGAAATTGCTTGTTTCCTTTTATATCGGAAGGGCCTTACTTGCTTTTTTTAGTCTCGATTCTGCTAGATATGTGTGCTTCGTTGATTCTTTAGGAAATACCGGCTATGATTTGTTGTAGGTAGGTAGGTAGAAATATATATTTATGACACGAATATTTAGTTTAGTATGTCGGCTAACCTTTGAAAAAATCAATGAATTGTCCTACTTAATTCTATGAAAACTTACGTAATCGCCTGTATGGTTTTGTAATTTAAAATCGAAAAAAGTTGGGATAGTTCAACAAAGTAAAAAAAAGTATTGAAAAACCAGATGAAAATTCTCGTTACTCGGCTGTACAGCTATTTATACTTAAAACGAAATAAAAGTATGATTACTAGATTGTTTTATCCTGCAAAACGTTGAGATAACACACGTGAATTCAAACTTTACACTCTTCGTGTTAGAGTTTAAAATGTGATCCAACCTATCTGTCAAACAAGTTCTGGCCGCTAGAAACACTAAACTTCTGAATACAAAGAAAAAGGCACAAACGGTCTTTTTGTCATACCGCCGGTCTCGTTAAGTTTTAAAGCATCTTAACGAAGCGGGCGTCAAAAAATCCAGTAAATAATACCAAATTCTGAATTGAGTCGGTTGTGTACAAGAGCGATCTCAAAATATAAAAAAGGTTTTAGCTGAGCTATATTGCCTGGTTAAATAACTGTTATATTGCCTTGTTTACCGAGAAGTTGTGCTTTTAGTATACCAAGTGTATTTTGGGTCTCTAGATTCTTGTTACATTTTATTTTTCATGTCTATTTAAATATTCCTTTCATCTGATTGTGGATAATCTTTATTATTTCCAGAACGATCCCAATAAGGGTAGATTAACATGTGTCATCTGTCTACCATTATAATGTGACACTGAACAGCAAATCATCAGGATTTATGGCAAATGCGCTCAAGCGAGGTCGTTACAAATAGCCACACTATAAATGGTCCTTACTAATGTAAATGCTTTGAATGAAGCTTTGCGTGTAGCTCTATTAATTAAAATAGGGTTGTGTTATCGTTGACTTTAGTATCTATATTAAATGAGGAGTAATTATTGATCTTTAAACATACTGTAAATATCATTTCCGAAATTTCCGTTTTTTTTTTGTAGAAATCATTATATATCAGTATGTGACCTCATACAAACATTTTGGATTGAACGTAATTAACTGATAAAAACATTTCCGCTTAAAATTACATACAAAACTAGATAGCATTTGTTTTTATCTGGGTCTTAGGAAAGGCACACTTTAGATCGGAAGTCAGCGGCAAACTTTGTAACGATACTGATACACATATTCAACGCTTCATAAATATACTAGATCCAAATGTATTTATTTACCTTATTGCGTATCCCAAGTTCACCGACCCGTATATCTTCAGTGGAATCGGGCCGGCGCGGGCGCAGATATCGTCGATCAATTATGGACTGTCGTACTCGTATATCATCAACGCCAGCACTGTGCCGTATGGAGATCATATCATTTATTGTCTCGGACAATAGCAGATCTTATTCTTGAGGACAAATCTATTTGAATAAATCAGTAGCTCAGTTGTTTTTGTTACACACATTAAATGCGTCTTGGGAAAGTGTGACATCAAGCAATCGCAATCTTATAGTTACTTTTGACGATGCGATTAATGTACAGCAGAATGAAAAGGTTATTCAGTTTTCAAATTTATTCATTTAACGTCTGCGAGCCCATGATACCTTTTCAAACTATGTCACAAATCAGACTGTAGCATAGATAATTATGTTTTTTCTTCTTTTTTTACATTTGGTAATCGGCTGCCAAATAAAGACATTCTTGCCAGTGTTGAGTATTTCCTAATAATTGTTATAAAATTATAAGAACTCCTGATGATAATGATGTTGAAATGATTCCCCTACCCTTTTTAGTAGAGCTATGGATACTTAACTAAACATTACGGAACATTTTGGATGAACATGAAAAGTCAAACTATTGCATTTCAATTTCCTTCACTCGTGCACGTTTATGAACACACAATGGCTAAAATCCCACACATTATAAATCAAAGAAACATTTTTTTTTGTAAAATTAAACAAAATCAACATCTTATTTAAGTTATCGCTGAATTATTGTTAAGTTATTCTTCTTTTTGCCATAAACAAAACATCTGGCAGTTTTATATTTGACAGTTCCAAATGTAAATTACGACACAAAATTTAACCAATCACCCATTCTTTTGTGTGTCACGTCAAAGCCAATTACCGGCGCCCAAATATAAATTGATGGCCAACATAAACAGCGGCAACTGGGCTATTGATAAAATAGTTCAAATAATGAATAGATATTACATAGATATCTATTGTACTTACGGCCGCGTTTTCCCTTTGTTTCCTCGGACATATTTCGGTTAACCGAGGCACCGGCCAATCAATTTTCGGCTTCCCATATAAATCATCTCAGACGTCACGCTGACGTGCCTGGTGGGGAGAGGGATGTTTGGATAACCGGTAGTCAATAATTTTAGATGTAACATGGTCGAATGTAATTTTATACATTATACCTAATGTTTTATATTTCTATACGCTCATTGATTTAGTCTCTTTCTTATACTTTTACGCTCTTGACAGATCAAGGCGGCTCCTAAGACGTATCGATATCTTATAGTGTATATTTTCTGTTTGTGTAGTTTGACATAAAACTATTTTACGAATTTCATCCCATTAGTGCTATGTTTTTTTACGTTTCCGACGTTTCCAACCACGGTTGCTGTAAAACCGTGGTCACGGGAGGTCTGAGGTATTTGACGCCCTAGTGTCATATTTAGAAACCAGGGTACCCTCATATTTAGTTGTTGTTCGCAGAAAGTGCTCACAGTGGCTTGAGTTATTGCAATGGTGCGCTTGATAATATTTATGTTCAAATAAAATTTGGCTTACGAGTCTAAATTCCAAACAATATCAATATTTGGCAAAAAGAGTTTCACAGAAGCCGCTTCGCTTCTCATATTTCAGTTTAAACACTATCAATTCTAGTTAAGATTGAAAATTCTGTTGTGATGGCTTTGCAAGTCGTATTTCAGCTTAGACGGGACAATTGCCAATCAATAACGGCTTTCCGGTTACATTAATCATCTTAGACGTCGTTCCTAGCTCAGTGGCCATTCCGCTGTAACACCGCAATATAAATGTTTTGCGCTTTCTCGGAATATGCAAAAATTTACATAAGTATGGCAAGAATATTTAAATGAGTACACCGCCGACCTAATGACTGACTTGCCGGCAATGTTGGAAGAAATTACACTTGTAATTGTTGAATATAAAATTATTATTTATTCATATTGCAGGCGCGTAGAAAACATTTTAACGTTCTACATGTTTCAGATTTAATTTTTTGTTGTAATTTTGCACAGTATTTACTGGGCGTGTGAGCCGAATGAGTGCAGACGAATGGCCAATCAAAATTCACAAGTAATACTCACATCTCTAGTTCGCGAACGGGCAGGTCGTGTTGCACTACAGAGCACTCACATTTAGCCAATAGTATTTGGTCTCAATCATCGTAGGAAGCGAGCCTACTACCATTATGCCGGCCACTCTCCCTGAGTATGAGGGAGATTGAGTTATAGTTCTCTACGCAAAGCCAGGCCGAGCTGGCATACCACATGACATTCGAAAGACGTGCTGGTTTTCTCGCCACACGTATTACGGTAATAAAAAATGTACTCAAGCAATATTTCATTCGTGTGGGCCTGTCATGGCTGTCGTAGGAATTGACGGGCGTCCTCGAGAACCCATGCGTCAACTTGGCCCCAAATATTAATTTCTTACGCAACGCCACCATGTCTGCCCATAGTTCCATTTTCTTGATGAGTGTCATCATTATTGATGGGCCATTTACAAGTACATCTATTCATCAGTCAGAATTTGCTTGACTGTTCAGAAAAAGCGAGCGAAATTCTGTAAGTAATTAATTTATGTTTTCTTTTTTGCCAACGTCGATACTCAAGGGACCTTCAAGCCCTAATATGTGATCAAAATATTTCTTAATTTTTTCATCGACAGCAGGTATTTCTAAATTAAAATATCGTCGTTTTGATACTGCCTGAGGTTTTTTGGCACGTGGAAGAAAATCTTACGAATGTAGGTACTTCGTGCTAGCTTACGAAGACATTGTTGCAAAAATACATTTGTTTTGAGGGCAAACTTGCTTGTTCCGAGAAAGCTCGCCGCGGGAAACGAAAACGTGGATTTGTAAGGTTCAGAAAAGGATTTCAGTATCCTCGAAACGGGACAGTAGATAAATCGTTGAGAGAAAAACTCGTCGCTAAGAGATTTTTATGGGAAGGTCTTGATAATGACAGCTCTCGACCCTAGTGGAGCTCAAGTGAGGTCCAATATCTGTGTCTAATTAATGTTTTGCTTCTTTCGTTCAGTTAAGACGATTTCGTATAAGAATCTGTTAAACAGTTTTAAGAAATATGTTGCTTTGTTTACGTATTACCTTTTGCTGGAATGCAAGGGTTTACTGCTGCTCTTTCTTTTTATTAATAATTGTCTTTTCATAACTATTATGATACAACAAAACATTCTAACCCTTCCGGCGTAATGACATCCTTCCTATCATATTATCAAACGCCCGTTTTCTTTGCTCCAAGACTAAACCTACAGTTTCTTTCTCTTTCCAACTCTCGAAGTTGCATCTATCGTCTGCTCTTCCCGTGGCATCATTAGTTTTTTACATGTCGTCACATAATTATGTAGTTTCTCGACAATCTCGTTTGTGCTCTTCAAATTGTCCCACGCGTATTAGGTAAGCAGCTATATTTTCCTTAAGCTACATTTAATATCATCAGATTATAATAAAATATACGTTTTTACATATTTACGGAACAGAACTAATATTTTTCATTTCACGTATTTCTATTCCATTTTACTGTCCACTTTTATTAGCAGCTGTAAAAATTGAAAATCCAGTTACACATTCGACACTTCCTGTCATAAAAAAAAAACATTCAGACGCCCGTCAAAAATACAAAATATCTACACAAAAATTTATTTTACAACCATTGTTTACGATACAAGTGAACCGTCATTGAAAAATGCCAACTGTCTTTTTAGTTGTAAAACCAGCTTGGCCAACAAACTTTGGACAATTCCGACGAAAACTCCGTCCGATGCAGAAGTTAAAAGTGTATTCTTAAGCAGGCAAATTGGCATCTTAAAGCAGTAATGACACAACGTTGAGTTTGCACAGTCTGAGAAAATTGCTTTGAATACAAACACTCACTTGTTAGTTCTCAACCTGGCATCAAAGAAAGCAGTGCGCTCATTATAACTGTTTCTATAATCTCATGACACTTTTGCCGTTAGAAAACGCGCTATAAGAGCTAAAAGTGTTGCTCTTGAACAACCTTCTTTGACATAGAGCCTATTTTTTTTTTCAGCTTTGTATGGCTGTAACTTAACATGTGTCCGACCATTATTCCGAAATCTGATTACAAATTTTCCGCACCCTTAATTGAAGATACTAGAATGACTTACTTTATTGCGATAATTAAAAAGATTTTAGCAATGTTGCAACTTGAGTAGGTAATCGCTTTACCACGCCTATGTAGGTAGTTCCTTTCACATATGTTGTATATCATTATTGAACTTAACAAACGGAAGCAAAGAAGTAGTACGACATAACAGTAACATTTGTTTTCTTAGAACTGATCAGAGCGTGAGATCTTATAGGAAAACGATACCGTCATTTATTGACACGCCGTGACATGACTGACATAGACAACCGTAACTCTATGACCCCTCAATTTCGATATTTGAAAGATGTCGGTGAGGAGTTGGGAGGTCATGTTGTACTGGTCGGCGTGTATCGCGCTAGCCAGGCACGCTACCGAGGTGGTCCGTGCCTGCGAACAGTAAAAATAGTATTGTGAAATAGTTATGTGAAGTGAGAATTGGCATCATTTGCGTTTTATTGTTAGTGTAAAGTTGTAACCATAGCTTTTTTGCATTTTTAAATATGTATTCGGAATGTTTCCATGATGTTAATTGTGAGCAACTACACCTATGTTACCCTTGTATGCTGGTAATACAATATTGACTTGATATTATAATAATATTAATTAAACCATAATATTTTTGGAACAGACAGATATCTAAATAAGAGTCTATTTTTGGATCCTTTATAAAATCCTCTTTAATCTTTTAAGTGCCGATTCATAATGTATTTGAATTTCGAATACATTATCCCGGTCTTTATTATTTTTCCTCTTTTGAATCGTGATTGGAAGTGGCCAGTAATTTTTTGTTGCTATCCGTGCCTCTGCCATTGAACTGTACTTAAGTTTTTAAAATTATTTAGTGACTAACCACTGAGTCGCTCTCTTTATTTCGCTATTCATTCATACAAGAAACAGATACAAAATCGATTTATCTCACATTTTATCTTATCACAGCCGACTGCTACTGGTGTAGGATATACATATCTTCTCAGTCTGCTTCTAAAATGTCCATGAATGTAGCAAAATATAAACTAGTCTTTCGAAATTGGGTTAACAGTGTCATAACCCTGCTCTAACAATCAGTAGGGAGTGGACGGCCGGACTTTTAGAACCCCACGGGAATTCCGACCAGTTCCATTTTCAAAATTGCAACGCACTTAAGACCGGGAGTATCTTCCGAGAGTGCTACACGTTGCGGATTTCTTAGTTGCTGTGGGTATTGGGTTTTTTATATTTGTGTAACCTTATTTTAAGTCAATTAGAATTTATAAATTCCTTTAAGATTTTTACTGTCGTATGCCTACACATAGGGTGCGTTTTGTTTGATGCGCGTAGTGAAAAGAAATGGATCAATTGTGTTCCTTGAAATCCGCGGATTTTAATGTTCTATACATCATATTTAAAATTAAAAAACGAATGTTTTTTTTATCCGATCTGAGTAATATGATCGCTTCTTGATAAGACTTGGTGAAAAATCATTGGTGGTGAACGATTGTCTTTTATCCGTTCCGTTTCTTGCACTTGTAATCGCAGCCTTATTGTCTGAGCGTTGCCACTGAACAACGGCTTCTCTTCGACAATCAGTGCAGAACAAAAACAAAACGCTTACGAACGTTGGGGGTGTCGAAACGGAATTCCGTTGGCTTTTCCGAGCGTTTCTTTTTGAATTTGGAATCTGGCTGTGACGTGGCGCGCCGCCATTGTTCTTTTGCGGGGAAATTAAATTAGACGCACTAGTTTGAGTTTTGAGGAATAATTCTTATACCGCTCATTTCTCTTGATTTGTATCTAAATCGATACGTGCCGTCGAGAGACCCTCGTAACAAGATGTATCCAAATGAAAATCAAAACCTACCCTATTATCTGCTAGTCTTAATTTTTTAAAACAAACTCCGGGTTAAGAAGCTATTTAAAAAGAATATCATCTTGGGAATAATGCCCGCAATGCGAGTTCTGCTTTTTTTCCGCGATCGACAGTTAATGACATAAAAACAAATCAAAATCAACTTTGATGCTTTAGGAATACGACTGTAATCGTAACAAAGGAGCGGGGCTAATTGATCAACTTTTTATAGATTCAATAAAATTCTCTATTCGAAACCCACAATCCTTTTACCAATAGATGTAAGAAAATGAAGTACCTTTATTTTAATCTTGAAGCCTGAGGTAAATTGGTACCATCCTAACGCTTAATCCTTTGACCCTCTACTTATAAACTTACCATCAGATCAGTAGGGTAAGCAGGAACTTCTAATATAATCGCAACGCCATAGAGATGACATGCTGTCACTGTCATACCTATATATGAAGTCTATGGTGAGAGAGGGATGGAAGACGTAACGTTACCGAAACGGTACGTAAAAAGGATTGATCTTGAAGTACAGGTGACGTAGGCTAATACAATCAAGTAACGGATAATAAACTGCTGTAGCAAAATTTAAATGCTGATGGTCCCTAATCGCCTGAAATATTCACAAATATATGTGACCCAAGTTATACCCTAATCAAATATGACATCAATATCATAAATAACCATTCAATAATATGAGGTCAATAATTCACTGTGGTAAGTACATCACTACGAAACAACAGCACAGATATTTTCGCTTTCAAAATTAGTATTGATTAACGGTTTCCTTGGCGGGTTTTTTGGCGATGTGGTAATTAATGAGATCACGCGAGAGGGCGTTGCACTCTGGTCAATGATCGTGTGACGTCTTCCTACTTTGTTTCTACAGAGGAATTTAGTCTTAGCGACAGCTGTGCTTTACCGGCTAGACCTGCGTGTTCGGGTTTAAGGCCAACAAGGCCAATTTAAGTTGTTGGTCAAATATATACCGTATTCTTTAAACCGTATGTCTGAAATCCGAATAAAAAACTACTTGACACAGTCGTATTTACTAAGGTTGAATGAAATCATCTTTCATTTCTACATTACCCTCTTCGACAGACATACGAAAATATTTCTTACACCTTTCGTCGCTTTAGTCGTTAGCTCGCGTTTTACATTAGCAAACATTTCAGCGAGGTAGGCGCTAACAGTTCAATAAACAAGTTTCTCCGGTACTACTAATTGATATGAATTATTGTGAAAATTGACCTATTTGTAGCAAAAATTAGTTGGAATTTGAAAATAGAACCTCAATGCTTATTGATCTATCCTTCGGAGAATAGGTTAATTGCCACCAATTTTATGAGCTGTATTGTACAGACTATAGAGCCACGAAAGGCGACAATTGCTTAAAGTTACCGACCATCACGCTGATAGGTTCACATCCTACTGCCTCAATTAAAACAATTCTTGACACGCTATTTTTCATCTTTTCATGTCATATTTATTGAATTTGCTATCGCTATGAAATACTTGACACTGGCAAAATACCCACTAATTTATATTATTTCATTTCATAAAAAAAGAAGAACCTCATTCTTTTTTTAAATTTGAGCAGAGGTACGGGCTTGACGTCGCCGCGTCGCTAGAAAAGAAAGCCCTCGGCACAATCGCTATACTGAATGCTGGTATTGGTCTTAATTTTAGGATGCCTATGAACTGTGAAAGCCAAAAGAACAATAAGTCAAATCTATTACCTATTATTAATAATTAATTATTATTCTGATTCGTCTTCTTTGCCTAGGTTCGCTACATCTGTACAAGGCATTAAGTAGGTAACTATTTCAAAGCTCCGTATTACAATTTCCAAAGCACTTAACGTTGCCTAAAATTAATGTGTTAGTAACAAAGTTTGCGTTAGTGGGCCAATAAAAGCCTTGCTGCGAATTGGTTGGCACAGATAAGAATGGAGTGTTTTCTTTTTTATTCTACAATTCATTTTGGGGTACCGCCAAATACTTTCGAGGTTTAATAAAAAGGCGACATTGTTTTGAGATGTAATTAAGAGATTTAAGTGCGAAAGGGAGCATGTTTCACTTCCGCGTGATAAAAAGAGATGGATAGAGTGCTCGCGTGCTTCAAGTAATGTGCAGATTCAAATATTTTTTATTTATAAGATAACCATAACTTTGAACATCCACTTTCCACTGAAACTAGATGTACATTTTTTTTTATTATGAACATCCACTCAATGTTTTTCTTTCAATCTTTTTAATACAAGCTTTTCGTAACGGATAACTTCGAAAGTACTCTGTTACAAACACTGCTCCGACGCCTCGGATTTATTCGAATAAAGAAATTATATTTGTAAAGTAAAAAATGTTCGTAATCTACTTTAATGTATCGTGTAAGATTCATGTTTATATGATTCAACATAGCAGTGATAGCCAAGTTGGTAGAACGCTCGCCTCGGTAACGAGGATTGCAGGTTCAAACCCCGGCTCGGACCTCTGTGATTTCATGTGCGAATCTCATTTTCAACCATGATTATCACTAGCTATACGGTGAAGGAAAACATCGTCAGGAAACCTGCATGTCTGAGAGAACCCCTCGAAAGATGTGTGAAGTCCGCCAACCCGCACTGGGCCAGCGTGGTGGACTATGGCCTAATCCCCCTCGCATTAAGGGGAGGCCCGTGCCCAGATTCAACATTATATAACGTCGTTGAATTTTATGATAATAATGAATGAACGAATTGAACGGATCTTGAACTAAATCGATAATAATTCTCGAATACTAAGCGCCAACTAACAGTATTAGAGTAACGATAATAAAGCCAATTACACATAAGCAACTCGAAGTGTACAAGTTGCCAGCTCAATTATCGACATACATATTCCGTGCGTCTCCCCTACAAATTAGATTTTCTATAAGATGTTTACCTTCACTTCGCTTCATTTAGATTTAGGGCTGTGCAAATAAATTTAAATAAGTATATTTTTATTCGTGTCAGCCATTCAGTACCTACTTACACAAATCGTGAAGTCGTGAATTCACAGATGTTTAAATAAATCAATATTGGCACTAAAATATTTATCTAAATAATCGAAGATATTTTTGTCAAAATTTGAGGAATAGAATATAGAAACTCAATGGAATAAACAACGAAAATAATTTCACAGTATGTCATAAAAATGAATTTTATTGATATAATAAATTCATTTACAGAATAATAACTACTCAGTTAAGTAAAAAAAAAACTAGGCATTACGTAGAGGCCACGTTTACAATCGGACCCTTTTAAATCCTTATTAATAACCACATTTGTAAAGAGGTAAATAGAAAGCGAATGAATAAATCAAAAGCATAAACCCTGTACCAGCTCTTTGATCACATTACAATTTTAGCCTGTTTTTCGTTGGCCCAAGTTCATTGACCTTTTCGATAACATTTAGTTACACAGTTGCTTTAAGACTATTGATTTGATGTTTGCTCTGTTGCAGGTAAATTTTCTGAGAAGACGGACGGTATGCGAGTCGGGGATTATGTTGGATGTTGTACTTGGTATGATAATGTAGGCGTTGAATTGCGTAGGCTTACTACAGCCACCATAAAAATAGTTGTGTCATATGTACACAATATAATAAAAGCATTTTTGTGTATTTGCATCGGTATGTGTGTGTGTTTGTAGTGTCACAGTGTAACAAGTTCTTTATTTTCTATTCCCTATGCAGTTGTAGCGGAATTAGTGCGGTTCGGTTTTAAAAATGGAACGCTTATTTTTTTTTGTCAAAATTAAAACGCGCCAAATAATATATTGCTAGATAGAACACTATTCGTGCCATATACACAAGCGTGTAATATATATCCATAAACAGCTACCAATATAAACAATTTAGGTAAGTATATAAATTAACGTATGTTATTTTAAGCATTTTTCAATCAATATCTATTGCTATCTCAGTGTAAAAATTCCCGTGCAGAACTTTTTAATTTATTCAGTTGCCAGGATTAATTTTGTTCCAAAATTAAATGAAAACAATCGTACCTATTGCAGTATTCAAATAAAAAACAAAATGCACAGATATCAAAGCGTTAACATAAGACTGCTTGGCTCGCTGTGCCGTCTGGGCAAATTATGGAACTCTTTGGGGGGTACTGGGATTACCCTTATTAGTCCATTGAACTCTAAACAGTACTGCACAAAGTGTGTTTGACAACCCATAATTTGGAAATTCATTGTTCGTCACTATTTTCTCTGGAACTCAGCAGGATATACCCTGCGGCCAACATTATTTGTAATAAAATGCAATTACGTATAAATGTTGCCAATTTGATAGTGGCTCATTGTGGAACCCCTAGGGGTGAATTCGCGCCCCAAATTAGGGGTAGTTCGGTGTTATCCCTTTTTTGTTTGAGTTAAGCGTGTACTGGATTACGTACTGTTACCATGGTGATGAGTATTCATGAAGTTCTTTTTTTTAAATTACGTCACTTGCTTTTATGGATTTGACATTTTAATCCCATATCAATTGTTTAGAATATAATATGGTACAATACTTCGTTGCTTGTGTAGCCTTCCTTTAAGTTTCATTTCCATTTCTTATTATATATATATATATATATATATATATATGTACTCTGAAATATAAAAAGTAAACGTTTACAGTTTCTAGAGGTCCCAACAATTCTTGAGGTGTAAAATTTATGACGATGTAATCTGACGAGGCGTTATGGAAACAATTTACAATTTAGTTTGAAAATAAATAGGAAGTATATTTTTTAAATAATTCAAATACATATTTACAACTTTTTCTGTAAAGAACGAATGTTTAAGGTGATATAGTTTGTACAGCAAATGGAAAAGTATTCATCAACAAACTTCCATTTCAACTAAGTTCTCGCGATTTATAAGTTGTTTCCCCCTTAATAGGCTAGGAACACATTAAACCACCATCCCCAAACACCTAACTATTTATTTGCTACAGCTGACACATTCACATTACCGCCCCCTGTCCACTCCATGACGAATTATTACATTTCTACTAAATTATGTTCCAAAATTACCACTGGATTATAAGGGTTCGTGCACATGCGGTTTATGACGTCACGCTAGCATCGTCATAACCTCGAAATGAGGTAATATATTATTGCGGAATATAAGTACGTAACCTACAATCGCGCCTGTTATGCCACTAGGGAATGCAATTCGAAATTAGATATAGATTTGAGGAATTCGGTCCATATCATATTTTGACATGACTAGCATTTTATGGTTTACTTCATTTCACTTTTTAGAACATTATGCCATTCATCGTTTTTTTCGATGATTTCGCCAACAGCAGAGTTGGATAAAGCACTTGGCCGGCAGAACGTAATAAAAAAAAAACATAGCAAATTATATTCTTAAAAGCATTCTACGGTTAAATGATGAAATCAAAAAGAGAATGGATGAAAAAACAATGATAAATAACAACAGTAATAAAAAAATAATACATATAACAAATGGAAAAGCATGGAGGAACACGTAAAAAGATAAGACGGTCGATTTCAATAAAAAAATCTAGAAATTTAATCCTGTGTAATATTTTATCGACCATATCCGATGCACATAATTGCATTTTCTATAAACATCGAGGGCTAGCATATGCTATGGCGGCGCATATGCAGGCTAATGACGTCACGGGCGCGATTCGCGCTATTAGCCCAATGTTACGCGCCATGAAGTATTCGAGGGGGGTGTGCTTTGCCAAACGGTCGTGTTAATTGCCGTCGGCGTTGAACCGTAGCTGGGTACTTAAGATGTTGTCACGCTGGAGGTAGGACCAGGCTGTGTAGAAGACAAGTCCGTATTTAGGTAAATAGTATGGAATAGCTGGCTTAGGTACCTGCTTAAGTGTCAATTTTAGAGTTAGAAATCGCCAACTATGTAAGCCACAAATAAAAAAAAATCGCGAAAAAAAGCTAGACTCTTGCTGTAGTTAAAATTGTAATTACAAACTCTACTAATAATAAGACAAATGATGGTAATCGGACACAGTACTAAAAAAGTTTCCTGTTAAAACCATCGCATGTTTATATTGACGATAAAGAACTAACGTTGGGTAAACTTATTCTTATAAATGTGTAACATAACAAGCGCTTCAGTAAATAACATTCCACCCCAACAACTACCCCGAGCTCGTAAAATCCATCATCGCCCCCAAAAACGGTCTTATAAACTAATAAAATATACCAAAATTAAATTCCTTGCCTAATAACATATTTCATAGAGACCTTCGTAAATCTCATCTCGCAAATGCATTTAATACCGAACAACAGGGGTCGTTCCCTCATCCCTTAGAGTCCTAATCAAATAGTTGCCATCTTGTAGTTATTTATGTAAAAGTGCGGAGGGTAGGGCAACTGGACTAGGGGGTGAATCACCCCCGATCCAACAATGGACTCCCAATTGGAGGCTAATACGAAATTTATAACACACAGAGCTAGGAAGATTATATATATAATCGAAATGGGTTCTTGAAGGTATAATCAGTAAATAGAAATAAAAGTGTGTCATGTCAGACAGTTCGTCTCAATTGTAAATATCGACAATTTTAGTTAACAAAAATAGAGTTGAAATTGCAAAACTAAAAAGAAGTTATTTCAGCCATTAAAAAAATACAATTTATTTTATTGAACGACATTCAACACACACACTCGTAAAAATGCATTAAATACAAAAGAAAATCCGCCAAAGGCATAAAAATAAAAAGTGCAACATTAAATGCGACCTGTTGGCGTGCTGCCTGAGTTATTTAACTGAAACGATACACCAAAGGTTCATGACTACCAACATACTAGTGAGTAAAAACGATTCTTTATATAAAATCGACTGCTGCGAAATCCAATGGAAAACAAATCGAATTCGAAATTCAAAATTCAAAATAATAATTTTACCATTACATATTTCCAAAGTTGTTGGGACATTTTTGGATGAACACCATGCTGTCATTTAATATCCGATTTGTAGACTAGAAGGGCCAAACCAAAACGAAGTCCATATACTCATTAACTTACTATCCGGGGGTCAGTGGAACGCAGAAACCCTTAGGATAGGTCAGTATTGACGGTCACCATGGATCGAAGTCGTAATGGTTTTGGAGAAACCCAAAGAAGAGAAAAACAAAGAGATATGATGTTATAGAGATATTTTAGAATAGATAATATTATTTGAAATGGATGCAGGCTCAAAATAAAGGCATTTGAATTTAGAAATGATCTAATCGTCACGAAATACTTAATATCCATAGCAAATGTAATATCTATGTCAAACTAAAAAGCACTGATCAAAATGTGCGCAAACCCAAATCAATTTTGCCATAAAAATGTTACTAATATGGTTAAGAGTACAGTCACGTTCAAGTATAACGTTATAAGTGAAAGAACTTCGTAAAACCACGTACGTAGCAATCCCTAGAACGCCCGAGATTGCTCCACCTAGCGTATGCGTTTTGAAATTCGAATTTGGAACACGGCATCGCCACTTCACGATCGCATAGTGCATTTTGTGGATTCATTCTGCCAGCTAGCTGGTTGGATAGAATTCGATAAAAATAAATTTCTATTTTTATATCTATAAATATTGTTCAGAATCTATTAAATTAATTTTGCCGTTTTGTTATTATTATCCGAATAAAAAATAATTGAAGGCAATAATATCGGATCTATTTGCATGTTAAAATCTTATTGATTCTTTTAAAGCATAAACAAAATGTCATCTATGAAATATCAATCCAGTAATATCTCCTTTTATCATGCAAGTAACCAATAATAGTTTGGATGGATCGCTTTTGTTGATATTGAACACTTCAGAACGAAACTTATAAATTCTATTTCAAAACTAGAACACCTATTTGATACGGCCAAATATTGCCGAATAGTATGACTGCATAACTAAAAAGTGAAATTAGAAGTTACGTAACTTATCGATTGTTTTGCTGTCAATTTTGAATTCTATATATTCGAATAATGTTGATGAAATATTATTAAGGAAATATTATTATTAGCCTATTGGTGCAAATTTTATAAAATACTTGCGAATATTCATTATCTATCTAAGTAAATCTTTAACATATTTTAATATGCGAAAAAGATTATATTATGAACATGAAAATGCGTAAGAATTAAAAAGACCCATTTTACTTATTACTCAATATGCTTAAAATATTCAGTACCAAAGGTACAAGTGACATCTCACTGAACTGTAACTAATAAGACTGGACAGAATTTCAAGATCACAAAGAAAGCCTAAATGATGTTCTATTTACAAAAACACTGAGTAATTTACTTGACACTGCCGACACAAATTGTAATGGTATAAAATATAAAAAATATTTACACTTATTTTCTTTTTTTAATTTTATAAACATAATTCTTCCAGCCATAGCTTCGTGTATAAATTCTGCTGGATGGTTGGCATAGTTCCAGTTATACTGTTCGTTTGCTTCTCAGCTCTTAGAGCTGATGGTCTAATACCTTTTAGACGTACCAACTGGGACAGCTTAACGGGTGTTCGCAAGGAATTCATTAATATAAAATTGGTTTTGCAGCATGTCAGCTTTTAGCGTGTAAGCTGTTATATTTATGCACGTGCATAAGATTAAGCTGCTTGTATCAGATTACTATCGTGCAAACGCAGTACATATACTTGCCTGTTCCTGTCAATATGATCGTCAAATAGCGTTAATATAAAAATATACATTAAATAGTCTCCATAGTTTTATTTGTTCTCAAACCACAACGGGAAAGAGGAAATGATTGCTGCGGCCAGACAACACAAAACATAATATATAATTTCTGAACAAGTATTCAGAATACTAGTTTAAGTACAACTATTTGGAAGATCATTATCACAGGGCATTATGGTTGAGATTCCCTAGCTGCGGTAATGGGCAAGTATGAGCACAGAGGACCGCAATTAAGATACTCATTATACCCCCGGTATGCGGCGGCGCTTAAAATTGCAAGTGTCATCAGTACAAAATGTACGTAATGGGCTCGAGTTTGATGACATTACGGGTTTAAAAGGCATATTTTTTTTTGTAGAATTAATGTTATGGGTCGTAAAAGTTGATTCATGAGAACGCTAGTCTAGGTTGTCTAGCAATTATTTATCGTGGGCTTGAAGGTTTTATTCTCATTTATTTTTACAGCCACACGAGGACCTAAGAAATTTTATTAGCTGTAAGAAATTTAAATTTAGAACAGTTGTTTTTTCAACTTATGTTATTTTATTTTTAAAATGCAAAGGAGACTTTTCTTTTAAACAATGGCAAAGTTATATTGTCGAACGAATCATTTAAGTACTTTTTATTGTGATCAATGCTACAAGGCTTCCCTTATCCAAATGGATATTATGATATTCAATACTCCCTGAATACATTGTGTTTAATTTTCATGCCCCCCCCCAATAGCCCTTTGGACAAACATACGTTAAAATAAACATGATTTTATTCATATTCTGATAGTGATCGTACCGAGCGCGGTGTGACGTTAAAATAAATAAGGGTGGCGTGAAATATTCATTCGACAGGGATGATAAATAATAGCTGTGGTGAATAAAATAATATTTGGGTAGGTCAGTGCTGTGCTTTGCGGGTTTCGTAATTTTCTAAATAGACTTTATATGTCGTTTATGTAATAATACTAGCTGCGCCCCGCGGAGTTACACGCGATTAAAAAGTATGTCCTTTTCTGTAAATCATGTCGATCCTTTGCTCTATGACAAATAAAACAAATCTATCCCACGGGAACCATACGTTTTACCGGCATAAAAAGTGTATGTGCTATTCCAGACTATAATCTATCTCTATGCCAAATTTCATCCAGATCCGTTCAGCCGTTCTGGCGGGATTGAGTAACAAACATCCATCCATCCAAACATTCAAATTTATAATATTAGCGGGATATATATTTAAATACTAATCCTCCCTCGTTAAGTAATTGTAACATTTTGGATTTTAAATACACATTGTGTTAAAAATTTATTCTAGAATCTCCAGGTCTTAGAACCTTACAAAGAATACACACCAAATCCAAAATTCCCTACCATACGTGTCATTTGGGAGCCGGTAATAGGTTCGGATGTGCGCGGCTTATCTGCACATCACGTGAACCCGGCCCAAAAAAGAGCACTTGCGCCACGATTGATGGCGGATCAGGGTTAGGCTCGCTTAACACTCGCCTGACGACCTATAGTTGGTATAACGACAGTAGGCTAAGTTGGTTTCATCCTTTTCCTAAAGGCCGCATCATTATTGACTAAATATTTTATTACGTAAAAGCGGCCATTAACATTTTGTATCTCCTATTTTGTCTATTTACCGATGAAGTAAACCTATATAATATACTCATTAGCTTTTCTATACTCTTTTTAATTTATATTAGTTTATTGATTTCTTATATTTACGCGAATACTACACATTGAAATAAAACTAATCTTAAGGATTTTATCGCGGTTTTTTTTTTTTTTTTTTTACGTTCCCTACGTTTCGGCTGCTTTGCAGCAACCATGGTCACGGGAGGACTGAGGTGTTTGACGTCCTGGTGTCATAGTTTGACGGGGGTACCCTCATATTTAGTTGTTACTTGCGGTCCGATCTACGCAGAAAGAGCTCACTGTGTCTTGAGGTCTTGCAATTGTACGCTTGGTTCTGGATTTTATGAAAAAAAAAAACCGCGATAAAATCCTTAAGATCAGTTATATTAGTTTGTAAATATTTAAGTTATTTTCTATGTATCTTAACTTATAGAATTTATAAAGTTTTTTATCTCGATAATGCAGCGTTTGGAAGTGAAAAGACCGCGAATTGAAAGGATATTTAAAAATGTTGACTATGTTCAACATAGATACGTAACTTAGAGAGATGTTGAACTACTTATTTATTTTTTACTATGGCATCATTATTTAAAGGAGGTAAAGTAATAAAGTATTGCCCATTTACCCTTTTCCGGGGTCCAGATAATGTATCAATTAGGTAGGCATCTAATTTACTATCGTCCTGTGTACAATGTATGAGCAGAGATTAGGCAAACGCCGTTTTTGTCGACCATGAATAATTTACTGAAAGCTTTGCGTTTTGTTAGTTCGGGCTAATGTTTGGAGTGTCTTTGTTTCGTTGGATAATTTGAGAGGGGTTGCCTGGATTGCGGAATTAATTCAGGCTTGCTATTCATTACTTGAGTACATACGTGTTTCATCCTTATCGCTAGAGTTTAAGCTGAATAGAAACCACCACGATTAGTGTAAAAACATGGTACAATAATATGCTAAGCGGGTATTCTTGTTCAGTGACAGCTAGGTAACGTGATTGGGCCAAGATTGCGTCATCTGCCATTTTCAACCAATGAGCATGAGCATGAGTGTGTATTGAACATGTTTATTAATGACAACCAACGAGCTAAGATGCATCTTTATTTGTGTCAACACTGATCGTGATGTAGGCGTAGTGTCAAAACAGGTTCCAATAATATACTTTGCCGGGTATTCTCTTAGCGTGACAGCTAAGTCGCCTGATTGACCCAAGACTCCATCACCAGCCATCTTCAACCAGGGAGCGGTGTTTATTGAAAATTGCAATTAATACCGAGACTGATTGTGACGTAGTCTTGGGTGATTGTTGATAGAGAATATCTAGCATAGCATATTATTATACCATGCTTCTAACTACCCAACATGACACATTCATATATCAATTGCCGTCAAATGATTTAAGAAAAAACTTTAGGCTCGCGAGTTTTATGTCCGGGACTTGACTGTACTTTTTACGATGCCCGCGTGTTTTGGCAGTTGGGTTCGGGCTAGGAATAATTTACTTTCATTCGGGGCGGGTCTATCGGTTATAAATGTGTATATGAATCGCGGGTAAAAGTTCTTTTGTTTATCAAAAACCCTTTACACAATGTAACTAGGTTCCTTTCCTGATGTATCTTTTCTTTGACAGTTTTGTACGAATCTTTTGGAGGTAAAAAAGATGTACATGTTTATTATTTTCTTATCAGTCTGCTTAGCAGGAACTCGTGATGTAATCGTAACTCATTCGAAAAATCATAATGTATTCGTCATTCTTATTTATTAAATCCATGGTGTGGGCGGGATGGAAAAGTTAAAGTTAATTTATCATAACTCTACGTATCAAGATCGTGTTTGAAACTGGAGACACTGATTTGATTTATTCCGCGCTTCCACAATTGCGCTCTGTCAGCTGCAAATGGATTTCAATTGATTTTTATTTTTTTATTTTTTTATTACTTTATAGGCAAGTATTTGATCTCGATCTCACCTGATGGTAAGTGATGATGAGATCTACGATGGAGCATACTTGCCTAGGTAGGAAGGCGGCAGTAGATAGAGACGCTACATTCACTAGGCACATGCACCGCATCTGATCTGACCCGCCATCCATGAATGGCAACACCGAACATCATGCCGGAACACGGCTAGGCCGCTTGGCGACATGGCTTTGTTCAGTGGGTGGTGACTAGCCACGGCCGAAGCCTACCACCAGTAAAATGAATGAATCGGAAGTTCACAGTATTTCATAAAAAGCACATAATGTAACCTAACCTATTTTTCATATGTATACCAGGTTTTCGCATATCTAAAATATATCCTCTTCGTATAGATATTTATTCAGAAAATCCAACAAACAATACTTGGAAGATTAGATAATAATAGGTTCCTTTCAGTCTCTTGTAGGTCTTATACTTTTTTTGTAATAAATCCCAGCGGTGCCAATGAATCAGGCGCGGTCGGTCGCACGTGTCTGCACAAACACGATATTGCTCACTCCCACTGCGTATGTTCGTTCAATAAATAAAAGAAGTTGCTACACACCGCCCCGAGGCGCGGAGAGCATGTTCGTGGACGTTTTATTGTTTACAGTACGCGTGAGAGTTGACCGCATCCGGGGCCTGAGGCGAAGCGCTGGAACATCTTCCCTTCCTTTCACACACCTCGCCGCGGACGCCTGCAGTGTGAGCTTTCGTACAGTATTGTTTAAAATTGGAATCGATCAACTGCTAAGCCATAATAATCCGTGGCGCTAGACTGCTAAAGTGCGTCCGATAGGGAGAGTTACTCGTCCAAGTATGACATGATTTTTCATTTCATTGTAATACTAGCCATGTGCCCGACTGTAATTAAAAATAAAACACGTTTCTTAATGCAAACCTTTACCCTCTTAAGGGTTGAATTTCCAGAAATCCTTCCAAAGTGCTCCGGTTTAGGCTGTGCGTTGTATGCCAGTCAGTGTTGTATTTTATAAAATAAATTCCTGATAGTAAAAACACATATAAAGAAAAATATAACAAAGTATATTTCAAAGCAAAAGGAACATCGTATTCGAAGCAAGCATGTTATAAGTAATGCTCGCCACACTCACCCCTCGTACACCACTATAAGGCAATCAATCGAAAGGGAGTGCGCTTTCCTGTTAAGTGCTCGCTAAATGTACATTCGCTACTTATATTAATAGCCATGAGGTCTATGGGGTCCAATCGACCTCGGTCCATTTGGCGATCGAGCAATATCGGCAAATGAAATAATTGTTACGCTCGATAACAATCAAGTCATTGTTTTACAGTAGATAACTTGTGATAATTCTTTTTATGGGAGTTATGTGGAGTGGCGAAGGCTCAAATATCTCTACTATCAATATTTTTTGGAGACTTTACGTATACGCTACGCTTTTGTAAAAGCTTTATGTTTCGATAATATGGGAGATATTTACGGCTTCAGAAATATCAAAAAAATATCATCATACTTTATGGCCTAATCCCCCTTGTATTGAGAGAAGGCTCGTACCTCATAGCAAGACATAAAAAGGGCTAATGTTATAATTATTCATCATACTTTGGTTTCTGCATCCAGTCTAGTGCCTCAACTTATACTGTGTATGACCTGTAAAATTTGGGACCTCTTTTAAGTGGGACTGTGGTCCGTCCCTATTGCTTAATTATATTTTGCTCCTCGAAAATGTAAAATAGAAGGTAAAGCATCTTTGTCTAATTTCAGTTATGTGCAATCAGGTACCTAAGAGTTATATAACTCCTTTCTCTTTTATGCTATCCTAGTACTATTTAGTCGAAGATTTTTTTCTGTGTGTTACTAAAATATGAGTGCGTAGAACGTGGAAAACTCGTGGGTTAAAAAAAGCCTCGAATTAATAACCTCGCTACGTATTTCTTTCATCGGTTAAAAATGCTTTGCAGTACAATGTTCAATATCTGATAACAATTCGTTTTCTTAAACGACGGCCTTAAGCTACAGGCTACTTCTTACCGGAATTACACCTTACATCAAAACCTCTTGTAATATGACTACCTACGATATAGCCATAATATTTGTAATACCGATCGCTTCCAAGCGCCAACATTACGCGAGCCGTTATGTAGATTAAATGCTTTTTGTACGACATACAAATAAAACGGCTCAAATTTTATATGAACCTCTTAATACATCGCGGGGTTCCTTATATTATGAACATTATTACCATATTATGAGAATTGCGGAGTGAATGTAGCTGTAGTAAAATTTACTGAAATGTTTTATCGATATTTTGTTGAGTTAACATTGGGACTATTGGGGCCATGGTTGCACGGTAGTGTACCTCTGTCTACCCTTCGGAGATTAAACGCTTGATGATGGCGTTGATACTTTTAAAATGCAATCTGTAGCACCTACATATTATATGTTACTGCTTATACATAGACATATATGACTTTATAGAGTAGAAGCTTTTTTAATAATCCTGTAGAGATGCAAGCATTTTGAGAGTAATTTCAGATTCATCATCCTTTGACCGATATTTCTTTCATATTTACATTACTCTGTTTGATCTCTGCATGTACTAGCTAAAACAAAGCCGAAACTGATTTATAGACTCAAAGCTCTGAAGCAGGAGGTGAACTCCAATATCAATGAGCGAATGTTTTCACAAAGGGATTATCTCTACAAAACTTGTACGGAACTCTAAGGTTTAACGCAAGCTAGAGATAGTCAGCCGATAAAGGAGAATTTACTGATGTTCCTATTTATGTGCATAGACGATGGTGGGTACTTTTTAAATTCGTTTTGCAGCGATATAAAGCTATACTCTACATTTTAAATGAAAACTTAATGGACTTCACAGTCCTGTGTTGCTATTGCTATGCTAGCTCATGATTTTATCTTAAAAAAAATGTTTTTGGTAGTTTTATTTTACGTCAGTTAACGATTTAACCAATTTTAGGTGTTAGTGTTTATCTTATCGCGTCCATTGCAAAATTACTGTTTGCCATGGTGGCACAGATTAGTTAATCGACAGGTCGTCGGGTGCCAAAAATTCGCTTTTAAATTTATATAAAGAGATAAAAAGTAGGTACAGTTTTATTTTCAGCGATTTCTAGAATCCTAGGCTATTTGGATAGTTTTAAACGTGGTGCGAACAGCAAATCTACGTTTCAAAGATGATACTTTTTTCTTTAAAAATAATTTCGCGTCATAACTAAGTGTTTCCACTTTTATTTTCGTCCCCCGAAGCAGGAAGTCAGTGTTTGTATATTTATAGTACACAGTACCTGAATGCAATAATGTTTGTATCTTCATCCGTTTCCCGGTTATGTAGAAATATAACGAGAATTTGGGTATGGGTTTATTTATGAGATGTATTTTACTGTATGCCGTAACGTGAGATAGGGCACTAAAATGTTACGCAAGTTTTGTTTATAAATTATTTTTATTGTCCATCAAAAAGAAAGAATTCTGAGAAAAATATACTTTTTTGTTCACTATCTTCATAAACTCATACACATAAGGCTCATTCTCCCGGTAACAACTAGCATAGAATACGTAATAGTGCTCCGTCAATTCCCTTTGACATATAGATTTTACGCCGAGTGCGCTAAAGCACGGGCTATCGCGTATTCTTAATTTCGTCACATAGAGTCAAAGGGCTTCTGCCTCACAGAGACAGAGACGGATCCATAAGATAAAAAGAGAAGATTCTGAAGTGTGCATAGGTTCAGAATGGATTATTTACTCGCTCAAAACATATATCACAAAGATTTATTACAGTCTTCTACAGGCGTGAAAAATTACAGAGCTGTGATTAACATTTTTGATAATTACTCTTATGTCCAGTCTGAGCTTAATATTGTTACCCTTTAAACTAAAAGGGGTAGGGATGAAACGGGGATTACGTAGGTATAAACCGGTCCCAAATCTCGTTTGTAATTAGGGTTTTGATAAATTCGATGATATGGGATCGCCAGATTTAGCTATGGCTTTCATAATCCCAAATGAGTTTTTTTACGTATTTATACAAGTAAAAGTTGCAAAAGTGGCACCCCGAAATTCATAAAAAGTTTTCGTACATTTACAATGGTATTACGAAGTACGTTTTTTTTAAGGCTTTGGCTTTTTAGTACCGTTGTACATTGATTAAAACTTTTTTACTTTTTGGCTTAGTGTATGGATTTCGCTCACAGAAACAGTGATTTTACTGGACACATGCACGTGACTAATTCTCGCCATTCCTTAGAGGATTCAGATAGGAGTTCCATTCGTTACAAATATAACGCGAAAGCTCGCATGTATTTATAGCACAAGAGCTTACTACCTCCCGTTATAAATGATATAAGATTCATACAAACTATTTGAGTAAATCTACAAGTGTTTTTGTTTTGCGACATGACTTACATAGAGAAAGAATTCAGAAACAAATCTTGAGTATGTTTTTTATTTAGTTCAGTTTTAAATTTAGCGTTTAAGTATTGTCGTTGTATTTAAATAATCCTTTGTTTATTTGTAAGTCTAAACAAACGATCATAAAAAAGAACAAAACCAACAAATCCTAATGCGTTTGAAATGTAAAAAAAGGTTATGAGGAGAAAATAAGGTCTATTTTCTACACGCATTTCACATTTTACCGGACCGTACTCTATATATTCGCGTAAGCTCTTAGCTCGTATTATATAATGTCACGTAACACCATATCAGATCCACGGCGATCCATACTGTTGTGCATGTCGACCACTTAAGGGGGCCCATAATGGACCACCATCATTCGCATTAGTTGGATGGGTTCCGTGGTTTACGATATTAATGCAAAGCTGATATTAAAATTTGATTTTAACCGATTTCAAATTTGAGGATTGACTATCAATTTAACTGCCATTTTTTATGTTTGTTACCGGATATCTCCAGTATTTTAGAACCTTTGTCTATCATACATTTCTAGTTTGATACCTACACAGCTAGTCTAGGTTTAATGTCGCCAAGTTTTTTTTTCATATGGCAACTAGAGTGATGTTAGTTGCTAAAGTACAGACTAGTAATAAAAGTAGGTCGATTAATTTAAAAGTGGTATGTACTCAAACACTAATTAGAGTAAAGAACTACAACGAATAATCTGACTTCAAATACCAAGGAGCAATAAAACTAAAAAATTAAAAAAAAAATGGTTTCAAGTGCAATAAAAATCTCATTTAGTACATCTAAGTAGTGTGATGCCAAATAAAAGGAATTTATTTCTGGATTTATAAGCTGCATTTGCAAAGGCGAATAAGGCGGTTGTTGACTTTAGAAGTCGTAGACCTTTTCATATTTATCATCTCCATCTATTATATCTGCAATGCGCCTGAGTGGTTGATAAAGATTAAAGACTAGTAATATCAAGATGAATACACGACTAATGGTCTTTATGTGACTCGATGACTTGAAGTACACTTACCAAGATAATATAAATGTACTGATTTAGCAAAAGAAGACTTAATATTTTTACTCAGTGAGTGCAAACATTTTTGACACGAATCGTGCATAAAAGAGAGCTTGGCTCGTAGCGAAGCTTCGTTATTCACAATTAACGCGAAGTAAAAACTTCTGTTACTCAACCCGGCACTTGCAAAAGTAACTCGCACACAGAGTATACACAAATTCACACTCGCGAGACACTACACATTATTTTCGAAAAAAAAGTGAGCTTATAAAGCCCTCGAGTATTGTCACAGGCGAGTGCGTGGATCGTATAAAAGTGTCTCAGGGTGATTGATGGGTGTATGCCGTGTGTAACCAGCTTTATGCCCGGCTAAATGGATGGTATACAACGATATGAGTACATGCTTTTTTCTTTCTATTTTTTAAGTAAAAAAAGTCATTGTCGCTCAGTTAATGGCAAAGTACTGGTTAATCCGTGCTAGGCATGAGTTATTACTAATTCGATGCGGAGGCCAAACGCCTGCTGAATATTAGTAGCCTTTTTGCGTTGAGATACTTTTATAATTTTTTGGTCTATATATTTAATTTGCTCAATATAATTCTTTTGCTAATGATATTACTTACTTCGTGTTTTGTTAATTATACATACTAAAACATAAAAATATATTAATATTTTTTAATGTGTCTCTCTGCTAGATCTCATCGATCTTCGTGCTGGATTATTAAATTTAAAACCAACATATTTCTATAGTATTAATATAATCCACTCCATAGTTTAAAGATCTATTAAATCACCGCATTCTATATCACCATTATACGACCAAAAATCCTACAGATCCATTAAAAAAATTACAGTGGCAACCCTAAGTATTCTACGCATGAAATTTAATTGTAATTACACACTTTGTGTTAGGTTGGTGTCGTATGCCGTGTTACCTGTTCCGCGTCATAAATGATAATAAACTAACACGTCTGTTAAAAAGTTAAAATCGAGGGGACGGCTCAACAAGGCCAGTCAGTCATTCTCAACATGAATATTTATGTTTTTTTCATGATGTAGGGTCACCAAATTGAAAGGGTATAAATGGGATAAAAAAAGTAACTGCATGAATACCTGTCGGGTTGTTGAAGCGGGAATTGAATTTTTAAGAAATTCTTTAAATGATACGCTATTACGGTTGGTATTTACTGCCAAATGTGGCCAAACATTAGTGTTCATCTATCAACAAAAAAAATAAGTCTATTCTGTATCCTCATTTTGTCCGCATGGGATATTTATTTAAACTGTGATATGTAATAAAACTTCGTCCTTATGTTTTATGAATGTGGTCACCCTACTCGTGCGTGTCCGTCGCGTTTACGCTTAAAACATCGAAATGCATTTCACAAATTACATAAATAATGACGAATCATTATTTTATATGAGGGTCGTTAATAGGTATATAATATATATGTGCTCTTACTGATTAAATTGTTGACTTTAATGGTTCGGGCTTACATATCCCAGTTAACTGAATACTTAAAATAGAAAGAACTATTGAACCCTGAATTTCGAATTTTCTGAAATAAAAGAAAACTTTATTTTTAAATTGAGTAATTTCCATTATAACAAAAAAAAATACAAAACTTGAGAGTCATCCATTAACCGAAGTACATTGCTGCCTAACTACGTTTAACAATATTTTTTTTGCATTAGCGTGCAATCCATTACGTACACAATATCAATGAACGCCCGACATTAGTGGTCAAACAACAAATTTTAATCTAGCAATACTGTTAAGTGCATCATTTGCCGATGATGCAAATATTCTCATGCAAACATTAAAACAAGCTGTTATAAACCCTATATATCTCTGCCGCACAGCTTCAAGTTAGTTGTAGTTTTTGCACGCCAAGTTTGTCAACGTAATGCGATAGTACAAGATATTTAAAGCTCTAATGATGATTTATATACAGTTCGAAATAAGTCGTATTGTTGGTTTTCATCGACGATTATTTGCGAAAGTGTTTATGGATAAATAATAGGAGTATTTAGGTGAAATGAAGTGCACATGCAAACAAATGTAAGTTTTGGACATGGGTTTGACATTTTGTTTGGCTTATTAGAGAAAGTTCAGCCGTTCTTGCGTGATTGAGTAACAAACATCGATCCATCCATCCATCCAAACTTTCACATTTATAATATTAGTCGGATTATATATATCTATATTTATATTATAATTAATGTTATTACGATGTTGGCGGAGTATCACATCACACGTGGCAATTGTTTATTGTTACCGTGTCATGTGCTACTGGGTCAATTAGCTGCAGGGTAACACGACCCTAATTCATACAAACATTACTCTTGTAGACAAAGCCTTAGAGTAGAGTTAGGTAGACCCTTTGTTTCTTACTTTATAATGTTGGGAATAAGGCAGGTGTGGACCTTCGCGATGTTTCATTCAAAATATTTACCATCCAAATTATTATTTTCGAATTCGTTGGTCTTTGAAAATATTTCATTTACATTCTATTCAATGTTTACTAATCTTTTGAGGCTTAGCGTACGTAGTATAGTACCGTTAAATATTATTTGTCTACTAAAGCTTTTGTATAGTATGTCGCGTGAAAAACAACCTTATATGAAATAACCAAACGGAATAAGAAGAAAAAAACCTTAAAATTGTATGTTCTACTTCAGTGTTTTCTACGACTTGCGTACATTCACGTAATACCATCAAAGCTTCAACATTTCCGTTACAAATCCACTTTCGTCAGCGATTGTACATATCATATCGAGTTTAGACACACAACACCGTTGGATTATTGTCGCTTCCAAGAAATTCGTATTAACGTCTCACTGGAACATACACGTATTAAGGTATCGCGTAATAAAACACACACTGCGTCTTTATTGGAACTGTATGTAACTGTAAACGTAACTAAGTCCGCAATGGATGGTGTTTACGTGGGTATATTCCTGTGGTGTAAGTATCTCACGGTATTCCGTTTCTTGTTAGTACAGTTAGAGTGTATTGGACTGATATAAGATGCTCTGCGTCTGTTATAGGGATGATGTTCTAATATTGTGCTAATAATATTGTAATATATTGTTACTATTTTAAAGTACTTCAGTGTGTTCTGATTCTGTTTAGGTACCATTCGGCATTATTTCTGTGTATCTAATGTTATTATTATTAATAATGATTATAAATTATAACATGCGTCTTGGACCCATGTCTCTGCGCAAGTATTACAAAGATCCGGGTATAGCTTGTGTGGTGTGAGACCTAAATAATAATATAGCCAGACGAACACACCAACTATACGGTCCGAAACTACTAAGCAACGCTTGTATTGTGGGTACAATTGACTGAGGGCGAAAACATTATATAATACGTAAATAGATATTAAACATCCATGACTAGGGTACAAATATTCATGCTCATCACAAAAAAAAATACTTTTACTAATTTGACACGCGTGTTCCTCTGCCCCTGAGGTGCTCGCTAAGACAGGATTTTGGAAATTCGACCCCTATGGGGCCAAAGCAGGGTCAAACTTTGTATGAAAAAAAATAGTCTGTGGAGATTTATAATTATCTACTTTTTACGCGGACGAAGTCGCGGCAACAGCTAGTAAAAACATGTAACAAACTCTTTAACTGAATAACAAAGCCTCAAAGTTCTGCACACAAACCAAACAGGAGAAACATAACGCACAAATTTCTCCGAAAGGTGAAACAGTGCTTACTTAGAAAGACGCGAATAGCGGTATAACACGAAAGTGGTTCTTAATTTTCAATTTCACAAAGATCTTTTCAACCTGATATTACACAGCTTTTATTAAATTCCCCGCCATGCGCGCCCTCACTTATTTTTCACGACAAAATTAAAAAAAAAACACCTTTACAGCAATGGAACGTTCTCACTATATAAAGATTGGGTTTATTGGGCATCAGGCTTCCACGTCTTTGGGGCAGTAACGGCCTCTATCCAAGCGCACTCATAAATTCCTTTACGACAAATAAAAATACAGCTCCTATATAAAGCAGCGTCAGGAATAAATCATTCAATCCTGCGGAATTTCATCCGTATTTTTTTTCAGGGTTCATATTATATATGTGAAAATGTAACATAAATAAATTCGGTATTTTTTTTCTAATTTTCATTTTTCAGTTTAGCTGTCAGCATTGGCAGACATATTAAATGGTTAAACTTACCTTAATGGGAACTAGGAAGCTAGATATACTAACCCCAGTAACCTAATGTTTCCATAAAAAAAGTTAATAACGAAAGTAACTATGCTACAAATTAAACTTGTTTGTTCCGCCGTCATCGTCCGCAAAAAATAACTAAACAGTCGTTAGTCCTGGATCAAACCATCTAATTTTAGAGTCACGTTGTACTTTTAAAACATCCATTTACCAGGATTCTCTACAATTACAGCAATTGCAAATATATTTATTGAAACTTGACCCCTTTCATTTACTGAGCTTATAACAGACAATTAAATATTTAAATAATATTTTTTTGATCCTGCAAAGCCTGTCTTCTACCCTTCAAGGTTTTTTACAAAGCGTTATCTACTCGAGCCCGGGTTTAATCTGTTAATACCGCTCTTATTTGTCCTGTCTTGATGCCAGCTGCACGTTTATTTCAACCAAGCTTTTTAAGACAAGTCTTGAACTTGTGATAAATTAAGCAAGATTTTTTATTATCTCAACAAGGTTTATTCTCTCGTATATGTTGTGTTCATGTGCTTGCGTTATTGCTGCTAGTAAATTCATATTGCTTTTGGACTTTTATGTTTTCGATGTGCGTATACAGGTGTTTTTTTGTTGTTCGTTCTTTTTTTTATTCTATGGACTGTGTTAGAGTTAGAGCCTACTTGTATATTATCAGTATCATACAGGAATAAGCTACATGAGTCAGTTAAAAGGGAGAGTCGGTGTCATGTCGTATTAGAGGCTGCTCTAGACAGGTGGAAAGAGCTTCATCAGCTACACAGACAAGGGTCCTACTCTTTGAATATGAGCAGAAGATTTTTTTTAAGTCTTAACATTCGCGGACTATGAATGGCGCTTCATTTATGTTATTTTTCTGCTTTAAACTTATGTAAAGTAAACTCTTTAAAGCATGTTCCGTTTTAAATTATTATTATTAGTCTTTGGTACTTATGTTAATTATCACGTTTCAGTGCTTCAAATCGTCACATTCAATTCTAAACTTTCTTTTTAACATTCTGCAAAAGTAAGACTCACTCGCCGTGTCTCAATTAGACTTTCTAATTTAATTACAAAGCCAAATGTTAAGCTTGAACAACTTAATATTATTATGTATAACATTACTTCTACATAACTTAAATCTTAATTAATATAACAAATAAGTTTTCAGATGAATACCTACTGATAAAGACACATAAATATATGTTATGGCACATGATCTGAATTATTAACAGTTGATGTAATTATAATACTAGCTCCCAGAACCGATGGCCGTTGGGGCAGAAAAGGTTCTAGAATGGCGACCACGAATCGGAAGACGTAGTGTAGGACGGCCCCCCACAAGGTGGACCGATGATATCACACGCGTCGCAGGAAGCCGGTGGATGCGAGTGGCGGAGGACCGTGATGTGTGGAAATCATTGGGGGAGGCCTATGTCCAGCTGTGGACGTCTATTGGCTGATAGATTAGATCGATAGATATGTAACTAGCCGCGTACTGATCGCCTGAGCAGCCTTCGAGGTAAGCGCTCTCACTGCCTCGCCCGACCGCTGTCATCCTTATTTTCTCACTCTTAAATAATGTCAACTTCGCGTTAACTGATTGCTGTTAGTAAATCTGAGGCGGCCACTCGCGCGAGTACCTGGCAGCCTCGAGGTCACGCAGTCAATTAATACACAGCTTTTCTATAAAGATTTCTTTTACTACACTATTTGTATCACATTTCCCATGACACACACCGTTTTAAATTGTTTACTCCATATAAGCGAATGAGTGTCGCTCAAGTGTGCATTATAAATTTAAAGACAGAACCTTTGATTTACTGACGCTTCATTGGAATTATGCCCTTTGCGTTTCGCGACTTGAATATATAATTGAGAAGCATCTCCAAATCCGAAGTGAGTGTATATTTGCCCCTCAAATGCCACCATGAAATTTTAAAAGGGTTAACCTACGGAACGAGGTGAATTAAATCTCGTACTAAAACTATGATAGAAAGTCTGTGCGGGGTTTATTTAACCGCGGTTGTGTTTGAGAAATTTAAACCCCATTGATGTCCTGTTTTTATTAGTGTCAGTTTCTGAAAGGATAACAAACATGTTAAGACTAATAGAAAATTAACAGCGCGGTAACAGAAAATGATTTTTGAGGCATAACAATTAATCCCAATTGTTTTTATTCATATTTCATAATTAATCTGCTAATGACCTACCTAGACATTACTCTATATTCAACGAGCACCCAAATACATCACCTACGAGTGGAAGCAAGCCTCGTATCGCAGTGCAAGGAATGCGGGCTTTAAACGAAATCTATTCTGATTTCGTTTAAGATTTCACGTGTTTTTAAAATGCAATGTTGCTTTGTACAACTGCTTTGAACAAGATATTCTTTGAGAGGTTTAAAAATCTCAAAACAAATTCTAAAACCTATTCTATTTTTAAATATTTAATGTCGTCCCACAATATACATTAAAAAGAACTTGTAGATGAAATCCCAATTTAAAATGTTATCATAGTGATTCTGTTCGTAACTTATTTTATTCAACGAATTATCTGGAACATTACGCCCGCACCGTACCGCAGTACCCATTAGTTCCAAAATAAAAGACAGCATTAAAATTGTATTACGCTCGTATTACTTAACTTACTTAATGCTATTACATTCTAGATAGTCGAACAACTATGCTTCGAGTGCGATAAAGTTTTAGTCATTAGTTTTAATATCACCAAATTGGGAATTAATGTACACTGGAGATTTTAAATTGTGTTCTTTAAAGATTTGGCAGTGAAGGAGACAATGAAAGTCGATGGTGTACATTTCATGGTCGACGAAAAGAGAGATATACATTCACCAAGAGACCCGTGTCTATATAAATGTTAAGAAAAATTGTGGGGATATTTAATGAATCTCTGAATCATAAGAGTTGATTCCATGGTAGTTTTGATCAAAGGTGTTGATATATTCTTGGTCTTATCTGTGTATTGAATATTTAAGGAAAAAAAAATATGACATTTTATTTTTCGATACAGACGTCAAATTCGATTTTTGCCTGTCACGGGAAATATACTTAACTGATTTTGATAACACTTGGAATGTAGTACCTGTAGCTTATAAGCCGGGCAACAAGTGGGATACTTTCTATGGCGGAAAATTTATGGATTCCCATGGAATATCTCAAAATTCACTGGGCGGATCTTCATGAAACTTGGCATCGTGATGGCTTATATACCGGGTATATTGTATTGTTTTTTTTTCAGACAATGAAAGTTTACACATACGATGTCAACAGTAAGAATTTAAGAGCAATTTAGTATTTCATTCCCAGATTGGTAGTGGTGAACTATTTCCCACCTCCATAATATAGCCGATGCTTTTATATCTCAGCAATTTTGTTTATTTTTTTACACTTAATTAACTTTGAGATAGGGTTGTCATATCACCGATTATCCTAAAGTCATTGAGACATTTCAAACATCCACGCAGATAGAGATACGACCGATTTTCATAGCATATAACATAACGAGCTTCTTGTACGTGATCTGGTTCTAATTTATCTTAATGATGGTCGCGGCGCCTACGCAGGGTTGGCACAACGAGCTCTTTGTTCTGTAAGTCTTGTTTAATAGTTTACATTAGCTAAAATTGGGGTGTTTGAGATTATGTTACGGCCTGAGATTGAATATAAATATAGTGGGGCTTTAGTATGCGCTATGAGAGTCAAATAGTGATCGAGTGGTAACATTACATTTACGAGGTAAAGGTAAACGTTTCAGACGGGGACATGTTATATCATATGAAAAACTGTTGGTATTTGATACAGTCAAAAGTCGTACTAAACCTCGACCTGATAGATAGATTTTTGACTGTCGGCTATTAACAATATGAATGGCGAAAATTATTTGAATACGCTTATAACATGTAAGCATATCCACATGAAATATTAGTAATATACAAACTGCGCTATCACTAGGAACTGTAGGTGTATAAGTTCCGATTGGCTTCATATTTGCATAACGCTGATAGCGAGTGGAGGGTTATTGATTCTTTATCAGCGGGTTGATGACCTGAATGTTTGCTCTTAGGGCGCAACTGATAAAGTTATTAAATATTTGACCTGTTTAGTTTAGTTAGAAGAAATGTGGAGAGAAAAAAACTGTTTACAGGTACAGCATATTAGTGTGTTCAGTGTATATTATAATTTTCTTAGTTTTATTTGATGGGTTAGGAAGAACCAAGATTGAATGTGGTAAGTGAGATATAATTGGATATAAAAATATGAGGACAGTAAAAATACAGTGTCCAAATGGAGGTGTCGAAAGTTGACAGGTGCTACTTTCTTCTCTTTGATACTAATACCTTTTTGCTATTGGGATGTGGTTTACATACTCCAACATTATTCGACTTAACTCTGAGCTACAAATGAACTATCACAGTTCATAGACCCTGTCATCACCTTATTTTGTTTGATCCATAATTTTAGGGATGCATGATGGGCAAAACGAGGACTGATACTTACCTTTTTTTTTATTACGTTTTAGGCAATTTTTTGATCTCGATCTCACCTGATGGTAAGTGACGATGAGATCTACGATGGAGCATACTTGCCTAGAAGTTACCTGTTCACTGTCGACTTTGAAGATGTATACTCATAAAACCACCCACTCAATAAAATGTAATGCCCAGTATTTTGACTATGTGATCTTCGTTAATAGGAAAGAAAGGAAATAACAGCGATGACCATTATACTTGTCTATGGGCTCCCTCCTATTTTTTTTTATTGAAGCAAAGTAACGACTACATACTTAAAATAGTTTCGGCCATTCCACTTTAGCCAAGCTTTTTAGCTAAACAACAGTAGCCAAACGTTCTGGGTCACAAACTAGAGTTTTTGTCCAAGTAGCGCCAATAAACTTGCGGGTTAGACCGACGTCGGCTACTTTACTGTTTACGCCCTGACCTGAATTTAACCGACATATTAAGTTCTAGAAGTTTCGCGAGCAATTTTGTCAATGTACCGACACGCTTTTGTTGCTTGGTTGAGTTTAACAACTAAGTTTGCCTCTAAGATGGGTTCAGAGAGAGTAATTAAAGTTGTTTAAGCAAGAAACAAGGTAAGTACTCAGTACTTTTCTTCAAAATATATTTGTACTGCCGCTGATTTTTAAATGTATTTTAAACTGATTTAATTTTATCATAACTTTTCCAGTTAAATGAACTTGCTTTCTGTACCAAGGGTCTCGAGTTCGAATACCGATAGGGGCAAACTTTGTGTGATAAGCACGATGCGTTATATATGGATAAGTAATTATATACTGGGTTCGCACCCAGTCCATTGTACGGCACCCATAATACAACCGTTGCTTAGTTCGGGACCGTACTGTTTGTGTGTGTGTCTGTAGATATTATTATTAGCGCTTAACAACTCTGTTATTGGATACTCAAAGCTGTGTGTTGATATCATCTATTAAAACGACGTAAAAAATGGTATGTTGTAAATTGAACGCCGCCATTATACCGCTAATTACCTCCCAGGAGACATGTTTTCTGAATTCGTTTAAAATTTTAGACCGTGCTATCGCAATGGCCGACTGAACAGCTGATACTAATGTGAATTAACATTCAAATGATCGTATAACTTGGGTTTTTTAATTATTAAACGGATGTGTAGCTTAAGCGTTGCTTAGCTTGGAAACATACCATTGGTGTGCTCGTCTGGCCATTATTTGTTATTAACTAACTGACCCGACAGACGTCCTTGAATTCTCCAAGTTTCCGGACAACTTAACTAACAGCAAAAATAGCACCCAAAATAAGTCAATACAGGATTTTAAGTACGCGTGCACTTACCTAAGTTTTTTTTACAAATTCCGGGAGAACTCCTTCATTTCCAGGGATGAACAAAATATCGTATACAATAATGCGGTAGGTTAGCTATCACCATGCAAATTTCATTAAAATCTGTCCAGTGTATTTTGAGATACAGTTTTTGTGGCCTTTCATCCAACTGTAATTCAAATCCGCTATAGCCGTTTTTAGTCAATCTTACAATCGCACACAGTTTCATTGTCTAATATAAATTCCGCGCTCCAAGTCTGCTAATGGAATTGAGACACAGTGGAATAACAATCGTCTTTGTTGATAGTTTTAGTACGGGACAAGTTTATGCTTCAAAATTGGAACACGTCCTCACAAATGCCGATGAGTAAATCGAACATCAACATATTTAAAAAACAACATCGCTCCCTCCGTTGCGCTATACCAATTTTGTATACCTAACCTACTTTATTAGACAAACACAACTATTTACACATTCACACCAACGCTGTTTAATTGATACCGTACATCCAAAGGGTGATTCAGACATCCGGGCTGCAACACCAATGGCGAAATACGAATCGGAATCAGATTATGGTATTTGGGTGAGCCGGTTTTTGTGGATTCCGCTCTGACGTGTCCGTATTCCGACAGTTTTATTGGACTTGTGGATACCGGCTATTAGTTCGTGCCTATATTGAATTTGGAAGACTTCGTTCTGTGCGAGTATTTTTTAAATTTATAACTATACATTGATTGATATTTAGGCAAAGGAATTATTTTTTAAGAATCTAAGTTTATTAACAGTTCGCTGACATTATGAAATCCAGAGTACACTGTAGAATGTCTAACGATCGATCACGTTTCCAAAGTCCATTATATACCTGATATCATCGGGTATTCGTCCAAATGTTACAAAGTGTGTCCTTTTTTGTATAGAATCCTGATGCATGACCGTAAAAAGCAGGCCAGATGTTTATTGTGCTGACTCACCCGAAATTGATGGCAAAGAAATTTAAACTTTATTTCCTCGGAATTGAGGATGCTGGAATACAATGTGATGATAAGCCGTGAATATTTTAGTAGAGAGTTGCGATTCGTCGGGGTCGTTCTATTTGAAATTCAATAAAATTATGTGCTAAGTCATATGGTACAATTTTCGGATCGTCCCTAAATCGTGCAACGATCGCTCTATTGTCGATTACTAACAGACGTAAAATTTCCTTGAGCTCCTTGAGCTAATAATATGAGATACTAGTCATATGTATTAATGTCAAATCCAGTTAAGGCCCTTAAAAACCACGTCCCTCACATTACATTTGAAAGCTCCAAAATTCTTCAAAAGCAAAATTTGTGTTCTATAACCGCAATTTCAGCTGGAACTAGGTATCAAGAAGATTTAGAAACTTAGATGATCTATGGTAGTAAACTATTAAGACGACTATTATGACGCCTTCCTGTATCCCGTACTTACCAACAGAACCTTGAATAGCATAGTCTGTCAACCTAGCCTACAGTTTGTTCCATAGTCACCATGGCAAAAAAAATATTCTCAAAATTTCAACCTACTAAAATCTAAAAAATTGCAGCCAAACGGATGGCAAAAAATAAAGCGGTTTGCGTTGGAGCATCTGCTCGCCCCGAAGGTTCGAATTCACCCGATCGGATGAGTGCACGCATGATATTGGCCCAAAACACCTGTCTTTTTGGTCAGGTTTAACAATAATGGACTCTGTGAACCACCTGGCCCTTTCGACGGCATATGGACCTTAAACTGGTTTAAATTCTGAATGCTTGAAGCCTTGGGCACAAGATGCTGTGCGGATTTTGTTTTAATGAGCACCTGCTCGAGTTTGTAATACATTTTTTTGATTCTGTTTCAAACTTTCAATAGAAAGATCGAGCCATATCTAACATCCATTTCTTTTATTACAATTGGAATCTAACTCAAATTGATATTATTGCAATCGCCTTTGTCATCTTATTTCCAATTGTACTAAGGTTTTATTTTAAGTCTGTATTACGTCTAGAGTAGTCTAGACTGTGCAGCTATTTTAATGTATTTTTGCTGTATTGCATGATCTACGCCCTCTCTTTTGTCTTTCTTTAGTACTCGTTTCAATGAATGGATATTTTTACTAAGTCGTGCGTTTGCTCATGCATTCAAATAAAACATTCTCATCCACTCATGCGTTAAACCATTTATTTACATAAATAGATAATGTGTTAAATGTCTAGACGTGTAAGCTTTTATTCGCTTTCTTGCGTATAAATAAATTGTAAATGCGGGAACTCAAATTTTAAATGTGGACTCTTTGTTTGTGAAATATCAATTAATGACACATTCTACTATTGCTTTGATAGCAATCGCATATGTAATGACTGACAAATTTCTTATCTTCTCCGTTGCTATTTCGGGAATAATAAGCAGTGAGTTCAATATTTTTTCAAGATTATTCAGATTTAATAATTTTTTTTTAATTTACGGGTTCAGTATTCTCACAGAGGGTTTCATTTGAAAGTAAATTTCAATTTTAGATCAGCTCTGCCTTTGTCCTGTGAAATCGATGACGAAATTATAAGAACAATATTGATTCCGGTTCGGCGTCAAGCCTCCGAAGTTCTTTGTCATAATCTTTATTATTAATTGGAATTATGCAAACGAGGTCCTGGATGGAAAGTTACGGTTGTGAATGACATTTCCGTGTTCCGCTTTGATTAAAAGGGGAACATTTTGTTATACTTTCCAATACTGTGCTGTCATATCTTTAAATTATGAGGGTACATACAATTTCCATATCAGCTTATTTTTATTATTATTAAATACATTATTATATTCCTTTTGGAAAATTATGTCTATGAAAGATAATTACGTCAGAACAAAACGTAGTCGAGTTTTATCTCATAAATCTTTAAGTAATCATTATTTCGTGCTTCAATATCAAGTGAAATAGTGACATCTTAACAAAGACAGTAAGATAAGCATAAAACTGAAATTGGTTGCCAGAATATTTATGAGTTCATGTCAATTATTATTGTAATGTCTGCCACCGATAATATGGATTCATGGATGGCGGGTCAGATCAGTTGCGCTGCATGTGCCTAGTGAATGTAGCGTCTCTTATCTACTGCCGCCTTCCTACCTAGGCAAGTATGCTCCATCGTAGATCTCATCGTCACTTACCATCAGGTGAGATCGAGATCAAATACTTGCCTATAATGTAATAAAAAAAATAAAAAAAATATTATTGAACAATTGTTACTGGCTATTTCAGAGATGACATAAAAACAATTTCCTTTTCAATCGGGCCCAAAAATGGCGAATGTTCGAGAAATATTAAGGGCAAAGTTTCAATAAGTACTTACTCCCGTGTTTATTTTCAATAAGTACTTACTCCCGTGTTTATTTTCCGTCGCTCGGTCGAGTCGTACGTATTGCTTTGAAATCAAAAATGTTTCGAGATTAAGTATACCTTTTATTATCTTTCTTCAAATCAATGTGTATTCTTCAAATCTTTCTTTGGATTAACAGAATCAGATTTCTCTTTATTCATGGTCGTACAAGTAGGTAACTTGTTATAGAAAATCGTCAAAAATATCACAATATTATATGCTAAGATGGAACGCCGTTTGATCGTGAAGAAAGGGCAAGAAACTCCACTGTTGCTCTATTATGAAGATGTAATTTACTCTTACATTTTTGTGTAGTAGGTACAAATAGTTGTGGGCATGTGAGAAATATGTAGAAATGGCTCGGCAGACATAAAATATTTTATTTGTGGGTTTGCTCGTTTTCTAGACTGTTCTGTAATCTGCCTTTTTAGCAATATAGTACCATTCCCAGACTTCCTAAAGGCTACATTTGATTATTACTATCATGGACTTTGTGTTAGATGCGAGTATCCTAGACATATATAAAAATAGATATCCCAAATTCCCTTCGACTGTTTAATGTGTCTGATCCACCCTTCGGGGCTTACCAATTGTACAGTATGTGTGTACCTTACACACCACAATCAAATGATATATCAAGAACCCATATCACTTGACCTGCATCACACTGAGATAGTGCCTGTACAGTTGACAAGACTCTACACGCGTCCCACATGCTTTTATCTTAATAATAATATGAGAATTCTTTGTTCCAGGTAAGCGTGCGTCACCGATGATGCACCGCGGTGGAATGCAGTCATAACGACTCAGCTAATGGACTAGATGGTCCGAGGCATAAGTACTAATGGCTGGTATATAAAATAATTTATAGCTTGGTGTGATTCGAAAAATAGAAGGAGGTTTTTATTAAAGCTAGTTTTAAAGCCGTGTAGTGAGGAGCATAGGCAATATAGGTCTAATACAGCTTTAAAGTTATTACCTGCCGCACTCTACGTTCCATAGGAATTTGACATTTAAAGTTCGACTTTGAAGAGTACTCTATGTACAGAAAGATTCAGAGTTAAGTCTTACCACGCTGGAATTAAGTAGTAGACTTAAGTCCTGCTTGGTAGATGCAGGTGAAAAAATTATTTCAAAACTATTTCAAATTCAGTTGTCTTTCTAAAAATGGACTTTAATTCATTCCGCTCGACTCAACAATCCAGTTAATTATCTTATTCTCTTAGTTAATGAGTGACAAGTTGTTTCGCCATCTTGACAATTTGCAGGCGTGGGATAACAGACAATTAACTATCATATTTTTTACATTCTCAAAGTAATACAAATCTAATAAATCCTTCATAAATAATGTGTTAGATTTTTGTAAATCCAATGTTTTTGTGTTTATTCTATTAAGTTTTTTGAAAGTCTTTATGATGTTTACTTGTATTATTAGCATTGAATTTATAGCATGAGACATGTTTTAAAATTCGAATAAGAAAAAAATACATTTCAAAAAAATATAATTCGATTTCCAAACTAAATCTTATTATGTCGTTGTAAAAATATACAAGTAAATATTTTTAAAGAAAGAACATTTTATGAACTTGTTAAGATTGTGTGGCGATATCGATATTCTAGTTAACTATTATTTATCAACAGCACTAACTAAATCATGACATAATCCTGAGCGTGTTGAATAGCTCTCAGTTGGTCATTCACCGTTTCGATTACCGATTCCTACAATCGATAATCAGATCCAATTATTTCATTGGAGCACTTATGCCAAGGGCATAACATAACTTGACCGTATTGACAACCAACCCTGACCATTAAAAGCACTCGACAAACCAATCCTGTCTATATTATGTTCCTTTGTACCTATTAGGATGCGTCCTCGGATAATCGAATGACATCTCGATAATATTATGATATCTTATCTTATAATCGATCATTGCGATTGTTGGTCAACCCTTCGAGGTAGTAAAAGAGGCTTTTATATAAATGTTAAATCTGAATGCCCTCTGAAATGTTTCTTCCGTTGGCTTTGTATGAAGTGTTAAGGTGGAAGCTCAGGGTCAGGGCGCGAAATTCAAAATGTCAATGGTTTTTTTTTTTTACGAAAAATTTGGACATCTTTACGATGTAATTTAGTATTTTGCGATATTAGCATTCTACATTGGATGTCTCGATGTATTAAGTTTGCTTAAAAAAGAACCTAATCCGATACAATACCATAAGGTTTGTAAAAACCGCTACTTTTACTAACTTAATGGTGTTGTATCGCTTTAGGTATTTTTTTAAGCAAACTTAATACATCGAGACATTCAATGCAGAATGCTAATATCGCAAAACACTAAATTACATCGTAAAGATGTCCAAATTTTTCGTAAAAAAATAAAAACCGTTGACATTTTGAATTTCGCGCCCTGACCCTGAGCTTCCACCTTAAGCTGTTTAATTTTGCAACGTTAAAAAAACCAAACGTCACAAAAAAATATTCTGGCATAACTTAGGTAGACTGACAGTTGACAGTTGTTAATGTAAGTTCACATTAATAGCACACACAAAAGTTGTTTCTACCCATAAACGTACACGGTATAAATATATTCCTGTGCCTCCCATAGTAACCACAAGGGATAATAGACACGATCTAACAGAATACCCCAAGATCCTACTCAAACCCAATCGATTAGAAACTAACATTCTAGACAGTGTAAGCACTTGTAATAATAGACCCCACCTTCATAGAGTCCCATTGTGTATACCGTCTCCCACTAATCTGCCTGTGCCGAGCGAGCAGGCCGAGACAATGAACATAGAGCGCCATGTATACTACACACTGTCACGCAAAAGCATATCTTATGTGTTGCAGATAGATGTGAGAATTCTTGCAAGACTAGTTTGCTTACATGCACTTCTCAACAGTTTTTTATTGATCTACAGCCATTCGGCATTCATTCGTATTCGTCACTAGCTGTTACCTGTGACTTCTTCCGCGTGGTATTTAATAAAGACATAAGGGGAGGGTTTTCTAAAATAAAAGTAGCCTAAGTTACTCCCTGTTACATCAGCTATCTGTCCGTGAAAATCGCGTCAAAATCGGTCCAGCCATTTCAGAGATTAGCCGGAACAGACAGACAAAAATTGTAAAAATGTTGTTTTGGTATATGTACCGTGTATACATCCAAATGCACTCAGTAAAAGTTATTTTAATATTACAAACAGACACTCCAATTTAATTTATTTGTGTAGATTCGGTAGCGTATGCGCCGACCGTCAAATGTTTTACTCGTAAGCAAAGCTCATTCGTAAATTGCGATTTATAAGCGTACCCAAAAGCTTATTCCAACTGCTAGCATAGTGAAGAGTAGAGTAATGGAATCAGAAAAAATATAAATCAGGAAGATAGATTTGAGAAAAATATGACCAAATCCAGCAATTTTAGCCAATTTACCGTGCTTGCGAATTGATAATGCGATTATAGATAAATTACTGCGAATGCTGTCCCTACATGTTTTTTTAATCGTGACGTGCTAAACACTAACCTTGTCGCATAGTAAATGTGCGTTTTACATCAGTTGTTTTACGCAATAGCGGCTTATGTGAGCTCGCTGCAACATATAAATCAGCACACAAAGGACAGGCTCTGGAGCGTCAATGGTAAGCAGGCACAAACCACAAGAGATCCAGATAAGCATAGATGTCCTTTGACATATAAGAAGAATAACTTGATTAGAATGCAAGTTTAAATATGTATAAGTAAGTGAAGACGTGAAGAGTATAACATTTTAAGAGTAGGTTTTTGACAATTGTTTGATTCGCGTAGACTTAAATATGATGTATCGCCAGACGAACACACTACCTATTCGGTCCCACACTAAGAAATGCTTGTATTGTGGGTACCATACAATGGACTGGGGGCGAACACACTATATATTACTTATATATACATTAATCATCCATGCCTTGGATACAAACATTCATACTCATCACACAAAGTTTCTTCCTACCAGGATTCGAACCCGGGACCCTCGGCGCAGAAAGCAGGTTCACTACCAACTAAACCAATAAGGCTGAATTAAGCGGAATAAGCTTTGCTTAAATATATCTTAGATTGTTAATGATAAGATATATTATACTTTTGTGTTAGCCCACCCGTCGAGTGCTCTAATTGGAAAACTATTGGTTATATACAAATCGTTGCTCTAACTGGAATGACCTCTGAAAATCATGAAATGTTCATTTGACACACAATACGCAATGGATTCCATAACAAATGTTTCGTGCAGAAGCGGATACAGGTTATCTTAGATTTATTTATACTTTAATAATAGACAGTGACTTCGATTTATATTTCCATGTAAGGTATATTTTTTTACGTCGTCGTTTCAAGGGCCACCTGTTCACAACATATGGTTGCTCGCGTTTTGTATGCAAAATAGGTTTTTTGATGAAGCTAACCAGCTATGGATTATCATAAGGGTTGAACCGGATAATTCATAACAAAAGGAGCCTGTTAAACCAGGTTCTGTTTATTGAGATTAAATAGTACCTACTGAGAACTGACATTCTTATATTTTGCACTTTTTAACTAATCAGGGATTTTTTGAAAGCGAATTTTGTTCTTACCAGAGGCTATCAAAAACTACAAAGGCTTCACAACCACTCAACTGAGTAAGGAATACTTACGATATGAATAAGGAATATAAAATGAAATAACTTCTGTCGGTTAAGTAAGGAATAGAAATCAGTTGAATTAAAGAAAAAATAATGATAGGATAAAACGTCGTTGGATTAAAACGCAACAACGCGTTCTTCAGATTCACAATTAAACATTTCGTAAGTCAACAAATCTTGAAGACAACGGCATATCAGACATGCAGACAATAGCAACAGAAACATGTATGACAACAATATAAGTTCTGTAAATATTAACACAAGACTTTCGGACTTATCATGTAATGGGGCATTTCAGGAGATTCCAGCTTTATTTATCTCATTTCTAATTTGTGTAACTGCCTCATAGTACCGTAGTATAAGTACAGAATAATTGCGCCAACCCGTGCGGAAACAGTTATTAAGATTATATTTCGTACTTACGCGCCTCCATTAGATAAGCTTCCAGAATTGTTAAGGATTTCTGCAGAATTCCACATGTAATGGGGTCTTTTTTTTATATAAGGGCGCACCCCTGTGTGTGACTGTAGCTAAGGTACCGATGTCTGATGCGCCGTAGGCTAATAACAAAAGGTCAGATATGTATTTGTAGAAATAACAGACTTAAAAATTCTATTTCAAAAACAGACGTGTACAAAATTGACCGATGGATAAAATTTAAAATATTTACAAAATCTAAACATTCATGCTCAGTGAACATAGAATAGAAACATAATTCGTCGTTGTAAAAACAGAAAATTGCCATTTTGAAATTAGAAATATTATTTGCCTGCGGCTCCGTCTACCCTTAACGATCCAAATTGATTTTGTATATAAATATGAAAGTCAAATATAACTCATTCATGGATTTAAAACTTGATGGTATTTGGTAGTTAATATATAAAACTTTGAAGTGTGTCTAGATGACATATTTTTTAGGAAATAAAATGACCGTGAAAGTTTGTCTCCTCTATTGCTGCCCGGGAAACGGCATCAGTCTTTCCTATAATCATACATCTAACAGAACCACAGATATATGAGAGAACAGAACACTCATAAAGCTGCAAATCCATAAACTTAACAAGCAATTACAAACATCGACACCCCTAATACATATCAAAGTTATTTAGATCCCTAACAAAGATTGTGTTCCACTCGTCCTGTACGCGCAACCTAATAAAACAATGATTGACTCGGTTCTGAGAGACAGGGACGTGAGTAGAATTTTACGTACAATTTTATATCCGAACATAAAAACAGGACTATACAACGTGAAAGATTCATAATATGGCTTCGCCGGGCTGGTTCAGAGTATAAATTTCCTTTGTGGAATATGAACTAAACAATGGATTGTTAAGGATGTCAATCGTCACATTATTAAAGCGTATTGTATTGTTCTTTTATTTGTGCTCCAGGAATTCTTTCGTGCAATATACCAGTAGTTTGAAGCGTTGAAAACAAAATAGTACTGCTTGTGAAATGTATCAGATAATCTATCACATATAAGCAAATATTGTGACAGCAATGATCCCAAATGAAAAAAAAACCTAGAGTAACCAACATAGCTCTTAAGATTTTCGAGGTTGAAGTGGCAATGGGCAGGATACATCGCTCGAATAACGGGGCAGATAATTTCTAGAATCATTGACCACGAGCTCCAAGACGTTGCTTCTTTGGATCGCGGTGGGTGGTGGTGGTGATATGTGGTGACAGGCCTATGTCCAGCAGTGGACGTATTTCGGCTCATCAATGGACGTAATCTATTACGTAACGTGATAGGACTAGCGAGCTTGATTCACTATTTCCGCAATGTCCTTGAGTTTTTTATTTGACGTTTTCCGTGTGGCTATGCCATGTAGTGTGTAAGGGCACATTGTGTTGAATCCGTCACCTATGAGCACGCATAGCGATATTCATTATGTGTCATTATTCAGGTCGAGGTGACTCGGTTAGTTCCGCCTTCATCCCGATGATACGACAGGACTTTGGATATTGGGCAAATTGCGTAGGAGAAAAAATGGAAACTAGCAGAGGTCTGGGTCTTCTTGAGGTGTGTTCCTAGCTTGAAAAATTATTAATTTTAATCAGGCTTCCTGTTTTTTAAATACTAACTCTGACATGCCAAAGGTTTAACAAGTAAAATAGTTTGATGTGTTAATGTTGGTTTACATATCAAAAGGAACATACTTTCCCAGTATCTCTAAAGGCCACAAATTTATTAACTCTACTTCAAAACTTAATTCTACCGATCAATTAAGGGGAGATTGAAAATTCTACCAACGTTAACTAAAACTGGAACTTGTGTAGGAAAATCTTTAAGTGGGTGAAAGCTTCCACTCTGGCCTGGAATCGAATTAAACCCGAAGTTACGTGTGCTCGGCTAAGTTTCTGTTACCGCCAACTATTGCTGATGCCAAGGTTGGTGTAACAGCTAAGCGGCCGAATGCGACCGAGCGAGCACGGATGATTCAGCAAAGCAAGCGAACGAATTACGAACGAACTTTCCATGAGTGCCATGTATCAACATACGACACGTCTAGTGCTTCATATTTATATGAACATGTTATTTAAACGTATCATTATATCTATGATCATTGTTCCATACATTTTATCATAGGTACTGATAAGAGTTTATTTGATTGACAAGTATCGGGTGATCGACATCATTAACCAGGGTTTGTTGGAAGAGTATTATAAAGGGGTCCTGAATTACGATTATGTTACCTTCATATTACGAGTAATAAAATACAATCGAATTGAGAACATCGTCCTTTTTTTAATTCATTTTAAATTGACGTTGCCTTGTTTTTACATTACGAGTATGAGCAGAACGACAATACATTTAGTTAAGTCAAGTTTGGTTTATTGGCACGAAGCCTAATGTGATGAACGAGGACAAGCGCATTGGTTGCCTTTCGCTCGCAACCCGAGCGAGCGTTCGGCATATTCCGGCAAACCCTTACCTTAACCTAATTTGTTTATAAAAAGTATTAGCAAGGAAAGATTATCCTGTATGTTATGGGTCGAAAATTTAATATGCTTCGACAGCGGCTTTAATTCGGCTTGGACTCCTAGTCCATTAACGGGTCCCAGATTAACTTCGCGGTACCCTAAAAGTATGCTGTAACCTATAATCTTCAGTTTCTTATTTATTCTTAATACTAATATAATATCGCCATACGAACCCACCAATACGGTCACACACTAAGCAACGTTTGTATTATTTGTACCTTACAATGGACTGGGGGCGAACCCAGTATATAAGACATATATAGATATTAAACATCCATGACTCAGGTACAAACAATCATACTCATCACACAAAGCTGGTCCCTACCAGGACTCAAACCCGGTACCCTCAGCATAGGATAGTATTTTCTGATTGTATCTATCTGAATTCAAGGCAACTCACGTTTAACTCTGAAACTAAACTAAAAACGTTAAACTCTAACTTGGATCCTTTCTTCAACTTTGGCTACGTTTCCTCCACCTAGGTTTAATTAAAACATAGCGAATTGAAATTGACGTGTTTCGGCAGCGACAGTGGGGTCGTTAGCGTTGTTTTCATGATTATTAACCGGCCAGCGATTAATCTTCGTTACTAGACCGGACTGGTGGAGAGTTCTGATGCACAGAAAAGGGTTTGATTAAAATAAGTCGGGGTTTGTCTATTTTTTGAAATCTTTTTGTACAAGTTTTAATTGCTAGAAGTATATAGACACGCAATTCAAAATGGTTGTGGTTTTAAAAACATACCTCTATGTATTCATATTTCAATTTCCTAAACTTTCAATAGTGTTGTAATTACCATCTTAATTTGGATCCGAGCAAACTGTTCAAAAACTTTTCGTAAACAGTAGGGTTGATAGCGAGGCGAATGACAGATGACAGTGCAGTGCGAGTACTTGCCTTGGGCGACCATCGTACTGACTGAGCGAGGCAAAACCGTCGGGAACGTAAAAAGTATAATAAACGCGATAAAATTAGTTATATTTCAAATAGATCTGTAACATAAAATATTTACTATACGGCTTGTGTATCGTGCGGATCGCGAACAGAATCTGCGTCGTGTTATCGAATATATCACGTGATTCGATTTGTATCGAGACAGCGCGACATGTTTCAGCCATATTTCAGCGGATGATATTCAAAGTGTAGTTGCTGAATGGGCTGGTACGTGGCTCGTCAAATATCATTACTTATGTATTGCTATCTTCGATGTTTTGCGACGTTATTTACAAGATAGAGAAGATAAGTTGACGTATCACAATCAATAAAATTTTGCGTATAAGTGCATCCAAATTTCAAAGGTCTTACATTAAAATGGCTTCGAATAAGTTTTTTCTTTAGAAAATTCTCCGTCTGTAAATTGAATTAAACTTCCATAAATTTGGGTTTCATTTAAAGGTTATTTGCTCGATAAAGTTTGGTAAAAGTAGTGGGGTGAGAGAGTAGGGCCATAATTGTTTCATACAAGTAAATTGTACTCTTTCTCTGCCGCACGCATGCTCGCTTATGGCGGTGACGTCACCACACTGCAATGTAGACTTGTTTTTTTTCTGATCAGAAATTGATTTGTCCATATTTTTTTATTTTTGACGCCATTTTTTTTCATTGGTACTAGTAATTTTCGATATACAACGTGAATACTAGTTAACCCGTTAGCCGCTCCAACTAAACCAAATCTTGTGCTAAGAGTGGCTCATATCAGTAGTTTAATGGGCAGGGTAAGGACAAGCACCCTAGATCCTTGCGGTTACGAAGGCGATTCCTCTAACCACGAAGCTATTCATATACTCTACTCAATAAGAATACATAACAACCCATACATACCCATAAAGGTGAAGGAAACCATCGTGAGGAAACCTGCATGTCTGAGAGAACACCTTGAAAGTCTGAAGTCCGTCCACCTGAACTGGGCCAGCGTGGTGGACTATGGCCTAATCCCCTTCGCACTGAGGGGATGCCGTGCCCAGCAGTGGGACATTAAAAAGGGCTGGTATTGTTACATAACAACCCATATGTCAATGTTACTAAAGTTCATCTCAACATTATCATCTATTTAAAAACCACTGTTTTAAAAGCAAAACAGGGAAAAGGAGAACAACAAATCTACGTCAAAGGATGATAAAACGGCCCGCACGTTATTTACGAACTCATTAGTTAATAGCCCATGGAAGGGCAATCAGTTATCTCTTATTAGTTGCAAGATGTTCCGCAGTTAAAGGGCTATTAGTCCGGTTTTATTATCTGTTATTGATGTTTGCATGTGATGGAAATAGATGAAAAATGGAAACAAATTTGTATATTAAAATGTTAGGGATTGCTGTTGCTATTCCATTCTGGCAACCCTGCGTGTAGTTAAATTTTCATTATCAGTCTAAAATTTAAAGTGGCAAAGGAAACTAGCACTTGACCGATAGAATATTTGGAGATCTATGTTAATTAAACTGTGTGTACATTGCCGACATTCTAGAGACTCTCTCCCTTTAATTTAAGAGCAAGGCTCTTGTCGACGCAGCATCCATGTCAGATCAGTTGTGCTACTCCTTCCATCTTTCTCTGTTCAATGCCGTTTCGTTTACCTCCCTATACGACTTAACATTTATCTTCTTCTTAATTTGTGATACATAGTTTATCCTTGGTCTCCCTCTATCCCGCTTTCCTTCTATCTTTCCTTCCATGATGTTGTTAATGAATCTGCCATGTCTTATTATCTTTCCTCTGCGGTTTCCTATTGAATCTATCAGACTTCTCTTCCTAATTATTCTTTGCAATACCTCCTCGTTTGTCACCAGCTCCGTCCAACTTATTCGAGGGATTGCTATAGCATATTATATACTAATTCTATGATGTTACTTAAGTACTATAAACAAAATCATAAAGATTTTTCCGAAGCAACAAAGTCGCGAAACTTATTTCACTATAATAATTTCGCCTAATTCATTTTCATAGCACCGACCGTATCAACCCTTCAGATGAAGCACGAACAACTGGAGCGAAATATTAAAACTTTTCGGCCTCTAATAATGAAGTAGGCAACTCGAACGTGGAGTTAGTAAGTCCATGACCCGTGGTCGGCGAAGGGCAGCCGAGCGTGCCCCGGCCGTGGGAAAGCCCTGCGAGCCCTACGACATATCATTCTTTGGTATAGATAAGCGAGCAAGATTTCATGTAACCGTGTGAATTGCAACGCGTTCATATAAAAAAAATAACCCTTTCCGTGACTAAGTTATAGTTATTAATTTTGATAACTTGGCTTCCAATAAACTAAAAACACTATAGAGAGCTTTCATTAATCTCCAGTAAATAGTGAGTCATCTGAGTAAGTCTGATTTTTTTAACACGTGGCACCTTGAAACGGGAGCTTTGGAAACAAAGGTGGTTTACATATTGATTTCTTATATTTACGCGAATACTACACATAGAAATAAATCATTTTTTTCTGATTTTATTTTATATTTGTGTCTATAAAGGTGGGTTTGTATACCATAAATCCCATAATGACAACAAAACCCAAAAACTGATGCGTTTGCGTTATCTTGTCGCGTATTTTGGAGACATACAAATTTTACGCGCGAACTAAAATTAAGCTTTATCTCTCTTAGTACATATTCGTGTTTTGTAGAGCGGGTTATTCGAAGGTCGTTGGTTCAAGTTTGACCTAGTTGAACTCCGGTTCAGAGTAACTTGCATTGCAATGAATTTAAGCTGTGAAGTTTGGGATTAGTAATAATTCGTTAACATTAAGCTTCTGTCCTTCGTATACCTAATGAAAATATATGATTTGTAAATATACCAAAATAGGAAAAATAAGGCAATAAGGTGATATTTCACGAAGCTCAAAATAGGGTTTGATCTATTTTTTGTTTTAGTGACTAACTAAATTCCACGCAAACGAGTGATAATATGAAATTAAAATGACCTTCGTAATGAAATATATACAAATTTGTTTGACTGTAATGTTGTATTTCTTAACATAACTCTTGATTTTTTGTCGGTATCTCTCAATGCCATAAAAAGTCAGATTTTTTTAAAAATTAGCGTTGGTTGTAGTTGTATGGAAAAAATCTGTAATGCCGGAAAAAAGGCGGGAATTTTTGCGTTATTTATTATAGCATGGATTGAAAGTGTCATATTGCGGACACGAAAATAAGTGGTTGTCGATATAAGAGGTTGTTGAATTAAAGCGAGCGATTGATGGCATGAATTATATCTTTTGTCGGATACAATTTTATAAAGTTAAGCGAAAGCGAACCTAACAAAGTATGTATCATAAACATGGATACAAGCATTCTATAAGTAAACAGAAGTAAGTACCTATTCATTTTTAAACAAATAAGCTTTCAAACGAAAGTTTCTAAATAATTGTCTAATTAATATTTTTTTTCTTAATAAATCCTTTTTTTCCCTCGTTTTATTCCTTTATCCGTGGCCAGCATTAATCATAAACAAACACTACAATTAATGATATAATAATAATTTCATTAAATACGTATACGAAGTAATTTTTACAGACGCTAAGAATAATTAATCAATTTCTGCTAAGGTTGTCTCAAAGGTAATTGAGTGTTTTAAACATTAATATTCATTGTCCTATATAATTAGGTACTCACTGTTATTTTAACTGTGTACCTTGTTAAATTATAGGACTAAGGAGTCTTAACTTTTTAATTAAGATAAGATCTTTGAAACTATTGAATATTTATTCACAAAATGTCTGCAGCGGTACAAATTGTATTGTTTTTTAATTCATTTATTTTACTTATCAAATACCACAAAATTTATTAGGAACTATTCACCATGGTGCTTAAAAGGCAATAATAAAATAATTAAACCTACAAATACTACGTGTACAAAATATGCGAATACTAAAAGCTAATTGCCTCCGCAACTAGAAATAAAAATCCGTATATCGCACGGCAGCCATCGACGTCGCTTACCGAACGTGCTCAACACTTGAATATTCAAATTGGCCCCGCACAATAGACCCCCCCGACCCCTACATACCCCCTAGATGACCCCCCGACCCCCTAGATGACCCCCCAGCCAAAGGAAACCCAACAAAGGCCCGCCGAGAAAAAACCAGGTTCCGGTGTCAGTCGCACGCGATACAGAGCGGCCTCTTTGAATGCGTTGAAGTAGTGTGTCGTACCTCTGGTTTCGCGTAGTTTTATTTTTCCGCTGGGCATAATAAATCCGTTTATTTTATTCTTTCTACGTTTTTATATTCAAGGAAATGGTGTGCGGATTAGATAAGAGGTTTCAGTGTTTTGTAAGTTCTCGATAAACGAGTCGGTTTGGATCTTGATGATATTCAATGTAAGCTCCATGATTTACGTAGTCAGTTTGCTTTATTTAAAACAAAATCATCTCTGACGTAGCTAAGTGACGACCAACGTTAATAAAAGGAGTAAAATAATAATATTTCATTAAAATTCGATCGCTATACAACGGGTTACAGAAATGCCCACCTTTATCCCCTATGCTTTATAAGTATCACACTTATTAAGCGATATATTTAATGTGTCCCTTTTTGAATTTTAGCATAATATACCTTCTTATACTGTTTGATAGCTCATTTTAATAGTATACCACTCGCTATTTAGCCACCTTTACACGCCCCATTTATATGAGATCCGCTCATCTTCACTTCGTTAGCGCATATATAATCATAATGTCAAATCAGAATTTCGATAGGTATGTCGATTTAAAAAAATAATTATTCTTCCCAACAAAATAACAATTGAGATTTTTGCAAGCAATTTTTTTTTAATTTATATGTGTAATTCCGACATTAATTGTGCTATGCTATGCTATCAGCCAAAAGACGTCCAATGCTGGACATAGGCCTCCCCCAATGACTTCCACACATCACGGTCCTCCGCCACTCGCATCCACCGGCTTCCTGCTACGCGACATTTATTGTACCCCTAACGAATGACTCACATAAGTAACAAACATAAATATATGGAACATCAACCATAATCTAACATGAAGTGATTTACATAACTTAACTGTATTAAAGCAATAAGCCTCCATCAATTATGTACGTTATTTTTTTATAATAAATGTACCGAGTTCCATTCGAGCGAGATTAATATACTTTTTGATTAATTAAGACGCATATTTCACTGTAGTCCAATAAAAATGGATGATTAAAACGTAATTAGCCCTTGAGTGGCGTGTCCGCAGATTGACGATTATTTCTTCATATTATGAAGGTAATATATTAAGTTAGTCGAAAGGAAATTATAGTTTACTCGTTATGATTCATCTCCTATGATTGTAAATGTTACTGGATGCTGGTAAGGTTGGTGAAAATAAATGTAATTTACTTATGAGAAGGTACAAAAATGTTATGTTAATGTGTGAGAATCCAGAAAAAAAGTATGTCAACAGCCACACTCATGATTATGTGCCTTTCCTAAATTCCTCACTGTATGAAATTCAATAGAATTTTGTCACACAATGACTACAAGTACGTTAAAGAAGTTCAGGTTCAAATATTAGTATACCCTTTATAAATCAGCCTGTATATATTGATTTCTTATATTTACGCGAATACTACACATTGAAATAAAACTACTTTTAAGGATTTTATCGCGTTTATATTTTGATTTTGACGTTCCCGACGTTTAGCTGCTTTACAGCAACAATGGTCACGGGAGGACATGGTTGCTGTAAAGCAGCCGAAACGTCGGGAACGTAAAAATAAAAATCAAAGCCTGTATATATTCTTAAATCATAAGACCTTTTGGGAGCCATTTAAATAATGTTGTACAGCTTCACTTTTATCAATATCTCATCCCAACACCATAACACTTCCAACGTGGCGATCATCTCAGCTATCCGGGCCTAATAAGGTTCGTGTTACAAATACATTAATTATCGCTCGCGACACGACTGAGCCGAGCTAAGCGGTCCCGGGGGACGTCGCGTGTGTATGCGGGGTCGATTTCTCACTGTAGATTTTTCAGGGTTCACTGGTGTATAGAAAGGATTCAGTTAAAATAGGCCTTATGTGTGTGATTTCAGAACTCCTAATTTTATAGACGTTTATGATCAATGTTTTTTTTATTCTCTATTATTTTACGGTGGGAATAAGAAGTATATATTTTAAGATGAGATGTTTAGTTATGGCATTGTAAATGAATAATTATAATATCGCCAGACGAACATACGAACTATGCGGTCCCAAACTAAGCAACGCTTGTATTATGGGTCCCGTATGATGGACTGGGGGCGAACCCAGAATTTAATTCTTATATACATACTTCACATCCATAACTGGTACAAACATTCGTGCTCATCACACAAAGTCTGTGCCTACCAGGATTCGAACCCGGGACCCTTAGCGTAGAAGGCAGGGGCACTACCAACTGAGCTAATCAGGTCGTCAAACAGATCCGATAATACAAAGAAAATCCTCCAAATAATTCATACATTTCGATTCTATAATTCGCCATTATATGTTCCCCTAACGATGTTCTAGATACCTGCCATACATCAAAGCCCTTTGAGTTCGCGTGTAACAGCCCATTTATACTATAATACCTCTCCCGAGCTTATCTCTGTGTCTTATAGATTGCTTATAGAGTAAATTGTTAACATAACAAAATAACAATTTGTATGTATGTGTTTCGTTTGCAGTCTTTGTTCGTTATGTACTGGATTTTGTTTGTTTTCTTGTACTCAGAGTAAATGTATATAGAGTAAATTACGAAAACATTATTGCCGAAAATTGCCTCTGAGTAATAGAGTCGCGCCGTCCTACGCACAAACCACTAGCTAGAGCAAGCGGTGGACAATATGGTTTTTTTTTATTTTTATTTTTTTGTAATGTATGATCTAGGCAGTACATACGGATCGTACCTATTTGTATTATGTGTTACAGAATACACGAACCAGTTTGAACCTTACCGAATTCAATCTAGTGTTCAATTTACGTTCTATAAATCACTAGTATAAATAGCAGAAGAAAAAAATTTAGCCTCTTAATTTACTTCGTCAAAGCGGCCATCAATCAGGCTTCGGGCCGGCTTAAAATTGATCCGAGTTTTCTATCGCTATTTATTTTTATTTCGTAAATAGTGATGGGGCGAAATAGTTTTACTAATAGGTTTTAAATTTAGTCGAAAATTCATGCATACTTTTATTAAATTATTTAGTAGAAAGAAGTTTATTGCCGAGGCGAGAATTCCAGTTGATCGATTGAAATATGAACAGCTTACTAATTAAAATATATGTATTAGTAAAGTTGATATTTACTTCAATAAAATTAAATATGTAGTATATTTTGAACAGTTCAATTATGCAATAATTGCAATTTCCTTTATTGTTATCAATACCGCAAACTGATTATAACTACAGCTTCCTCTCAATGAGTTACATTAATTAGTTTTGCAGACATCATTTATATCGAGCCGGCAGGAAATGTGTGACAAGTGGCAGTACTCACTAGGAAACTGAGATGTGTATGTAATATTATAAAATTGTAGGTGTACATATTGGAGACATGTTTGATAGGTCTCAGAAATCCTAACGTTGTGTCAAAATTACGTAAAGTGTAATATAGCAGTGGGTAGAAGCTAGGCCCACGGCACCGCTCGCGGTACCTTGATCCTGTAGTCACAGAATTTTGATAGAATCTAGTCAGTAGTTCCGAAGATAGCTTCCTACATTCTAATTCACAAACTAACAAACTTTACCTCTTTATAATATTAGTATAGATAATAATAATACCAGCCCTTTCGAATGACCCATGTGCCTTGCTGCGCACTGGCTTTTCATGAATATGAGGGAGATTAGGCCATGGTCCACCACGGGTTCGAGGACGGCTTAATGTAGATAATTTTCATAAATTACCTATAGGCCTGGAAATAGGTACGTTGTTTAAAAATGATAATACCTATATGGGCACATATAGGTACGTTATTACATAAGTGTGACGAGCCTGCTCGCCCATTCTGAGCCCGCGGGACGCATTGCAGGTTGTTACTATCAAACTTTAATCAGGCGCTGCGCTGCAACATTGGTTTTAATTTTTTTTCGTGAGATCCTATTTTTTTTCTAAAATAAAAGTAGCCTAAGTTACTCCTTGTTACATCAGCTAACTGCCAGTGAAAGTCCCGTCAAAATCGGTCCAGCTATTTCAGAGATTAGCCGGAACAAACAGACAGACGGACAGACAGACAGACAAAAATTGTAAAAAAAATTGTTTCGGTATAGGTAACGTGTATACATCCAAATGCACTTAGTAAAAAGCGGCTATTTTAATATTACAAACAGACACTACAATTTTATTTATATGTATAGATGTATAGATTAAAATTAGTTTTATTTCAATGTGTAGTATTCGTGTAAATATAAGAAATCAGTAATGAATATGTAATATTACAAGTATGAGTATTATGCTTCATGTCACAATCGTCTACAACAATTTCTTATCTTTTTATTGTTACAAAAAGTCATAAAAGTAGATCCACCGAGAATGAGAGCAGTAATTTATTACGCGAGCGAACAACAAGATACATTTGTCGCCGTGACTTATGGCCTGTGAAATTATTAGTCGATTTTAGTAGAGCCTTAGTTCGAATAGTTTAGTTAGTTGTGTGATAATAAATCGTTAATTACCGTGTTGTAGTTAGAGATGTTAATATTTGCTCTTAATTGGAAGATATAAATTAATGTTTATTGTCTGTTATTTATATGGAAAGCAATTTAAATAGTCCTTAGTTTTATTTGATTTTAAGGTAGAGTTTTGTTTATCGATATCTTATGCCAGTTTCTTATAGAAACCTGTGAGTTTGCCTTTATGCTTACCACTAAATAAGTTTAATGTAAAAGCGCTTTCGTTAACCCGTTATCTAACTGCCTACTTATAATCTAGTTCAACATCCGTTCACACGCATATTTTCTAATTTACATGCACACTTATATTTCCAACAGATATATACTTATAGAATCGCATAGTCGATTATCGACTCGACCAATCTATTCGATCGATCTTTCCCATCACTAGCTCCGCTTCTAATTACGGCTGGTTATTTTCACTCTGACTTTCGACTTCTGTTTTGACGGCCCAACAATGGAGTCTTTTTGTCGATTAAGAATGGGGCAACAAAAGGATTGTGTGGTAAGAGCACGAATTGATGATTTGGTAATTACAGGGTTCTTTTTAAGGGTATGACAGCGGATATAGATGACAATGGTTTACTGGGCTATTAAATTAATAGGTACCATTTTGAATTCCATTCCATTGGTTTTATTATGATCTTAAATGACTTAAAATAGATTTTTTTTTGTTAAGTTTTTTTCACTTAAATCCAAACTGTGATGTGAAAGCTTGAGATTGAAATACCTACTAACCCAAATATATTTGAGATATTAAAAAAAAACTATACGCATCTAATACTTAAATCAAAAGCTAGTAGCCAAGTTCTAGAAATTGTAAAACTTAAGTTTCTAGACGATCATTTGTTTTTCGCTGTGCTAGCCATAACATCGTCAACTTACAATAACTTAAACAATCCAGATGTTATCGCATAAGTTAGTTTCGCTGACCGTTTTATGTATCACAAGAATGACATAGACCAAAATGCGGCTGGCTAGTCTAGATAAGTTTGGACTAAGTTATTGAAGTTTGCCGTTGATGCAGAGTTTTGGGATGGCTGGAGCTTATATCACGTTTATTTTGTGTTGGATAATATTTACTTAATCTCTAAGTGAATCAATACCGGCTCTTAATTCGTTAAGGTTCCACACGTAAGTTGGTTTAAGCCAAGAACGACGTAGTTAACTTATTATGAGTATTTTTGTTACTAAGATTCTTATTGCTATTCTAATTGATTAATAGGACCTACCTATATACTTAACTGGTGGTAGGCTTCGGCCGTGGCTTGTAACCACCCACTGAACAAAGCCATGTCGCCAAGCGGCCTAGCCGTGTTCCGGCATGATGTTCGGTGTTGCCATTCATGGATGGCGGGTCAGATCAGTTGCGCTGCATGTGCCTAGTGAATGTAGCGTCTCTATCTACTGCCGCCTTCCTACCTAGGCAAGTATGCCCCATCGTAGATCTCATCGTCACTTACCATCAGGTGAGATCGAGATCAAATACTTGCCTATAACGTAATAAAAAAAAAGAAAAAGTATGATTTGAAATTATGATTGCGTAGGTGGTAGGTTTCTTAGTAAATTCGTTCTATACGACCCCTACGCTCATGATGATAAGAGATCGTGATGAGTAAAAATTTGGGGGAGTACTATACCCAGCAATGATAAAAAAAATGTTGTGGGTAAGGTTTTTATCGGCACATTGTGAAACAGACCGGTCATATTTCAAAAAAAGAAATGACATTTAGCCCACAATGAAAATAATAACAGAGCAAGAACAGGAAAAGTAGTACATACAATATAACTACCTACTACACTATGTCGTAATATCAGTGTAACCTGTGCCGAATGGTTTGTCTCAGTCAGTGCTCATTTTTAGCCAAAGGTTCCTCAATAACCAATAATCAATCTACGTAAGTCCGGCAATCCTGAATGATTTTCTTCTTTTCTAATATGTTTATCTTTCCTCCCACAGCCCGCGATCACACCACACACCACGTCACCAGGTTAAGACACTCCAGGCATCTTGACGGCTACCAGCCGATATACACATCCGCCTCCGTGAGTACCACGTCGCCAACCACCATAATAAAACACCATTCACCACCACCAGCCCCGAAAAGCTTTGTCCCATAGATTTCGTGTTAATTTAACGCTTATTTACTATGTGATTGCATGATCCATTGTTATTTATGTACGATTGATATTATACAGCACTAGCTTACAGGGAATTGCGTAAGTATTTTACCTACTCCCCAATTTATGGAGATTATTTAGCAATTTACAATGGCATTACAAATCATTTGCGATTGTAAATTGATGAAAGCTTCTATAAATTTGGCGGTTGATATTGAATTCATTTATTAATCACTGTCCCATATTATATTTTCATTGATTTCACGATGCACTCTCTCTGGAAATAAGGTATTATAATACAAGTATTAGTGTTTATTATTTAATTTTATTTATTCGTGTATACATAACGATGTTTATAAATACGCGTCTTCTTTTATTTTATAAATCTTTATAAATTTTACTGTATTGTTAGACATTATCTAAAAATATAATTATATAATTTGGTCATGGCGACATTGCTTTTTTAATTTTTAATTCTATTTACATACAATTTATTTTAGAAATGTCCAAATAATTCTTGGTCATAATTATATTTTTAAAGCTCAATTTGTACTTATGGCAACATATAAATTTATGAATTATATTTTAACATCAATGCATGGTTCTTGTTTTGTCAACGCTAATTCAATTCGTATTCATTAACTATATGGAAAAGCGTTGGAAATTGAGTTTTAGAAATTTAATGATGTGTTTGCGTGATGTTTTTTTTTTATTCAAACGAGACAGTGTCCATGAAGTTAAAGTTAAAATAACATATTATTTTTCCGGTCTCATTCAATTCGTACCTGTAAATATATATGTCTTTAAAATAACCGAAAGTGAACTCCCGAGTCACAAAAATTCAATCCATATTCCTCACATGGGGAAAGTTCTTTCTAGAATAATCTCACACCTTTTTCATGGAATATATTTGTTTAATTTATAATTGCTGTTAATCTGAAAATTCTACTTTACAGCAACCATGGTCCCGGGAGGACTTAGGTGTTAGACGTGCAAATATCATAGTTACAATTGGGTACCCTCATGTATAATTGTCGTTTGCGATCCGATCTACGCAGAAATTGCTCATCGTCGGGAACGTAAAAAACATAAAATGAACGCGCTAAAATCCGTCAAAGTCGTTTTATTATGAATACAAGAATTGAATGAGACCATTGTAGCTAGCAGTACATATCTAGCTATACATGTAGTGGCATGAAAAACCGCGGTTTCAGTTCGTAGCGGCGTCGGTCCCGAAGCTCGCGGTTAAGGATAACCACAAGCCGCTGTTCATCGACTGCCTGAACTACAGGCCGACGGTGAAGGAGGAGCAGCCTGTGGGAACTTATGTGTTCACGGTGAGTTCATTAATTATTGTTTCTACTATCTATAATCTTAGCAAGCACCTAGTGGCCAACACGAATCGTCAAATTTCAAATGATTTCTTATAAGATTCGCTTGTAGTTTATACTAGCTCGCGACTTCGTCAGCCTTTAAATTGATCCAACTTTTCTATATTATGAACGGATTTATATAAAAGAAACACAACATTTTATGTAAAGCTTAACACAGCACATTAATGAACCGCACCCAAATCGGTTGAGGCGTTTCTGAGATTAGCGCGTACATGATCTTAACGTAAAATCCCCTGGTGTGGGTGTTTCTGGGATTGTCCTCAGTCCATTGTCCAGTTCCCATTACAAAAGCGTGCGCAACAGACAGGTTCGATTTCCTGATAATGTCTTGTTCAATTTTTAAATCATGATTATTATAACTGCTTGTATTTACGAATGTGTATCGCTGGATCCCGATTTTTGATCTCATTCTATCGGTAGGACTCGAAATATTTATGTACCCACGCAGGGCCAAATAATTTGTTGATCCAATAATTGTCCGAATTTTTTTCCTTAATGTAGTCGTAGTAACACGGTGTTAGAAATTTACTGTGCAAATATTTGGACCGGATGCCGCAAAATATTCTGCTACTCTATCCGGACTTACAACGCAATTCTTTTATAGGGCTTAACGCACTTTATGTACACTCAAGGCAAGGATATTATAGTAAAAGGAATTTGGCTGTTGTACCCTTGTACCCTTACCACGTTGGTTATTTGTAAATGATAGCATAAATGGTAACAAGTACATTAAACCCGCGTACAATGTAACAATTTCCTTTGTTTTACTTAACCGCAATACTCGGAATCCCCAAATATAACCGTTGATTCCGAATTGCTCCGATACGCCTACTTAGTATTTGGTACGGAATTTTGTGTTTTACACACCAGCTATGCAGGGAATCGTGCTGTTTATCCGCCTGAAATCAACTTCCGATTTCGTTTGATCAATCATTCATCGTTTCATACCTTCCGCAAATGTTTGTGTTCTTTTTATGAAATGTTAAATTATTCGTAGCGTAATGTTTTCGGAAGTTACTTGTAATGTTCAGACCAATGTCTTTCAATCGCTTGGTAATGCTCTAAGTAAAAAAAATATTTGGATAGTAAAATGAGCTATGGTATTGTCACTGGCAATTCATCAGCTGAAAGACGTCCACTGCTGGACTGAATATGTCTCCCCAATGAATTCCACACGTAGCGCTCGTCCGCCACTCGCATCCACCGCAAGCCTATGACGCGTGTTAATATCTGCTTTGCTTAATAAATGATGTAAAGACCTCCTAATGTTATAGGTACATGCAGAGGACAGAGATCCACCCGATATGGGTGGCACTGTCACCTACAAATTCGTCTCCACTCCTGGTGAGAAGGAGAGATTCCACGTTGATCCAGAAACGGGGAGAATCACTACTGCTGACGTTAGTATATCTAAACTACCTTCTTTATTTGTAAAAAAAAAAAAAAAATCACCCATTTTCTAATTGTAATCATAATTTTCTCAATGATCCATTTTCATAATACTAACTTCTGCTTCTTTAATGTTTTTTCTAAGTAAAGCAAATTTTGTTGGAAATGAGGTAGGTAAAACCAATTGTAATGCTATATATGCTGCAGTTTGTAACAATGATGATGTAAAACAGATATTCGACCACGATGAACCGTCCAGAGAGAAAGAAGCGTATATTACAGTAAGAGTAAGTGACAACGGACAACCGCAGTTGGACGATGCGTGCACGATCAAAATACTTATAGAAGACATCAATGACAATCAGCCGGTGTTCGACAAAGTTGTAAGTATAAAAATTAATAGAAATCTGTTTAAGCTAAGAATAAAAAGGGTAAGAGGTACCTTAAACCTTTAGTTAAATTAAACAAGGGGCGTTTTTGTGCAGCGATATCTCTACGGATAGCCACCTATGTATTTATTAATGGATATAATTGTTGACAATTGTAATTGGAAAACGATTTCCGTAAATATTGATTTCTTATATTTACGCGAATACTACACATTGAAATAAAACTATTTTTTAAGGATTTTATCGCGTTTATTTTTCGTTTTTACGTTCCCGACGTTAAAATATACGCGATAAAATCCTTAAAAAATAGTTTTATTTCAATGATTTCCGTAAATGTTTATATCACAAAACATTTTGCAAACATTCGTTTCAATGTTAAATTGCATTTGTTAATTTATTGCAAGCGTAATCAATGTTTCTGGCTCGCTTGATTTCAATAAAAAGCAACCAAAGTTATGTAATTTAAATTTGAATGGTAAATTTTCCGAGTGATACTATCCTGTGAATTGTGACTAACATAATGTTCGTTCGATAGCCTCAAAACGTGGCGCAGACTATATTAACGCTTGCCTGTCTTTCAAAGGTCTTTCGAGGAGATGTCTGGAAGGTTTGTCCAAATGAGAGCATTTCACAAAACAGAGAGAGTTTCGCACCAAAACTAATATCTTAACTTGCAAATACAACTTGTATAATAATGGAATATTAATTCGATTGTTACCATTGCTGATGATTTATGTTTAACGTTTCGAGCTATGGTACCAAACGATAGTTTTTTGTTATTAAAAAAAATATACATTTCTCTACTTGCATGTGGCTGCATGTCTGATTTAGGACCATAAGCCGCCGCTCAAGGCGTTATTGGTAATAATATTTTATGTGTTTAGTGTGTTTCAAATACACTTTCTTTGCACATTTGTAGTTGGTGTGTTTCTTTAGCTAGGCTGCTCTTTCCCCCTAGGCGCATTTTATCACACTGCACGATTACAATTATTTTGAAAACAACTTTCTCTAAGCTTTGGGCATGCTTCGCGTAGAACATGTCTAAGTGAAATATAATTTCTAAGGTGCTAAAATATATACTGTTTGAAAATGAATTGATAACAAGACAATTTACAGGAGACAACGTTTTCTAACCCCAAAAACAAACCTGGTTTTAAGTCATCCTACGAACGAAACTGATTTTGACTTTACCTCATGTTCAATAAACTTTACTTACATGATTTTATGTATACAGTCGTATTCGGAGTCAGTGCCTCAAGATCTGGCAAGTGGTCGGGAGGTGATGAGAATATCGGCCACAGACATCGACGACGGGAACAACTCCATCGTGCACTACAGCCTGGACTCCAACTCGCCAGATCACGCATATTTTTACATAGATCCGGCAAACGGTGTCATATTTTTGAATAAGACTATTGATGTGAGTATATTTCTATGTATTTGAGTCAAGGATCAAGGAAATCATTAGCAAAAAAAAATAATATCGCATTTCTACTTGTTCTGTTATACCCGGTAAACCATATGACCCTTTCCAATTTGTATGAGAAACTACATCCTGTCTGCCTAATTACGATGATTACTAATATTAACTCCTGGATCTAACTAGCCGGTAACCTTGGAAAAATATGGCTAAGAGACTTAGAGCCAAAAGTTACTAGTTTGCCGTGGAGACTAAAGTTTATAATCTGAGTAATTTAAAACTTGAAATATTCTAATCTCATTTTCTCCAGTAAAGAAAGCGAAATAATTTTATTTGTTTTATTGGAACAGAAAACTCCGGGCTACAAGTTCAAACTGAGCGCGATTGTGAAAGATATGGGGAATCCGCCCCAGCAGAGTTCCATAACTTTAGACATCCAAGTTGTGGAATCCAACAAGAAAAGTCCATCGTTCATTGATGTTCCCGACGAGCCGATAAGATTAAAAGAAAATTATTCAGATTTCAATACGCCCATAGCCACAGTGAAGGCTGTGTAAGTATCAGATGGTTTTAATAAAGTCGAATTTAGATAAATCTTTTGCTTGATCGTAAGTTTTAATTGGTTTTCTTGGGAAACTTTAGAACTCGCTATTAATTCTGACGATATTGTAGTTTGATAAAGATTTTAAGTATTTTCATCTGCAATAGAAGATTATTTGAGGATTTTATCTAAGAAACGATTTCATTAGATAAAATAACAAGAGGAACATTTTAATATATACTACCAAGATTTAGATTAGTATTATAAAGAAATTTAATACACGCAGATCAAACATACCAGAGGAACAAAAATTGCAATTCGAATTAGTGCAAGGTCAAACAGAACAGACGAACAAGTTGCATACATTTGTATTGGAGCCTGAGGCGAACACTGCTTACATCAAACTTGGTAACCATTTGGATTTTGAGAAAATAACAGATTACACGCTCACTGTTCGGATACAGGTAAGACTAGAAAGCATAACTGTGCTGTGTAATTGTAACAAGATTTGATAAGCATGATTGCAGAATGAACTTTTAATTAAAGGCTTAGTGTAAGGTATCACATTAATTTTTCTCTTTCAGAACAACTACAAGTTAGCAGCCGAAACAATAATTCAAATAGAAGTTGAAGATGTAAATGATAATATACCTATCTTCAGTGAGATCAGATCGGGAAGAGTACTAGAAAACGAGAACCCTGGCACACCAGTGATGCAAGTTAGAGCATTCGATGCTGACGGAACATCGGCTAACAACCAAATCACTTACGAATTAGGAGACCCATCTGATCCGTTCGCGATAGACAGTTTAACAGGCAACATAACTACACTAAAGATGTTCGATCGAGAAGAGCAAAGTTACTACAACATAAAGATCATAGCTACAGATAATTCTGAGTCAGCTTTAATTCCGGGAAAGCACAATACCGGTCAGCAAGTGTTTTTGATAGAAATTGCAGATAAGAATGATAATCCACCACATTTCACGCAAGATACTTATGTTGCGGAGTCTATAGCCGAGAATGCTAATGTTAATGAATTGGTCACGGTAGTTAGTGCACTAGATAATGATACAGGTAATTGTAAATAATTTCTTATTCTTGTTGTTGATCACTCCTATTTAATTGTTCAGTCACTTATTATAATTTTTAACCAATATCATCAATCATTAAACATGTTATGGCGTTGACAATTGAGAACCCAACTTTTCGAATTATTATTATTAGTAATTGCAGCAGGAGATCAACATTATTTGACTCTTACGAGTAGCTTATATCTGAGTAATCTGCCTCACTTTTAAATTATACCTGGAAGTCTCTTTCCTTTTTTCTTTCCATTTGTTATAAATTATTTCTGTTCCCACCAGCGTCTGTGGTGTCATACAGCATTGTCGCTGGCAACACGTACGACGCCTTCCTGATCAGGAACTTCACTGGCGAAATTCGCGTCAACAACGAACTCGATTACGAGAACATCACAAGCTACAGCCTTGACGTCAGAGCTTTCGATGGCATCTACGAGGATTACGCTAAAGTCATTATCAACATTGAGAACTTGAACGATAATCCGCCCGTCTTCTTGGCTAATTACACTAAGACGATTGAAGAGGAGAAGTTATATGAAGGTTGTATGGTCAAGGTGAGCTGATTTACCAATGCTTTTAATAAAGTTGTTTTTTTTCAACAAGAGTTAGTAACTGTTGAGACAAGTATTGTAATAAAGAACTCGTTTTGTCTGAGAGAAGTCTGCTAATCTGCATATCCTAGCCTTTTCATCCATTTGGTCTTTGTATTGTGGTCCAATCCTAGTCTACTCCGATTTGGCTGATCACTGATATTTACAAGGAGCGATTGCCATCTTAGGGGACTACCGATAACCTAAGGGTAAGACTGTGTGTCAGAATATATCAGGCTCCTGACTGGCCATACCGGCTGTTAAAGATGTTTGAATGAAAACCGGGACCACTATCCGAAGCACGGATCCAACCACTTTGTTAAGAAGTAACATTTTATCTTTATTATTCTACAGGTTGAAGCTTACGACCCTGACATCAAAGATCGAAATGCCCCCCAAAATATCGTTTACTCACTAGTCAAGCACCAGCAGACAGAGTTTCTCCAAATCGACAACGACGGTTGTCTCCGACTGACCAAGCCATTGGACCGCGATCAGCCCCTGGGATTCGCGAGGTGGCAAGTGCTGATCATGGCTGCTGACCATGGAGGCAGGCTGGGCTCCGATAGCTTGAGGTCTACTACTGAAGTCATTTTGGAGCTGACTGACATCAACGACAACGCCCCGTTTTTGACAAATGTAAGTACCTTATTGATTAAGTACATTATATCACATTTCGTATAGGAAATCGGTGAAGTTCGTCCGAATTTTCGAGTTAGTCTACTGAGAGTATCAGTAATAACTGACTCCGCTGTTACGATATCTTAAGTAAAACATTTTTACATTTTAATAAGTTTTTTTTACTTTTTCTCGAAGCATATTTTTAGAAAACAAATATTGGAGGGATATTGTTTTCGGTATTGAGTCCAAAATAACAATATTTGGATTTTTTCTCTGTCATCTCGAATCCTTTTGGAACAGTAAAAATACAAGAATCTCCGCGTACAAAGATATTAGAGATTATATTTATAGGCAAAACATTTGGTCATCATATGGGTTATAATATCTTATAGAATAATTATAATAATTGTTTTAACACAGGCGTTTTGTTAATTTTATACTAGGTATTATTTATATTTCCACATAGATTTATTAATTTACATTCGTGTATTCAAAATACGGCACAACATTGGCATTTGACAGACTTCTTAATAATTCCACGACAGCTACATTCAAATTAATAATATTGCATGTCCAACCATGGTCTAACGTCCTGTTTATGCCCGAATATGATGGATAGTTGTTTCTTTCACCTGTCAAAAACAGTCTAAAGCTCGATCAATCATGTCATTAGGCATCTTGGTAACCAAATGGAAGTGAATAAACTTTGTAAGCTCTGTAAATAATACAAATGTTAACTTGGTCGAATGTTTTACTACAGACAAGCCTGGGTACAGTTTTATATTTATATGTACGGGGTCGAGTCACCTTCGCCCGTAGGCGAATTAAATACCCTCGAGATACCCTACACGTGACCCTGGGTGGTGCCAACTAGGTGACAACTCTACTGGTGGTAGGCTTCGGCCGTGGCTAGTCACCACCCACTGAACAAAGCCATGTCACCAAGCGGCCTAGCCGTGTTCCGGCATGATGTTCGGTGTTGCCATTCATGTATGGCGGGTCAGATCAGCTGCGCTGCATGTGCCTAGTGAATGTAGCGTCTCGATCTACTGCCGCCTTCCTGCCTAGGCAAGTATGCTCCATCGTAGATCTCATCATCACTTACCATCAGGTGAGATAGAGATCAAATACTTACCTATAATGTAATAAAAAATAAAAAAAAATTACCGAGAGGTGCCGAGACACAAACACAACTACCTTATAAACCAAGCTATGAAACAAAAGACACAATAAAAATGTTCTAACTCCCGAATTAGTCGTCCCGTCCCGTCCCGTCTGAGTTTGGTTACCAAGCGATATGATTAATGTCCTACTGAGGAGGCTTTGGCTGAAAATCAGCGCTGGAGGAGAATCCGTTCCCCACCAGCTCATGCTGAGCCAAACGCCTTTCGGCACAGCTCACACTGAGATCCACAATACCTACTTTATGTTCCTCACTTTTTAATATATGTGCCTATTTGTGTATCTTTGTGTGTTCTTTACTTCTACTTTTTCATGTAAATGTACCCATTTGTGTATCTTCGTGTGTGTGTCGAATAAACTTTTTCATTTCATTCATTTCATTTCAATTATATTTTTTCGAACAGATTTATGAGCTCGGGTTATAAGTTGTCTGAAAACATTGCATTTTTTTATAGAAATCGGTTATAGAACAAATGCCTAGGTTAAAAATGATACCTAAAATTGTGACAAATTGTTTTGACCTACATTGTTACTTGTATTTTTTTAAGTTTATTTTGTTATTACATTACTATTGGTGTAAGGCTGACGGTCATGATTAGTAAGTCAATATAAGAAGCTTTTCCTTTACATGCGTTATATGGTTTCATCAATTTGCTACTGGGTAAAAATAAAATACATTCCGTAAATAACATTCGATTGAAGAAGACATATCAATACCATATAGTTTTAGAGAGAGAACTTACATAGATTTTTTTTTTCATTCTGTCATTATTAACTATTCTGTACTAGTATCTGGTACCGTCTATTTTTATAGTAAACTAGCTGTTACCCGCGACTTCGTACGCATGGTATTTAACAAAAAAGTTTTTCTAAAATAAAAGTGGCCTCAGTTACTCCTTGTTACGTCAGCTATCTGCCAGTGAAAGTCCCGTCAAAATCGGTCCGGCCATTTCAGAGATTAGCCGAAACAAACAAACAGACAGACAGACAAAAATTGTAACAAAAAAATGTTTTAGTATATGCACCGTGTATACATCCTAATGCACTTATTAAAAAGCGGTTATTTTAATATTACAAACAGACACTCCAATTTTATTTATTTGTATTGTATGTGTAGATAAAGAGTATTAACTATTCTGTACTAGTATCGGGCTTTGTCTAGATTTATAGCAAATAGCTGTAAGGGATAAATCTTACATAACATAACTAAGGTTCGCCTTGCGTTCGCACTGATATGTTTGAGTAGGTCTGAGCTGTGTTTGTTTAGGCTTAAAATCTCATTAATATCGCTTGATCGCTTCGGGCTTGGCAAAACAATCTTCCTTACATCATGATGGCAAACATACTGAATCGTTCCGAATACAGATAACTCTAATTATGCTTAGAATATAGTCTGTAATAACATCAAATCTAGGAGAAAAAATATTAGGGTTTGATATATTGCAAGCTTATTGTACAATTTTAATGGTGTCTCGAAGAGCCTTATGACAGTGCGTAGACTCTTTAACTCCAACAGCTAAGTGTTTTTTTTAATTATTAGTTCTACGTAATTAATAAAAACTTCAACCGTCATTCAGGAAGGGTATGCTATCCTTTGAACCTGCGCTTCTTTAGTGCATTTGTAATCATTGTCTAAAGTCAGAAATTCGTTGTTCCTATTTTATATATTAGCTTCTAAAATGTCACAATTTTTAATTTTGTTCCGAGCAAAAAGTATTTTTTGAAAACGACTTATTGAAATTCTGACTTCACATAATGAAAGAAACGTACACATTAAGCTAGTATACGGTTTCTCGATCACGCTGTATATAATAATATGTTAAACATTCACGACCACAAAACTTCTACACCAAAAACAGTCCACAAAATATTATTGTGGGCTATGATCCTAAAACCATAATTTCTCTTCACTGATCAACAGCATAAGCCCACCATTTTTCATAGATTCTTCCCCAAATAATCTAGACTTCATATCTCGAAGGGACGACGCTAACGTAAGGTCTTATTTGAAATTCGTCCATCCTCACCGGCTGATCGCTGCTGAATGCCCGGCTTGCCGAATACCCGGCTTGCCGAATACCCGGCTTTCCGAATACCCAGATTAGTGCGGGTTATCTAGCGCCACAGGATCATTTGCTCTAAGATTCCGGTGGGGCTGCGTCAGCGTTTATTCATTTGGCGATAATGTTGCCTTACACCGTGTACACACAAGGTTGGCAACGACACCAATTAACTTATTCCTGGGACTAATAACGCCATGGTCCATCTAATATGAACTGGACGGTTTGAGGAATAAACTGTTTAGAATTAAAGCTTTATCTCGTGCAGCGGGTTTCCATACTACGGCTCGCGGGCCAGAATCGGCCCACGAGTACAACTAATCCGGCCCGTGACGAGGATTCTGGAAGATCTGAATGTCATTTGCAATTGCATCAAAGGCAGAAAATGGAGACTCAAAATTTACCTTTATTGCCCTTGGGGCTTTGGGGAGAATTCGGTCTGGCCATTAGACTAACTAAAATGTTTGGAGACCCCTGGTGTTTTGGTTCTGCTTCACCGTGTAGTTGCGGTTTCGATTCCCGTCGGGTCAAATTTCCAAAATTATCTTTTCGTAAATTGTTCTGATCTAGGTGTTAATGGGACCTCGCCCCCCCCCCCTATCGTCTAATTGCCTCGTAACTCTTTCAAAGGGTATTTTGTTTGAGGATAAAAAGTTGAATTGTTCGTCTCGTTATATTTTTTATCTGGTGATAGTTTTCCGTACATATTGTCAAATATTGCCACAATGCTTTTACATTTGCTACTTCCATCATGTTGTTGGTCTACACGTTTGCTTGCTCTGTACAATCACGTGGCGACTGTAGTAATATCTGCGCCTACCGTCTGGGGAATGTCCTGATAGTATGTGGAATTAGGAGGGCGTATCTGGTACCCTTATTTGCATTTTCATGGCATAGGACATACATATTATAACGATCGAGATTGTAAATTGAGGAAGGAGGTAGAATGTATTTTCTTTGACGCCATTTTTTTTGACGGTATTTCTGTCGGCACATAAAGGGCAATTACTCGATTGCTTGATAAAACTAGCATGGTGTTAGTTAATAGCTCTGGTCAACACATGGAATACTTTTTATCTTGAATATTTTTGTCCGATAAATTGAAGAATTGATAAAAACAATAGTCTACGCACATGACGTTGCGGGCGCCGCTGGTAATTTGACGCATTTTTGGTGGTCTCACCGGTCGTCACACCAGTGTGACCAAGAGGACATCCATCTTCTTCTTTCTTTACGAAATGAAATGCGATGAAATAAAATGGATATGAATATGGCCTCACCCGCAACTTAGCGGGTATTTTGCCAGTGTCAAGTAATTCATAGCAATATTAAATTCAATAAATACACATTATAAATAACATAATAGATGTGACATGAAGAAATGAAAATGGCGTGTCAAGAGGACATCCAATCCCTCGTTGTACCACCACGGTAGAGATTGACGCACGCTCATACAATCTATCGACAAACTATCGATAGCCAGTGTCTTACTGATTGCGTTTTGTCCGATTTTTTTTTATTACTAAGTACGTTCTAAGTTTGAAAACTCACGAATACAACGGTGTCTCCTGTTTTCCTTACCTTCCCATATTACCGATAAATCAGGCTGTCCTCGTCTCACGCTTGGTTTACATTATATTATGTAAATTTAACACATTATTTCACTCTATGTTTGTCTGTGCGTCACTCGGAATCCCTTTGACGAGGGTTAGTATGGCACCTTGTTATGGTGTCGACGTACGTGTTTTTATTTATAGCACTTTGTTCCCCATAAATATTATATTCGACAGTCTATGGATTTATAGACACTGAATTCTGAAAATAATGGCGATAGTTATATTTATTAAAATATACTTATTTAGCAGCAAAATGCTTACCAATAGGAATTTGATAAAACTTAAAAATTATAAAATTTAACCGTAAACAAATAAATAATAGATTTACTATTCCTTTGTATAAGAATTTAACAAAGTAGAATAAAATATTTAATCGGTTAATCAGTAAGCAATTTCCATTCCATTTTCAAATCTATACACCCAAATAAAAAAAGAAATTCCATGTTCCATTTCCCGCAATACTCATATTATTACTAAAGGGTAAAGTTACTTTGCCAAGCTGACTAGTAAATTTTTAATGCAAATCCACGTATGGGCGTTCAATTTCTTATTTAGGGAGATCGAATCCTGGGTTTCGGCTTGGGAAAGGGCTTCTTAATTTCCATTCCCGAGATCTGAATGGTCGTCTGGAGGGCTTTAGAACAAGCTACGGAATGAAGGACCGGGACTGGTGTGGGTTGGTTGCGATGCGTTAGGAACGGAAACGTTTTGGGATTTTTTTCCTTATACACTGTGCATTAAGTTCATTACGTTTCTGTATATAAATAAATTTAAATAAAGAACCAGTAATCAAATAAAGTCAAGCTTCACACTATCAACAAAGTTTACAACAACTATGTGCATATTCTTCTATATTTTGCACAAATTGATTGAACTACATATTAATATTACTTCGTAAATATGATATTTTTTTTTACCTTTAAGTATTTTCCTTTTTACGTAAGGTTGCGCCAAGACAAAATATGAAGGCGCAGGGAATAATATAAGAAAATTTATTCGTCTGTTTAATATTCCGACCGTTCGTAGGACTTGCATAGGAATCGGCATTATGTTGTTATTAAATTATGTATTACATATTGAGTGGGTATGTGTGTACCGGGATGTTTTGGTTATTATGTGGCGCAGAATCCAATTTGTTATTACTATACCTTCTTATTAAAGTTAGGGTCTGAATATATACAAAGCTAGCCCCCAAAATTCAAGAACGTGCGTAGTTTTGGAAGGACTGTTCCTTGTGATGTAATTTATCTACACCTGCTTATAATATTCCTTCCTTCTGAAGTATTATTATTACTTAACATAATCATGTTACGTCCTTTTAAATACGATTGCTTTCTTCAATTTTTATTAAAGTTTTGACTGGGATTATGGCAAGTTTGAATGGATTTATGATCCATATTATAGACACGAATATGATTTTAATAAGCATAATAGGGATGATTACTTACTGAAACTTCGGCTATAGAAGCGACTTCATTGATCAAAATTAATTGGAGCTATATTTAGGACGACCTTTTTTTAAATTTCGGATTGCCAAATCTATTTTCATACGAACTGATTAGTATTTTTCTTATGTATTATTTCGTAGTGACCTTTGTATAGACAGATATTATATATGCCATTAAGATCTTTATTTGTTCAATACTAAGAAACTGACATGACATTTTCATCCCATAGACTCAACCGGTAATATGGTACGAGAACGAGCCGCCTGGTCAAGTGGTGATCTTGAAAGCGAACGACAACGATTCCGCTGAAAACGGACCGCCCTTCACATTTGCCCTGAACGAGTCCGCTTCCTTCGACATACGGTCCAGGTTCCTCATACAAGGTAAGTCATCTTAGTAAACATCATAAGTCAATAGATGTCTTCCTTTTTTTCGGTTGGCAATCGGCTACAAAATACTGGCAGTTTTGAGCTTAAACGACTGGGCACATGAAAAAAAAACAAGTTGACAAAACGAGCTTTAGACACTTCTTCCCCTGAAGGCCATACGATGATTTATTTGAATATCGATCATTCAGAATAGTCTAAAATAAATTAATTGTATTATTGTATTACGACTTGTTTTTAAATGACTGAATTACACAATGTGCAATAATGTATTGAGCTTATAAATGTAACATGAGTTTTGCGTCTGGATACACTCTAGGGTATGCTTGCAAACACTGGCAGTACTTGTCTTTTTATGACTTACTTATCAGCGTTAGTTAAAAAAACATATGTCATATCTACCTTAATAAGGTACATGTACTATATTCAATCAATCACATTTCACTGAAGGCAGTCAAATTTCGACTTTCACGAGTCATCTTTCGGGTACTATTTGAATGGCAATCATTCGCGACTCGAACATTCCCGCCCAGAATCGAGTTTCGATCAATTAGGGTAGTTAACATGCAATAAATGGCGTCCCGAGCCTAACTTTAACTTTGTTTTGTAAAGTGTCAATTCAATTTTGGTCGTTGCCCCTTTTGAGTTGCTGTTTTGATAATTGTGTATTGGGTATGTTTGTGTAAATAACGGTTTACATAAATGTGGCGGGAGTCTTTTTAATTTTTAAAATAGAGGCTGCCATAGTATTTATTAGCCATTGCTATATGTGTAATACGTATTGGATTTGACTCTCGAAATAATCACTGTGGTTCCGGAGCCACAACTTGTACAGAATGACGTTGAAATTTGCGAATTTTTCTATGGAACCCCGTGCTGTTGGGAATAGAACGCAATGGATTGCACAAACAGTCCTAAATATTATATTTGCAGATATCGCTATTCCAGCCACGACTCGCCTTGTATTACTGTTTATACTACAGTTATATGCAGCCTCATGAACTTCGTAATGTAATTGATTTTACGGAATCCTAAAAAAAGGGGATGTCCTCTTACATGTAATTTCTTCTACAATGTCATCTGTCCGCACCCTTGACATTAAAATGAAACAAATGTTCAACTTTATTTGGGAGACAATTAAAAGTTTGCATAAAATTAAAAGTTTGATTGTGTGGGTTCACTTAGACGTATTGGTTTCGCAGAAGAAAAACAGGAGAGCATTCCGCGTTCTGCGTTCCTCGTTCTGTGTTCCACGTTCTTTGTAATGTATGGGCTACATGGCCAAACCAAATTTCTGACTGCCTTGATTTTGAAGTACAATTATTAATCATATTTCAATATTTCATTTATTTATCAATTAATATAAACTTCGCATAACAGCCAGATTGTTAACTAAACTAACCGTTTTTTCCCACAGGCAACATTCTATCGACACTAGTCTCGTTCGATCGAGAGGAACGCAAGGAGTATAAGATACCAGTCGCCATCACGGACTCCGGCACTCCTCGCCTGACCGGCGTGTCCATCCTTCACGTGGTCATCGGTGATGTGAACGACAACCCAATGGCGCCGGGACACAGCAGCATTTTCGTTTACAACTACAAGGTATGAGTTGGCTATCTTCTGGTGTTCTTATTTTGAATTTTGTTTTTTATATAGGTTATTGCCCACTTTTTTTTCTGGCCTGTAGTCTATCGAAATATCTTAGGTTTTTGGCGGGATATAATTTCTGGGAAATATGTTTCTTTGAATATTGAGTATTCATATTTAATGTTGGTGGAACATTAACCACACAGGTGGTGTTTGAGAATTTGTACAAGTGTAGGAAATTCAAATAGAATGTCTGATACTTGACTTTTTAAATTCTTTGACGCTCGCTTTACTGGTAAGGGTAGGGAATGTCGTAAGTCATTCATAATATTATTAGGGTATCTGATTGATTAAATTATAAACAACGAACAAGAAGTTATAATCGTTACTGGCAGAACTGGCACAATTTTATAGCCGACTGCCATGAAAAATAAGAAAAATAATGACGTGTCAATGTCAAATTAACTTTGCCGCCACACGCCACTTTTTGTTTTTGATGTAATATTATTTTGGAATATTTACTTGAAAAAAAAAAAGGTTTCCATGTTTCAAATATATCTTGCATACTATCTAATATCTCCACATTTAAAATGGAAATTTTCTAACCGGTTCGTTACATAAAATCTTAAGAAGGAGAAAATACCCAATTAGTTTAACACAAATAGCGCATAAACCACAAAAAAATAACGTTAAAAAGGATTCAGACATTTACCTACATATTTCTAGGCCAATTACATTCCGAATGAAGTGTTCCGACAAAGCGCAAAAAAGATTTTTCTGATCCCTTCAGGGACCATCGCATATTTCCTTTGAACCACCGAGTAGCCCTTTTAATATCGTTCGCATTTTAGTTTCCTGCTTATATGTTTAATATCGCGTAAAGTTATTTTATGTGTAAGTATATAATATACTTACTTTCCGTTCGCATAAGGAATATGATCATGAATTGCGGCTCATCGACCCTGTACTGTCAGCAGACTACAGTATATACTATAGTATACTGGCAATACTGCCTGTATAGGTACTGCCAGTTCAGACTCGATGATTCACAATTCATAGTCCCATTCTTAATTCGGACGGATTATACTTGATCATTTTGACCATCCAGTACAATTAGCATTACCGAAATTGCACGAATAGTTTTTGTATGGGAGATATGATATTATCATATATTTGACACAGATCTAGGACCCTATATATAGACAAAATATATGAACTATTTATCGTATTGTAGATAGGATGACGCCCACATTGCACTATCATATCCAAGTTCATAGTCCCAAGGTCTATGTCATGTTTGGCATAATACCTAGCTATGGCAGTGCCCTGCCAAGCTTGGAAACTAATTGTAAATTTCATAACGCACTTGTTGGCCGAGTTGAGACAAAACATGTGGAACGACTTAACTCTTAACACGTAAATTATTCATTCCATTATAGTACCTATTGCTTCTAATATTGCACAATGTTAATTACAATAATTACTTTAAAATGGTTAATCAAGCATTAAAAACACAAATTTATTTATTATATTTAATATTGAAATAATGTTTTTTTAATATCAACATTGTTTTCTCCAACGCTATCAGCCGGAGAGGTACTTCAACGAAATATACAGTTGGAGGTATTATGTAAGTATGAATTGGCATTTTGTATGGTCTGTTGTGGTTTCTTTGCCTCCCCCTATATTTTTTGGCTTCTTCTTTTAAATGTTATTGGAATTGTATTGGATGGTAAAACTATTTTCTAGTACCTGTCTACTGAGTTCGTCAAACATTTTGTGATGTTATTTTTTATTTCTTTTTGTTTTGTCCGATATTATTTGTCCTTTTCGGTTGGTATACTTTTAAATGTACCCACTGAAGAATGGATGGTTTCATCCTTTAGTTTAAATATTCAATGATTTTAGGCTCTAGTTTTTTGGTTTCGGGAATATAATTATTACAGCATTGTAGCTTCTTGGAAAACTAAAAATATTTTTGTTCAACTGAGATTTTTGGAGCACGCCTTTAGTATAAACTTTTTAATTTTATATACTCTTAATAATTTCACTTTTAACCGAATTGTCGGCCTCCCAATATAAAGGGATATTATAAAATGTATCCTATTCTCTTTTTATCCCTACTTTTTCTCGGGTAGTTCCCATGGGAGATGAAACTTCGTAAGTAGATTTGGAACTAGATTTTACCCGCGCCCCAACCCTTAAGAACATTATATTTCTTTTAGTATCTTTATAACATGAATAAGTTATTTGAATTCCTACATTGGAAAGATGCATTTTTTATAATCAGTATAGGTACCTACAATTGTTTATGTTATCATAAATAAGTAGAATGTTCATGTATAAATCCTATACTGTTTTTTTTTAATGTGTAATATGTTACTTATAGGAAATTGCTAGCTTATTTTTTTACTTATGCTGTTAGCGCATTCAGATAGGCGGTCGGCGCGGAAGTGCTACTTTCTTGTGACATCTCAATTTTATGCAATTTTTTTTTTTAATTTATTCAATTTAAGTATAATTTCTAATATTGAAACTTGAAAAGTTTCTTATCGTCTGGTAGGTTACTTGAGTACTTATACTTAAAAGTTATTTCACTAGGTACTTAGGCCTATATAGACCTATGATACTTATACAAAGTATCCATATCTTTGTACTTCTTCATCGTAACTCAAATAGTCTCATCAAACAATATAAGACGTAACAAAAATAGTGCAAAATATTTTAACAGATGAATCAGTAAGTTATATGGATTACGTTGATGTATAAAATAATTGTGTAAATTGTATTTTTTTTAATTTTTTTTTAATAAGGTGCACCATCTTTGTTTGGCCGTGCGCTTAGTGGGAGTGTCTTTTTGAATTTCTAATAATTTGATCGATGATTGATTGAATGTTATCATTATAACCTTCTGCCGGATCAGTTAAAATATTTTACACTAATATTTTTACATCCTATATTAATCAATAAAATAGTTATTCCACACAAATTCAACTCATTACTTTGAAATGTTACTCCAACTTGTTTTACGAGTACTATTGCCCAATATAAAAATCACGTACCTACTTAGTACTCCTAATTTTTTTCTCTCGAGGCATTTATTTTATTCTTCAAACCATACGGTGGTTCACACTAAATGCTAACAAATACACGTTCTTTTCAATTGCGTATGTGCGCATAAAATCTTTGTTGAATTTTCAATTGAAATTTCATATTACTTATCACGGAGACCGATTAACGTGATAATGCCTATTCTTTGCATTGAAGGTATTATTATAAATCTCGTCGCTATGACAGTGTAGTTAGTTTTAGCGTTTTAATGTCTTTAATTAACCCACGAGTAAGTAAGTATTATATTTAAAAAAATATGGTACTTAGTATATATTTTCTGAAAATTGTATACAACCCTATTCGTAAGGCCAGTTTCATTATACAATTTGTATTCAACGCAGTGCCTTAAGGGTCATGAATTATGAAAGTGTCTCTGCGTGCGAGAACCGTTGCTTATATAGAGCTTCATTTACTGTATACGATCCGATCGAACAATATCGGTACGATTTCTGAAAATAAAATACATTAGGTACCAATCTATTTGTAGTAACCAGCCGAAACGGCTGAAAACAAATAGGTTTTACATATACACCCATCCAAAAATATATTTAAAAACTAGTAGCCGATTGTTACTTTAAAAAAATAGAATTTCTTCATTCTAACTTAGTCAAAGCTACAATGGTACTAGTTAAAAGACCTAGGGGTCGAGTATCCAAAAATACCTCCTCGGTGCTCTGGGGTACTCAAAAAATATATTCTCCAAATTTCAGATCTCTAAGTCCAAAGGTTTAGGTTGTGCATTGTCTGCCAATGTCTGCATTAGTGTTAAGAATGTTATGCAATAGAATACTAATGGGAGTCATTCAGATTCGAAACTTTTTATACTATTTATTAAATCGGGTCGGCTACTGTAAATAAAAACTTTTGTGTAAACAGTAAACTGTTTTACAGTTATTCATTGTAAACATTACTGCCGATTAGACATTAACGTTGGAAAGGTTACGTCAACACTGAACGAATGACGTAAATAAACAATTCTAACTAATTAAATAATAATTGGTATTGTTTTTGAAAACCATATGACAGCACAACATTTTAATTAATTACGATAACTGTATAATTGTGTTATGTAGACTAAATTAATTAAATATTTTCTGAGTTTATAAAAATGTCCCAGGATCCCAGGTTTGCTAACATACTTGACTTATTATTCAATGACAATGGAATCGTATGTGCGGCCTATGACAACAATGACGATTAGTAGGCCATTTTCAGCCCATTGCAAGTCAAGTAATGTAAAAGCCTCTACGAATGGCCCAAGTTATTATCCTATCTGTAAGGCCAAGTTGTAGGGCCCCTACAAATTGGCAGGTCAAGAGGCCAGTTGGCCCTACATATCCGCCCTACAGTTTAGGTGCCAACCATTTAGCAAACCTGCGGCACAGACCTAGCAAAAAATTTAACTAATATTTCAATTTGTATCTAAATATACGGATGAATGAGAAGGCTATACTTAGTACAATTAATTGTCCAATCTTTGTTTTATAAAGCTACAATTAAAACCCAATTCTCTGGAATTTTAATACAGATGAGTTTCCATTACCTCCACTCCCGGTCGTCTATTGTTTCGGCTTAATTCAGCGGTTCTAGCTACACCTCAATGAACCAGTCTTCCCCAGGTTCGATATAGGCTATAAACCTTTACGATAATGCCTTGTTTTATAATAGTACATTGCTATTAAAATGTTAATTTTGCGCTTTAATGAATGTTGGTTTAGTGCGGTGCGTACGACGCGGACGTTAAAAGGATTACGTGGAGAAGCGAGATTTTACTGCGCTGTCCCGATTCCTAAGTTATGGTTCCTGCCGATACGTGGTGGATGTGTAATCTTTTATGACAATGGAAATGTAATACTACCTAGTACGGTAAAATTACATTATTTTACTAAGATATGTCTGCGTCTATAAATAACCGTGTACTGACCGTGCGATCTACTTCTGCTCGCTAAGTCGAAAATAATTTTCCAAATCGGTTCATAAGTGACGGAGTTCTGAGGTAACTAACATAAAAGACAAAACAATCGAAATGAGAACCAACTCCTTTTTTTGTAGTCGGTTAAAAAAGGACCTGCAATTAGATACTAAAACGGTTGCATTGTTCGTGAATCGCATATAACTTGCGCAATAATGTAGTATTGGCAACTCAAGTTATTTGTTAGCTCGTTTTAACTATGAGCGTGCGGTTTAAACCGGGGTTTGCGTCCGAAACTCCTAAACGCAAACTTTGCCCGGCGAAAATCTATTGGCGGCCATAATTGACTTGTCGCCAGCAGTTTTCGTTCCCAACTTTGAAAATGAGGTAATTCCCTTATAATTACAATTTCCTTGTTGTTCAAATATCACCTTTTAAGGGGGAAGCTCAGGGTCAGAGCGCGAAATTCAAAATGTCAACTTAATACATCGAAACATCCAATGCAGAATGGTAATATCGCAAAACACTAAATTACATCGTAAAGATGTCCAACTTTTTCGTAAAAAAATAAAAACCATTGACATTTTGAATTTCGCGCCCTGACCCTGAGCTTCCACCTTAAAATAAATAACAACAATTTACTGTCGTAGGGTACATACGATGTTAAAAGACGTGTTATACTTACCGAACAATTGCCTCCAAATTTACAGAAAGCGATTTTCTTCTGTAAAATCCTTGATAATGCCATTGTAAATTACTTGAAAACATCTATAAATTTAAGGGTGAAATACTTTACGGCGACGGTCAATGACTTCGTATTTTCGCGTACCTGATAATTACTAAATGAAACGGAAAATTAACGCTTGGTACATTCGACCCGAATGAAATTGGTTTAATTAGTTATAACGGCTGGCATTATTATTAAAGCGGAACGTTACTGGGAGGGTTAAAAGGCATTTCTGCACGAAATCAATGAGCCGAGAGGGCGAAGTAGGTAAATTAGGATTCAATAAAAATAATGTAGAAGAAATTTCTAAACAAAAGGTTTGTCTATTGTCAGCCTTTAACAAGAATTAGTTAGGTACTTACATTCTTCTACCGTTTTTATGTTTTTTGTGGATATGGTTTATTTCTTTCTGTTTATGTATTTTTTGTTTATGTCTTAGTGCATAAGTATGGCTATTAAGGGCCCTTGATTTTTGAAATGTGTAAAGAAACATTCCCAATAATTCATAATTCATAAACTTGGCGAAATAGCCACGTACCGACCAACCGAGCCGCTTTGTACAGCTCATTTGCTTCGCTCAGTTTTCATTTGTTTCTTATTAATACTGAGGATGCCGCGCGCGGGATAGGCCCGAGCACTACTCCGCCACGGACACTCGGTTGGTCAGAACGCAGCTATTTACTGTCAACTGATGAGTCATTTAAGAAAGTAATGTAAATATGCTTAGACAAGGAATTAATTCATAAAAATTCCCGTCACGAGTATACTAATAAATATTTATATTAACATTCGGGACCTATACTTAACCAAGTCTATGTCCTGAAGTGATTCTGGGCCCATTTATCAATCTACGTGTTAACAACTAGACCCAAAAAAAAAACTTATGTCCAGAAGTTCTTATACTATACTAGCCAAAAAGTACCTTTTTCAACTGCATTGGAAGTGGCTTTACTATGCCAGTGGCAACGTTAAGTATGAACTTCTAAAGCGGTTCAAATTGTATAATTTCCTCCAGGGCGAAGCACCAGACACAGAAATCGGTCGTGTCTTCGTCACCGACCCTGACGACTGGGACTTAGGAGACAAGCGGTTCATGTGGCTGCCGTCATACGAGCAGAGGAGCCCTTACTTCGATGTCCACAGCAACACTGGCATGATCACCATGAAGGAGGGAACACCTAACGGATCTTATTTGTTGAAATTCAATGTGAGTAATCGTGCTTGGGTTCGATTCACCTGGCGAGCAACCCGGTAGGGGCAAGCTTCGTGTGATGAGCACAAATGTTTATACCTGAGTCATGGATATTTAATATATATACAAGATTTATATACTAGGATAGCACCCCAGTCTACTATAGGTAAACATAATACAAGCGTTGCTCATTTAGTGACCGTTCTTAGAGTGTTTGTCTGGTTATATTATTATTCACTCTTTCATCTAGCTGCAGTAATGTTAACGTAAGTAGAAAATATGAAAGGGAAAATGGGACTTCATTCCAAATTAACTATATCTGAGTCTATTCTATTATTTGTCCACCTGTACTGTCCTGTCCAAATTCCCGTAGAAGAAACCACTTTACTTATATTCCGAAATTTTCAGGTTACCAGTTTTTTTTCATTCCCTGTAAACCTTATTACGAACTGACTTTTACGAATACCATATCGGTCCAGCCCTTATCAAGTGAGACGTTTACCAACGAACAGCATTTCATTTTCATTTATATAGATTAATAAATTACTGGCCCGTTTTAGGTGACAGAAGAAAACGAACCGCGGGTGCCATACCACTGGGTGGAGGCGACGGTCAACGTCACGATCAAGGAGATACCCGAAGAGGCTGTGGACAATTCGGGATCAATACGATTCGCCAACATCACCGCTGAGGAGTTCATTGTTCCCGAAGCAGATGTGAGTAACATTTTAACAACTGACCGTTCTTGAAGATATATTTGTTTTTTTTTCTAAGCAACACTTCAACTAGTAGTGGTTGCCTTAGCCCCTATACCAACTAACCATAAGTGCGTTCTAGAACACGTCAATAGTATAACCGCTAAGCTTACGTTTCCAAGATGTACGTATAAGGGCTTTTAGTACGATTTTAACCGTATTTAAATGCCGATAGAGTGATAGAACGCTGCTGGAGCAAGAATAGAACGGTATTTGATGCTGTCAAAACTGGTACTAAGTCCCCAGAGGGTATAGGCGATATTTATTAATCTTGTATAGCCACAGGTATATCAAAATATCGGTGCTGCCTCTCATTCGGTTGTCTATGAATATCAAGGGCACTAATCTGAGGCTAGAAACACTTTATCAAAATAATAGATTCTCAAGTTTTCATTTGGTAACATTGAAAATGTTTTTGCGTCGTTAGTTACAACTTTCGGCTTGCTTTTACCGTCCATTGTTCTGCGACCTATTAATTTCTAAAGATCGAATAAAAGATTGATGATCTAAAACTTTCGAGAACGCTATCAGAATCAGGACCTAATTGTCTCAGTAGTCTGAAGGCCTGACCTTGTCCCGAATTGGAAGTAAAGTTTGATCCGAGAATTTCATTGGGTTTAGTTAACGACTTTGTGGCTTGCGGGTAATTGGGCGTGTTGGGGCGGGGGGCGAGGGGAGGAGTGGATACTTAAGTGTGCAAATACGATGCTGTCTCTGCGTTCATTAGTCAGAACGTTAGTTAGCATTCGATGCTAGATTATGTAGTTAGGTAGAGGAATCATTGGTTTATTGACGGTGGTATATATTTTTACCCAAGGGCTGGGCATTTCCTCGCTCAGCGAGTAGCTTTGGCTATTCATCGAGGAAATGCGGCCAGCATCTTGGGCACGCTACTGCATGGGCCAAAATTTTTACACTTTTTGTAAATATTAAGTAGCTTTTCTATTCTCTTTTTATTTATATTTGTTTTTATAATAATGTAATTATCATTAAATTATAAATGTGAAAGTTTGGATGGATGTTTGTTACTCAATCACGCCAGAACGGCTGAAAAGATCTGGGTGAAAGTTGGCACAGAGATAGATTATAGTCTAGAATAGCACATATACTTTTTACCCCAAAAAAAGGCACAGTTCCTATGGGATATAATACAGCAACCGCGCATTTGCAAAAGGACATAGAGGTAAAGGAGATACTTTTTAATCGCGGGCAGCACCGCGGGGCGCAGCTAGTTAAGAATATTTTTTTTATAAATAATCATATTTTGTCGTATAATATTAAGCACATGGCACGAGGTGAGTCTATACGCTATGAATGTATAATTCCAACGCACACTTTTTTTATAAAATTGTAAATTTTATCTGACCTCTCTTTTCCCCAGGGTACGAGTAAAAAGGAAAAGCTCCACCGTCGTCTATCAGAACTGTACAACACTTCGATGGACAATGTGGACGTTTTCACCGTTTTCACGAAGAATGTTGTAAACGATAAGTTTTTGGATGTGCGGTTCTCCGCCCACGGGTCGCCTTACTATCCCCCTGAGAAGTTGGATAGCATGGTCAGTGGGATCCAAGAGAAGGTATGTAGACTAAATCGAGATTTTTTTCAAAGATTACCTACCATTATCAACGTCGATGCTTTCAATGACTTGCACAAATCGATAATGAAATTCGTGCGTAATCGAATCAATCGACTATTCAAATTTTCATTCGATTGTTAAGGGTTTTAGAACTTAATTTACGTTGAGTGGACATTTGTCATTTTTCAAACTGTACTATCCCATTATTATTAATTGATTAATATTATAAATGTGAAAGTTTGGATGCATGGATGTTTGTTACTCAATCACGCCAGAACGGCTGAACGGATCTGGATGAAATTTGGCACAGAGATAGATTATATTCTGGAATAGCACATAGGCTACTTTTTATCCCGGTAAAGTGTATGGTTCCCGTGGGATAGATTTGTTTTAATTTTTCATAGAGCAAGTAGTTTAGGGGTCAGAAAATGACATGACGACAATTTTTTTATCACTGGTAACACCGCAGGGCACACCTAGTGGTTTATATGTACCTAAGTTATTGTTATTGTTTGTTCGACGAAAGTCAATTTGCATTCCCTACCACTAATTTAATTTAATAAAATGCCGTTACAATATTAAACTTCGCCGAAAGCAATTTAGCATAATATGTTTTGTACATCGAGTAATAGATTCCAAGGAAATTAACAGAATGGACTTGCCCTTGAACTTGCTCGAGTTCAAGGTCGTTAAACGACCTCTCACCCTACACCCTGCTATAAACTGGGAGATATTTACACTGGAATATTATTGTTATCTTCGACGATTTGATTATAGCTAACAACGTTCTGTCACGACAACCCATTTTGTGGACAATTCAAAATTAATCTTGTTTTGTGCTCCCGTGGACATAAGGTTGAAATTCGCGTGTACAACACAAATCGGCATGGTTTTAGGACTTCTACACGTGCTCGTGACGCTCAGTCTGTATAATTTCTTTGTCTATGGTTTTGAGCAAGTTTTATTTACTTACTAACCTTATTAACTCAGTGGGTAGTGACCCTGCAATCTGTGCTGGGGGTTGGGCTGTAGTTCGAATCCGGGTAGGGACAAACTTCGTGTGATGAGCACGAATGTTTGTACTCGAGTCACGGATGATTAATATCTATATAAGTTATATATACTGGGATCGCCCCCAGTCCATATTACGGCACCCATAACACAAGCGTTGCTTAGTGTGGGACCGTATAGTCGGTGTGTTCGTCTGGCGATATTATTATGATGTTCATCACTTGTAGTAAAAGATGTGAAGTCCACCAACCCACAATGGGTAAGCTTGGTGGCCTATAACTTGAAACCCGTCGTATTGAGGGTAGGCCTGTGTAGAAAAGGAGGAATTATTTGTGAAAATGCCGACTCTAATATGGGTATACTCGTAGCTTGCATTTCTTTTTAATTAACGGTTATATTTCGTCGCGAAAAATTAGAGATATCCTAACTGGGGTTACAATTTTTTTTTCTTCTTACCAGCTCGAAGACGAACTCCAAACCAAGATCTACATGGTGAAAATTGACGAGTGTCTGATAGAGAAGGAGCAATGTGAGGATTCCTGTCGCAATGTGCTGATGAAGAACAACGTACCTCTCTCTGTTTACACGAATACCACTAGTTTTGTGGGCGTGTCGGCGAGGGTTGAGTCGGAATGCACTTGCGATGTGCCAGTGCCTCTTGTGTGCTTAAATGGAGGTAGGTTGTAACTGTTGTTGTCTTGTTAGCAGTGATAGCCAAGTTGGTAGAACGCTTGCCTTGGTAACGAGGATTGAAGGTTCAAACCCCGGCTCGCACCTCTGGGATTGCAGGATTTCATGTGTGAATTTAATTTTTAACCACAATTTTCACTTGCTAAACGGTGAAGGAAAACATCGTGAGGAAACCTGCATGTCTTAGAGAACTCCTCGAAAGATATGTGAAGTCCACCAACCCGCACTGGGCCAGCGTGGTGGACTATGGCGTAATCCTCCTCGTATTTAGGGGAGGCGCGTGCCCACCAGTGTTGGAACTGTTATCCTGTAGATCAGGGATTCCCTAAGTGGTCGATATTGGTTTCCCAGGAGTCAACATAAACGAAAATTGATTTTGGGGTCGACGAAGTCTAAAAATCGAACACTATTAATTAACACAAGTTCTTATTTGAAACTTTCAAGATACTGTATAAGTTGCCACCTTGTTATGAGACCGACACATATTTTAGTAGGAAGTATCATTGTTTTATACGAGTTTGTTTTTCTCATAGGTACCCGATTCGCTGACAAGTGCGAGTGTCCCGAAGGTCTGTCGGGGCCGCACTGTGAGCAGACTTCGATAGGTTTCCACGGGGATGGGTGGGCGATGTACGCGGCGCCGCCGGCGTGTCATGAAGGTCACGTCACCTTGACCGTGACCTCGCACTCCAGCAACAGTCTAGTGTTCTACCTGGGTCCGTTGAGGCACAACCCGCTCTTGGACGTTCAAGGTTTGTTTGTATATTATTCGATTGGTCTTCCCGAGGGTAACAGACTCTGCTTACACCCTTGATGTGGTATGCGCTATTATTAATTTCTAAGCATTAATAGACTCTGTTCAAGCGTATAAATGAAATCATAAGAAATTATTTGTGTCTGGGTTTATTCACAAAACTAGTATTTCTCACGGGTGACATAAAAGTAACAATACAATGGTCAATATTTTTTCTTTCAATGGCCAGATGTAACATTCTGTTAAAACCTAAACCTTTGTATTCAAATCTTAACAGCTATGAATATTTCGAAAGAAATTAAATGTAAGCCGCACACGACCGACAATTTCGGTAAATTAAAAATTGTTAGTGTGTACCCAACCTAATTTTTCGCCTTCAGTAATTTAGAAGTTTGTTGTATTTAATATTAGTTTCAAAAGGATCGAACAAAGAGCCGTCTCCTTTAGGAACTAAATTAGCTGAATACGTTCTTTAATTAAACTGTCGGCACAAGAGACAAAAATAATATAATTTTGTGCCGGCATTTCAAAAACTGTGCCTTAACGTTTTGTATTTTGTTATAATAATTCACGAATAAAAGCTTTTAAGTACGTACAGTCGCTACCGAAAAAAATCCACGTAAAATTTCCCCCGCATAAAAATGAAATATGTGTCTAAAATCAAAATCCAATTAGGGCGGCCCTCGGAACAACATCGCCATTCTGTCGAGCCCTCCAATTAGAATCACGAAAAATGTCACCCGTCAAATGTCGACCCTCTTGATACAATTAAATAATTGATTTGAATATTTAGGTTATTTTTCGAACGTTTTACTGTAAGTCAAGATAGCTTCTAGGCATTGAATAACTCTTAAACGCTTAACTACTCATTGTGTTTATTATGGAGTTAGTTCAAACTTACGTTGTTATGATTTAATCTAAACTATTATTTATTATATTGATTTCTTATATTTACGCGAATACTACACATTGAAATAAAACTAATCTTACGATTTTATCGGGTTTATAACGGGAGCACCATTGTCCTCCCGTGACCATAGTTGCTTTCAAGCAGCCGAAACGTCGGGAACGTAAAAAACCTATTATAAACGCGATAAAATCTGTAAGATTAGTTTTATTTCAATATTATTTATTAATTTCTCGTTTCCGAGATTATTTTAAAAATTACGGCACACAGCGGTGACACATCGCAATATGTAGTACAAATTTAAAGCAAACTCTTAAATGTGCCACTCGATAAGTTTTATTTCGTAATGTATTTCCCTGGTTAAAGCAAATATATCTCGGGAGTGTGCCAAATTGCCAATCCGGGTAAGTGGCGAGTCCACAACGGGCCAGCCCTGAAGGAACCAGTAAATTTGTGTCAACTGTACCTCGCCAAAGCGTTTACTAAATAAAATCTTAATCGTGTTGAATTTTTAAGACAGTTTTCTGGCGAACATTTTCAATTTTTATTTAAACTCAAGTTACTTTGTTTTTCTTTTTGTAATGAAGAATTGAATGAATAAATAACAAATTACTTATATAACATTTTTTCTTTCTTAAACATAATTGTTGGGAGTAGGTTTTTGCAAATTTTATTTGGAATCCTCAGAGCGCGACTCCTACTTACTCTCGTCCAACTTTGAACTTATTATATAGAACCAAAAAAAATCCTATATGGTTTTATAACAGATCATAAAATATAATCCCAAAATCCTAACTCATAATACCGGCTTACCCACGGCATAAGGAATATTTTCTATTTTCTGTAGTCCAATCTATTTCGCATTAAGTTTCTTTTCTTTTTTCAACTCCGCACCAAAACTTGCCAGCAACGCTCATTATACAGTGTTACCAAGCGACTATTCGACTTAACAATGTTGCCACAATGAACATGTCACAGTAGATTGGCGAAACAACTTGAATAATGATTTCCTTTGTAACTTACAATAGCTCGAAAAAATATGCTTTATATTTCCCTCCAATCATGGTGCATGGCTGGTAATAAAAGCAGGAACTACCAATCAGAACGCCCCGTTTGCATTCTTGGTAACTTGGGTCACCTCGGCTTTATGGTTTTGTTTTATTTATTAGGGCTACCACGTTTTATAGAGAGTCGTTAAGAGTGGCATAAAATCACCGGTTGGTGGTTTTTTTTCTTAAGTAATAACATACGAAAGGTATGGTTCCGATGCTCTTAGCGCGCCACGCCACGACACATAAATGTGTGTCAACACACATATATCTAAAATAAAGCTCTACCCAAAGTTATTTGGCTCTACGGAAATAGGTATATGTGTGAGTAATATCTGAGTATATATGTGAGTAATATGTGAGTATATGTGTACGTGGCCGTATTAAAATCCATCATAAGCTATAGTAGGCCATAGACAGCAATAAATATTATTATAATTCCCATAACCTAATACCATATTCCGTGATCATTATCAGTGTTCTATATTCTAAATCGAAAGCGAATAAAATTAGGAATGTCTCACGTAATCCACCATGTTTGGCGCCTCTTCACGCACGTGAAGGTTGTAATGATTTTATAATGATCCCATAATGACTGACAGCCTATAGAGCATTATGATTTATGAATCAGAAATATCGCGTGATAGGTGGGAGCCGTGGACGTAATAATGATAACAGGACTAGGCACTGCATAGTAATGTGGTATAATAGACCTCGTGGTCTTGTGGTACAATCGTAGGCTGGTCACCACACTAGAGCGGATAGTCTTGGGTTTGTTTGCCGCGCTTGGCAAATTAGGGTGTCTGTTCGCAATATTTCCTGGTATAAGTATTACTAAGAAACTTGCCTCCAGTCCAGTAGGGTACCTATAAAACAGGGTAGGGTATAGTATTTTTTTTGCGATACGATTAAGAATTCAAAATAATGAACTATTTTTGGAATCGACTAAGAATGTAAAAAAGTCCGATTAGTAAATTTTACCTGAGTACTTGTAGACGATATTGATTTCCTATATTCTCGCGAATACTACACATTTAAATAAAACTTATTTTACAAATGTTTATCTCGTTTATTTTCCGTTTTTACGTTCGCGACGTTTCGGCTGCTTTACAGCAACCATGGTCACAGGACGACAGCTACATAAAAACATAAAATAAACGCGATAAAATCTATAAAATAAATTTTATTTCAATACTTATATGCGATGTTGTTTTTTTTTGTCAACAGATTTCATGTCCCTAGAACTGGTGGACGGGTTCCCCGTTCTCCTAGTGAACTACGGATCGGGTACGACACGGTTGAACAACAGCGTTGTCCACGTAGCTGATGGTAAACCTCACCTCATCGAAATAGTCCTTATGAGGAGCTCCATAGAGATGTTTGTGGATCGGTGCAAATTGTCAACCTGTATGAGCCTCGCTGCGCCCACTGGACCTAGGGAGATATTGAACGGTGAGTAACAATTGAATGTTGTTGAATGGCCGCCAGCACGCCGGTCGCCTCCAGCGTTGTAGTTTCTTAGGGGTTTTTGGATAGGATTTTTTTTGAATAATATGACAAATGAAAGTTCATGTTGTTGCTGAGTGTTTTGCTGTCTATTGTATATGAATTAACTTTTTTTATTATATCAAAGACATTATATCACAACCCTTTCTCTATGGTTTTACACAAAACTAATTGTCTATTGTCTTGACTTATGCATAGAATATAGATAAGTGACAGTGACAGGAGTGCTATTCATTTTTGCTAGCGCCGTCTAGTGTTCGATTAAGTAAGCGTTTTGAGAACACTAGATGGACCATATAATAAAGGAGACCAGCCAACTACGCAGGAGATAATATGTATAGTGTACAGATGTATGCGCAGGCGCATGTGTAATCTCTCTGCTCGTACTATCATAACCCGATTTAATGGCAATCCGACACGGTCGGGATTTTAATTGATGAATTCTTCATTTTGATAGTTTTGTTGATATTTTGGTTTTCTTAAAAATACATTTTTTACAGCCTGATTAGCGCTGTTGGTAGTGACCCTACTTTCCGTGCCGGTAGTGACAAACTTTGTGTGATGAGCCCAAGTGGGTGTTTAATATCTATATAAGTAATATATACTGGGGACGCCCCCAGTCCATTGTACGGTACCCATACTACAAGCGTTGTTTAGTGTGGGACCGTATATTTATAAATCAATATTTTTTTTTTTAATAAACTCGTGTTGATTTTTTCTTCGGTCTGACCAGAAATCTTTGTCCTCAGTGAACGGTCCCCTGCATCTTGGAGGCGTGAGTATAGACATGGAACATGTAGCTCGCTCATTCAGCTGGCGGCACGTACCCACCAACCAGAACTTCGTGGGATGCATCAGCAACTTCACGTATAATGATTTTGTGAGTAACAATAATACTGCTGATCGTATTTCGGTCATAGCGGCCTATTAAAAGGACACTAGCGAACTATAGTGCACAAGTAAAGTAAAAGTAAAGTGGTAAATTTTATTGCAGTTTAGACATTTGACTTGGTAGGTTAAGTTGCGGTTCCGAACGAGGCGGAAACCTGTATCTTGGAAACCTTATTAGTTTGCTTTATAATAGTTACAATTGATAGAACTAGGCGATACATGGCGGATATCCATTGTTAAATAAATGGGGGTGTGGGGTCCCGTCACTCGTGTTAGATAGTTTCTTGACTAACATCCAAGAGGAGTTCGGTGTTGCTGGCTTCTTTAATTATCGATCACACTTTTTTGGTTTATAATTGGAAAAGTTGACAAGCCGAGGGTCAGTGGTGGGTTCCTGTTCCCCCATTTGTTTATAATAGTTAAGCACATTATTATAGTCTTATATAAAAATTGCGCGTGCGTACTTCTGTCACTTAAAGTTCAATGGGATGGCAATCCGTCATGATCGGAGAGTGATCAGGCCCAGAACTGACGGCTTTACGTGCTCTCCAAAACATCAGCAAGTGATAATCACGGTTGAAAATAAGAGATTATTGTTATGTCCTTATATTGTTTGTTGTACTTGTATAAATTAGAAATGTTTTGAACATATTACTAAGTAATTAGCTCTAAGCGAAAATGTCCTTAAATGTGTAGGTAGTAAAGTCCCTGATTGTACGTATTTGGTTTCAATGTGTAACATAGTATTATTTCTATACAGATGTACAACTTAGGTAACCCATCGCTGCACAAAAACGCCGACCCCAGCTGTCAGCGGAGTATGTTCACTGCCGTGACTTTCGGCATCGACACTAATTTCCTCGTCGCAATATTAGTCTGTATCGTCATATTAGCGAGTAAGTATACTATTCAAAATTTGTATTAGGATTTTGTTTTATTAAACAAAGTCCATATGGTCTAATAATAAAGTACTGAGCAATGACCAGTTGAGAATTTACATGATACAATCTGAGCTCATGTTTACTGCTGGTCTAGAAAATTTTATTATGTTGTAGCAAGAGTCGCTATTTATTTAAATGTCTTTGCGGAACGAAATATCTATTCGTAAGCATTATTAGTTAATCTGTGCCATTACATAATGCGTTTATTACCTAATCAATAAGTCCTTGATTCTTTTCTTAATCATAATAAAAAAAAAACTTTAACAGAACCGTCTTCAAAAATCTAAAAAGAAAATAATAATCTAATCTTGAAATCTACCTTATCTAACTCAATCAAATATGTAACGAATGTTGATTCGGAAAAATGGTATCAGTCTAGTAGTATATCCTTCTAAATAAAAAAAATATTTTACAAATCGGTTCATAAATGACGGAGATCTGAGGTAACAAACATTTAAAAAATACATAACCAAATTGAGAACCTCCTTTTTTAATTCATAATACCAACCAAAAAATATTTTTATATAGCCATTCAGACTCTTAATCACTAATTGACACAGAGTAAATATTAAATTAAATGGGTTTACCCATATTCTAAATTCAAGTTCCTTTCCAGTACTGCTGCTGGCTGTGGTGGTGCACCGTAGACGCGCAGACGCGTGGGCTGAGAAAGAACTAGACGACATCAGGGAGAACATAATTGCGTACGAAGACGAGGGAGGCGGCGAAGGCGACGCGGGCTACGACTTGCACGTGCTAAGGCAGATGTACGACGGCCCGCTGCCGGACACTGACAACTTTATACAGGGCAGAGGTCAGTAGTTAGTAGTTTCAAATTTCGAACATCGCAGGAACAGTATTTTGTTTCTGCGATGTTCGAAATTTGAAACTAGGCGTTGATTTCATTCGTGCGGTAGTGTTCAATAATTGTACGTATTGTTTTCATCCCTCTCACATCACGGATTACATAAACAAGTGTGACAGTGATAGTATGTTTTCTGGATGAACTTGTTTCTGCTTACCCTAGTAAACATAAAATAAGTAGTTCTTATTGAAATGATTTTAACATTTAGTGTATTAGTGCAAAGCTGCTGTGCCGTGACGTCACCATCACAAGTCAGCGTGTGTGTGACAAAGGTAGAGCTTGTTCTAAACTTACGATGTACGATATTACGAAAATTATTTTTTAGGATGTCATTAAAAAATCAGTACTTTTGATTTGAAAAACATTATTTATTTCAATAACATAGTATACTCCCCAATTAACAATGTTCAAAAAATAAGCAGTCACTTAGGTACCGAATTTGAATTCCTCAAAACTATAAAATTATAATAATAATACCAGCCCTTTTAATGGCCCACTGTTGGGCACGGGCCTCCCATCAATGCAAGGGTAATTAGGCCATAGTCGCATCACGCTGGCCCAGTGCGGGTTGGCGGATTTAACACGTCTTTCGCGGGCTTTTCTCAGACATGCAGGTTCCCTCACGCAGATTTCCTTCACCGTTAAGCAAGTGGTAATCATGGTTGAAAAATTAGATTGGCACTTGTAATCCAGAAATCTGAGATCTGGAAATCTGAACCTGCGATCCTCGTTACCGAGGCAAGCGTTCTACCAACTTGAATATCACTGCTTCTCTCAAAACTATTCCACTTAAACTCCAACTGAAGTATTACACACAAGCAACGTTGATTTTATAAATACAACGTTAGAAGCGATTGCTAACAGAAAATATAGGGCAAACCTATAAATAACATCTCCAAAATCAATTTATTCGGAAAGCAATCGGAGAAAAAACAAATGTAATGTGAAGTGAAGATCATTTCTCAACCTGCCCGAGCTGAGGTCAACGGTGATCGTTATTGAAATCAGACCAGCAGTGTGATTTTGAAACCTCGGAAATCGGATTCGGATTCGGAACGGTAGTTTGCGTCTACGAAGTTAGTTTAATAATGGTAGGAAATAGTAGAAAAAATATTGATCACGAAATTTTAACTAATACGGGTTTTTTATGATAAAAGCTTCAAACTTATAACCACACACAAGAAATAATAAAATAATAAGATCGGTACAAAAAATAAAAAAACTAACACGTAGGCTTAGAAACGTGAATATCAAAAATAACAAGTGTTCAACTTAATGTTTGATTTATGTGGTTATAAGTATGAATTTTTTTATCACAAGAAACTGTAATAGTTTAGATTTTGCGTTCAATATTTTTTCCACTATTTCCTACCATTATTAAACTAACTTCGTAGACGCAAACTACCGTTCCGAATCCGATTCCGATTTCCGAGGTTTCAAAATCACACTGCAGGATAGATAGACGCCAATATTAGTCTTATCAGTGGTGGGTTTAGGTTACATGGAATTTGTTTGTATGGCAATTTTCATTTGACAATAGGGTGTTTGACTGAATGAAAAACTTAGCTTTAAATGGTAGTCATCCTATAAGGTTATAACTAGGCTTAGGCTTTTTATAATTAAAAATCTTCATTTTACTGCAAAAATATGGATTAGTTTCTTGTAAATCATAAAATATTTTTTTTTTGTTTTTGGTTCGGTCACGTGATCAAAAACGCTCTGGATTGTTGGTTAATGCGCTGTGACGTCACACCGTCGTAATCAGTGTTAGGTAGCTCGTTGGTGTCGGGTCGTCTGCACCAATTGGTAATATTTGGGATTTTAATGTGATTCCAACCATTTTTTTCACAAGGGTCACGTGGCCCGGGTACATTTGGGTTCATCACACCGAGTTTGCCCCTAATAGGGTGACTACTAACTGCGGAAATCTGGTTGTCAAATGGCCCATACAAATTCTTGCAAATAAATAGTGGATAAGATTTATCACGGCCTGATTAGCGCAGTGGTAGTGACTCTACTTTCTGCGCCGAGGGTCCCGGGTTCGAATCCTGGTAGGGACACAAGCCGGTCATGGATGTTTAATATGTATATAAGTATTATATACTGAGTTCGCCCTCAGTCCATTGTACGGTACCCATAACACGAGCGTTAAGCTTAAAGTGGGACCGTATAGTTGGTGTGTTCGTATGGCGTTTATTTATTCATAAAACATTTCTATACAGGTTTGGTGGGCGCAGCTCCAGATATATCCGGCTTCCTGGACGATAAGAAGTCGGTCCTGGATAGAGATCCGGACATCACTCCGTACGACGACGTGCGTCACTACGCTTACGAGGGAGATGGCAACACAAGCGGATCCTTGTCTTCGTTAGCGAGCTGTGAGTATCCTTTGTATATAGAGTGTAAGGAGTATGATAACGAAAATTTTGGGTAAAGGTTACAATTAATACCTATAATAAAATTATAGAACTCATTTATGTCGAAAGTCTTGAGCTAGAAAGGTGGCAATTTTTGAGCGCGCAATGTATCGTATCGTACGCGAACACAACACAGCGCTCCGTGCAATACCCGACGCGTGCGTATGACGAGCGCGCTCGATCGTATCGAGTTTTAATTTACATTGCAGGTTTAGGTCTTAATTAGTAATCATGGTATTAAGTTAAGATAGACTTCTATTATAATTTAATGCTAAAATAAATTTAAAAAGAACTGAAAAAAATGCGTAGAATTAATGTAGAGATCGACAGAAAACTCCAAGTCTGGGGAATATAATGAAAATGAACCAGCGTCTCGATTTCAAGCCCAGCCTTCTACCAACTAAACTATAACTTTTTTTTACAATGGACTTTTATTATCTGTTAAATAACAAATGTATGTTCTTGCTTACTCTAAGGTACGGACGACGGCGACCTCAAATTCAACTATCTATCAACATTCGGTCCTCGTTTCCGCAAGCTAGCGGACATGTACGGGGACTCGGACGACGAGCGACCCCACGAGGAGTCGTGGTGCTAGCGCCACGCGTGGCTCGTGTAGCCGCCCCGTCGCAACTAGTGAGTTACTAACTAGTGATGTGTCAATAACTAGTAATTGTAACTAGTGACTCAGTGCTTGGGGGTGACCAAGATCCAAGCAATCAGATGCCTTACCGCTTCACAGCGTTCCGTTCTAGAATAATAGGGCTTATGCGTATTATTGGATTTTCATATAATTTGATGGACATACTTACTGTAGCAAGTAATCATTTTGAAATATGAAAACTACATAATTTTATTTATAATCCTTAATAATGTTGTATAAACGCAAGTGGTGGAAAGAGGGGCGTAGACCTTGCTCTGTCGCACCCGTACGCACTTATGACGGTGACGTCATTTGACACTACAATTTATGCTTTCGTTTTTTTTATCGAAAACTTTAAACGTCTGTATTGTTGTCATTTTTAGAGGTATTCCAAAAATTGTTTTTTTTATTAATAATCACAAGACATAAGTTATATAAGTATGCAATAAAATACGTATATGCCCTATTGTGTTAACGACAGGACCCCACCGTGTTATCGTCTAAATTAAAAACATGATTCGTCGTATACCTGTGATAATTTATTTAATATTGATGCTCCGTTGTTTTTGTACGAAAACTTAGAATGATTTGTTACAATAATCCGTGATAATGTTGGTAGGAATGTGGTACACGTCATTTAAGGTGGAAGCTCAGGGTCAGGGCGCCAAATTCAAAATGTCAATAACAAACACCATACAGTTAGTAAAAGTAGCGGTTTTTACAAACCTTATGGTATTGTATCGGATTAGGTACTTTTTAAAGCAAACTTAATACATCGAGACATCCAATGCAAAATGCTAATATCGCAAAACACTAAATTACATCGCAAATATGTCCAAATTTTTCGTAAAAAAATAAAAACCATTGACATTTTGAATTTCGCGCCCTGACCCTGAGCTTCCCCCTTAATAGTCCATTTCAAGTTTAGAACAATTTCATAACATTTGTCTCAATTAAATTTCTGTCTTTCTCGTACTGAGAATATGGATCAAATTGAATTGGTTCACGACAAATATTCGTTTTATTGTTTTTTTTTTGTTGCATACGCAGTATTAGTAATTTGTGTACAAGCTAATCATGACAGCTAACCGCGACGATATTGTGATTGAATTAATTCAGAAACGTTCAACGGTCAAGTGCGACGGTAAAATAAATGTAATTCTTTCAAAGATACGCGTTGAAGCTTAAAAAAGAATGTTACTTATACGTTTTAAGAAAATGACTGAATTGTATCGTTAGGCATCGTTGTAGATACGCCTAAATTATTACTGGTATGTAATTTTTATAAATTAAACCTTAGGGCAAGGACACACATCAGACGCGTGTGAGAATAAGGTTGATTGTGTATTGAGGCAGCATTCTATTTCAGTGCGAACGAATTCTCCCGCTAACTTTTTTTTTGTATGAAGGTCAACTTAACTATAATCTAGCCAACGAATTTACAACCTTTGACACATTGCAGGCCTTTGTCAATTTCACACGAGAAATGTTAACATTTTCAGAGTTTTTTAATTAAATTTGATATCGCGATTAAATACTTGACACTGGCAAAATACCCACAAACTTTTGGGTTAGGCCATATTTCATCTTATTCCATTGCACTTCATTTTGGTAGAGAAAGAATATTTTCACAGTCGTGTCAACGAGAACCGTTGCCATGGCAACAGTGAAGTATTGAATGGTCTCGTTGACACTTAGCTGCGGGTGTTGTTATATGAGAATATATTCGTTATAGGCATGCTTTGTGTCACATATGGCTGAACTCGTTGAATAAACAATAGTGCTATCCGATTATCGATCCTATGGAATTCCCTTTCGTAAATGTTTTGTGATCAAAATTGTTTTCGTTATTACTTAGTTGTTTACAGCAGACAAAGGGGCCGAGTTTAAAAATATTTCTGAACTTAAATAAGTTATGTATGAACTGTTAGTGCCATTTTACGTGACTCAATTATTTTAAGTGTCAAGCATTTGTACTTTATATAAAAAACATGAAACTTTCCCGCTATGTAACAAAAATATTGTACAACATTTTTTGGCGGTTGCTGTTGGTCACACCGATCAGGTTTATGTATAAAAATAAGGTGTTTAAATAAAGTAAAGTAAAAAATAAAATAAATCTTTATTTTTTATTTTAACTTATCACCATGCACTGAGTACATGGTGTTATATTAAAATGTCTAATAACTGATTGATTTTCCCGGAACGCGATCGTTACCGATGTACTCCAAATGTTTTGCGATATTATTGTTACACCTCGTATAGCTAGCATGTTCAGACTCAAGCGGGATCAGTTCCCGTTGTACAGATACGCCGAAATGTTTTGTCATTTCAATGGATAGATCTCAATTTCGACCTAAAGCTGATGTTACACTAACGATTGCGTGTTGCGTTCCCGATACTCAAATGTACAGGCAAACAAGCGACGCTCTGGTTACGTGTATGCTGCGAGATCTCCTAGACTTTCGAGCACGCTCAAACAATGCTCAATCGTTAGTGTGATATGAGTCTGAGAAGTTTCGAATTCATTGACGGCAGTATCTTGTTTAAGTACGACATCCAATAGTTTGAGAAATATGGATACTTGATCTTCCTACGAGTAACTATTCTGTACGTACGTCATAGACTACGTATTTAGACATTTTGTATGGAGAATTGAACAGCGCCTCTAGCGGACAGTATTTACAACATTCATTCTCTATTACAATTTGTCTAAATACGTAGACTATGTAGTATACGGTTAGCTTACGAATATTCTCGCAGTTGACGTACTGGCCCCTTTGAAAGTTAACTAGTAGGCCCTTTGCATGCCACCGTTAAGCGTATCCCGCTTTGGTCTGAACATACCTCCCTATTGTTTCCAATTACACATTGTATCCAGGATGTGTTCCATATTAGATTTTAAGTATTTTTGTTAAATATTTTGTGTCGAACAGCTTGACGTGACAGCTTTTATTTCTTTGACCAAAACGTCTTGTTTTTTTTTTGTAACCTGATCAAATATATGAATGAGAAGTAATTAATGAATGATTCATTATATGTATACCCTTTCGCGTATGTTGGATAATTACATAAACATAAGTAACGTCTTAAAATATTAGATGTAAATGTAAATATGTACAGACGCGGTTAAAATACATTGAGTGTAAACTTATTCAGTAAAAAACTAACTTTTGTATGGTTAATATTAGGCGAATATACAAGGTGTCTTATCATTATGCATATCAACGAATTGTAATATTAATAATCCGCTATCACATCCGTTGTTTAGAAATTCTCAATGTGACATATGCCTAACTGTAATACCTGTAGTACATAATCTATATAACTATGAATGAGAGCTATATATTATAACCACCAAATTTATAAAAGTCTAATTCAATTTATAATAGCATTACACTTGTATTTAAGAACAAAAGTGCTTTGTAATGCTATTGTGAATGGACGAAAGTTTTTTTTAATATTGGGGGTGAATTTTGTTTTAACAAACTCGTATTAAAAGTTAAAATAGACTTTTAGTTTAAATTAAGTAGGCCGACGACACTCATCACCGAAACTCACATTGGTTTTTTTTTAATTACTTATTAAAATTATTTCAATACCGTATACAGCTTAGCTATAAGTTGAAACTGTAACCCGTTTATTTATCTTGTTATAATTGCGTTTATTTCATAATTAGTTCTTAAGTAGGTAATATTTTTTTATAATTTTGATACCTTACAGCTCAGTGTTTCCTAGTTATTTATTCGCAACACTAATTAGTTTTAATAGTTCTATAGACAATTGGAATTAATAATAAACGGCAGCCACATAAATCTTTATTAATCGATCGATTGTCATTATTCTGGTCATACTTTTTCCGCATATAGTACCTAACCATATTTAGATTTCCATTTATCTTAGTAGAATGTTTATGTTTGTGTCGAATGATTCCTTATGGTATATAATTATAAAGTCCAGCCATATTGGACTAAAGAGTCCAGTTATGGTAAAGATTATCGTAAACTAGTAAGTATTTCTTGAATTACTTACTTACCATAAAAAATATAGTAAAAATCACTTTAAAAGCCCACTAGTTTAAGTATTGATGTAAAAAGTTACTGTCCTAATTACATTCCAATAATTATTACAATGTATAAGTGTGTATGTATCGGATCAATTATTCGTACTTAGGCACTGTTGGTGGACATTTTGTACAAAAAAACAGCGTACCATAAACAAAATGGCCACCTACAGATAAATGCACTGCCATTATAAAAAAAAAATAAGAATAGAATTAAGCTTTTAATTTTTGACGGATTCAAATTTGATTTTAGAATGCGGACGGAATAGCTGGAAAAAATCGACCTTAAGGATGACGTTTAAGTAAATTGTTATTTTGAAACGATGTTATTGCTCGATTTTTTTCTCTATCTCATACAGCTTTTATGTACTATACGCAGGAATAACGGCAATTAAAAAAAATTAAGTGCCTTTTGTTCAGTAAGAACGTTTTCATATAGTATTTTTTTTATTTTTTGACTTGTAACGAATTTTAATTGCTTACGTATCTATACATATAAATAAAATTGGAGTGTCTGTTTGTAATATTAAAAAAACCGCTTTTTACTAAGTGCATTTGGATGTATACACGTTACCTATACCGAAACAACATTTTTTACAATTTTTGTCTGTCTGTCTGTCTGTCTGTCTGTCTGTCCGTCTGTCTGTCTGTCTGTCTGTCTGTCTGTCTGTCTGTCTGTCTGTCTGTTTGTTCCGGGTAATCTCTGAAATGGCTGGACCGATTTTGACGGGAATTTCACTGACAGATAGCTGATGTAACAAGGAGTAACTTAGGCTACTTTTATTTTAGAAAAAAAAAATGGATCTCTCGAAAAAAAATTAAAGCCAATGTTGCAGCGCTGCGCCTGCTTAAATTTTGATAGCAACAATCTGCAGTGCGTCCCGCGGGATCAGAACGCGAGCAGGCTGTTGCCAACGGTTGAGACGTTGTTAAATACCACGCGGACGAAGTCGCGGGCAACAGCTAGTTATTTAATACGATCCTTTATTGTACCGAACAATTGTATTTTTAAAAGGAAATGTGCGATATATTTGTGTTAGTAGGTTGTTCATGTATTTTTGTTTGTTTTTTTTTTCAAAATAAGGTCACATGTATTGTTTTTTTTATTAAAATCTAAAACCAAATTCAAAATATCCGTTTTGTTGAAATACTTACCTACTTACATTTTATTTTACCCGACAGCGCCAAGCGAGTTACCCAACTGTTTACATACCAATACCTACTAAATGTTGCGTCAAAAATGCTTCATGTTTAAAAAAATATGCAAGTGACTGTATACAAAGTTCTATTTTATGTAATAAACCCTATTTTTATTTTGTAACAATAAAAAAGGAATATCAAATAGGGGGCTGGTAGATTAGGAATGCATTTTTAATTATGTTTAATTAAAAACGCTTCTTTAAGATATATACAAAAATGCAAGGATTTAATGTTATGGTGTATGGAAAATCAGCTATTTGCTTTATATACTTTTCCCCAAATTCATAGGATATTTCTTTTATATCTTTAGCCATCATATTTTGCAATAGTATGTACCGATACATATTTTTTAAAATTTGCATATTCCTTTTGACAGCTCTTAATGGTTTCAAAAAAAGTACAGATTTCCATAGACCAGAGACATTTTTTTTTCATTGTCTATGCAACCCCTCCTTCAACTCTTGGTACATTACGTAAGTCATAAGTGAGAGTGATTATTGTAATTAAAAGTTATGTGTATTTACGAGTTAAATGGGATGTATCTAAGGAAGGCCGTGTCCGACTGATGTTTGTCATATTATTTTATAAGTAGTCGATATGGACTTATAATTTTTAACATTGTTTATATAGATATTAAAATATTCAAGTTCAACATTGAAATAAAGTGATGAAATTGAGAGATTGTTTTTTATTTTTCACCCAACACTTAAAAATAATTGGTTATTTCACTTTGCCTATAAATTAGAATATTTAATATTCAAAATGATATGAATTTTTTTACCAACTTTGCCACCCGTACGGAATGCAGCCGTTCCAATGCAAAAGAATGGGCAAGGAACTCCGAGGTTGCTCTTTTGAAAATTACCTTACATATACATTTTTGTAAGTAGGTACTTGAATAATATTCTGAATTAGGTATTTGCCCATACGTATCTTGTGTTGTCAAAATGCTCGTTAAAACAACGTATACAAATCTATACATATAAATAAAATTGCAGTGTCTGTTTGCAATATTAAAATAACCGCTTTTTACTAAGTGCATTTGGATGTATACACGGTACCTATACCAAAACAACATTTTTTACAATTTTTGTCTGTCTGTCAGTTTGTTCCGGGTAATCTCTGAAATGGCTGGACCGATTTTGACGGGACTTTCACTGGCAGATAGCTGATGTAACAAGGAGTAACTTAGGCTACTTTTATTTTAGAAAAAAAAAAGATCTCTCGAAAAAAAATTAAAACCAATGTTGCAGCGCTGCGCCTGATTAAGTTTCATAGCAACAATCTGCAATGCGTCTCGCGGGATCAAAATGTGCGAGCAGGCTGTTGCCAACGGCTGAGTCTTTGTTAAATACCACGCGGACGAAGTCGCGGGCAACAGCTAGTCTATCAATAAAATACAGACATTGGTGCTTATAGCTGTACATAGCCTATACTATAAATAACGCGAGGTTAAAAGAAGTTTAATAAACCATGTTATAAATATGAACTCAGACTGCGGTGTCTATTTCGAAACAATTTATTATTATAGGTGAAAACTTGCAAGTTTCCGACGCCGGTACGTATATTAAATTTCACCCGCTATGAATTTCCTACGTTATTATTTAAACATTTTGACAAGCAACGCTTCCAATAAGAACGTTTGTCGGTGAGAGGTATATGAATATTAATTACTACCCTACTATATTTTTAATTTCTAGGTACCTACTTCTCTTTTTTCTTTACGAAATGAGATGCGATGAAATAAAATGGATATGAATATGGCTTTACCCACAACTTAAGTGGGTATTTTGCCAATGTCAAGTAATCAATATCAATAAATACAAATAATGGATAAAATATTGATTCGCTATAAATTACTTGATACTGGCAAAATACCCATTAAGTTTTGGTTGAGGCCGTATTCATATCAATTGTATTTGGCAAAGAAAGAAGTACTTACTAATATTTTGAAGAAGTTAATATTAAAAAAATGCTTGTTTTATTCAGGTTTATTAGACATACCTATACCTGAAAGAATATTAAAAATATTTCCGACTAAATAATAAATATGGTCTGAAACTTACAGCTAGGATAATAAGTACTCGTAAATGTAGATGTTTCGTACGTAGGTACTTAACGTTAAATAAGTAGATTCAATGCATTAAATAGGTTTGAATATTTTTATTTAATTCTCACATTAACTAGGTTCAATCTAAATTTAAGCTAGGTACTGTTATCAAGCTCCTTCGTGTCTAGTAATTTATAGTAAACCTTTGAAGGTGTTAAAACATAGATTAACTTGTTTCCGTTTTCAGTGTTTGAACAATAAATTTAACTTGTAAACTGATATCTAGGCCGTTAAAATGAGCTAAAACAGAACAGGTAGGTAGGAAGGCAAAAAGGTACGTATTGTAAATAAAAGAAGAATTTAAAAAAAGAAACAGAGAATATCTGAACTGATGATGCGTTGGATTGTAGATGTTAAAAGTAGGAAAATATGTTCATGTTTATATTACTTATGCTGCGTTCACGGTACTCAGCGTAAAATTTACACTGCGTAAACGCCAATACGCGGGGTATTTGGGTATTTCAAAGACTGTGAGGGGATAATTTTAACTGCCTGGTTTAAGTACGTCTGTTGGTATAAGTTTACCCTTGATAAGTGTAAATTAGAGCGTAAGAGTAAATTAGAGCCTCAAATGGTCGCAAAATTTTACTCTGCTATCAGATTAGATCAAATCTTATATTCTCGTTGGTCAAATCGCAACTGAAGCCAACTAATTGGCAAGTATAACGATATAAATTGATAGCTTTACTTTAAACAAACTAAACTACAGATTAAAATAATACATCACGCAGTAAAGTGTATGGCGCGACACGCGCCGTTAATAACATTGCACTAAATTACACCTAAAATGCAAATTATTGCTGTGTTAATTAAAACGTGGTAACGCTGGAAATAAGAGTTTACACCATATCTATTCGTGGCATCGAAGTGGATTATGCCATTTTGTCTCGTCGATGATTACGATGTGGATTTCCAGGGTTTTATTACGATGAAATAGGTGGATTTTATTCGTCGTGTTTTTGTACGCTTTGGTCAGTTGCTGAAAGGGGCAACACAGGCAAATTCTCGCGCTCAGCTTTGGTCACCATTCATACTCGCAACTATCTTTCGTAAATGTATAGGATAGCAAACCTTATAAGGCAAAGGCGCATATCCCAGTCAAGGTTGGATACAGGAGGGGGCATTGGATGCATTTTCCCCCCTCCCCCCCCCACCCCCCCCCCGAAATTCCCGTGTGAAGTAATTTAATTGCGTACAAATTCTATAATTTTGATCTGAAAGATAAAAAATACACTGAAATTACCCCTCCCCCCAATGGAATTTGCCGTCCCTTAACGAAATCCCCGATCCGCCCCTGGTAGTGGTAAATTACAAGAGTACAATAGGCATGATGACAGTAACTAAGAATCACTAAAATAATGTGTTTATCTAATGAGATAGGACTAATAGGTCCTGAATAATGTATTTATTTACAGATTTACGGCGAGATTGATAATTTATTTAATAAAATAAAACTACAAAATTCAACAGTCCGCCATGATAAGTTGAACACCAATCAGAGTGAACTACGTCACGAGCATGTACACATTGTAAACATCGCTAAGTTTCGTACGAACTTCGACGATATCTGCACTTAGTAATTGTTTTTACCTGCGTTTATAAAGTATTTCGTGATTTCTATCGATCAATTACATAGTTTTGTGTTCTCAAAACATGGAACAAGGATTTACCATTTTTGACACAAACAATATAAAACCTGTTGCTAAGCAACCGCAACATTATCAGCAAATAGTAATAAGATAAACTCCATACTCTTTACAATATTTATATGCGTAAATTACTGATTTGATGTGTTTACGGTCAGTTTGCATAATAGTGACGTCACAAGCAGACGCCTTGACACCGGCGATCGTTTTGGAGCGAATTTTAAAATTACAATTTAAATAGCGTTTTTTTCTAATAAAAATTAGTTTCCTGCCGAAATAATATTTTTTTTGGAAATAGTAGATACCTTAGAATATTATAGAACAGTTTTTCAAAATCAGTCATCATGCCTATTTCGGAATGATACTATCGTTTGGCACAATTTATAGTAGCCCTGCTTTCTTGCATCCGTGGTGAGTAGTAAGCCTGATATAGGGACAAGGACTCCCCCCTTATTATATTGGTACAAAATACCATTCCCACAATGTGTGTACACTGCAGTGTACCTCTGCCTACCCCTTCGGGTATTACAGTCATGATAACCTTAAACTATTATCGTCCTCAACCCTTCAAACACGCTTAGCATCCCTGAAATTCGATTTACACCGTTGCAAAGCGCTACCCTAACGTCATATTAGCGGAGTCGTTAACATGTTTACTTTACAGATACCGAACGCAACGAGCGTATTAACATCGAAACGATAATGTAGGCGGATAACGGCTCATTTCGACTCATTATTGTGTGATTTGGCTTTATAGTTAGAACGGTGTAACATGCCCGGTGCTATTTTAGGGTTTATAATGTTACGTGTTGGGGAATGAGTCATCATAGCTTTCGACCTCCCTAGTATGGGACCATCTGGTCATATGCTACATCCCTAGTATGAAACTATCCGGTTTCATAGCAAAACATTGGAAACTTCTATCGAGTATCCGCTACGGTCTCGCTACACGATACAATCAGAAATAAGGAGATCCGTAGACGAACTTAAGTAACCGACATAGCTCAAAGAATTTCAAAGTTGAAGTGGCAGTGGGCAGGGCACATAGCTCGCAGAACCGATGGCCGTTGGGGCAGAAAGGTTCTAAAATGGCAACCACGAACCGGAAGACGTAGTGTAGGACGTCATAAGATGGGCCGATGATATCTCACGCGTAGCAAGAAGCCGGTTGATGCGAGTGGCGGAGGGCCGTGATGTGTGGAAGTCATTGGGGGAGGCCTATGTCCAGCAGTGGACGTCTTTCAGCTGATAGAATAGAAAAAAAATAGAATCGAGTATACAATGTAGGTATACCTAGTTAAGAAGGTTCTTGAAAGTTTTCATTTTTTTTCGTCAAAAGCAGTGATAACCATGTTGGTTGAATGCTTGATCTGTAAATAAGCAGTGCAGATTAAAACCCGGCCAGCTCGCATGGCCTGGCTAGGCTGCCATGGCTTTTGATCCCGTGAAGGTATGTTTCTTTAGCGCCCTTCCCTGCTTTTTTAGTTTAAAGCTATTTATTTAGATTACGTATGCACGCATAGTTACAACCACTAACGCAAAGAGAAGTGATATTACTTATACTTGGTCAATATCATAAGGGTAGAGTAACTAATAGGTAATGGTCGTCCGGTAGCCATTTTGTCCAATGAGCTGTGGAAGCGACCGCTTGAATCTGCTGAAGACTTTAAATTTGGCGAGAGGCCAGAAGTCGTATTCTGGGGACAATGATAGTCGACTTAAGTTTGACAGGTTGACTGTTGATTTATGTTTTTTTTCAAGCACACATGTACAATGCCTATGTGGAAAACCAATTATTAATTTAAGAATTAGATCTCTGAGTAAAAAAATGTTTGGGCCTAGTAGCACAGTCATTCTAAAATGTGGCAATACTATGTAACGAAGACTGTGAACTGTGTTATACTACCTACTGATACGCTCCAAAGGGCTAGAACCCAAGGCCGTAAACTATATTAAAAAAAACGATTACTTATACCAAGCAAACAGTTAAGAAAAGTTACAGAATAAGGATACCAACTGTAACTTACGTGTTCAAGTTTAAACAACTGCTAAATAGTTTGTTCGGGACACTTGGCCGGACATCATTTATTCTATTGGGCTCCTATTTTACCAATAATTATAATTCATTTATATGTTCTGATAATTAAAGGGCATTATTAGGATAATTAATACCTAAAACTGCCATCAGTTGGGTGCGATTTTCATAAAGTTAGATATCGTGTTTACAACAAACATTGGTATAAATATTTAAATGTGTACAGGTATACTATAAGACTACATTCAATAAACCGCGATAAAATCCTTAAGATTAGTTTTATTTCAATGTGTAGTATTCGCGTAAATATAAGAAATCAATATACATTCAGAAAGTTTTTTTTTATAGTTCACACAAACGTTCATCGAACATCAGTACCGTTAGGACTTAATGTCCGATACATTGAGTACTGATGTACGCCTCCACTGAGCATATTATACTCAATTAATGATAGATATATTCCTTTCTAGATAATAAAAAAATACCAAGTACATTTGAGAGCCGAACAGCCAACAACATTATCATACGACCATAAACAAAATGAAAAGAAAAACCAGCAAAGGGTCAGAAAATCAAACAAAAAGCTCTCGACTCGAGTGCCGCCCGCAGATTGTTAATCCTACGTCAAATCGGAGCCGCTGTGTTCTCTACCTCGTTATAATGTTTTGCTCTAGTTGACCTGCGGATGCTGGCACAAGAGAGACGAGGAGATGTATGCAAAACTATCTTGAAGTTCGTCCGGAAAAATGTGATTCATATTTTGTGTGTGTTTCATTAGCAATGACTTCGAGCGTTGTTTTGTGCTGCTTCCATTTTGAAACTTAAACGTACAAAAATAATGCACATTTTTCATAAACATCTCATACGGAAAATGATAACGGCGTCCCAATACATTAATAATGCAAAGACATTTATTTACACTGTGCCAGTATCGCTTGAGTATTCGATCAATAGAGTTTTAGAGATTTTTGGATTTAAGAAATGGGAACTTTGTACTCGGTACATAAGTCGTCATTGTCACATCACGGTATACATTTACAGTGTCACAATAAATCACTTATCAAGTATAGGTACCTACCAAGTAGGTACCTTTACGTGGATAAGTAATTAGTTAGGTATAAGTAGAAACAAACATAATTTAGCATAATCACTAACATTCTTAGAAAAATACATTTCGGTAAAATATTTCAAATGTTTTCTTGGTCCGGCCAAGTCCCCGCCGGTTTTATTTAGTTTCGTCATGAAACAGAATAAATGTTTCTATACGAAGTGTTTGTAGTGTAAAAATACCAAAATGTTCCAGGTTGTAAATAATTTGTTATTTAAACTACTCTAATATCTAGAATATCTAAAATATCCTTGCTTTACAGCAGAATAAGGGAATGCCTTTGAAAGACTGATGATGAGTTGAACCGGCAACCCCATTTTTGTAAAATGCAAAGCAAAGCAGCGATAGCCAAGTTGGTAGAACGCTTACCTCGGTAACGGGGATCGCAGGTTCAAACCCCTGCTCGCAACTCAGGGATTTCTGGATTTCATGTGAAAATCGCATTTTCAACTATGATTATCACTTGCATCGTGAGGAAACCTGTATATCTGAGAGAACCCGCCAACCCGCACTGGGCCAACGTGCTAGACTATGGCATAATCTCCCCCCGTATAGAGGGGAGGCCCGTGTCCAGCAGTGAGACTTTAAAAAGAGCTGCTATTATTAATAACAATAGAATATCTAAAATAACCTTGCTTTACTGAAGAATAAGGGAATGCCATTACACTAATGATGAGTTGAACCCGCAAACCCATGTTTCTAAAATGAGAGCTCCACTTATCCTGCTACTTTGACATAGTATTCGCATGTTTTCTTAAATAAGCTTATCCTTAACTAAAAGCCACAAATCAAATCCCCCCATTTAGATATAGAACTCGCGAAACTAATCAAATAAAACAAGTAACGGACGAGTAGCCGCCTCGTCCGACATTCCCGACAACGGGCTTACAGACAGAAAGTTCCGACAAAATTCTATTAAAATGAACATCTGAACTTTGACGAGTCATTCGCATTGTGTAACTGAACTACATTATTTGCGGCGCATTGAATGAACAATTTCGTGTAGATATTAAACAAATTAAATTAAATTTTAGTTTGAGGAAACTTAAGTACCTCCTTTCATTTCTAAGCCAATAAAAAAGAAGTAAAAGGATTGATGCCCACGTTGTTACAACCCATGGAAACAAGGGTCGCAAATTCAAACTTCTACATTTACCGCTATGATTTGGAGTTTTAATGTGCTTTTTATCGTTTTTAGCAGTAAAAAAAATTTGGTAAACGGTAAAGGAATATATAGTAAGGAAACCCGTCACCTGCCTGAGAATCTTACTACTTCTCGTAAGATATGCGAGGTTCACCAGCCCACATTGGTCTTTCTTAAATCGCCCTCGCAAAGTGGGGCCCGCCCATGCCCATCAGGCCTCAGCCTCGAATTTTGCGGGCAGCGGGGCGGCGGCGGCGGCGGCGCGGGAGCGGGGCGGGCAACGTTGACCCGTTCTCGAAACCAGCGGGCAGATCGCGCGGCACTATAGAGTTTATATGTATTGTATTTGACACATCGCAAAAACAAATGCAGACGCGCCGCCCCGCTGCCGTCCCGCTGCCGTCCCGCTGCCGCCCCGCTGCCGCCCCGCTGCCGCCCCGCTGCCGCCCCGCTGCCGCCCCGCTGCCGCCTCGCTGCCGCCCCGCTGCCGCCCCGCTGCCGCCCCGCTGCCGCCCCGCTGCCGCCCCGCTGCCGCCCCGCTGCCGCCCCGCTGCCGCCCCGCTGCCGCCCCGCTGCCGCCCCGCTGCCGCTCCGCGGCCGCCCCGCTGCCGCCCCGCTGCCACTCCGCTGCCGCCCCGCTGCCACTCCGCTGCCACTCCGCTGCCGCCCCGTTGCCGCCCCGCTGCCGCCCCGCTACCACCCCGCTGCCGCCCCGCTGCCGCCCCGCTGCCGCCCCGCTGCTGCCCCGCTGCCGCGTTGTGTTGTCGAGATATTTGTTTTTATTCGCGAACGAAATGTCTGAAAAGCGGCGACAACCTCTTTTTGATTCAAATTTATTCCTAACGCTCGATATATTTTGACACGTCACAAAAACAAATGCAGACGCGCAGCGCGTCACCGCTTGACTGGAGTGCACCGCTCGTTGCCCGCCCCCGCGCCGCTGCCGCGCCGCTGTTTTCGAGAACGGGTCCATTTGATTATACGCATAAGATCCTGCCGCTCCCGCGCCGCCGCCGCTGCCGCCCCGCTGCCCGCAAAATTCGAGGCCGAGGCCTCAAGAACAATCCACGGCTAATAATTTTTGTTTTAAAAAAAATAATGCCTTGTACCCTCCAAGTCATAGAGATACAACTACCCTATATTAGAACAACGGCACAGTAACATTCATGCAACTCACATTTTTTAAGCAACCTTGAAGTGAGAGTATCTTACTTCAAGATGACGCAAAAAGTGTAGTTCACCTATACCCTTTGGACACTAGCTCCTTAGGGATTACACTTATAATTGAGGGATATATATCCTGTCCCGTGATCATTGTCCTAAGCCGGGTAATGTCTGATGGTGACAAAAGACATCAAACATTAATTCATTCTCCATGATACATAGTCTATAGCAATCATGGATATGTCACCTAATAGTGATAACAAAATTAACCGGTTTTTTTTTTATTACTTTATAGGCAAGTATTTGATCTCGATCTCACCTGATGGTAAGTGACGATGAGATCTACGATGGAGCATACTTGCCTAGGTAGGAAGGCGGCAGTAGATCGAGACGCTACATTCACTAGGCACATGCAGCGCAACTGATCTGACCCGCCATCCATGAATGGCAGCACCGAACATCATGCCGGAACACGGCTAGACCGCTTGGCGACATGGCTTTGTTCAGTGGGTGGTGACTAGCCACGGCCGAAGCCTACCACCAGTAATCAGGGATCCGAAAATCTGGAGAGTAACCCTTTATTAAAACTCACAAATACCTCTATATACTATATATACTATATATATAATAATATCACCACACGAACACACTAACTATACAGTCCCACACTAAGCAACACTTGTATTATCGGTATCGCACAATACCGATAGAGCGAACAGACCACAGATCACGAGAGATATGCCGTGCGGTTCAAAATGTATGGGAACTCGCTGTCTCCGTTTTGTTCCCAACCACTCGCTAAAACCAACCAATACGAAGTCTCCTCGGTGCGTGCTGCGTCGTCGCCGTATACAGCGGCCGTACCACGCGACGCACCAGTTTATTCAAAGTATCGTTAGACGATCTATACATTGCCTCGTACATTCACTCAGTAGCGAACATAGGTGGTACTTAAAGAGCCATGTATTTTGTACAAAAATAAAAAAGTCGTTGTGCTACATGAAACCTAAAATAACATAATAAAGGCATTAAATATTTTTTGATTTGTTGTTTTTAATGATTTTAAAGACGAATAAATAAAATACTTAATACTGGCTGGTGAAATGAGATTCCATCTTTCGCGTAGTAGAGTAGTAGAGTTCACTTTGCTGCTAGTATTTTTGCACACAACCACGGAATAACACGGCATTTAAAAAAAAAGTTAGAGCTCCGATACCGACGTGCAGTTGCAGTCGACTGACGGCGAAAACTCTATGTTAGCCTAATTTTGGCTAAAGGTGAGCGCAAGCCCACCGCTTTCATAACATATCTCCTCTAATATATCTATGGAACAGACAGACAAAAATTGTAAAAAAAAAATCCTACCAGGATTCCAAACCTCGGCACAGAAAGCATGATCACTACCAACTGTTATAGCTATACTGATAGCTTATGCAAATATACAAATTTGTATTTGTATATTACTGCAACTAATCGACTACCTACACAATCTACTCCTCAAAGGTTCTCAAAGCAGAACCAATCAAGTGTTTGCACAGAGCCGCTTTGTGTTAAGCTATCCGCTCTCGCCGTACTGGGCGTCTATTAGTTCTGGAAGAACCCTGCACTATTCCAGAAATGGTGCAAGATTCACCTTAAATTAAGTTTAGGGACGAAATTACGGCATACTGTGTCATATTGTATTAATGTTTACAATTCAAATTCCTGGTGTTATTTATAGGAAGTATTATAAAGGCGGAAACGATGGCTGTTGGGGCAGAATGGTTCCAGAATGGCGACCACGAACCGGAAGACGTAGTGTAGGTGGATCGATGATATCACACGCATAGCGGGAAGCCGGTGGATGCGAGTGGCGGAGGACCGTGATGTGTGGAAGTCATTGGGGGAGGCCTATGTCCAGCAGTGGATGTCTTTCGGTTCTTAGATAGATAGATGGATTATAAAGGCCTGAAGTCATAGTTCACTTTATAAATTTGACCATAGACATTTATTACGTACATTGTCTTTTCATCAAAGACTCAAATTTCATTAGTTCCAAAGCCCTATGACGTCACAACGCACTATGAATCGACGTCAGCCCCCATTGTTAGCTGAAATACATTACCGGATATCCGTAATCGAAGACGGAGCCGAGCTAGATTGGAACAAACACTGACGGCTTTAATTTGCTTCCGGAGTAGCCTTTAGAGCCATTGCATTTGATACACTGCACCGAATATTATTTCTTGAACGATTGAAAGTAAAATGTTATGGTAATTTGAACCTTAAACTAAAATGACGTCAAAGTAAATATTGTTCATTCCTCAATAAAAGTAGTAAGTATATCGTTCCACCAACAAATGGTTTCGATAGATTGGCACGGTTTGGAGTGACTGCTTTTTCTACCGAGGGTCACTGGGTCGGGTCCTCGTATTGACAAATTTTCTGTGAGGAGCACTAATGTTTCTACCTGAGTCATGGATGTTTAATATCTATAAAAGTATTTATATTTATAAGTTATATCGACGGTCCCTACGTACATAAGGACGTAAATTTTTTTTATTTTTTTATTGCACGTTGGATAGATAGACTTAGATTTTCCATATATACTTTTTTTATTAATATTATAAATATTTCATTTATTACTGGGTGTCCCGGCGAACGCCTCAGAATCAAATGTATAACAAAATACATTATTACGATTTCAGTATTTTTTTCCCATGTTTTAGTAGTTATTCTGCTATTGAGGCAGGCAAATTTAACAAAAAAAAACAAAGATTACAAATGGTGTAACTAACACGACTATATTTATTAGATTTTACCTCATTTACAGCACTTCAGAATTATTTTTTATTACTTACGTGCTATATGCCGGACGTAATCATATTCTATTCCACCGTCTACCTAATAAAATTACGGAGCTCTAACAGGAATATCGCAAAATAAAAAGGAGTCGCACAAAAACGTACGACAATAAGAAAAGCCCTCTGTAGGAATACCTCCGCCCTGTCGCGAGCAGTAGGGCCGATATGACAATACAGAAAAGGCTTATCTAAAATTAAAAACGAATAGAGAATTGCGGCACGAATTCAATTCCGGGTCCTCTCAATGTGATCATGGCTAGGGTTACCATATAAAATACCGAAAACATCAGGCAAAAATGGTTTTGATAATGAATGTACTGAAATTTCAACGCAAACGTCAAAGGAAAGTGAGTGTTTTTGTGTAAACACCTGGTAATAACTTTTTTTTTTATAATCAAGGGTATATTATGGCAGTAATTGAATCCAGGTATCGTATACTTCTCTGAATAAAATCCTTGGTCAGGTTATTTACCGATAACAACTTAAACAAGTATATATTTCAAAATAATGGATGAAAATAACCACTAAATGTGAAAAGCTAAATCGCATTTGTAGTTTTGAGTAATTTACCACCTTTGACAGACACGAAGTATCGGTCCACATTGTATTTTATTTATTTAGCTCTGACACTTCCAAAGACCAGCTGGAATCAAACGAAGACTTTGACACGTCGTGTCGTGTCATGTTGCATTTTTATGATGCAGCTATGATAATAATATTGCCAGACAAACACACCTAATATACAGTACTCTTTAAATTGAGTTTCGTTTGAACATTCCATTGCATTTCATTTTAAAAAGATAGAAGAATAGAAGAGTAGTCTTTAATACGTATCCTGAAATGTCAGGATACATCTTTACGTTTTGAGGTGTTGGGTACGGAACCCTAACCGCGGCGGCGAGCAACCCGCGCAGTTCGCTCGCCATGAATATATTTCCACCGGCACATATTTGATACTCGCGTTTATTTTTATTTGGCTCATATTTGTCACGTTATGAGAACAGTGTGGCTCGATTCGCGGCAAATTTTACGGTCTCGTGTGCGTTGCCTGAATTTCAATACACTCGGAGCCGCGGCTATTCGCCGCCTCCCAGAATAATACGTATTTGTTTATATCGAAACCAAATAAAATAAACATATACAAAGCAAATATTCAACTATTCCTTGCTGTTGTATTTTTAAACAATATTGTAACGTGTTCGGCAACCGCGTTCCATCCAAATAATAGCAAGATTCGGTGTTGAATTTTGTATGAATTTCTAACCAAAGTATATAAAAATATGTTGTACAATAATATAGTGCTATTGATTACAAGTGTTGCCTCATTACACTGATGCTACACGTGAAAACCTGTAATTGGCTTTCATCCATATTATAAAATACATACTAATATATTGCAGCTGTCAATTCTCCAAATAATAAATGATTAAGAGATTTATGGATGTACCTTCATTTGTTTTCAAAAGATTTTTGGGTGTAGCAATTAGCATAGAAACGTTGATTTTATTTTTATGTCACACTAAATTAATTACTACTGACTGAGCGTTCTTTGAATTTAAGCCTTATCGACATATAAACTATGCATATTTTATTATTTGACGAAACATTGTACTTTCTATACCCAGTGACAACGACTCAAAGGTATAATTAACTAAGTCTGCAGCCATTGCTGACTATATAAACTGAAACTAAATTTGTGCACAGCATAATACAGGGCAACTTAAGTCTATTTGGGCAGCAATAAAGGTCTTGAGCGTGTCCAAAGATACGAACCAGGTGAGGTTGGGCCACGAGAGCTACGTAAACATGCGATTTTGTGGATCCAAAATATGTTGGTGGCCACCCTTCTAAAGAAACATTTTCCTTGTTCGGCGTTCTGGGTTCCGCCTTCTTTAAAATGTGTGTGTTTCTGATCGTGTGTAAAGTAGTACCTAGTAAAGCTTTAGTGGCACGGTTCTTATTAATAGGTTCGTACTCTTATCATCAGCATTCTCAGTCAAAGTCGAAACACATATTTCGTATAGGCCTACGGATCACTTCAAATGGTCATTTAAACATTTTTTTCTAACTCCACAACTGGATCGGAACGCGACCTCAACTGCGAAGGTACGGCAAGAAACTCAGCGGTTTTATCTTTTTATTTTTACAAAACTATTTTTTTAATCGCCATGATTTGTTAATTACAAAAGTTATTTTCAGCGCGAGTGTGATTGAATCAGAAAATTATCATCTTCATTATCCCGCTTGTTGCCTGGCTCACCGGTGGAGGAGCAGTACTGCATCCATTAGTACGGGGCGGCGCGTTGTAATTTGCATTCTAGATTGACACAATTGGGTGCCACTGTTGCAACGCTCTGCCCGTTTGCACTTTATATTGCATCGCACCCCAAGTGCAGCAGCTATGCAAACGCACCCCAAGGTACAATCTCAGGTAATAATAATAATAATAAGACAGCTCGTGGCGAGCTGTTGGTGGGTAGAGACACCACGCACCCGAGTCCCTCAGAGAGTCGGTCAGGGCTCCACCTCGGCGTGTTTTCGTCAGCAAAGTGGAGAACGAAAAGGACTGCAGGACTCTCAGCTCTGGCTTATCTTAGTTGGCTGTCCAGATAGGGGTCGTCAGAGCTATATGCTCCAGGGGTGGATGTTTTAAAGGGCATAACGCCGCCAATAACCAAGTGAGAAAGCGCAGCACACCACTGAGATCACGTCAGTGTTGCCCTTCAACGGCTTATAGACGTTTAATATGTACAGTATGATTCAGAAAGAGTATACTAACCTTTTAACCTACGCTTCTTTAGCGCATTAGAAAGTATTATGTGAAGTCGATTTTTTTTATAATTGACTTACCAACAAAATTCCAATCGTGTTTTTTTGCGAACAAACATTCATAAAGTCTTTCACAAATCTGACTTCAAATAATGACAAATTCCGCTAAAGAATTATCTTCTGGAATCGCCCCCAGTCCATTCACCGGACTCATAGTATAAGCGTTGCTTATTTTGGATCCGTACAGAGGGTGTTTTCGTCTGGCGATATTGTTGTTAGCTGTGTTAGCCGGGGCTCCAAGCTCTGATTTAAAGTAACAAAAACCATGTTATAGATAACCAGTAACAACAGACAACCAAGTGATGTGGGTCGTCAGCGTGCGTCACACGCAGCTGAGTATTTTGACGCAGGTACAATGAGCTCGGCCCTGAGAGTAACAACTGATCTTCATAATCTGCCCTACAGCTACAGTAAGCGATAGACGATGTTTGTTCCGAGCGTTTGTCAATTTATTTTAAAGATTAAAGTTAGTTAAGACTAGTACTGTGCATCGTAGCGCGAGTATGTAAATTAAGAAAATCATACAAATAACTTAGGGTTTCCGCGATTTCATCAAAAAATTAAGAAAGATATTGTTTTTTTGTTTTTAGGCTTCAGCAACTAAATGGTGAAAACGGAACCCTTCTGACGAGACTATGTCCGTCTGTCCGTATTTTAATTATAAGACTATTAACTCAATGGAGTATTTGGTGATAAAATTATATTTGTACTGCTGTTTTGCCTTATAATATAATATAAGAATGTTAATGCCCCCCCCCCCCCCTTTGCTAGGAACAGTCGTCTTTAATGAAATTATTTTCCCTAATTTTTAATATTTTTTCATAACTTACATTTTAAACTCAAATTCGTTACCAAAGACTTTCAATTTATGTAAAAACAATGTAATTTTACAGTAAACGAGTGTTGTAAGAGGAAAATAAGTAATAGCAAGCCGCCCGCTCGGATCAATGCATCTGGCAGGTCTTTTAGCGGCGTTTGCTTAAACATAACACTAAATAAGCTCGCGTAAGTAGAAAATTATGAAAAAGAAATAGTGATAGCCAAGTTGGTGGAACGCTTGCCTCGGTAAGGAGGATCGCAGGATCAAACCCCGGCTCGCACCTCTGGAATTTCTGGATTTCATGTGGGAATCTCATTTTCAACCATGATTATCACTTGCTAAACGGTGAAGGAAAACATCGCGAGTTAACAAGAAAAAAATATGTTAAACACTTTACGAATTCGTCCTTGAATTTAAAGTATGAATCACGAATCGGACCGCAAGCAACAACTAAATATGAGAGTACCCCAGATCAAACTATGACACTAGGACGGCAACCACCTCAGTCCTCCCGGGATCATGGTTGCTGTAAAGCAGCGAACGTCGGGAACTTAAAAAAATAAAATAAACGCGATAAAATCCGATAAACAATCGTTTTATTTCAATACTTTAAATTAAAGTGAATTATTTTAATTATAACTGTGAGTTGAGCCTACAGAGTTTAATATAAGACTAACTAACCTTAAGACAATCCATATCTAATGTGCTGGGATAACGTTCAGACGTTTCCGTCGGAGTCTGGTTGTTTCCCACACTTGACCACACCGAGTCGCGGGACGCTATTCAGCGATTAAAAGGGTTCAGAGTGTGGAATATAACTACCTACCGTACCTTTATTTATTTATCATTATTAGTCATTTTTTTTTCAAGTACTTATACTTACACTATATAAATCTATAAGTTCACTTAGATATATTTAAATGAATGCCTGCAACATTATATAATCCAACATAAATAGGTACACAATTTTGTAGGAATACGAAGCAGGATGGGCTCAGTGTACCGACATCTTAGCAGCTGCGCTTAGAACGCACTTATTTGCATACTGCAACACTCGGAGCGTAATAACAACCGCTACATCGCTAATGCTACAGCTACACGGCCGTGTCGCGCTACGCCGTAGCTGTATAACGAGGATAACGATTCTCGTTTGAGATATTAGCAGCTTAGATTTTATAAAGGAGCTACTATTATGACTGCTATCCCGCTTTTATACAGCGTGCAGTCGATTAGGAGTGCAATATTTGACTTTTATTAATTTATTTAGGACTAGCTGTTACTCGCGACTTCGTCCGCGTGATATTTAACAAAAAAGTTTTTCTAAAATAAAAGTAGCCTAAGTTTTCCTTGTTCAGCTATCTGCCAGTGAAAGTCCCGTCAAAAAATGTTTTGGTATATGTACCGTGTATACATCCACATGCACTTAGTAAAAAGCGGTTATATTAATATGAAACTCCAATTGTATTTATTTGTATGTATAAATTGCCAACAGAGTTCACAATGTTACGTGTAAATATAATCAATAAAAATATCAGTGATATTATGTAATTGCAACTCTAATGACAGGCAACCACATCATGTGCCACATAGTGTAAGTAATAATAATAATTAAAAAAAAATGTAGAGTACACCAGAGATAGTACCTAAACAGAGGTTCAACAACAATAGGCTCATGTATATAGTTAAAACATGTGTAAATAAAACAATGAATGTAGAGTTCAAGATTATATGTTAGAAACTTTAGAAATGTTGTGTTTAAATTTAAGAAAGGATTTTTTTAATTTGAAATGAATTGAAGCGTTTATTGCAATAGAAACAGTTATGTCCCGTGTTTTCTTTAGATTTTAATCTATTGTTTGTATGTTAATCAAATAATACTAAATATTATCAGGCGAACCAAAGTGGGCAACACATATTTTAGGATTATCATAGATAATGGACTGCGGAAGATCTCAGAAACACCCGTTCTTGAAATTCACCCGGTCGGAATCGAATCCAAGACATTTTGATGACCCACAGGTCAGCCAGACAAGTGGTAGTCGTGTGTTTAAAATTAAAAATTCAATTCATTCCGAATCGTCTGTCAAGTTGTGACTTTACAGAATAAAATAATGTCCTAATAATACACTAACTTAATTTTGTGTTTCGCGAAGGTAGACATTTTTTATTCTGAAAACTTACCAATAACAAAAAAATATAATCGAATTGAAAACCTTTTTTTAAATGTGGACAGCAGTGAGGTATGGGGTAGGGTCATTGCCAAATAATCCAAATAGGTCGTCTAAATTCCTTCCATGTACCTCACCAAGATTTATTTAAAGTGCCCAAACACTTTATTTGTTAACCCGCAAACAATTTCCATACATCGCCAAAATACTTGGAAAATATATTTTCCAAATTTCCATAACGCGGTAGTTCCACAGATGAAATGGTCCCGCAAACCTTATTGTTATGTAACTTGAATATATGTATTTCCATTCGATATTATTCAAGAGCAAACAAGTTTTCTCGAATAGCTCTTTTTGCGTAGGCTCTACTAAAGGCTGGGAAATTGAAATTATCAGCATTTCCATCAAATACCAACTAGTTAATGCTTACCTTCTAAAGCAGCCTTTCCCAAAGTGGGCGATATCGCCCCCTTGTGGGCGCTGCAGGCCTAAAGAGGGGCGGTAAGAGACCCAGAAAAAAAATGGGGCCGTTGTGTAGAGGCTTACAATAATTAATTTAAGTTGAAGTTATAGTGGTTTGTAAGTAAGTGACAAAGTGGGGGCGCTATAAAATAATTCATTCTCAAAGTGGGCAGTAGACAAAATTAGTTTGGGAACCCTTGTTTTAAAGGCAAAGGTAAATGTTGAAAATTATAATACACGGTATGAACACAATTGGCTTCTGCTTATTTCAGATCTTCTGAGAATTTTTCCAATTCTCAAAGAAACTAATTATGTTTCTGAAACAAAATATTTCAGGCCTATTTAGGTAGCTGTTAAAATAATTTAATATGCAAAGCATGGCTATATCAATATGTAACGGCTTCAAAGTATAAAGAAATATTATTCTTCGAACTGACCTTTCATTTCACTCAACATAAATTTGCATTAAAAAAATAAAAAACATCGCCTAGTAGACAAAGTTTGACGGCTTGATTAGTGCAGTTGGTGGTGGTGGTGGTGTTTGGTGGTGGTAGTGACCCTTCTTTCTGTGCCGGGGGTCCCGGGTTCGAATCCTGGTAAAGTGTATACTGATATATAAATATATATATATATATATATACTGGGTTCGCCCCCGTCATACCCATAATACCAAAGTTGCTTAGTGTGGGACCGTATAGTTGGTGTGTTCGTCTGTTTATATTGTTTTTTTTAATTGAAAAGTCTTTTCAAAAGCTTTATAGTTAACTGAAGTATACACTACACAAAGTTTTCCTTTTAACTCTCCCTCAAACCAAAGAAAAAAATAGTAGGTACCTACCACCTCATACCCCCAGCAAAATGCATCTCAAAAGCAAAATGAATGAAACCGCGACAGCGGAGTCACGTTTCTGAAGCATTTAATTAATGGAGACCAGAGCGAAATGCAATGTCTTTCTTTTAAAAAGTTAAAAGGAAAAACGAAGATAATAGTTTGTTTAAGGATCGGATGGCCGGGTAAGCCTGCCTGACCCGAGACCATTCTACTGCTACCGGGCTCCGATAATTGAAGTGCTCAGGTTCGCCGTTGGTCTTAATCTTAAATATTCCGCGGATGGAGTAGTAACTCGAGATGATACTTTTGTTTCAGGAGGGATTTTTTTCTAATAGTAGAGAGAGATGCGGGTTTAACTCTGATTATAACTTGTTTTGCACATTGTATCCAAAGGAAGTCCTTTGGTGGACATAGACCTACCTGTTGCCGACTTTTTGTTACTACTTTATTTCTTATTTATTATCTAATTCTTTTTGTATTTTTTTAAGTATATTTAAAATATTGTAACAGTGTCAGATTGTCTTAGTGAACGAGAGGTAGGCTTTGATTTCCCCAAAATATTAATATTATATTATTTCATGATCATCAGTGTTTCATTAGTTTACAGTCCACACGCATTCACTTCACTATCCTAATTTGTTTGGAATAGATATCATTTGTTGTTGGAGGTTGATTTAAGTAAATAAAACTTCTCTTTTGTTGATAATTTACGGCGTCGTGCTAGTGCCCGCTGTATAGGAGTGCGAGTTCAACGTTCGCCGGGCTCGTATTCCATACGTCATAATAGTATATCCGTACAAATTTAGATTTTTGAGGTGCTGCGCCGCGTCTAAATTTGAGTTCATTTGGCCGTAATTATCGTGGTTGTAATAAATTGCGCGTAGCCCGCAAGTGTTAGAGACGAGATTCCTCATGGTTTTCGAGTGAACTCGGAGAAGCGTCCGACGAGGTGGTGTCATTGAGGCGGTCATCACGCCGTTGGCAACAAAGTCACTGGACTATAGTATTTCAATCACCGCAAGTTTTCCTTGAGTACGTCCAATTTTAGACTTTGACAATATCGTCTCCACCCAAACTAGACAACGCTAAGGTATCCCATCTATCTAGGCGTGTACTAGTACCCAAATTGGTTACGTCACCCCCTGCCGCCAGACTGCCCCCAGAATGAAAGTAAGGTAAATAGCAACACAGACATTTTATACCCTCACTCGGTAACACATGAGATTTTTTAAGTGCGAAAAGAAACTTTATGGATTCCCACATTAGTTATCAAAAACTTGTTATCCAATACCGCACTTATAATATAGTTATAAGGGACTCACCACATGCTTAATTCTCCCCGCACTTAACTCATTCTCAACCTCGGTGAGGTTACCTCACTCACTTTAACTTACTTGCCGGGTTTCAAGACAGGGATGAGGTTATCCGCAACACTTTAATGAAAACTGTCCAACCGTCTGAACCACATCAACACTTGCAGGGTTCAGTTAAAATCTCATTATGTGACGCGTGGCGGGTTCAGTTCCCTTTGTTTCACTAACCGGGCGTGTTGTTCGAGTTATTGGAAAAGTTTATGGTGGTGCGATAGAAATAAAAAAATAAATTCATATTAAAAACGCTGATACAATATTTTATCATCAGAACGAGAAGATTGTTTTTTCGTGTAGGCCAGAACTCTACCACTGTTTCGGAATATTTGTTCCACTGCGAAGCGCCGGCAAGAAACTAAATGGTTTCTTTTTTTAAAGAGGTTGGTATTCCCTCGAACATCAAAGTATGTAAGAACTCAGAGACATTTTCACGCCGAATTGTGTCTATATTTTATACGTTGGTACTACCCTGGCCACTCAAGAAAATTATTATTTTAACGATACAAATATATCGCAAAACGGTGCGCTAAAGCCAAGTATTGCCATGTAATAAGGCAGCGAATAACCCCGATAGTACTTCCTACTATCCTACTAATATTATAAATGTCAACGTTTGGATGGATGGATGGTTGTTACTCAATCATGCCAGAACGTATGAACGGATCTAAATGAAATTTGGCACAGATATAGACAATAGTCTGGAATAACACATAGGCTACTTTTTATCCCGGTAAAAAGGACATACTTGTTAATCGCGGGTAACACAGCGGGGCGCAGTTAGTATTCTATATACCGTAAAATGAGTTGCATCACAACAATACCAATTTACACCCAAAATAAGTGATAAACAACGTTATACCAAGGATATAACGTCTTAAATAAAGTGTTAAACTAAGCGGGCATCGTCTCCGCTTCATTTTTCACTCTCGGCTCTGTGCAGTTTAATATCAGTGGAGACGCCACGTGTTATTAATGGACACTTGACACTAGACGCTGTTGATAGAAAACTGCACACGTCAAGACTATTATTTAAAGATTTTCAGTCCTTTTTTTGTTAAGTAAGATAGAACGTCACATCTCTTCCTTTCTTTGCGACATGAAATGTGTTGAAATAAAATGAAATACGATGAAAAGCCTCTCCCACGAATTAGTGGGTATTTTGCATAATGTTATAAATAGCCTTTGGTTCTTCAGGTCAGGAATTTGAAAAGTAGTATTGTCACTATCAATGTCAATAAAAAAATCCATGAATACTATTGGTACAATATTATCAATTATGTGTTCATGAACGTCGGGAACGTGGACGAATGAATAAGTGGTGGCACATAGTTTTTCATGTTCTCCCAAGAATAGTAATTTTGGGGAGGTATTTAGATCTAGCCAAGACCTGAAAATGCTTGAAACATTTATTTAAAACTAGTTGTCCCGGCGAACTTTGTACCGCCCCAAGATCAAATATATTCTTTTTTTTTCCATGTTTTAATAGTGATTCTGCTATTCGGGGCGGAAAAAAATTCAAGATCATAAAAATCGGCCCACCCTTTCTTGAGTTATAAATGGTGAAACTAACACGACTTTGTTTTATATATATATATATATATGTTGTCTCAACATTCGCAGAATAACTATTGTAGCGACCTCTTCAGCCTCGTCACAAGTTACACAGATGGCGCTGCAGACGATTTTCAGAACGAATGACGATTCTCCATTCAATCCTGAAACGCTCTATAAGATTTTTCGGAGAACGTAACATATATACGATACCCCGAAAATAGTCTATATAAGATAATGAAAATCAAGAATAGGTCCACAATAGCTCCCATAAAACGAAACGCCCCTCTTGTACCTAGGGGCAGGCGATACCATTAGCTGCTGCGTTGCTGCCTCGTCTCCTTCATACGGGGCTAATTTGCATTGTGGCAAAGAGCATGAATCTTAGGCAGATGTGAGACTTCTTCCTTCTTTACGAAATGACATGGCGATGAAATAAAATGGATATGAATATGGCCTCACCCGCAACTTAGCGGGTATTTTGCCAGTATCAAGTAATTAATAGCAGTAACACATTCAATAAATACACATTATAAATAAAATAATGGATGTGACATGATGAAATGAAAATGGCGTCTCCACATGTGAGTCATCTATGTATCTTCGACATTCATTACGCACTATCTTTTTTTGTGACAAGTTCGATGCACTTTATTTATGGTGGGCTTTAAAACAAAACGAGAATTTATTTTTCTAATTTATTCTTGGATAATAATATGATTTACGTACCTATATTTATGTAAGAGTAAGTATTTAACACATTTTTATTCCTATATACTTTTTTGTAAGTACGTATGTCCGAAAGAAATCAGATTTTATTACATTTTAATGAACATCCCTACATTCTTTATTTTATATCATTTTATTCTTTGTCTAACGGCAGCATAACTAATTAAAACATGAATAAGTGCACACTTAATTGTATTAAATCATGTGATTCAGCAGTTCTCGAGATATTCTGAACTAAGTGAATCACTTCCGATACATGTTCTTTAAAAATGGGTGCACATTAAATATAATTTACCGCAAGAATAAACCAACGTGACTTAGGTACTAATGTGGTTCTTCACAAAAACTTTCTATATTAATTTTCCTACATGCTTCGAAATAAAAATAATTTTAAGGATTTTATCGCGTCCATTTTCTGTTTTTACGTTCCCGACGTTTCGGCTGCTTTACAGCAACCATGTTCACGGGAGGACTGAGGTGGTTGACGTCCTAGTGTTAAAGTTTGAACTGGGGTACCCTCATATTAGAGATTTAACTATACTACGCTGATACACCATATCCAAACATATTTAACCGATGGCCAAATAAGATGAAAATAGGGATTATCAGCACATTATGAACAAGCCGCCGGGTACTTATATACTTCCTTCTAAAGTACTACATTAAAAAAACTAATTTGTCACCTGACTCTAGCAGGAAAGGCGGGCACTTTAGGGAACTTGGTTAGAATAAAATAATTTTTCAATTGCCGCCGTTCAAGTAAGAGCTCAAATGTAAATGGGTTGTTCCAAATTGCTTGCGATTTAGCGTAGGCTCTATATTGTAGAGTTTTATTGTATGTACTAAATATAGTAAGAAACTTTCCTGATTTTCGGCATTCAATTTTTATTGCAAGCAGTGACAACCCTGTTAAAATCAGGCCAGTAGTTTAACCTCCCCGCAACAAACACACACACGAATTATAAAAAAAAACTTGTTTCGTATTTACAGATTTCCAAATACCCTGTTGCACCATTTTTTTATATCCTGTACATAGTTTTTATTCTCCAACGATTGCAGTAGGTACTTAAATGCTTCCGAAACAATAAAGCGTAAAGCATAATAATTTTTATCTTCGGGTTTATGAGATGACGGTGTTCAAATGGTACGTCGTACCGTACCGTTATAAATGATTCTCGAGGAGATAGCGGAGAGAAATTCAGATAAAACACTTTCCAAGTCATCCTGGTTCGTCGCTGAAGGTCTCAGGATTTTGGTATTAAACATTAAAGCGGCGCCATTTTCTATATTAACGACATTCCCTTTTATCGATAATGCTTTGCATGGATTGGTAATCATGTTTCGGAGATTGACGGCCCGATTGGCACAGCGCCGAGGGTCCCAGATTTGAATCCCGGTGGGGATCTTTTGTGTGATGATAATACATAATAATAATACCAGCCCCTTTTAATGTCCCACTGGTCCCACTAGGCACGGGCCTCCCCTCAATGCGAGGGGAATGAGGCCATAGTCCACCACGTTGGCCCAGTGCGGGTCGGCGGACTTCACACATCTTTCGAGGGGTTCTCTCACATGCAGGTTTCCTCACGATGTTTTCCTTCACCGTTCAGCAAGTGATAATCGTGGTTGTAAATGAGATTCGCACATGAAATCCAGACATTGTGTGATGAGCACGAATGTTTTTACGCGAGTCATAGAATTTTAATATCTATTTATGTTGTTATTATACTGATTGTATAATATAAGCGTTGCATATATAGTTTAAGACCGCGCAGTTGTTGTTTTTGTGTAGCGATATTTATTATCTATACAAATAAATAAAATTGGAGTGTCTGATTGTAATATTAAAATAACCACTTTTTACTAAGTGCATATACCAAAACATTTTTTTTTTAATTTTTGCTGTCTGTCTTTTCAAGTCGATATTGAACAGGTACCTTCTAGGCAAGTATGCTCCATCGTAGATCTCATCGTCACTTAACATCAGGTGAGATCGAGTTCAAATACTTGCCTATAATGTAATAAAAAAATTAAATAAAGTCTGTTTCAGCTAATCTCTGAAATTGCTGGACCGATCTTGACGGGACTTTCACTGGCAGATAGCTGATGTAACAAGAAGTAACGTAGGCTACTTTTATTTTAGAAAAACCTTTTTGTTAAATACCACGCGGACGAAGTCGCGGGTAACAGCTAGTTATTTATATAAGTACCTACTCATTTAAACCTAAAGGTAGGCGATGCGTAAGTTAGAGACTGCTTTTGCTTGCTCAGACAATATGAGGGTACTTTTTATACCGGGAAATTAAAGAGGATAGTTAAAAAAACCGCACGAATTCGCGGTTACAGCAAGTTTAGGATAAACTAATAAATGTCCATGTAGTACACAATCGCGTATTTCGGAGACTATACGAGTAACAGAAAATTAATAAAACCGTATTATCATCTGAATTCTCTGTTCTTGTTTGCCACAGCGAATTTTGAGCGTTTGGAAACATTCCAGGTGATATTAAGGCATGTTATTATATTGCCGGCTTACCCATAAAGACAGAGATGTCGCGTGCTATTTAGTTTGGTTTTGCTATTGCGTTCGTACATTTATTTTACGTTCTTGTATGAACAAAGGACTAATATGTAGTTTACTATGTATTATTGACTTTATGTTGAATTTTTGTAAACGAAATTTTATTTAGGTTTTACTATTGATTTTATGTACCTGTGTGAAAGAGCTTTATTTCTTTTTTTTTCTATTCATTGATTTGTTTGGACAGTATGCTACTGGCTGATGCGATCTGCAGCTTCGGTCGGGGTTTTAAAGCAAACGCATGGTGCGCTCCAGCCGGAAGAGCTTTTTAGCTAAGGCTTGGTAAAAGCAAGTGGTACAGAGAGTGGGTTTATGCACTCTCTCTGTCGCACACGCGCTGAATCAGGTGGTGACATCACTACCCCGCAGCTTTGTACTGTTTTAGTTCTAATCTGATTGTCCACGCGTGCGTTGTACAGTAAGTAAATAATAACACAATTTAAATGTATCCTGTCCTATTTTTTTATATTTATTTAGTGTATCACTACACAGCACACAAAGTTCCCCCATCAAAATATATCACAGCAAGCAGAATATTATTCAGGACTCAGCCATTTGCCACAACTGCATTTCATTTAATTCCGTCGAGTTAGCGGATCGCACTCAGCCCCACTTGGACTGGTACCAATTCCTCAGGTAATAATGCTTCTGTAATATCGCATGCATGTGTTAATAGAATTAAGCTTGACTTCTTAATTTGGTACTGTAACATGTTTTTTGGAAATGAAGAATAAACTTGGTAGTTACAATTTTGTGATAGTTTTTCAAAAGTTTCGTACTCGTGGATACGACCTTTTTGTAAATTCCGTATTCCATTATCTCGGTAGAAGTCTAACATAGCCCGCTGGCCTCCCCCAGGGGCGTATGGGTATCCATGAGGATTTCCCCATTATAATAAGGTAACAACGAGAATTTTGAAATTTTTGGTCACCTTGCCAAGTTTGACCAAAATTCCTCGAGCAGCTTTCCCGTGATATACGAATAGACGGACAAAGAACCTAAAAAAAAATGCAAATCGGGCCACAGTATCGAATATATTGTCCACTGCCGTGTTGTTGTTGCATAAATATTCAATGTATTCATTTGTTTTGGCGTGGAGTCAGACTTATTTTGATTTGGCTCAGTCGTTGTAATGCAGTACTAGCTTAAATGAGATCTTATGTGGTCTCGCTCGATCTAAACCGATTGCATATCGGATAGGACGGTTAAGATAAAACAAAAATATATTTTGTAATATAATTTATTTAACTATAAGATCATTGCCTTCCACAATATTTCGAAATTGGTATATTAAATAATATCAACACTTGGGTACTTAATAATTCTATGAATAGATAATTTAACATCGATTATTAGAGATCTGTGCAGACAAATGCCTAATTATTGTCCGATTAGGGAATACGTAAGTAATGGTGAGAACAATTTCAAAACATAACTGGTTCCGCGGTACACATAAAATGAAACTTAAATTTTAAAATAATAAAGTTCAACTCAGCCTGCACAAATTATAGTTGTTACACAACTTTCAACAATAGAGGTCGAGCCATTTTTTAAATTAGAAATTAATATCACTTCAGTTATGGAAGAATATAAGCTACCTACTAGGAATGCCTTACATGATATAAGAGACGATACAAATCCCATCAATTAAAAAAAATCTTCAATCAACATTTCTCATTATTCTCAACCGGCTTCTTTTCAGCATCTACGTTGACGACTTCTTCCTTGCTCTCGTAATTGGGTGGGCGAATCGGCCCAGTGATAAGGCATTCGACATAGGATGGAGGTTTCTCTATGTTCTGTTTAGCTACCTTCTCCATTCTGAGGGCTTTTGTGTACATCCGTACTATTATCAGGCAGAATATGGCGATTACTGTTGAAAGAAAAGAATACGATCAAATCTGATAGGTACTAGAGTTGAATATAAAAAAAAACTGTGTTGATTCGAAGAAGTGGGACATGTCTAGGTAGCGAAAGGTTTCGTGTATCAATCTCATTTGACACCTGTTCATGTAATAATTTATCAAGGTTGTAGAGTGTCTAGACTAAAAATTACATCATAATAAAAAATATATAAAGGATATTGAATAGTAAAATATGAAGAGAAGCTTAGATTTTATTGAGTAAATAACAAAACTACATTTTAAAGAAATAATATTTTATCATTATATACTTACAAATATCAGTCAATTTCAGGAACCAAACGGTGCCTACTGTGAAGGAGCCGTAGAATGGATAATAGCCGAAGTACATAGCCTGCATTACAAGCTTCACCACCGACAGGCTGAAGAACATGCGCATCGGGTCAGGGTCCCTCTGAAAAAGGATAATATGTTGATGATCACAAGTTTTGCAAAACCACCCTCAATAATCCCTTTGAAGTGCGCATATTCAAAACCCTGGGTTATTCAGATTTCCCTTGTTCAATAATGACTACCACTTTTCTGTAGGGTAAAAGCAATAGGATACCTCCAAGTTGTTCTGTCTTCAGAAGAACTTGGAGGAGGAGTTCTGACTCCAGTGTACTTACACTAGATCAGCTTGCTGGACTATGGCTAGTCCTCCTTTCATGGAGGAGAGTGTGCCCAGAATAATGGCAAAACGGTCGCCCCCGAATAGGTTAGGACCATATACCATTGGCTTAATGTCTCCTGCCTGCCCTTTTGAAGGTTCGAGGAGCTGAGACCATGACCTATAGTAAAGGACTTCTGTTGGCTAACAGAAGTCCTTTACTGTAGGTCATAGTCTCAGCCCCTTTCCTCCTGTCTCCTGTCCTTTAACTGACTTACCTTATGCACAGCACCAACATAAGAAGCCACGATTCTCAACCAGATCACATTGATGAGGAAGTTCAGGATATCTATCAAGTAGACGTGCAGCATCCCTGGATAGCACTTGGGTTCAGTGGCCACGGACATCTGCTCCACATAGATGTGGTACTGGTTGCGGAAAATGTGGGGGTAGGGGTAAAAGCCATGGGTTCCCAGGTTGAGCACCAGGAGCACTGGCTCCAACCATGGCAAAGATAGCGTGTTGAGCTGTAAAGAAACAAGGATGTTGAATAACATGAAAATAAATGGATTAAAATATTTAGTTTACTGTACGGGACCTACATTGGAGTAATGGTTATAATATCCAGGTACTGGATACAGTCCTTGAGCGAAACCTTTGTAAAGTAATACTTGTATTGTAAAAGATTTTATCCCATTATCGTCAATCAAAATAGAACTATAGAATAGCCTAGAATCTTTCTTTAACCTGTGGCAATAATCTGTTTAAAGTAGTATGATTTATTCACTTACTTTGTAATAGGTACATATATTCGTTTGGCAACTATACACATACTAGCTACTTGTCTATAACTATGAATGCGTGGCTATTGAGTATGAATAGGTACTATTATTCTGTCTTTTGTACCCTTGTTAAAACGACCATTAATGAAATACTATTGGTAATATCCAAATTCGTGCTCTAACTGGAATGCTCCGTCAGATCAGAAGGGTAAGCGTGAACTCGTAAATCAATCGAGAAAGCAGACTGTCACTATGATACTTTTCTATCAATTGTGCGGTGTGAGCAGGACGAAATACGAGTACGTTATCGTAACGCCACATAAAATAATTGTACTCGTTGGTGATGTGTAGCTGGTTTTAGTTTACATTTAACACTCAAGTGACCTCAACCATACACACAATAACAAGCTCAGGTTACTCACTCGGTCATTGTTGACGTCGCACTGGAAGCCGTCGGTGACAATGGCGACTGTCAACAAATGACAAACAAGGTCCACAGCGCTCGACAGCTGGAAATGTAATCAGATGTTATTGAAGGTACTATCGGGGACTTTAATTATATTGGAGATAATGTTCGTTTGAATGATACAGTTTAGCGGAAAAGGGAACATCTTCCAGCCAGGCCAGACGTGCTGCGAAAACTCTCATAGCGCGATTCAGGATTATATTGAGAATTGTCTATTGTTCTGAATGCGTCCACAGCACTATCAGTGTAGCTTGTGGCAAGGTTGAAGAGATCGCTACAACAGCAAAGGGCTCTAGGACAGATTATAAGTATAAACCAATATAGACGTTTCTTTCTTTAGCCAAAAATCAATGCTTATTTGCGTGTTATGTATACGCTAATACACGTTCAGTTTAAATATATAACATTCGCACATCGGCATAAGTAGTATTTAGAGACATTTAGTTTATCTTTTTCTGAGCCTATAAGACCGTAGCAAATCGTCGCCCGTAGAGCAATGATTGAACATGCGACTTTTTTAGCATAATTGGAACGTTATTTAAACCTGCGCTTACCAAGTGTAAATAGCCAATAATGAAGCATAACGGACGGAGTTTGATTCCTAAGCAGCGGCTCTCCTTCGGTAGCATCGTGGCACTATAACAACACAATATAATTATACGTGTAACAATAATAGCATAAAATATTTTACAGGGCCAACAATAGGATATAGAATCAGAATATTTTTTATTCATGTAAACCATTAAGTGGTAGTACTTATGAATCGTTAAAATAGTTACAAAATGTTAAACTACAACTTTACCACGCGTTCTGTATGCCGTTTCTGTGGAGAAGAACGGGCAAGTAACTCCATGGTAGCTCTTTTAAAAGATAATATACATTATCGAAGAATACATTGTTATGCAGTACATTGTTATGGGTATGTGAGAACAATGTAGGACTAGACAGACTTTAGCAGCTGGTCGAAAAAAGTAATAATCTAAGTATATCCTCTATTCTTATCTATGTAATTACAAGTTAATGGCTACATGTTTCCTACATTTAAAAATTAATTTTGTAATGAATATAAACATAACATTCCAAAAGAAACAAATCAAATTATTGGACATTTCAAATTGTACACCTTGCTCTGAGCGCACGGCCAAACGCTACTGGATTGCCTTGTCTATACATATAAATAAAATTGGAGTGTCTGTTTGTAATATTAAAATAACCGCTTTTTACTAAGTGCATTTGGATGTATACACGTTACCTATACCGAAACAACATTTTGAAAATTTTTGTCTGTCTGTCTGTCTGTCCGTCTGTCTGTCTGTCTGTCTGTCTGTCTGTCTGTCTGACCGTCTGTCTGTCTGTCTGTCTGTTTGTTCCGGGTAATCTCTGAAATGGCTGGACCGATTTTGACGGGAATTTCACTGGCAGATAGCTGATGTAACAAGGAGTAACTTAGGCTACTTTTATTTTAGAAAAAAAAATAGGATCTCTCCAAAAAAAATTAAAACCAATGTTGCAGCGCTGCGCCTGATTAAGTTTTGATAGCAACAATGCGTCCCGCGGGATGTTGCTAACGGTTGTGTCTTTGTTAAATACCACGCGGACGAAGTCGCGGGCAACAGCTAGTTTTAAAATAAAAAACCAAACATAATTTTCACAATTATTTTAAACACCAACGTGATTCATATAACTTACTGATTCATCTGTTAACATATTTTACACATATTTTTTTATATGAGCCTGTTTCATCTATGTTGATAAATGTTGTTTACAATTTATCCGACTGAATTCGTCCTACCATCGTTCAGATAAGTATACAATCCAGTTTACCAGCAATCGTTGAAGGTCACATTAATTGCAGTTACAATTAATTTTAAGCATTTTTTAAATTAAAATGCTGTATTGTATGCGTAAAGGGATTGTAGTTTTCCATAAATTCAACGGCTAGACTATAATATATTGTTTTCCAGTTTCATATTCTTTTATATCCATTTCCTTTCCCTTATAGGTTGTGTAGAAGCAGTGATAGCCAAGTTGGTAGAACGCTTGCCTCGGTAACGAGTATTGCAGGTTCAAACCCCGGCTCGAACCTCTGGGATTTTATGTGCGAATCTCATTTTCAACCATGATTATCACTTGCTAAACGGTGAAGGAAAACATCGTGAGGAAACCTGCATGTCTGAGAGAACCCCTCAAAAGATGTGTGGAGTCCGGCAACTGGGCCAGCGTGGTGGACAATGGCCTAATCCCCCTCGCATTAAATGGAGGCCCGTGCCCAGCAGTGGGCCATTAAAAAAGAGCTGGAATTATTATTATAGGTTGTCTGGAAGAGATGACATTATAGTAATAACACTGCCATTTGTACTATCTATAGCTAGCCTTTGATTATTGTTATAATTACATCTTTGGTGTACATTAAAAAGTTTAATAAATAAATAAATAATGCAGCCCATAAGAGGCAGCTTCCTGGTGATATCATGACATCATGATCGCAATACTCAGCTTGGGTAATCTTGCGCTGACGAAAAGACGGTAAGCAGAATCTCCTGATGTAACTGTAACGTCATCGAGAAAACATGCTGTCGCTCTCATACTTACTTATGAAATCTATGGTGTGTGAGGGATGGAAGACGTTACGTTATCCAAAAGGTACGTGATAAAGGATTGTGCTGTGTCATAGGACTTTATTCAAAACATTTATTTGTATCCCTATATCAGTGAAATATTAATTGAATGCTACCAATATTTAAATTGCTATAGTATACATATTCGCCCTTGCGAGTAAACTCTTCAAATAAGATTTATAAAATAAATCTCAATATAATAGTGTAACTATTCAGTAATGTTCGTGATACATTATATCTCCCTACTTTAAGTGTCATTTTCCCTTACACACTGTTGAGTCGGTAATTGACAAAAGATTTCTGTGTTCATTGTCCGTAAATTATCAATTAACAATAAATGATGACAATGAAATACGATTCATTCAGTTTCGAGAATTGCCGTAAACAAATATTACTAGTAATATTATTTTCCTTTTACCTATTGTGTTGTAAAATTATACTTAACTTGTTAAGGCAAAGACACACTTACCTAACTTAATAGCCATCCCACCTTTATTAATTAAAAGTCGATTTTGATATAACATTTGATGTGTAATATCTGTGTCTAAACATAACATTATCCTTGAGTACAAAAACATAGTAATTATGAGTGAGAGAGGATGGTGCAGTTGGTAGTGACCTGCTTCCTGTGCCGAGGGTCCCGGGTTCGAATCCTGGTAGGGATAATCTTTATGTGATCAGCACGAATGTTTGTACCCGAGTCATGGATGTTGTGTATCTATATAAGTATTATATACTGAGTTCGCCCTCAGTCCATTGTACGGTGCCCATAATACAAGTGTTGTTTAGTGTGGGACCGTATAGTTAGTGTGTTCGTCTGGGGATACTATTACTATGTATTAGGTAGGCACGGTCGCGTACATTAGTATGGGACCCATATCCTTAACATGTTCAATGGCAATTATTATATCTATATGACGTCATATCAAAGCAGTATATCTGAATAGGCTTTACACTACACTACATCTGTCGTATACCACATTGAGATCAATAACAGCGAAGGTTATTGGGTAGTTAAAGAAATGTCAAGCATTAGGTTTAAGTAACCTTCTGTCAATTGTTAAAACTTTATAGAAAAACTTATTTCAATAATCGAGGGCGGTATTTAAGTACTTAGGTACAATAGGTAACTATTACAATATCTATATAAATATACGACTAATAATCTTATGCAAATTAATATTATGAAAAAGTGTACGTAAGCAGATACCTACCTATATAGACGTTGGCTAATCATAAGCTCTAATTCAGATGCAATGTTGCATATTTATAGGAGGAATATAGGACGATAATATCCTTGAATAAATACCTACTCAAGATCACTTGGTAAAAGCCGGGTGACACAGCTAGTACATTGTAATAGAGGCATCAAAACACGTGAGCAAACATTTAACATTTACCAATTAAAATAGTCGACATGAAACAACATGTAGCGAGCGTGTTGTTGAATATGTAGGTACCTACGTATTAAAATAAGCACGATTCATAGAAAAACAATCCTTACCCGAGCTCAACAAACATAACTCCCGAAGTTAAGCACTAAAATAACCCTTTGAACTTATTTAAACTACTAAAATAACTAAACCGGTACTTGCAAGTTGATTAATGGAACTCAAGGCGAACACTGCGCAGTTGCGACCGCGCCGGCTGCGCGGTACACTCGCCACTGTGGAGTGAGGGAGCAAGCGATATACAAGTTTCTGTTTACACGCTCCTTTCTCGGAAAGCCCCATGTGTTGATACTACGCTCCTATTACAAATACAAGGAAACTATAAGTCGATGCGTTGACATTGCCCTGCTCGCCGTCTTGCAGAGATTTTAAAATATGTTTATACACAAAAGGCAATGTAAACAAAACTCGGCGATGGCGCGATTGGCCATCGCCAACGCCATCTCTACCGCGTGTACGTAACTAGAATAATAAACATTATTTTATCTTGTTGCTATAATCGAATTTCTACTAGATGATGAGATTCTAATCGATTGATTGTTCCTTTCTCACTCGATATACATTGAATGACGGAGATGGACGATTGGCGATACAATTAATGACTCACACATGAGGAAAAATATGCGTTTAAAACGGTATTCCAGTTTAGGTAACTGCTGTGTTTTGTTTTATTGTTCGACCTCTTATCTAATATACAAAACATTAACATTCTTTAGGGTGATAAGGACCTGCCTACGGATCCCGGATCGGATCCTGGAGTGTCTGTCACCCAATGAATCACCCGAGATCAGCTGTTCATGACCCGATGGGCAAAATTGGTAGTGACCTTGATTTCAGTACCGAGAATCCCGGATTATAATCCCGGTAGGGGCAAACATTGCGTGATGAAAACGAATGTTATTAATAATATAATAATAATAATACCAGCCCTTTTTAATGTCTCACTGCTGGGCTCAGGCCTCCCCTCAATTCGAGTGGGATTAAGCAGTGAAAGCCAAGTTAGTAGAAGGCTTGCCTCGGTAACAAGGATCGCAGGTACAAACCCCGGCTCGCATCTCTAGGATTTCTGGATTTTCATATGCGAATCTCATTTACAACCATGAATATCACATGTTAAACGGTGAAGGAAAATATCGTGAGGAAACCTGCTTGCCTGAGACAACCCTTCGAAAGATGTGTGAAGTCCGCCAACCCGCACTGGGCCATCGTGGTGGACTATGGCCTAATCCCCCTCGAATTGAAGGGAGGCTCGAATGTTATTACCTGAAAACATAATGTTTGTATTTGAGTAAATAATATACATGGATCGCGCCATTCCATTTTATGGTACCCATAATATAAGGGTGTACTTAGGTTGGGTCTATACAGTTGTGTTCGTCCGGCACAGAGTAGTTAAGGTCAGCTATCTACAAACCTAAATTGATAAATACTTATATCTTCGTTTTCCACTAAAATAATTACTTTGAAAACATATGTGTATAGAACAATGATTGAAATGATTATTGTCACTTACTAAAAGCCATTATAATTTATTCTCACTCATGATAAAAATGGTCATTATTATCTGATAGTCATAACGGGAAGCAAATAATTAAATATCTAGAGAATCCGAATCAGTAGAACATTATTGTTGATCTTATAAATGCACTAGCAAGATAAGCGCGTCGAATTATTTGAATTAAGAACAACGCGCAGTTCGATATCGCAGGATCATTGCCTGTAACTTTTCAAATTAACTTTTTTATGACCCGCCTTTTTTATAATATTTGGCATCTCATCTTCCAATTGCACGTATTACATGTTTACTTTATTGTTGAAAGGATTAATATAATTTTGAGACCGATTCCTCTACATATAGTTAGGATTATTTAAATTACTACCGTAGTAAGTTAATATTACTTACCTAGTAACAATACTATACTATATAGTATATTTACTTTCGGAATTTTGTTTATATAAATATTGTCTATCAAACGGTCGTCAGGTATTTAATCCTTTATAAATGTTTCTCGTCGAATCTGCCGTTCTTTATGAGGCATTAAAAACAAATTTACGCAGCCTCAAATTTGAATTCAGTTTTAATATTTGGTTATAGGTTGGTATATCCCGTGGGGGAGCCAAATGCTTACATTCTCTAAGATACAGTAACTTTGGATATTATAAGGTGTAATAATAATCACTATTTTAACAGTAGGTTATAAAGATAACATTCTCAAAGAAATAAATCATATTATGAGACATTTAAAAAATTACACCCCGTACTGACCGCATGGCCAAAAGCCTTATTACTGGGTCACCTTATTTAAGAAAAAAACAAACATCATTTTTAAAATTATTTCGTACATCAACGTGATCCACCCATGACATTGACAACATCAGAATTGGCAGTATGGATTGATTCCTTCGCCTGTCCTACTGGACGAATTAAACTACTACTACTCAACGTGATCCATATCACTTACAGATTCAACTGTTAAAATATTGTACACTATTTTTGTTCCACCTCATAAGTATATTCAACGTTAATAATTTCAAGACAAAAAAATTTCGTTAGGTGTACGTTGTAAGCATAATCGAACACAACCATTGTATAAACCGGATAATTATGTTTATGAACTCGCTTAGATAACATTGTCAGCTGGTGTAGCGTCATTCGCGTTTTCCTCGTGGCTAAATGATGCGTACCTGATGCTGTATCATTAGTTCAGTGACGTGACGTCGTTTAATGACGCGAATGTATTCTGGAGAAATGATAAAATATATAATACATAAGAACTATTTGAATCAATTTTACAGATTTATTAGTAGTTATTATATATTTTATTATTCAGCAACCAACAACCAACTTTATAGTGTCCCCCCGTGACTATGGTTGCTGCAAGGCAGCCGAAACGGCGGGAACGTAAAAACATAATATACACGAGATATATTCTGTAAAAATAATTTTATTTCAATGAGTAGTATTTGCGTAAATAATAGGTATTTACCAATGAAATTGCCGTTCTGCAGTACTGGCCAATTTAAATCAAAATATTTTTTGTTTGGCTAAGAATTCGAATTTCAAATAAATTGTATTATAAAAATGGAATTCTTTTTCCAAATTAGTAATTTGTTTATTGATTATCGTTATGTTTTATATATGCGATGTGTTATCGTGAATCAATTTCTTATATTTAATATTAGTTTGGGTATCTGAGGTTCACGTTACATAACAACCACGGTGTATCTATACATATAAATAAAATTGGAGTGTCTATTTGTAATATTAAAATAACCGCTTTTTACTAAGTGCATTTGGATGTATACACGTTACCTATACCGAAACAACATTTTTTACAATTTTTGTCTGTCTTTCTGTCCGTCTGTCTGTCTGTCTGTCTGTCTGTCTGTTTGTTCCGGCTAATCTCTGAAATGGCTGGACCGATTTTGACGGGACTTTCACTGGCAGATAGCTGCTGTAACAAGGAGTAACTTAGGCTACTTTTATTTAAGAAAAAAAAATAGGATCTCACGAAGAAATATTAAAACCAATGTTGCAGCGCTGCGCCTGATTAAGTTTGATAGCAACAACCTGCAATGCGTCCCGCGGGCTCAGAACGCGCGAGCAGGCTGTTGTCAACGGTTGTCTTTGTTAAATACCACGCGGACGAAGTCGCGGGCCGCAGCTAGTTTATTATATAACATTACAAAATTAAGTCTACCGTGGGTTTGATGATGTTATTTCCAAGAATTGAACAGGAAAAATATGAATCATTTGCAAGCATCACGAACACGCGGGCGGCATACTCAAAACTTGTTTTCGTGTTATCTCTATAGTGTACACGACTTTACAATGTCTGAGACTAATTAGAGAACACCTCGTATACGTATACTTAAAAATGTAAATGATTGAATGACGACGGTCCACGATTGTTAATAATTCGGTGGAATATTTTAGAATCTTCTAAGCCATTGATGTGGAATGAATTAACTAACAATATATTTTCTTCTATACTAATATCATAAAGACGTTGTTAGTTTGGATTTAGGGGGTAATCTCCAGAACCAATGAAGTCGATAAAATACTTACTTCGTCGACAGCGCATCACTACGGCATTACGCCACCATCGCGCTGAGTTGCGGACGTACAAATCCCACTAATCCCACTAATATTATAAATGTGAAAGTTTGGATGGATGGATGTTTGTTACTCGATCACGCCACACGCACGGTTGAACGGGTCTGGATGAAATTTGGCACAGAGATAGATTATTGTCTGGAATAGCACGAAGGTTACTTTTTATCCCGGTAAAATGTATGGTTACCGTGGGATAGATTTGTTTTAATTTTTCATCGAGCAAAGGATCGACTAGATTTCTTGCACAGGTAGTGGTAGTTTAGGGGTCAGAAAATTACATAGGCTAATTTTTATCCCGGAAAAATGCACGGTTCCTATGGGATAGCATACAGGAACCGTGCGTTTGCAAAAGGACATAGCGAAAAAGCACACACTTTTTAATCGCGGGTAACTCCGCGGGGCGCAGCTAGTTATTTATATATTGTGAAGTAAAAAATATAATTACATCAGCTCGTCAACATTATTTTAAAATTAAAACCCTCGCTTTTGATCATGAATATTATGAAAGGGCGGTTGATCGGTCAATACGGACGTTCTAACGGATGTATCGACAGTCAAATGACCCAGTTTAAGTCACCGCTGCGCCGAGTCAATGCAAAATGCATTCAGTGGCGACCTATCATTGCGGTCATTACAATACAAGTGACGCCTTGCGGTTTTCCTTAATGATTTTTATCTTCCAAGACTCAAAAGAATGTCCCATGTCCCAGCGGACTTCGAACCGCCTCAGTATAAATGATCTTTTATTTTCTTGTGATATTGTCTCAAGTTTTAATAGTTATCCCGCTATTCGGGGCGGCGCCAAATTCAAAAATAAAAGATAAAAATCGGCTCACCTGTTCTTGAGTTATAAATGGTGTAACTATCACGACTTTGTTTTGTATATATAGATTTGTGGCTTAAGCACTAACTATTTACGTCGAGTCCTACTCACATCACAGATTCTGTAAATAATAATGACATTGTCATATTTCTGGGTGATGTCATCCCTGCTTTGTCAGCCCTAGTTATTATTCTAACATCAATGGCAGTTCTTACATGCTGTCAGTGATGATGTCTGAAAACAGTTCAATTACCGTGGAACCTGGTTTTGAAGGGTACACAGTATTTACTTACATTTTGTAAATATCAGAAATCATGCAAGACACGGAAGATTGTTTTTTAACCACAAATCGGAAGAGAGCAAGCAAGAAGACTCTCAGAAGACTTTCAGAAGATAGTCTATAAAAAATCTACAGAACTAGGTATGGAGACTTTTAAGTACTTTAAATAATATGGACCAATGGATAAGATGGATGTCGAAGAGGAGAGATGGCGAGAGGGGAGGAGACAAGAGCTAATCTCCTGTTTACGAAATATAATTTTGTTGTTATCAATGACTTATTATTTACAATACAACCAAACGCACGTACAGACATTGATATCGATATTTCCGCCGGGTGGCCGTGCCATTGCATTATGTATCGGAACAGATGCCGGCTCGCCTTTGAATATTATATGTCCCGGGCCAGATGGCCCGCCTCACCTACCACTAAGAACCACGCGATGCCATCATACCGACCGCCTTAATAAAATGGTTCGATGATATGGGTTGTGGTGTTAATTTTAATATGTAGGAAGATATGCGTAGTACTTTGTGCTTGTTTTAAACAATACGACTTTTTTTAGGTCACTCAATAACTTTTTTCTTTTCTCAAGAATGTAACCTCTATAGCCTAACGTCGCCGCCGACGCCTAACTCTTAAAATATTTTAGACTATTATTGTTAAGCCTTATATATATATACTAATATCAACCGTTTTTATGTCCCACTGTTGGGCATGGGCGCCCCTCAATGCAAGGGGGATTAGGCCATAGTCCACCACGCTGGCCCATTGCGGGTTGGTGGACTTCACACATCTTTCGAGGGGTTCTCTCAGACATGCAGGTTTCCTCACGATGTTATCCTTCACCGTTTAGCAAGAGATAATAGTGGTTGAAAATGAGATTCGCACATGAAATCCAGAAATCCCAGAGGTGCGAGCCGGAGTTCGAACCTGCGATCCTCGTTACTAAGGCAAGCGTTCTACCCACTTGGCTATCACCGCTGTGATGGGACTTCTCATATTAAGCCTTATATAATATGTATTAATTTTAGAATTCAAATAGCATTGACCTCATATCTATTCAATGGATACTCACAAATAGACCAACCAACGTATGAGGGCCCCTATTTAATTAGATATCAACGTATGTGCCGCAGACCTGGTTGTATTATACGTGTTCAATTTATGCGCTGTAATTTATGATTATCCAATGTGTAGTGCCAGTTGCAGAGGTGATATTGTTAATTCATGAAACGTTATACGTTTTACAGGTTGTAAGTACCTTCATGACGAAAACTCATACCATGGTTTCAACTTCACCCCCACCCCAGAGTTGGAATTTTCCATCAATCTTTTTATGAATTATTAAAAAAAACAGTATTTTTTATCGATAACAGCATGAAATCATAACATAATTCTATCACAACGAGATGTTTAGTAAAAAAAATGATATGTTTAGTAAAAAAAATATCATTACAAAATTTAAACTGCAATGTAAATTAAAACAGGATGATAAATATACCGGGGCTCTGGGGTGACAATTATACACTTTATGAATTATAATTATAATTTAATTAAATACTCAGAACACTTTTCAAAACAAACGTTGTCAAGGAGGCGCCATAGAGAATAGAGAGAAAACCATAGAGAACATTATGTATAGAGAATTTTTTATAGACTATCGTCCACAGGAAACGCTCGAGCGTGCTCGTCACGGCATGAGTCGTGTGCGAGGTGAGCGAGGGTTTCGCTCGCTTAAATCGCTCTTAAAAGATACGAAAATGAGATATATCGCGTGCGAAAGAATATATAAATGACAGATAATGTCAGATAATAATAGTGCACCTATTGTAGGATATTTAAGGTTTAAATTCTATAATTCCAAATCGCTCTCAGTAAAAACCTACCAGGTTGGTCCATAGCGATCTGATTAATGTGTTTGAATAGACTATGGCATGGATCTTGTCCAAGTAAGTGCCGCCAGCTTTGATGACCGTATCGTCGTATAGTTGATGCAATAACCGTGAAATATGTACTTCATTAACATTATGTTTTGGGAGTTCAATATTAAAATAATGATTAGAAATGGGACTTACCCTCGAACTGACAACAACGAGGATGAACTTTAATAATTAAGACACAAACTAATGACTAAGTACTCATTTTCTGCGATTTGTTTGCATAGAAATATGTATTCTACCTTTAAGTTAGTATGATCTTAAGGGGTTAGCAGAGCTCTATTATACTCGGACTCGGACTATCACATATCGCCGATGGTATGAAGTTCCCACAACTTATTTATTACGGTATGCCCGCTCCTAGAAAAAATCTGGTTGCTTTCCCGGGAACGCAATTATTGAATGGCATAAAATTTACGATTTTAGACATCTAAACACAAGCAATATCTAATAAAAACATCAATGATTTACATAACAAAAAATCATAAAGTAGAAGAAAGTTTGTAAATTTGACGGCCTGATTAGCGTAGTTGTTAGTGACTGTTTTATGTCCGAGGGTCTCGGCTTCAAATCCTGGAAGGGACAAACTTTGTGTGATGAGCGCGAATGTTCGTGCCCAAGTTATGGGTTTTTTGTGTGTATGAATGTGGTAGGCTTCACTTAGAATTTGGTGTTTCATTCTAACCAGTTCATAAATAAAAACGTTATAGCAATTTAAACACGCGGACGAAATTGCGGACGACAGCTAGTCAGTAATTAACTCGGTTTTATTACTGAGACACATATTTGTTGGGTCGACTTTAATTACATTTCTTTAATTTCAGTGCCACTTAACTGAAACAAGGGTAACAAAGAGTGACTGACCACAGAGTTAATCTCTAAGAGCGACCCGCTAAAGCAATTTGATCGTAACTAATTAGCAGACCTGCACAGTGTGTCGCATCTAAAGAGAATTGGGCACTAACTCTCTGGGGAAGTATAATTGGTACAAGTGAACTGGCAAGTAATCTTAATGCAAGCGATTGCTTAAAGATTTAAACGTGGTTTGGTTTCGTCAGTGACCGATTCTTTCTCACTTATGTTAAAAATAAGTGACAAAGAATCGGTCACTGACGGAGTGTTCGTTCGTTCAGTCAAAGGTAGAATAGCTGCCCTAAGAAATAACCGTGTAGTCTTTGAATCTAACTGTACCGACAGGAAAACCGCAGACATTATTATGACGTTATCATTGAATTTTACGCAATATTCTGCGGTCTAACAATAAAAAGTTATTTATAGGAATCTTATGTTACGGGCAGAATTATTATCGAGTTAAAGAATATTATGTATCTATTGACTCCTGATTTATGAGGCAGGATTAAAATCACTGATATATGACCAAACAATGTTTTGGTTGATGGCGCAAGAAAGCGCTCACGAACAGTGAAATAATTATTGAAATAAATAAATATGTATTCCAAAACTACAACTATTTGACGCTCCCGAACAGAACAAAACAAAAGCAGTACGCACACAAGTGCAGGGCCGTGACGACACCGCCGTATGCGAACGCGTGTGCGACAGAGAAAGAGTACGACCCCTCTCTCTTTCTTCCTCTAATTCTTTTACCAATCTTTTATAGTGAATATCTTTTTAATGTATGCCAGATTGTGAAATATTATTTAAAGAATAAATAAGTACTTTTAAATTAAATAAGTAAGTACCTGTATACTAAATGCAATGAATAGATACAGCCCAATGGGGAATGGAGTCACAATTAGGCCGCAAAAGGCCGTTAACTACGAAATACATCCATTGTGTTCACATCAAAAGTAAATCCCGCGGTGAATAAATTAAAAGTTCCAACGCGATGCTGAAAATAAATTGGAATATCGGCCCGCGTTTTACAAGCGTTTATTTACCTGAAAAGTCCGTCACAGACGGTGAAGATAATAAACATTACTAACTGTCCCGACGAACTCGGTACCGCCTCAGATGTATGTGAAAATCTTCTCCTTCCCATTCTCTCTTCTCTTCTCTCCTCTGTTTCCCATTTTCAATGGAGCGGAGACAAATTCGAAAACACAGAGATCATAAAAATCGGTCCATCCGTTCATGAGTTATAAATCGTGTAACTGACATGACTTTGTTTTATATGTAAGATTATTATAGAGTACATTTTTTTTTTATACATTTTATTTACAAAAACTTTGTGTAAAAAAAATATGAAAAATTAATGCTAATACATAAAATATATTACCTTAACGAACACGGCTAAGTAAGATACCTTAATAACAATGTAAAAGTATGTTGAATAATGTTTTTGTCTCCCTTCTCAAAGTAAGGGTGAACATTCAAATAAAATGGGTTCGATTTCAGGTCGCGCAAATGAATAAAAAATATTTAGCTGCAAGCCTAACTGGATCAATGTCATGGAGAAATCATGTGTTCACTGTCACCCATATTTATGCAATAATTAGTGTGAGCGAGACGGTAAATAATGATAATATAATATCGCCTGAAGAACACCACCAACTATACGGTCCCACACTAAGCAACGCCTATATTATAGGTACCGCACTTTGTATTGAAGGCGAACTCAGTATATAATACTTATATAGATATTAAACATCCATGACTCAATCACAAACATTCGTGCTCATCAAACAAAGTTTGTCCCTATCACAATTCTAACGCGGGACTCTCGGCACAGAATGTGACGTCACTACCAACTGCGCTAATCAGGGCTTCTTAAATTATAGTGTTTGATCAGCTGCTCGGTCTCCTTTAATGGTGCCTCCAATACAAGCTTTCATAAAAATTATTCAGCATCCAAAAATGTAGCATCCGGCTGTCATGGACGCAGGATAAGTGCGGTCAATTCCGTCTGTGGTTACATTAGCATCGGGCCTCTCTCTCTTTGATGGAAAAGATCTTGGCATATGCTATTAGTTAGATAAACATGGTTCCGTCTTAGTTCCCTCAATTTTTATTTATCGCCTGACAAATACACTTACTTGTCCAGTACGGTAAGCAGATAACATCAACATGCTGTCACGGGCATAGTTATTGTAGAAGTCTGTGGTGTGAGCGAGATGGAAGACGCTTACGATACCGACACGCTACGTAAAAGAATGCTCTCGAGTCATAGTACCCGAATTGATACCGTATCTGGTTAGGGTGTACTTACTAAAGCAATCTGTGAATTTGGAAATAATAATATATAGTTTAATATCATTTTTTTATTTATATGATAGGACATAGGCCTCCCCCAATGATTTCCACACATCACGGTCCTCCGCCGCTCGCATCCACCGGCTTCCTGCTACGCGTGTGATAGCATTCGGTCCAACTTGTGGGTGGCCGTCCTACACTACGTCTCCCGGGTCGTGTCGCCATTCTAGAACATTTTAGAACCAGTGGACGTCTTTCGGCTGATAGATAAATAGATATAATATATTAGGATTTAGGATAAATTGTATGCTTAATGGAGAAATTGACGTGATATGTGAGCATGATTTATTTGCTACCCCTCCGGCTGGAACGCACCCTGTGTTCCCCTAAAACCTGGACGAAGCTGAAGCTGGCAACACCTAATATTATACTTTATCATGAAAGAGTTTCCAGTCAGATCTTCTTCGATAGTTTTTGCTTAATACATTTGACTTCGGCTTACAATTGTGCCAAAATATACCTAACATCCCCCTAGTTCGACTTTTATTAAACTCCCGAGTTGATTGTATCACATGAATATAAATATCCTTGACATGTTTACCGAATGAAAACAATACCATTATAGCTGTTCTATTTTTATATTTAGTTAGTTTTAATTCTAGAAAATGTTGGAGAAAAATCAGGTCTCCAGTTTTAAAATAAAAGTCAAAATACCAGCGCATTATATCTGTTACTTACGTTAAATTTTCACACTCTCTTCATGCAGAGTACACTCGTGCTAAAATATATGGTTAAGTGTTATGCAAAACGCATATAACGCAAAAGTGGGAAGTAGTGTTCGCAGTATGTAGTACATTCGGCGCGAAAACTCGTCGGGATTTTATTTAAAATTGTAATTTATTTTCTCTATGGTCTAACGGCTTTGAAGTACTCGTTGACTCGTTGTAAATGAGAGGTGGAAATAATGGCTGCTGCTTGCAGTTACGCGCTGTGATCTTTGCAAAATGTTTGGACTGTTGTTGTAAAAAATTGCTTTTGTGAGCGGAGATAATTTTGTCAGACGGAAGATTTTCAGTTGTCTATATTGAAAATGAATGCAGTTTTTCACTTTTAACTCGAAACAATTTTGTAGGCCTACTTTATTAATGATCAGTAATGAATTACAATAGAAAAGGCACTTAATCAATATCTGCAAATTTAAAAAATCTATTGAATGGAAACGGCGATTAATCAGGTTTGAAAAGAAAGACTATGGGCCATCTCTTACGTCATGGTATCTTTATGAAAATATCTTCAATATAGGGTAAAATAGAAGGAAATCTTGGACGAAGAAGGTAAAGAAACTACATTACTTAGATAAAATAATCGGTTGTTATGTCGTATAAGGTGAAAAAGGCTGCTCTAGATAGAAACAAGTTAAAATCACTTAATTAGCTACACCGACAAGTTACTTACCCTTGAATAATAATAACAAAAACAAAATATTTAGTTAAAAATCCGTAAGTTCTAATAACTGCATTACTTATACAGGTTAAACTATAACTACCAATAGGTATTAAGTAATCTACCCAGTAAGTTTTAAGTAGATAATAAACAAGTAACTATTTGAAAAAATGCTTTTAAAACTGCACTAAAATATAAAACCGCAGCTGAATAATTTGACAAATGACGGCTGCATTCGAATTTGTGTAAATTTATGATATCGACTACAACTGATTAACTTGTGAAGTCTACACGCGGGAAGCTGCTGTAAAATATGATGAACTAATAGAGTTGAAAATATATTTAAAAAAATATATTAAAGTTAACACTCGTGTCCGCGACTGTAAGTATACACGGAATATGGACTGAAGTTCCAAGTTGGTGCAACACTGTCGCCAGTTTCCTTACGAGCGCCCCGACCAGCTGAAAATGTAAACTTATTTGTGTTCACCCAGTTTTTATTAGGATATGTGACTCCCGCTTATATTCCAAACCAACTTTGTGTTCGATTTTGTATGCACTTCATTTTATTTTAATTTATGTGGATAGTCATAGCCTAGTTTATTTATGGATTGCTATGAAAAAAGGATTTCAAAAAAATCATAAGCAAATCTGAATTATGATTTGGTGTTGTTAGTTGGCGTGTGATTAAAAAATTAATTACCAAAATTTATTTTGAATTGACAAAAAAATATAAATCTAGGGTAAACATTTTTTTACAATTACGGAAAAGGCATCGTATGCAAATCACTGTTTTTCGAAGACACTTTATATGTTTTGCAAATATATTAGACCTTAATATAAAACGTCTTAAACTAAACTCCTCAACCGGTAATTCGTCAATTCATAACTAAATGTAGCCCACAACTAGGTTTAACTGTAGTTAATGTTGGCAGGTATACCCTTAACAAGTAATTTAAACTTGCTACTTGTGTACTGGGGCGACGTTAGAGGTAGGTACGTGAGTCAGTGTAGAATACCCCCGAATTTATAGATGTACCTCAAACTACTACTGTACTATCAAACGCCATAATATAGTACTGTGCCAAGCAAAACTCTTGTGCGCCGTACTATAAGACTATATGACAATAAATTCAGGGGTAAATTGGTATTGCATTAGTGGGGTATATAGGCACAAGATATTCACTGGGCCATAATATGTGGCGCAAGAAGTTGGCTGACAAAATATTCGACGTCTTGTTCAATTTTTAATAAGGTCTTGTGATGCTTGCATGAATTTTTATGACACAGTAGAAGGACGCTTAGTCGCGAAGGCATTTTTGATGAAAACGTATATTTGTGATTTTTCCGCCAATAGTCAGTTGTCGGAGTTTTGACCGCCATTAAGCCATCATCATCACCATTATTCCATTGTTTTTCAATGTATTGTACAGTAATGAAAAGGTGTGTCAGACTTTTTGGCGGGAAACTGAAAAGTCATGGCGTCAGTTGTGTTTTAATTTCTAAAACTAGTGTTCCTGCGAGTTATAGTGAGTGATATATGTGGAATATTAACCATTATAGGTTCGGTAAAGTGCACAAGTGTAGGTAATTGAAACAGAGTGACGAAACGTGGCTTTTCAGTTTCTCACAAAAAATCCATGAAAAATCTTTCGGTAAAGTATCCATCACTTTACTGATTGAGGGATGGGGGGTATTTTACTTGAGCCTAGGCTTTGGGCCTGTGCATATGCTCAAAAACAGAAAAGAAATATATTACTTGACACTGGCAAAATACCTATGGTGATGCCAAATTAAAAAAAAAAAAAAAAAAAAGGTGTGTCAGTTTTCAAATTGATTCATTCAACGTTTGCGAGCACATTTTAGCTTTTCAAACTATGTCACAGAACAGTCTGTTGCATGGAAAATTATGTTTTACAGTCCGTCAACTAAGTTCAAATTTACTGAAATCAAATTTTCTTAATTATTTTTCTTGTCTAATGGTTTGTCCAACCATTTATATTCTACTATAAAGGTTAAAAAGTAAGTCCCAGTGTCTGTCAATGTCACCATTGCTTTTTATTATTCCTTCGTATTTTTAGTTTTTCTATAAATCTATGCTACAAATCACATACATCATAGACAATAAATTGAGTAATTTCTTCCAGTGTAGATTTTTAGAATATTTTATAATTGACAGATAGGAGTAAGAATAATCTCTATTCCATAGATCCCACAGTAAATGCGTTAAAACCATGTCCTCAAAACGCGCAGCATTTACTGAAATATAGGCAATACTGTTTCTTCCTTTGCAATGTTGGTATTACGGTCCTTGAACTCTTGCTAGCAAAGGTTTTCTCCTTTTCATTCAGCGACTATACCACTGTCGACGTCACGAAGCCCCGCAAGCAGGTGACTGCATGTTTACCCCAATTCATTCAACTAAACTCTATAATTACAAGAAAAATAGACTGTTTATTATATCCATTGAACATTATTAAGTCATTATTATGATTATACCAGAGGAAAGGCCTGTACTGACTCGTGTTTATAAAACAATAGTGCATTATCAATGCAGCTGTCGGCCGATGTCCAGGTGGCTTCGACCAATCAATTATTGAAGCGCCGTCCGAAGATGGGCCGCGGTCGATAGCAGTCGCTACAAATTGCAATGATTAAACAATTGTTAATGCAGACCTTATAACGTAGGGATAAGTGCTTATATGGCTTGATAAGTGGGCATAGCATGGAACTTGAAAGAAAAAAATACAATAGCCAATTGGTCATAGCGTGATTGATATGTTACCCTATATTTGAAGTCTAACCATAGGCTATTCGATATTGACAATCTCGGTAGAATTGAGTCCGTAGTTTTTCCATGATAGTTGAACAAACATACAAACAACACACAGAGAGTATTAAAAACCTCTTGTCTGCTTTCAAAGATGTCCAAAAAGCGTACCACACATTTTTTTGTAAACATAAAAGTATAGATAATCTAGAGTTCGGGATTGTAGGTCATCAAACCGCTGAAATAGAGTTACTGAAACGACTGGAACAGTTTTAATAAGATTTTGAATCACATTAATTTCTCGAATTTATGGTAGCAACTCAATGGGTCTCGGGAGACATTGAGTACCGTAGAGGGTGTGGATTTAGTGTTCGCGAGCAGCGGATACTGACTATACTAAGCGAGTAATAATAGGCATGATGACAGTAACTAAGAATCACTAAAATAATGTGTTTATCTAATGAGATAGGATTAATAGGTTCTGAAAAATGCATTTATTCACAGATCTAGGGCGAGATTGATAATTTATTTAATAAAATAAAACTACAAAATTCAACAGTCCGCCATGATAAGTTGAACACCAATCAGAGTGAACTACGTCACGAGCATGTACACATTGTAAACATCGCTAAGTTTCGTACGAACTTCGACGATCTCTGCACTTAGTAATTGTTTTTACCTGCGTTTATAAAGTATTTCGTGATTTCTATCGATCAATTACATGGTTTTGTGTTCTCAAAACATGGAACAAGGATTTACCATTTTTGACACAAACAATATAAAACCTGTTGCTAAGCAACCGCAACATTATCAGCAAAGAGTAATAAGATAAACTCCATACTCTTTACAATATTTATATACGTAAATTACTGATTTGTTGTGTTTACGGTCAGTTTGCATAATAGTGACGTCACAAGCAGACGCCATGACACCGGCGATCGTTTTGGAGCGAATTTTAAAATTACAATTTAAATATCGTTTTTTTCTAATAAAAATTAGTTTCCTGCCGAAATAATATTTTTTTTTGGAAATAGTAGATACCTTAGAATATTATAGAACAGTTTTTGAAAATCAGTCATCATGCCTATTACAAAACACGTACCAAAGGAAAAAATATTTTTAATATGCAATAATTAGCAAATTTACTTTTAACGCATGCATCTCTTTTTCAATGGTGATTATCACTTGCTGTACGGTGAAGGCAACAATTGAGGAAACATACACGTATGTCAAAAGCCGTGTGAAGTCCACCAATCCGCACGGGATCAGTGTGGTGGGCCTCGTATAATGACCAGGCTCGCCCGCTATTATAGATTCATTGGGATCAAATACTATCAGGGTGCACTGCAGAGTACATCTGCCTACGCCTTGGGGCACTGCAAGCGTGATGGTATGGTTTTTTAACCTAATTTCGTATTCTAGTAAATACCTATATCATAACTAACAATTTCTACCTATTTGAGATCTTCTTTACTGTCAAAATGCTAAGCCACGCCAACATTACTTTCAAAATTTTCCGAGGTGAGAATTGAACCTGCAACCTTTCGTTGCAGTAGCCCGAGCGTCCTACGCTTAACAAACTAAACAATACCATGGAGTCGTCTAAAATAGGACCAAAACGCTTATAAATTCACTGCATTTTTTATTTAATTAAAATTCTTAACAACTTCAGACAGAAAGCGCACACCCTAAGCCGGTGGACCTGGAGATTAGAAATTTGGAGGATCAGCTCCTTGCATACCCTGAAAGTGCACTAAGGAGATATTTTGCAAATTCGACCCCTAAAGGGTTCAAACGGGGGGTCAAAGTTGTATAAAGAAACTTTTTTTAAGTTACGATTGGGCACATAGATAGTAAAATACTTAACTAAAGTACCGAATACACTTACCGGAATCATCCATCTGTGAATAGTGCGTTCGGAAAACATAAAAAAACTGTGCGTGAAGCGAAGTGCTTGTCGTTTTTCGCGACAGTTACGTGTGTAAATTGTGATTGATTATACCCACAGTCGGGGGAGTGTGTTTCAGCCTTACGAGGGATATATAAGATGTAACAATAATAGTGTAAAATATTTCAACATGTCCATTAGTAGGTTGTAAAGATAGCATTCTTAAATAAATAAATCAATTGATAACAAATTTAGAAATTACATACTGAGCGCGCGGCAAAACGCTGATGATTCGCCTTGTTAAAAATACAATATAATTGAGAAACCTGCTCATTTTCGAATACATGTTTATTTCAATAAATTATGTACATTAGTTTTTTACATGGAGAAACAGAAAACTAAAAAATACTTATTAATAGGACATTGTATAATAAAATAAAAATAAAATTATATACACAAAAATGACTCCACATCGTCGTCGATGCCAAAAGTGGCCAGCAGGCTGGCCGCGTTTCTGCGCTGAATAGCGAGGCTCACTCTCTGCGCGAAATAGAGGCCAGCCCGCCGGTCACGGGTAGCGGTGAAAAGTCGTGCTAAGTTTTTGAAGTCGGTTAAAATATAAATTAAACATCATATATACAATTATTTTGTACATCAACGTGAACTGCCTGCTTATCCTACAGTAAGGCAAAGCATGGAAAGGATATTTAGTTTCCGTAAACTGTTAAAACTTTTTCATAGGACCCCTAATAACAAAGTTGTATAAAAAAAAACTCTTGACTAAGTTTAGGCAACCACTTAGGGCACAACGATTGTACGTTATGTTTATAAAACCACGAGTAGTATTATAAAAAGTGGCTGCTACTTCATAGCAGGGCAATCCTGAAGCAATTGTAGTTATATGTCACTGTGACATTCGTGGCCATAAGTATTAATCTCAATACTCTTAAATAACTGACAAAAACTCTCACAATGTTCGTCTTAGGGCCTGTTTTGCGATGTGCTCATAAACGCTATCCACAACTTATTACACAGATAGCCTATACAAATTCTGTTAAATAAGTTGCGAATAGGGTTTATCCGTGCATTGTAAAACAGGCCCTTATATAAGCATACTAAGGAGAATGTTAACGTGTTACAGAGGAACAAAGGATTAAATTCAGCAGATACACGTAAATTAATTCAGTTGAAACATTTATTAAAGCCACCCTTATCTAAGCCTGTGCCCACGTACACGCCGCACACAATACCGCGTGCAGCGTGCAAGCCTCCGCAACCGGAAATGACAAGCCACTTCCGGCGGAAGCGGTACGCCCCGGCGGACTGACACTGCAGTTGAATACGTCAATAGCGTTGAGGATATTCGGAGCTGGTCCTGATTTGTAATTAGAGTGCGTTAAACAACTTGTAATAACCAACAAACTAACCTCAAATATCGCTTAAATTTTTGATGTATGGGATTCGTTTCATCATCATCTTCAACATCGTTATTATCATTATACTTAATTAAGGTGTAACAAAAATAGTGTAAAATATTTTAATAGGGCCAACAGTAGGTTATAAATATAACATTTCCCAAAAAATATATAAGATTATTGGACATTTAAAAAATGCCACCCTGTACCGATGGCATGGCGAAACGGTACCGATTCGCATTGTTTTAAAAAAATATACATAATTTACACAGTTACTTTATACATCCACTTAATCCATATAGCTTACTGATTCATCTGTTTTCAATTTTACACAATTTTTGTTACACCTTACATTTAACTTCTAGTTGGCCCTAGAAGTTAAATGTTAGGTGTAATATAAGGAGTAAGGTGTGTATTCAAAAAGGTTTCAAATATCCAACAATATTGAATGCTCCACATCTGAGTCCCGTGAGGGGAAATAGTACCTTTAAGAGACGCTTTCCTGACAGACATCGCGAGCATCTCTCATACACTCTGTGGGGAGTCAACCCCATTATTATAGTATTGTCTGTCAATACAGCTTTACGAAACCTGCAGGTTTGTGTTAAGAATCTGTCCATGCTCATAACGGTTTAAAAAAACTAATACCTTACACGCTTTTAGTCAGTTCTCGGTAACCGATTGAGCTATAAACAATTCTGGATTTTTCTAGACATTTTTTTTTAATTTATATAACCACTATAGCAATAAATATGTTCTTATCTATAGCTATAATAAAAAAATATAAAAATGGACAGTCCTCCCGTGAACATGGTTGCTGTAAAGCAACCGAAACGTCGGGAACGTAAAAAAGTATAATAAACGCGATAAAAGCCGTAAGATTAGTTTTATTTCAATGTGTGGTATTCACGTAAATATAAGAAATCAAGATAAATGTGGCTGATAAGCGCATCATTTGAGAACGGCTCAACCGATTTGGTTAATATAATTTTTTAAATATTCCTAATAGTCCGAACCAGGTTTGTAAGGATAGAACTTTAAGACCGTTGTCCGGTGTCCAAATACTTGAGGTTTTCTTACTAAATAATGATGCGCTGATTGATTTTATGTGTTTTAATTATAAATGGTTACAATGATTTTTCCAATACAAAATATATGTTTGCCTTCTTCCCGGCGCCATAGTTGTTCGTAGTGATGCGCGGTCGACGTAGTGACGTTCACGATAATATCGACTAATGTCGTTATGCGCGTGCACATCTTCCGCCCCTTGGAGCAGCTGGCTGCTTCAATCATCCAGAGGTAGTTTAACAATTTTATGGACGGCTCTTCTTATAGTGCCTCTGGCGGTGTAAATATCCACAACACGGCAAACAGAGTCAGAACCCAAATGTAAATTGGCGATGCGCCCTAAGCGCCATCGTAACGGAGGCTGGTTGTCATCTTGAATGATAACTAAATCTCCAATTTTCGGGTTGGCTGTGCCTGTTTTCCATTTCACACGCTGCTGGAGTTCGGCTATAAATTCCTTGCTCCATCTCTTCCAGAATTCTTGTCTGATTTTTTGTACAGCTTCATATTTCGATGGTCTGGCGTCTTCCGCTGGAACGGAGGGCACCGACGTTAGCGGCCGTCCGATAAGGAAGTGCGCGGGGGTTAAAGGGGTTAAGTCACAGGGGTCAGCAGATAGGGGGGATAAAGGTCGGGAATTAAGAATTGCCTCTATCTGCGCAAAAAGGGTTGTCAACTCTTCGAATGTTAGTGAAGCGTTGCCTGCTATACGTTTTAAATGAAACTTTGAAGCCTTAACACCCGCTTCCCATAGGCCCCCAAAGTGGGGTGAATAAGCTGGACTAAATTTAAATGAAATGCCTTCAGAACTAGCATAATCAGTTACCGGTTGGCGGCTGGAGCGCAAAACTCTACTCAACTCATTATTTGCTCCAACGAAATTGGTACCATTGTCGCAGTACACCACTGACGGCTTGCCTCTACGTGCCACAAACCGACGCAATGTTAAAATAAATGATTCCGTGCTGAGATCACTGACGACCTCTAGATGCACCGCTCGAGTTGTCAGGCAAACGAATAGACACAGGTAACATTTTGTAATCCTATTTCCGCTACCTTTTTTACTAGATATCAAAAATGGTCCAGCAAAATCAGTTCCGGTTACATAAAAAGGAAAGGTAGGAGTAGTCCTATCCGATGGCAAGTTACCCATTATAGGCTGCATAGGCTTACCATTAAACCGTGTACATACTATACACTTCTTTGGAATACTACGTGCCAAATTTCTACCATTTATGGGCCAGTATTCTTCACGAAATGAAGCAAGTAATTGCTGAGGCCCTGCATGAAATAAACGGTAATGTTCATGACGTATTAATAAAATTGTTAAGTGATGTTTACTATCTAAAATAATTGGATGCTTTTTATTAAAACTAAAATCCGAATTTTGCATACGGCCTCCGACTCTCATAATGCCCTCAGCATCAATGAATGGGTTAAGTGACAAGATCTTAGTCTTCTTACTAAGCTGGTCACCTTTATTTAAAGTGTGTAACTCACTCGCAAAAGATTCTTGTTGACTAAACTTAATTAAATGTAAACGTGAATTATTTAGTTCTTCAGCTCCTAGACTATCTTTTAATTTATTATTCTTATTCCTACAATTAAATATAAACCGCAATACATACGCAAATACACGTTTTAAATAAAGTAACTTAGAATATCTAACAAATATAATAGGTGAACACTCCGTACTAACGCTCATAAAAGGTGGACACTCCATACTAACGTGTATTTTTAACTCTGGTAGGTCTACTGATATATTAGTTTGTTGTGGCCACTCATCTGATTCCTTCCTTAAAAAGGGAGGTCCTTCCCACCACAAAACTTTGTACAACAGGGCGTGTGGATCCACTCCCCTAGACGCCAGATCGGCGGGGTTCATGTCTGTAGGAACATGTCTCCATGTAAAACCCTGAGTTAATTCGTTAATCTCAGCTACCCGATTGCCAACAAAGGTTTTTAATAATTTAGGCTGTGTTTTAATCCAACCCAACACAACTGTTGAGTCAGTCCATATGGTTTTATTTATAATATTTAAGCGAAGTGACTGAAGTACCTTTGATGACAGTCGAGCACCAAGCAAGGCACCACACAACTCCAACCGAGGTGTGGTGAGCGCCTTAAGGGGGGCGACTCGGGCCTTAGCGCACAATAACTTAACTGAAACACTACCATCCTCATCAACCGATCTTAAATAAACGCAGGCACCGTACGCTTCCTGCGACGCATCTACAAAACAATGTAAATCAATTAATATTGGTGACCCACACAAAACATATCTAGGTAAATTAATATTCGATAAATCGTTAATGTATTTAGTTATATTCAACCATTTTTTGACCATAGGGGATGGTACTGGATCATCCCAGTCCAGCTTAGAGCTCCATAACTGCTGTAATAACATCTTAGCCTTGATTATGGAAGCACACAAAAGACCCAGAGGGTCAAAAATTTTACAAGAGTTTGATATGATAGTTCTTTTAGTAATCTTTACATCAGTCTCAAGATTTACAACAAAATGTAACATGTCTGGTGTAGGTGTCCAGTTTAGTCCTAACACACAAGCTTGCTTACTCAGGTCAAGAGTGTCAGAGCTGGTGCCACCTGTTATCACCTTTGGACAGTTAGTGCGTATTTTATGTAGTGGAAAACCTGCTGATGATAAAATATTCTTAATTCCATAATAAATAGCTTTAATACCTTCTTCAGTGCTGTGCCCAGTATTTAAATCATCCATATATATGTCATGTTCTAAAATATTAGCAATATTAACATTTGGGCAATCTCTAGCTAGGTGAAGTAGGCATCTAGTGCTTAAATAAGGCGCAGAAGCTGTCCCATAAGTGACAGTATTAAGCTGCATGACCTTGAGGGGGTAACTTTCATTTTCCCTCCACAAAATTAGTTGTAGATGGCGCTGAGACTCATCTAACATAACTTGTCTATACATTTTCTGTATATCTCCAGTAATAATATATTTATGAGTACGAAATCTGATTAAAATAGATAATAGATCATCCTGGAGTATAGGACCTACATATTGAATATCATTAAGAGATTTTCCAGTTGAAGTTTTAGCCGAAGCATCAAACACCACCCTTAATTTGGTAGTTTCACTCTTATCTCTTATCACCGCTTGATGTGGCATAAAGTAACCAAAGTTAGGTCTATCTATCTCGGTTAAGTGACCTAATTCTTTATATTCGTTAATAAAATCTGAATACTTCTGCTTAATATCTGGATTTTTTCTAAACTTTTTCTCTAAACTTAAAAACCGACGTTTAGCTAAAAAATAGGAACTACCAAGTGCAACTTCAGGTTCCTCTTTCAATGGCATTTTGACAACAAATCTACCATCAGACAAACGACGTGTATTTTCTAAAAAATTAACTTCACATAGTTTTTCTTCTGGGGTCAGACACTTATTATTCTCAGAATTTATTTCTTCTATTTCCCAGAACCTTTGCAAATCATCATGAATTTCTTTAGTGAAGTTACACAGTAGGTGTTCAGGCTTACTAAATCCAATGGGACCGCTGACTAACCAGCCTAGTCTGGAATCCTGTAACACCGGCTTACCTACACCTAACTTAATTCTCCTAGTACCAATAACATCCCAAAACATGTCAGCCCCCATCAGGATATCAATTCTGGCAGGCTGATAAAAACTAGGGTCTGCTAACTCAACATCTGCAGGTAAGTTTAAACTTGGCATGTCCACAGATGTACTAGGCAAGTTTCCTGTGATTAGCGGAACCACAAGACATTTTAATTGAGCAGTGAAAGAAGAAATACGTGAATGTACTTGTAACACACACTTTTCTTTAATATTTAATGTACAATTATTAATACCTGAAACTTTCAATGGTTCTATACATTCTGTCTGCAAACCTAACCTCTCTTTAAACTGAACCGTCACAAATGAAGATTGACTGCCATTGTCTAAAAGAACCCTGGCTAAGCAGGCCTTATTTGTCTGTTCATTATATACTTCCACCACTGCAGTACATAACAACACTTGACTAACGGATACAACGGACAGTGTAACTGGCGGTGACGCTGACGACTGAGTATTTACTAACATATTAGTGCTCTCACTATTATTATTAGAAGTATTATTTTTATATTGAATGTGTAGCAATGAATTATGTTTATGTTTACAGAACCGACATGAACCTTTCAACCGACACCGAAATGTACTGTGCCCCTCACCTAGGCAATTAGCACAAACTCTTATTCTATTAACTTCTTTTATTCTATCTTTCACTTCCATATCAATAAACTTTTTACAATTATACACCTTATGTCCCTGTTCCTTACAGAATACACATACATAATCACATACATTGTTAAAACATGAATTTGACTCAATATTTTTATAGTCTGTCTTAACTTTATTATATTGGTTTGTATTATTATTCCTTTTATTCCAGGAATCCTTCTTATCTTGACAAACTGTTGTTTCTAAAACATTGGCACGGCTGCGTATAAAATCATAAAATTCTTCTAAAGTTGGGATTTTACTAATAGTATTCCTATGTTCTTCCCACTTTCTCATAGTAACCAGATCTAACTTTGCTGATACCATGTATATAATTATTGTATCCCACTTGTCAGTTGGTTGATCAAGTGAGTTAAGGGCACGTAATTTTTTAGAAACAGTGTCTATAAGTTTGCGCAAACCTTGGAATGAATCTGTATTAATTTGTGGAATATTAAACAATGCTTTAAGATGGTTATTTACCAATATCTGTGTATTGTTATATCTGTCACATAGTAATTTCCATGCAACATTATAATTAGCAGAGGTAACCTCCAACGATTGTATCACTTCAATGGCACCTCCCTCCAAAGAGGACCTCAAATAATGGAACTTGTTTATATCTGTTATAGATTTATTACAATTTATTAAAGAATGGAAGGTGTCTCTAAACTCTAACCATTTTAAATGTTCACCATCAAAGCTAGGTAATTTAATGGTTGGTAATTTAATTGCTTGCAAACCATCCGTACATGGTTGACTGTTTGCATTACTATAATTATCAGCATTCACACTGTCAAGTAAATCATGCATATTCGACAATATAGTAATGAACTGCCCATCTAAGCTATCTCTAATGTCAATCTGTTCTTGTAAATCTGCTTCCTCACAGCAAGATTCAATATCATTTTGTATATTTTCAAAATCTTTGTACATTTCTTGACATTTGTCCATACGCATGTTTAATTCTTTTATTTTAACATTAGATGGTGACTTTAATGTTTGAAATGTAGTTAACTGATCTTTAAACTTAGTAAGCCTACCTTTAACACTACTCCGCTGCCTTATCAATTTTGCAATATTAAATTTTTCACCGTCCATTTTTTAATAGTTAATATTGACAAGTTATGAGCAAAATGAATTGAATAGAATAATAATCATGTGCATCGAACCCAACAGGATACACGCTCCAGCCGCCACCGGGAACCACTGACGATCACAGCGCAGGAGACGAGCTGACTACAGCTTCTTACTGATGATATTTTTATCCACGTAGGGAAGCGGGGAGCATTAGACACTTGATAAGTTGGTTTGTAACCTGAAAGCGTTATGCAAATAGCGTGAAGATAGTGCAAGTTTAGGCTTCTCGTTAGTGGGAATGTGCGTGGACATACGACAATGTGCGTTAGATATTCTGGGTAGGTTAACCTACCTATTTAATAGGCAGCAAATAATGAAATATGCAATTAACCCAAAACGTTATAATGCGGGCTTGCTCAATAGGTATAAATAATGCTTGAATGCGTTGTGAAACAAAATATATGATTAACCAAAAATGCGAGACAAAATGGCAGACGCGTGCACATTCACAAAGAAAATCAGCCAACATAACCCTTTGCACACACAAAAACCAATTCCTAAGGAAAATAAAGGAAGGTAAAGATAGGAACGCTACTTCCCTCGGATTTTCGCAGCAGCCGATGGCCCCCTTCTAGTAATCCATAATTAAATAGGTAGCAGCAACGTCCATGTTTTCTCCTTGTACAACAGGCATCTTTTTTCGGACACGAATTCACGAAGTTGCAGATTATTGTTTCGGTCGCCACATGTCCAAATACTTGAGGTTTTCTTACTAAATAATGATGCGCTGATTGATTTTATGTGTTTTAATTATAAATGGTTACAATGATTTTTCCAATACAAAATATATGTTTGCCTTCTTCCCGGCGCCATAGTTGTTCGTAGTGATGCGCGGTCGACGTAGTGACGTTCACGATAATATCGACTAATGTCGTTATGCGCGTGCACATCCGGAATAAAGGAAACATCGGGAAAAACTAAAACTTATTTTTTGACAAGACATCTGCCGAGACAGCTAGTTTAAAATAATGATTATATTCGACACTTCAGTGTAAGCGCGCAAGCAATCTCCCATCGCTGTTACAGTAAAAAAGAATCCTAGGAGACATTATCCGAATCTGCCAATTGTTGACCTTTGTCGGTTTGTCTGCTAGTCAGATTTCAATGACACTTAGCATGGTGAGATACTTATAACAAGATATATTTAGGGTAACTTATATCTCAGTTAATAGTGCGCGTACGAAATCGCAGTCACAAAATTGATAGAACTAGGCGATACTTGGCGGAAATCCATTGTTAAACAAATGGGGGTAGAGGAACCCACCACTGACCCTCGGTTTGTCAACTTTTCCAATTATAAACCAAACAAGTTTGATCGATAATTAAAGAAGCCAGCAACACCGAACTCCTCTAAGACGTTAGTCGAAAAACTGGCTGTCACGAGTGACGGGACCTCAAATAAAATGCAATTCTCCGCAAAACGAGCGAATCTAAAAAAGTATTCGACACGTGTTTGGCCTATAAACGAGGCATCCTCAGGACGGCTGGGCTACGAATGAGCCATAAAATTGCGATAAAATTTATTCAGTTAATAATTATCTAGGAGATGCTCATTACTCAATCTTATAGCAATTATAATTCGCAAAATGGCTTAGGCTCATTTAAATGAGAAACAGAATTGTTTATAAAAGATGATAAAAGTGAGCAGGGCTTTGCTGAATTTTAATCTGTACAATCTTATAAGAAGATTAAAGAAGCAGAAACGCTCCTAGCTAATTAAAAAGTCAAATTAAAAGCGAAGGAAAAAAAAACACAAACAGTGGTGTAACTGCTAGGTACTAGGATACTTGTTACATCTTACTGATATTGTATAAATTTAAAAATATAAACTGTACAAGAAATAATGCAAAAATAAAGTTAATGCTTTTAGTACTTTCAATATATTTAATAAAATTCTTTGTTCTGACTGACTGACAGACAACAAACAACCTTAACCTAGAGATTTGAAATTTAGTAGATATATTCCATGTGTGCCCTAGGGTTGCACTAAGGAAGGATTTTTGGAATTCGAACCGCATGACACACATGGCTAGTATTACAATAATGTTTCACTAAGTTTATTAGAGATCTACTCTGAATACTGCTCACAAACAAATTTCTCAATTTTTAAAGCAAGCTCCAATAAAAGACGTTATAATTTGGTAAACTCTCGCCCGGCCAGTATGCTTTAACGCGGAATGTTGTTGTAAAGTAGGAACTTAAAAATCACTTAAAAGTATAAACTTAGAGTTTATAAACTTAAACCTGAAGCTTAATGTCCATTAAGTCAAGTGTCCGCTAATGTGTATTTCTGCCCTGCGAGGTAAAAGCTAAGTCTGTTCTAGAGAAGCTTAAAAGGTGTGTGGAAATAGACTTAACTCTGACAGACTTAACTCTCACACGTGGACACTCTTCTATTTTATTACAATGTGTAATGTACCGTGAAATTGGGTTATCTTTTTTTTTAATCGTATAATCATACGAGCCCTTTATAATGTCCCACTGTTGGACACAGGCCTCATTTCAATGCGAGGGGGATTAGGTCATAGTCCACCACACTGGCCTAGTGCGGGTCGGCGGACTTCACTCGTCATTCGAGGGGTTCTCTCAGACATGCAGGTTTCCTCGCGATGTTTTCCTTCGCCGTTTAGCAAGTGATAATCATGGTTGAAAATGAGATTCGCACATGAAATCCAGAAATCTCAGGGGTGCGAGCCGGGGTTTGAACCTGCGCTCCTCGTTACCGAGGCAAGCGTTCTACCAACTTGGTTGTCACTGCTATTATCGTATAAATACATGATAATTACTAGCCATGTACCCGATCGTAACAAAATCAACATACATACTTTGACTCCCCATTTGACTTGCTTAGGGGTCTATTTTCAAAAATCCTTCCTTAGTGCTCACCTACGTAACATAAGGAACTCTTGTGGAAATTTTCATGACTCTACGTCCACCGGTTTGGGCTGTGAGTTGTTTGTCAGGCAGTGTTTTTTTTATAATTATGTAATGTATGTCCTAAGATTACATTAACATATATGTTTTTTTATCGAATCAGATATTGTTTAAATAACAAATAAATATTAAATTTGCAAAGCACTTCAGATGTTTCCGTTCAGAGAAACTTACACCGAACATAGCTGCAGGGCCATGACGGCACCGTATAGAAAAAAATATCTAGAAGTTGCATCAAGTTTACTCTAACGTTACAATTTAATGTTGACGAATACATTCTCATGATGCAGTATTATTAAGTATTATTACATCTATACATATAAATAAAATTGGAGTGTCTGTTTGTAATATTAAAATAACCGCTTTTTACTAAGTGCATTTGGATGTATACACGTTACCTTAACCGAAACAACATTTTTTACAATTTTTGTCTGTCTGTTTGTTCCGGCTAATCTCTGAAATGGCTAGACCGATTTTGACGGGACTTTCACTGGCAGATAGCTGATGTAACAAGGAGTAACTTAGGCTACTTTTATTTTAGAAAAAAAAATAGGATCTCACGAAAAAAAATTAAAACCAATGTTGCAGCGCAGCGCCTGATTAAGTTTGATAGCAATGCAATGCGTCCCGCGGGCTCAGAATGGGCGAGCAGGCTGTTGTCAACGGTTGCCTTTGTTAAATACCACGCGGACGAAGTCGCAGGCAACAGCTAGTATTATAATATTTTCAGACATTTGCTTTTATTCGCGCGAATTGGTACGCAACGTATTCGATTATCAACTTTTAACAATGATTCCGGCAATATTTTGAAGTTTATTAGTGACGTCATTAGTCGTCGTCAGCATTGAGAGACAGTACGTGCTATGCGGCGGGTTTGGTCGGATTTAGAAGCAACACCATCGTGCGATAATCCCGAGCCGAAGAGTCGGTACGGGGCGAAGATCCCGTTAAGGTAAACGCATTGAATCCGATTTAAAAAATAAATATTACGATAGGATTTTTATTTATGAAAATATCATAATCACTGATTAGATCTCCAGTAAGTAATTATGATTTAGAACCGTTTCGTATATTTTTAAAGCCTTTGACTGCATGTACTGGTAAAAATGCTGAAATGCCAACCGGAACCATCAGCTTAACGCATCATCCGAATCCCGTAGGAGTTCAAATGTTATAGTTCTGTCACCCATCCAAGTTCCAACGGAGCCACGCGTGGATCCAGCGATCTGTACCAATAAGGCTACGACCTCCCTATAAGCACCTACTATATACATTATAGTACCCACATAGGTAATATTACGGTAAATTCAAAATTAATTCAAAATAATTAACGGTCGCCATCGTGAAATTGATTCATGCCCTATCGGAATGAAAATTTGCTGTCCCAATAATTGACTTCGGTTATTAAGCTCTTTGAAATTATACTCTGTATAATGACCACTGTTGTGCGTGGGCTTAGTTTGCACTGCTACTATCATTCATTATGGTCTAATCACCTCACTGGTCAACCAGTAAAATTACTTTGTATCTCTCTAACGGCCGAATACTCAAAACATAGATATATGTTTAGACCGGCTTAACTAAATACGTTAATAGATTTCCATACTTCGATAAAACGCCCCTGCTATATGTGGAACTTTAAGGTAATTGTGTAAGAATATCTATATGTCTGTCAGGCAGAGGCTTTTGAAGGAGACTGTACCAATCGTATGCGAAAAAATAAGTTAAGTAGATACAAGAAAGTATTATAAAGTGAAGCGAAAAGAACGCTCTTGACATTTGCGTGAACAATGGGGTCTAATGCGCCGTCGTCAATGAGAATGCTGACCTGTCATGATTTTATCAGTTATCAAGCGCTAGCTTACGGACCTTTCCGCTTAATCCAGCGCTGCAGCCGCTGACCACGATACGCTGAATAGTATGCAAACGAATGTTTGACCACCTTCAAGCAGTCTCCTTTTGGGGGTAGCTTAGGCTGCTTTCATATTGTTATATCTTTGTCAGACTTCAAGTTCTAGCTACAAACATCTTCAAATTAAATATACCTTCTTATTTTGACGGTAAGTTATCTGACGACCTGGTTGGCGTAGTTGATAGTTACCGCGCTTTTTGTAACAACAGCCCTGACTGGAATCCCTGTAGGGGCAAACTTTATGGGTTCACATGGAAGTTCAATATTGGTATAAGTCATTTTTATACCGGGATCGCCCCCTGTCCGTTGTACGGTACCCATAAAATAAGCGTTGCTTATTTTGGGACCGTACAGTACGCGCGCTCGCCTGGCTAACCAAGCCAATACTCTGAATCTCTTAAATTTCCATAATTTCCTGCAACAATTCTTGACTCCAGTAATCCCACGTCTCCATTCCATACGAAACTTGTATGTGGAAGTCGCTAATGATTTGTCATTAAACTAAGTGGGATACTCCCGGGGGCTCCACACACCAGGTATCGCGGTCGCCCCATTAACAATATTAACGTCTATTAGTTCTTGATAAACTTTGTGCATAACCACTGAGTTTAACATCGGTGAATTGTCGCGGGCTGTTTACGTTGACGGGTCGTGACGCTGCGATTTTAAATAACTTAAAAATAGCGTAATAACTTGTACATAGCATAATAACTTGTACATAGCGTTATAACTTATAAATAGCGTAATAACTTATAAATAGCGTAATAACTTATACATAGCGTACTAACATATAATTAGCGTAATAAGTTATACATCGCGTATACTTCGTTTATTGACGACCTGATTAGCGCAGATGGTAGAGGCCCTGCTTTCTGTGCTGAGGGCCCCGGATACATATCCTGGTAGGGACAAACTTTGTGTCATGAGCACCAATGTTTGTACCCGCGACATGGATGTTTAATAAATATTATATACCTACTGAGTTCGACCTAAGTCCATTGTAGCGTACAGTTGGTATGTTCGAGGAGCGATATTATTATTATTTAGGCATATTGGAATATGGGTTTATGGATTTTTATTTATGAATATAATAGGGGGCCAGCCTATTGCCATTATACCGGGCATCTTCGTTCTCAAGGAGAGGATTTAGACCGTGGTCCACCACGCTGACTCAGTGCGGTTCGGTGAACTTCACACTACTTTTGACAGACTTGCAGATTTCCTCATGATGTTTGCCTTCACCGTACAGCAAGTGATATTGAGATTCGCACATGAAAATTCAGAAATCTCTGATGTTCGAGCCGGGGTTTGAACGTGCATACCTTGTTTCCAAGGCAAGTATTCTACTAACTTGGCTAACACTGTAATTTTATTATTTAATATGTTGCGTATTCTGTAATGGCCATTGTAAAACGACCCTTGTTGGGAATACGAGGAATTAAATAGAGCCACACAACCTCATAGGCTTAATTTCATTATTCCGCTTTGTCGGTTGTTTCAAAGATACTCGTTTTGTTGAACAAGTGGTTCCATTGTTACGTTACTTACGTGGTTTGTTGGGAGTCAATTAATTGTGAATTGTTTTATGTTGTTTGATAAATTATAATGTAGAACAAACGGGAGTTTAATTATGTTAATAGTCAATTATCTTAGCAGTCTTGGGGCTCTGGTTTTATTGTCATTTTAGAAACGAATCTTCACTGAATTATGACGAGATATCGATGTATCGATTTATTATCGATTAATGAAAATGCACCTTTTAAATTACTGCATTATATCTCAAATATGTGCATTTTAATTATCAAATTAAAAAAGAAGGAGATTATCAATTCGGTGCCCGTGTTTTTTTAACCGACTTCAAAATGGAGCAGGTTCTCAATTCGTTGTATTTATATTTTTTTATATTTGTTACCTCAGATCTCCGTCATTTATGCACCGATTAGGAAAATTATATTTTAATATTTAATACACAACAACTGGTGTTATATTACCTCATTACAAATAACTATGTACTCCTTATACACACAATACAGTAAGTATTGGTGGAAGCCTAGCTATAAATAAACAGACAAATGTAATCCCACAATAGTTAATTCGCTTATTTGCCCCGGATTCTTCACGGGACACCAGTATATCTCCATTTAAGGGCTCTCAAAGGACGGGGGCTGTATTAGTGTCGATTCCAGCTGTTAATTAAAGCTCCGGCTCGGCGCACGGCAATAAAAAATGAAGCTTGAATTATTATTGAATTATTTACGCTTGACTTATACTTATTTATATTTGCTAAATAAAATTCATAGCGCCACCAACCTCCACAAGCTATCCACCTCGATTGAAATGAAATTCATCATATTTTTTTGCGATCGGCATTCATTTGTTTTATAAAACTGAATCTCCTCGACATTCTTTTTTTAAATTCAAATTTTGATATTAACCTTCTTTTTTTATTTTTTATTATATAACCTTGCTTCTTCTTTTTTTTTTGGTTGGCAATCGGCTACAAAATGGAGTCAGAGATATATTTGCCAGTGTCGAGTAAATCTTGAAATTGTTTTTGATTATAAGTGCCCCTGATGATAATGTTGATGATGGTGAACCTAAAAACTTGGGAGAACTTGAAAGTTATACTATTTTATTTCAATTTCCTTCACTCATGCACATTTCTGAACACACAATGGTTAATATCCTACTATTTATACATATTATTTATAAAAAAAAACAAACATTTTTTTTTTTTATATCAAACAAAATTGTCAATTTCACGCTTCAAATTCCCGCCAAAAAGTCTACCTTTACCATTTCGATAATGACTAAATGCACAAAATACGGAGCTATAAAAAGAACTATACTATAAACCGTATAAAACCAATCCAAATCAACAGACGATAAATTAATAGAAAATAAAATATTAAAAGAAAAATCAAATGAAATTCTGTATAGCGGAGCTACCGAGCCGGTGATCCGGGCAATTAGTCTGCATTGAGAGCCCGGATATCTGTGCTTTGCATTGTTAATGTCTGTCGACTCCGGGACGTTTTGTTCCGTACTTTACCTTGGCCGTGCTGCCGTTGTCATATTATAATGCGGCTTATAACTGGCTTATTGCGTTTTATTTTTAAATATATTTTTTATCTATTTAATACAAATCTTTTATTGTTTATCTACAGACTCTTGTACACATGTTATATTTGCCGTGACTAGACTATAGATACACCAATTATCATACGCCATAAAGAAAAAAATATACTCTGCTTAATTCGGAAACCCCTCGCCTTTGCTTAAAGCATACACTTAGAGCTGACATTTTAATTGGTAGTGTAATAAATTTGTGAAGTGCGACGCTAAGGCCAACGCTTATTTACCTATTAATTTGATTGTATAGAGATATGAATTACAAATATAATAAAAATAATACTGGTTAAGACATAACAAATAAGCTTTCATTGTGCAATATAATAGTATCATAGTCAAGTCAATAACTACATTACCAGGGGCTACTCTATATTGCACGATATTTTGTAAAAAAAAGTTAAAAACTAGTCATTAAAAACACATTTAATATAACCGTTTCAAAACCAAAGCATACTTAAATAGTGTAGCCATGATTACAAGAAAATCGAGACGTTCTTTCTGTAATATTTAGAACAAAACATTGACGTGATAAAATAAATTCAAGGATTTTTCTAATTAACTAATTTTAACGTAGAATTCCATCGAACTTTTAATCTGAAGATACACAAGACTCCTGGGCCCCAAGTCTGCTAACACAATCGATTCATAATCGAACAGCAACCGCATAGTAACCGTCACTTTTGACAGATATTGTATGGGATATCTGCTAAAAGTAACAGTTACTATGCGGTTGCTGTGCGATTATGAATCGATTATGTTAGGAGACTTGGGGCCCTGAAATATATATTATGCATTCTTACAAATCCCTTAAAACATGGAGTCTGTACCAAAGTATAGAAGTTTACCTCGTGTCTGTTAGACTGAACCGAGCACGGCAGCCGCGCAGGTGGCGCCTTATGTAATGTACCAACCCAAATACTTTGCTAACTTTCTTAACTATTAAACCCGGCTTTTCTGAATATTTGGGGGAATCGTCTAATATAAAACAACGTTGTAAGTGAGTTCTAGACCCTAATCTGTACAGTTAAAAACAAGCTAAAATACATTAGGAATTATTATGATAATCTATCTATGTATATAAAACGAATCCTCACATTTTTTGGACACATCACCCGAAAAAATAACTCCATGGAACGTCTGGTGATCCAAGGCCGAATAGAAGGCAAACGGTCACGTGGTCGGTCTCCAACAAGATGGACTGAGTCAATAAAATCTGCTACAAATTGTCCCTTAGTAGAATGTTCCCGAAATGCCCTACATCGAGATACGTGGAGAAAAATAGCAAGAGCAGCGTCCATGTCCGAACAGTGCAACCCATTACCACGACCACTCTGACAAGAGTGCCCGACTAAGAAGAAGAGTATATAAAACTACGTCGTGTTAGTTACACTATTTATAGCTCAAGAACTGGTGGGCCGTTTTTATGATGTTTGATTTTTTTAATTTGTCTCTGCCCCGAATAGCAGAATAACTATTAAACATGAAAAACAATATGAAAAATTAATCAAAAGATAATTAATTTTCTCATACATTTCATTCTGAGGCGGTATGAAGTTTGCCGGGACTGCTAGTACAGTTCAGTTGCGAAATTATGAGCTAGTATAGTGTTTTAAGTCTCTAAGTCTCTCTAAAGAGTATATAGAGTTCCAATATGGGAATTTTCTTCAAGCCTGGTCAGGACATACTTTAATAAAATACATTAATATGTATTAGCCTAGGAAATTTACTTATGGAGCTTTTACAAAAGTCATAGTGGACACACAGCAATGTATAAAACAGCCAACTGCGGGAGGCATCTGAAAGCGCCCAGAAGGTTTATGCTTCGGCCCCATTATGTGCCCCTATTATACTGGTCCATTGTCGAAATAGCAAAGTCTTGCCCCACTAATGGAAGGGGCAAATAATGCGTAAATAGTGCGTATTGTTAGTACTTGCCCAAAGTATGGTGAAGCATATAAGGACAAGAGGTAATTTTTCCTTATCGTTGAACTTAGCTGAGAGATTTTATGAAACGAATCCTGAAAAACGGTTTATGTAATATCACAATTATCCTTTTGTCCACATCTTAAAATTGGATTGAGAATTATTATCTAAAAAATAATATTTCCATTGAAACTATTCACAATTTTAAATTTCAATGAACGCACCAAAAGACTTTTTGTATGGGGAAGATTTAAAATTTTAAAACATAAGTAAACATTATCTATATCCTAAAATAGATAGTCCAATATAATGAACTTATACCGACAAATCGTTTTCTAATAGGAATATTGAGATAGTTGATATGTTGCAATTGTTATCGTTTTCATTCTTTTCTAAGTTCAATTCATAGTATTATCGTCTCAATCTATTTCATGTAATGCCAGTGCTATTTTAGTGTGAGTCAATATTCCTAATACACATCGTACATCACTACTTACTTAAAGACATTTGTTGCACTAATAAGTGGAATATTGTCGACTGTCTGAGATCATATCACATGTATTACAAGCTTAAGCGTCCGAATGTAACCAACGCGGCAATACCAAGCTCGTGCTGATGAATATTAATTATACAAATAAAATAATTATGCCACCACCCGCCAGGGACCGCTGCCGCGGCCTCCTAAACTAGCGGAAACGGAAATGGTGTTGATTTATTTTGTTATCATCCTCATTCTGAGTGTATTCACTTCCTATTCCGTCTGGCTTAGCAATGTACACGTGCTAGCACATCCACATTACACTCACCCATGGCTCTCATGAACCTGATGCTGTGCCCGAGAGAGTGCATGACAGTTAACATACATATAATTGATATAACTAGACGATATTTGATCCATTGTTAAACAAATGGGGGAAAAGGAGGAACCCGCCACTGACCCTCGGCGACCCACCACGGCTTGTCAACTTTTCCAATTATTAACCAAACAAGTTGATCGATAATTAAAGAAGTCTCCACCGAACTCCTCTATGATGTTAGTCGAGATACTGGCTGTCACGAGTGTCAGGACCCCAAATAATATGCAATTCTCCGTGAAACGAAGCGAAGGCTGCGCTACGAATGGCTACGAGTGAGCTATTCGTAGCCCATGCGTAGCCAAACAATCCTGAGGATGCCTCATTGGCACTTCCAACCAGATACATGTGTAGTTATTTTGACAGCTGTAAAAACTGTTTTTATTATATTTTCTTGCCTACGCGTATCAGTTAGTTTGAGTAGAATTCATATTTATTAAAAAAAAATCTTATAAGTATTAGTATTTTTAGTAATACATATATTTATATAGTATTTTATAAGTATATATATACCGAATTCTGGTAGTCGTCCCGTTCTCTAGTCATATTAGCTTGTTTTGTGGCCACGACTAAGCAGCTGATAAGGATTCCTCTGCTTGAATGTTTAATTAAATCTACCGGAGCCATAATAAAGATTATTAAATAGGTATTGTTTTATAAAAACTCCGAACTCACATTTTTTGCGTCTTAATGGTAGATACAAAATGTGCCGATGGTACAATTGGTTTCCGAAACCTAAGAAATCTCGACTGTTGGTTTGACCGAATAAGCACAGTCTTAGTAGAATATTCAGACAACACACGGTGTACTTTAAAAGTGAAGCCTTAAAAAACTCTGGTCTAGTATGTTGTTGAATGGTAGCAACCAGAGCTTTTTTGGCTTCACTTTCAGCGTACGTGGTTGTTGTCTGATTATACTAACAAGTCTGTGCGAATAAGTTTTAGTTTCATGTTAAATTTGTGATCGTACGGTACGAAATTCGCCGGGGCAGATAGTTCAAAACATTCCAATTGGTTTTAATGTTGATTACTTATCTACATTATTCATTTATTGAGATAAAAACTTTACATAAGAAAACCAGAAATACAGAAAAAACTAAGCCCATTTTCCAGTGGTTGGTTTTGCATCACATTTTTCTATACATACATATAAATAAAATTGGAGTGTCTGTTTGTAATATTAAAATAACCGCTTTTTACTAAATGCATTTGGATGTATAACACGGTACCTATACCAAAACAACCTTTTTTAAAAATGTTGTCTGTCTGTCTGTTTGCTCCGGGTAATCTCTGAGATTGCTGGACCGATTTTGATGGGAATTTCACTGGCAGATAGCTGATGTAACATGGAGTAACTTAGGCTACTTTTATTTTAGAAAAAAAATTTGATCTGTCGAAAAAAAATTAAAACCAATGCAGCGCTGCGCCTGATTAAGTCAAAGTCAAAGTCAAAGTCAAATCATTTATTTCGTATAGGCCTACGGGGGCACTTACAAATTGTCATTACATTTTTTCCTTAATACTACAACCGGATCGGAACGCGACCTCAACTGAGAAGATCCGGCAAGAAACTCAGCGGGCTTGTCTTTTTTTTTTATCCATTATATTTACAAAAAAAATAATTATAAAAAGTAAGCTCCAGTGTGTTGCCATGCGAGGCGCACACACGCTACACTTTAACATTATAAATATTGATATTAGAGCGATCAGTCCCAGGCTGCTTTATCATCCAAATAATCCAAGATTCTGTAATAACCCTTATGACATAAATTACTTTTAACAGTTCTTTTAAACTTACTAATGGGCAAATCTCGGATTCCTTTGGGAAGTTTATTATAGAAGCGTATACATTGCCCCATAAAAGAATTATTTATTCTGTGGAGACGAGTGACATGCACGGATAGTTTGTCCTTATTACGAGTGTTAATAACATGAACATCACTCCTTTTTTCAAAATTATGAATATTTTTCTTAACATACATTAGATTTTCATAAATAAATTGAGACACAACAGTTAGAATATTTATTTCTTTGAATTTATCCTTAAGGGAATCTCTAGGACCCATGCCGTAAATTGCTCGTATTGCCCTTTTCTGCAAGATGAAGATAGTATTAAGATCTGCAGAGCAACCCCAGAGTAAGATGCCATAGGACATAACGCTATGGAAATAACTGAAATAAACAATTCTAGCTGTGTCTATATCCGTTAATAGTCGAATTTTTTTAACAGCATAAGCTGCCGAACTCAGCCTACCAGATAGTTTTTTAATATGTGGACCCCATTGCAATTTAGTATCTATGGTAATACCGAGAAACACTGTTGACTCCACAAGGTCCAAATCAGTTCCATTCAATTGTAAATTGGTTCCAACTTGTCTAACATTTGGTGTTGAGAACTTTACGCATTTAGTTTTCTTCTCATTAAGGAGAAGATTATTTATAGTGAACCAATCAACAACTTTAGCGAGTGCATTGTTCACATCGTCATAATTAACTAACTGTCTCTTGAGTTTAAAAAGCAGTGAAGTGTCATCTGCAAACAATACAATCTCGTGATTATTCCCTACATAGTAAGGCAAGTCATTAATGTATATTAGGAATAAGAATGGCCCTAATATCGAACCCTGTGGAACGCCCATTGACACTAGAGAGCCGGGCGATTTTATACCATTAACATCGACCTTTTGAATCCTATTATATAAATATGAAGTCAAGAGGTCAAGAGCCTTGTTCCTAATACCGTAGTGGTGCAGTTTCCGGATAAGTATTTCATGATGGACGCAGTCAAAGGCCTTCGACAGGTCACAGAACACACCTAAAGCATCCTGGGAGTTCTCCCAGGCACCATAGATGTTCTTTATTAACTCCACACCCGCGTCTATAGTTGAGCGATTCCTTGTAAAACCGAATTGATTTTTATGAAAAATCTTGTTGTCATTAAAATGACATAACAACTGATTTAATATGATTTTTTCAAATATTTTGCTTAGTGTAGGTAGTATTGAAATAGGTCGAAAATTTGATGGATCAGTATTACTACCTGATTTGAACAAAGGAATCACTTTACTATGTTTCATGAGATCGGGAAATACACCACTAGCAACACAGCTATTAAATATAGCTGCTAAGTTGGGTACAATAATATCTATAAACGCAGAAACGGTCTTTACTGAAAGCCCCCATAGGTCTGCTGTTTTTTTTGCATCTAGACTTTTAAAGCTACTTACTATGTCTTTACAACTGACAACTGAGAATTTAAAAGCTGTGTTACATTCCGTTACGCTTTGTTTGAGTAGGTGCTCCGCAGAATTGGAAGACGATTCTAGTGTTTTGGTTGACAACATGGGTACATTTGTAAAAAAATTCTCAAACTCAGTCGCTACTTCCAAATCCGTTTTTACATCTTTATTATTTATTATTAGATGAAAGTCTCTGTCACGCACTGTATTTCTACCGGATTCACTGTTGATAATGTTCCATGTCATTTTTATTTTATTTACAGAATTTTCAATCTTGTTACGTAAATAGATCGATTTAGCGGAGGAACAGGCTCGTTTAAACAACTTTGAATATTTTTTAACATATTCGATAAACATCGGGTTATGATTATACGATTTTTCATGGTATAAATCATATAACATCTGTCTACTTTTATAGATACCTGGAGTCGCCCATTCACTAAACCTAGCACGCTCACCAATAGATATTGTTTTAGGTGCAAACACTTTGCCAAATTCATCACTGACAAGATGGAACAGTGAGTTATACAGTACATTCGGGTCTTCGTGAGTAGGCAACCCTGGCACTTTCTGTGTTAAATTGCTTTTTAAGAGTTCTAGGCGACTATTATTTATTGGAACAAAGCTAAACTTTTTTCTTTGGGGTTTGTTACTTTTACTAGGAAATACTGCTAGTTGTCCACAGTGGTCTGATTCTAAATTATTTATTATAAATTTTTTGATAGGTTTTAAATTGGTAAATATATTATCTATACATGTGGAACTAGTGGCAGTTATCCTAGTAGGTTCCAAGAAAATGTTGTACAAATTATAAGATTTTAAAAGTAACAAAAATTTGTCCACTACCGGATTATTATCTAATAAGTTAATATTAAAGTCTCCACAGATAAGCAAGGTTTTATTTGATTTAGAGATTTTAAATAAGATATCCTCCATGTACTTTTCAAAGTCATCATAGGGTGAACATGGAGGTCTGTATACGCAAACAACAAGGAACTGCTCAAGCTCAACACAGGAAATCTCAATGACTCGTTCAACAGAAAGGCTCACTATATCTCTACGTTCTTTTGATTTTATATTCTTATTTGTAATAATTAAAGAGCCACCACGTATCAACTTTACTCTGTTGAAGGAGCTAGTGACCTGATGATCATTAAAATTTAACATGAGTTGGTCTTTTTTTAACCAGTGTTCGGTAATACAAAGAATATCTATTTTACTATCATTTAAAAACAATTCCAGTTCCAACTCTTTGCCCATCATACCTTGAATGTTCTGATGAACAATATTGATTGTGTTATTGCAAGAGGTTGTCTCTATTGTCTGAGGCACTAATTTAAATTAATTAAAATATCATTAGTAGCCAAATTTTTGGCTGAATTCAAAATGTCAATATGCTCAATAGGAGCAATGTCAATGTGACAAGTTTGCTCAATAGAAGCAACCTTTGTAGCCAAATTTTTGGCTGTTATATAAAATAAATATGATAGCGAAGCAGCTATCTGTCTTTTATAATATTTGGAAAGATAATAATTATCTTTTGTCATATATACATTTTTTACATAATTATTAATGTCAATTAAATTAATTTTATTGTTATTATAATAATTATTACTTTGAAATATCAAAGTATGTAATGTTAAATTAATCTTATATCTAATATCATTTTCCACCTGTGGCAAACTATTACTATAGGGAAATGTGAACATTATAATCTTATTTACATTAAGATCAGAGAAACGGGTGTTGTAGTCAATTAATTGTTTTTTGTTAACATTTCCCCTATTTCCTACAAGAATTAGCAAAGTTGTGTTGGGGCTAAATTTATAGGCAAATATATTATCAATAATGTTCTGATATGATAAACCAGGTGTGCAATGGTTTATTATGGAATATCCCTTGCATAATCCAGACAACAACTGACCCATGTCTTTGCCAATTTCATCACTAAACATTACAATATTAGGTATATTAGTACATATATTCTGGGGCTTAGGTGTTAAGGGTTTGGTGTTTTCATTAAGAGAACTGTTATTTACATGAGTATTGTGACACAAATTATCAAATGTTTGCACTACTTTAGGAATACATGTTGCCGGTGAATGATCCAGCGACAACGGGTTATGGATGTTGTCACTATTTACAGCATTTCCAGTAGAATTACATGCTATCAGCTCATTCATAGCCAAAATGTACTCCTTAAGCTGCTTTTGTGAGCTTTCATATTTAGTTGACATTGATTTCAATTTTTCCTCCAAACAGTCAATCTCACATTGGAAGTTGAGTGATTCACTTTTATATTTCAATGTATTATTTTCTAATTTAGAGGCATACATATCTAGCCGGTCTAACAAATGTAGACGCTCCCTATTCAATTTAACATTTTTTATCAAAAACCTATGCTTTTTTACAAGTTTCTGGGTTTTTTTAATATATTTATTAATGTTTATATATTTTTTTAATTTGTTTTTACTGCAGTTAATTTTACTTTTTGTGTTGGGTGTTATAACACTATCATTAGTCAAGTCAATTGTGACCAAAGGGTGAGCATTAACTGCAGCAGAAACCATGCCCGGGGCACTGCCCACCAACTCATCAAATAGACTTTGGTTCATTGAGGCGGTCACATTATGTTTAGTTGCTTCCAGATTATTTATATTGGTATATGCCTCCTGTAGCTGGTGTTCTAGTGAATCTATACGAGTAAGGGCCTTTTCATACTCTAAGCTACAGCTATTGAACCCGTCCACAATAAGCTGGAGCCTGTCCCGAGCATCTGAAGCATCTAACAATTGGTTATGTAATTGTGCCATTTCTATTTTTAAGTTTTTGTTGGTATTTATTAGTTCTAACAATTCTCTTTCATTGTCATCTCTTTCTTTGTTCAACTCATCACACAACATTTTTGCTGACTTTAATTCACTCAAAGTCAGTTGGAGTTTACTCTCCTCCTGACGAGCCAAAGCCTTGCGGGTCATCATTTTAATGAAAATAAACTAAACAAGTAATAAAGGATATAAGCTGTGTGATAACAAAACCAAAAATTACAGTAGGTAGGAATAGTTACCGTGTATAATGTAGGTTATGTATGACTTAAATGGGAAATTTATGGTGTCTAGGATACTGCAATATGCAGAAATTAAAGTCAAATTATTAGAACATACCCGTACACGATTATACAATAACTAAACAATACCTTGAGATGAATATTGACAAAAAAAATATTTGAAAATACGCCGGTTAGATGCACTGTCACTAACACTTTTTATTATTTCGTGATAATAATGCACGAGTACATTAAATTTAGCACTTATTTCATTAAATCACTACTTTTATTTAATGACCAATTGGCATAAGGTCAAAATATTACAGAAAAACAATTATTTCAATAAAAATACAAGGGACAAATTTTAAACAGCTGTTAGCCCCAGTGTTGCCACAGGCGAAAAAAAAAAAAAAAAAAAAGAAAAAAAAGTTTGATAGAAACAATCTGCAATGCGTCCCGCGGGATTAGAACGCGCGAGCAGGCTGTTGCCAACGGTTGAGTCTTTGTTAAATACCACGCGGACGAAGTCGCGGGCAACAGCTAGTCATAAATAAAACTACTACTACAGCCAGTGTTAAAATAAAAAAAAAAACATTAAATTCAATAGATCCACTTTTTCCGCTGTCAAAGGAAACAACACTAGCGGCATTACCGGCTAGTTTATGGTAACACCAGAGCCCTCTGCAGGAAAATAATATAGGTACAATGATAATGTCCACTCGCTCCGCGAAGTGGAAATAAAAAGATTCTACTTATTTAACAATAGCCATTGTGTTTTGACCAGTATCAAAATATATTTTCTTACAATTTCTGGGAGAATGAGACCGTTATTTAGGGTTTTTGGTGTACAAAGTCGGGAATAATAGTTTCGTCGAGGCTTGTGTGGGGAAAAAATATTAAAGAATATTTTGTAACATAAAAGCTTTGTGGACTCTTCATAGCCCAATAAAAAGGTTTGGATACTAATCCGTAATATATGATGGTATTTATATTATACTAAGGACCTACTAGTACTTATTTATATAATACGTATTTTTTCACGACACTTAGGCTAATGGTCTGATCATAGGTCGTTTGGCTTCTTAAATTGACTTGTCGCGCACGAAAATGCAAGTTTAAGATATTATATTTTTACTCAGATTTATTTCCTCCGTCAAGTATATGGAATGTCTTTATCTACCCAATAAACCATACGATGCATAGTTTAGGCAATATAAATGCAGTGGGCCCAAGTCTGCTAGAAAAAGCAATAGCATTGTATTAAAAAAATATATGTTATGATTTTGCCGCACATGTGGAATGCCGTTCCTCTCAGTCACTGTGTAACCCATAAGCTAAAAAATACATAAAAGGCTTCATGTGCGCTTGTGTATTTCGGCCTTAGAAATTCCTGGTAGGCAGAGTGTATAAAATCTCACTTGGCTGCCAAAGACAATCCACCAAACGGCGAGGGCCTGCACCGTAGGCCATGAAAGCTCCTTATACTGGTGTTCCAACGGTGGAACATTAATCTACGTTCCTATAAATCATAGCATAGGTATATTGCCATAAAAATGACAACGTCAGGCCTGAGCCAGTAATCCTTGCACTAAAGCCTGCTATGCGAAATATTAAATTGTCGCGTGATTTATTTGCTCTCACTGAGGATAGATGGAGCCACAAATGTGTTCCATATTCAAATTCTGTTGACGTATTGGTGCGATGCTATGTAATTTCGGTTATTGTATTTTACTGGCATACACATAAATTATTCTGGCCGATTTGTATTCAAATCTAGATGAAGAAAATACTGCCTAGACACGATTTTTTTTTTACTATGGTAAATGCCAGAATCTCGTCCGTTCGTCGTTATAAATTTAAAATAAAAAAATATAATATTGTATTGTATTGCCACTCAAGATATGTTCCTCTGCAATTATATTATTCAAGTAGGTACCTATTTTCTTACATTTCTACCAACCAAACTATCTACCCACATGGAATATTACAGTGAGACATATCACTAACATAAGATGACGTTTATTTGTCTAGACCAGCCCAGATGATTCAGATTTATTGCACGGACGCTTCGATATATTCCTATTCGACGACTTGGGAATACAGTATAGGCATATCGTAGAAGTATCACAGCGAGATATATCTAGACGTGGACAGAAAAATTCGAACGTAAATTTAAATTCGGTATCGATTTTTTTATATTTACGCGAATACTACACATTGAAATAAAACTAATCTTACGGATTTTATCGCGTTTATAATACTTTTTTACGTTCCCGACGTTTCGGCTGCTTTACAGCAACCATGCTCACGGGAGGACTGAGGTGGTTGACGTCCTAGTTTCTGCGTAGATCGGACCGCAAGCAACAACTAAGTACCCCGTTTCAAACTATGACACTAGCAACTGAAAATTTGCATTATGCTCATTTATTGCCGTCCAACAATGTGCTGTGCTATTGACCCTTTGTGTTTTTGTGTGTGAAGTTTAAACCTAGTTATTTTTCTAAATAAATACTTAATTTATTGCTTTCAACTAAAAATGATGGTCAATACTCTAATTATTTCCACATAAAACATTGACCACTCCCTTAAGGTGTAGTACAATGTACAGTCTTATCACGCAATAAGGTGTTGGATAATTACGGAAATGGTTCGCTGTAACAAAAGGCCAATTATATGGAGTGCCACCGGATTTTATATAGTGTTTATACAGCTTATACTGCTTATACCGTGTGTATCTAGAGATTATCTAGAGGTAATCTAAGAGATAATCTAAGAATACAAACTAAACCTTGGAGATGAACAGGATCTTCTAATGAAATCGTGACGTTATCGAGAAAGCATGCCGTCACTTTCATACTTATTTATGAAAACTGTGGTGTTAGAAGGATGGAAGACGCTGACGTTACCGAAACGCTGCGTAATAAGATTGCTTGAGCCGCTCATTTTATTTACATCGTATTTTGCCATACAATAATAAATAAAAAATAAAAAAATCTAATAACAATCCATTGCATTATATTAAAATCTCAGTAACGGTCTTCTTGGTTTTCTTCTCTAAAAAAAACACTAACCGCCTTTTTCCTGCAGCAATAAAATAAAAAAGTTTTGTACTTACCAGAAAATTATTTCGAAAATGGAACAGCTAAGCAATCGGGCATATTGGTAATGGCGAGTGGCGACCCGTTAGCAATGAATCGCGATAAAGAACCGGCGGGCGACGTGAGCCGCCTGCCGATGGGTACATACAAACACGGATAATAATGCCCTGATTATATCTGCTTCGACTGTTGTTTATGGGCAGGATGGGAGCTGAAAAAAAATATATAAAAAACATTTCCATGACCACAGTATAAATAATAGTGATAGCATTACATTCTGGAAGTGGCTACTCACCACCGTAACATGTACCGTACGGTGTAATATTTATGTGCCATGGTTATAAAGATAACATTCCAAAAGAAATAAATCAAATTATTAGACACTAGCTGTTACCCGCGACTTCGTCCGCGTGGTATTTAACAAAGACACAACCGTTAGTAATAGCCCGCTCGCGCGTTCTGAGCCCGCGCGACCGGCAGCCTTTGTTAAGTCGTTGGCGGGGTTGGGGGTTTTTTTTTCTAAAATAAAAGTAGGCTAAGTTACTCGTTGTTACATCAGCTATCTGCCAGTGAAATTCCCGTCAAAATCGGTCCAGCCATTTCAGAGATTACCCGGAACAAACAGACAGACAGACAGACAGACAACATTTTTAAAAAAGGTTGTTTTGGTATAGGTACCGTGTATACATCCAAATGCATTTAGTAAAAAGCGGTTATTTGAATATTACAAACAGACACTCCAATTTTATTTATATGTATAGATTTAAAAAATGCCCTCCGTTCTGAACGCATGACCAAACGCTACTGGTTTGCCTTGTTTATAAAAAAATAAAAATCATTAACACAATTATTTTATATACTTATCACTATTATTATACTTTTTATATAATCATTTCTTTTATAATATCTTAGTATGACACAAACCTTGGGCTCGGGGAGGAGGGTGAAAAAGCTTGCTTACATCCTATTTTGATGAAATAAAACACAGAAAAAAAGAATAAGATTTTTATTTTGAAATTTTTTTGTTGTTAAAAATTGTTCAACACCTTGAATTCAGTGTTCGCCATTACCCTTTTCTTATAGGTATTATTATAGATGCAGATTCCTGTAAATGATCCTGGCGTGCTCATGACACAAGCCATAACCAAACCTCATATAAAATACGCCAGTTTAGTAAAAACGCACTCAATAGAATATGTTATATAAAAAACATATTATAATACAAAAACAAAAAACACATCTAAACAGTAGTTTTGCCCAAAGAGTTGTTTTATCCTTCCTCTTTATTGCGCTGCATTCCTGTTTGAGCGAGCAGAAATAAACTTTGCAACATAAAGGAATACTCCGGCAGTAATTTCAAATTGCATTTTTGTAAACAACCGCTGCAACGGGTTGCATTCGCAAATCAAAAGTAGCCTTTGCCAATATACCACGGTATCCCTTTGATTTTTTTTTTCACTGGTACTAGGAACTTCAGACTATTGGGATTGATCTGCGCCCCTAGTGCTAGTTTTTCTGTAACCTAACCGTATACTTTATAGTCAACGTATTTGTTTAGGTACTTTATGTGGAGCGATGAATGTTTTAGTTTTATCCGCTAATGGTTATTTAATTTGACATACAACTTGTCAAATGCGCTCATATAACAAAATCTCACAATTAAGGGCTCTGCATACTTTCTATAGATAAGTTGTCCAGAAGAGTTGTTTTTTTATATTTTGGTAGTAACATCAAATGCAAGGGTCGCTGGAAGTAGTCATGCAAATCATGTATATTTTTTATATGCTTTCAAAACTAAGGAGCCAATCCAAATGAATATACCAGGAATCTAGTAGGGCCGAACCCAGGTATATTCACGGTTTCCTTCACAGCCAGACAACTAGTAACATAAAAAACACGATACCTGAACACACAGAACATATGTTTTAAAACCCATGTCAGTAAACAAAGTCAAACAATTTCGTCTCTACATTTAAGTACATCCTCATTGCTACAAAAAAGCACTTGCTTGCCCACTCGTGCGAAAGCAATCTCTATCGTCAATAGAGTCGTGCGGGTATTAGGGACATCTGAAATTCAGACTGCGTGCTCTACGACTCGTATAAAATACGAGTTATTTGCGTACCGGGATGTGAAAACCACTAAAATGTTACGGATATAACGGTTTATGTTTTCGGACATCTTTCCCCTATAAATATTTTATGAGAATGTTGCTTTATATGGGCATGGTTGGCGATAGAGCATTTTGGTATGAATGATAAACTAATATTCAAAAGAGATGGACGAACAAACGAATCTATAGAAATAAATAAAATTGGAGTGTCTTTTTGTAATATTAAAATAACCGCTTTTTGAAAAAAAAATGTAAAAAAAAACATTTTTTTTACAATTTTTGTCTGTCTGTTTGTTTCGGCAAATATCTGAAATGGCTGGACCGATTTTGACGGGACTTTCACTGGCAGATAGCTGATGTAACAAGGAGTAACTTACGCTACATTTACTTTAGTTTTTTTTGTTAAATACTACGCGGACGAAGTCGCGGGTAACAGCTAGACCTACAATAATATTTTGAGCAAAAAGGCCAAGTCAAAATCGTGTAGCAGTTTTAAACTTTGAGTTCTTATGGACAACTAGTGTATCATTCACAACAACTCCGTATAATTAGTTTGATTTGCAATTATATATCTTACTCTTACTCTCTTAGACCTCTTTTCCGCTGGCATTATCGTCTTGAACTACAACGGATTCGATGTTTTACATAGAAATAGCCCATCGACTGAAGATTGGTTCGATTCAAGGGGTTGTTTACAATCGTATGAACAGTAGTTGGGTAACTATGGACTCTGTTCCGTTATTATGTACTTGCTATACAATGGAGCTCTATTGTAAGTAAAATGCATTGAAATACAAGTACTATGTATACTTTTTTTTTTGTTGACGGGGGCGAAATCTTCGATAGATACCCGGCCTCTGTGTGGGAGACGGCCGGGTTATGTGGGATTCTTACCCACTAAACCCCCCCGGTGGCCGCCTTCGACACATGTTAGAGTTAGACTTTTAAAAAGCTTTACCGTTTTTCCAACAGCCGCTTGCTGTATCTGTACCCACAGTTTCGACCAAAGGAGTATTTTCGCCGTGGAATGTGGCATCCTTCGAGCTTTTTTTTTTATATTTTTTTTATTACGATATAGGCTGCCTTCGGGCTGCAAATACCACTTATATTTGAATAGTCTATCAAATAAATGTTTGGAATAGTTCTTCGGACATTACCTCCTATATAGTTTTCATAGACTAGATCTAGATCCACAAGCTCTCCCGGAAGATGTTGTCTTGTTGATTATCCAATAGAAAAAAAAACACTACATTTTCTAGAGTTTTCCAATTTGGATTTCTTATATTTACGCGAATACTACACATTGAAATAAAACTACTAATTTTACGGATTTTTTCGCGTTAATTTTATGTTTTTTACGTTCCCGACGTTTTGTGGAAAAGTTTTCAAGTTTTTCTTTTACCATAAACCTAAAAAAAATACCAAATCAGTCCAGTCGTTTTCAAATGATGCGCGTACCAACGAAATCATTAATTTTTATTAGATACGTTGTTCGACAGTGATTCTCAAATCCAAAGCTGAATTAACTCATAACTGAATGACAATGGTGCCCCAATTGGCACTTTCACTGTTTTGCCATATTAAAACGATCAAAAGTGATAACTTCGATACCATTGTCATTCCAATTCTATTCAATTGTGTTAACAAACTTGAGGGTAGTATGTAGGCCAGATTCAATTAAGAAATCCCAAAGCGCCGATTCATCGCCTTTGCACATGCGCACCAGGTGATAAATAGTTCAGCTATAGGTATTACAACGCAAAAATATAGCTACAGAAAATCAAGTTCGCACAAGTAAGTATCCTTTAAATAATAATCAAGTGATCGATGGGTGCTTCAATTCTGTTCAACGGTTTGTGGTCTCGAGATCACCTCTTTTGAGATTTACAGTTGTGTTATTGACTATTTATGCTAAGGAACTAGTTACGGCTATATCTAATACACAGAGCGAGACGGCATGGGCAATAATGCCTAATAATTGTGCTACTGGTGGTAGGCTTCGGCCGTGGTTAGTCACCATCCACTGAACAAAGCCATGTCGCCAAGCGGTCTAGCCGTGTTCGGGCATGATGTTCGGTGTTGCCATTCATGGATGGCGGGTCAGATCAGTTGCGCTGCATGTGCCTAGTGAATGTAGCGTCTCGATCTACTGCCGCCTTCCTACCTAGACAAGCATGCTCCATCGTAGATCTCATCGTCACTTACCATCAGGTGAGATCGAGATCAAATACTTGCCTATAATGTAATTAAAAAAAAAAAAAGTCAGATTGCTAATACAAAAAGTGGTCATAAGCATCAATTACAATACCATTACCATTTCATTATGAGATAATTGTGCTATTAAAAGTAGAGCACAATTTATCATACTTTTCTTATACCATGCAAAAAAGGTAGAAAAATGGTTCCTAACGAGACTATAGCTTAGTAGGCAAAACTATCTATAAAAAGGATGTAGTTGAACTACTGCGTGTTACTTGTATCATGACATTAGCCACAGGTCGTTCAGATTGCGGAAATAGCGCGCCCAATGCCGGATGCGCCTCTTGAGTTGGCGGCGGCATGTATGCGCGGGCGCCGCTTCCGAACGACAGTCGTTACTCGTTCACCGGACGTATGAGTTGCGAATAATTAATTGGTGGAGTGTTTCATAATGGCTGCTATAATGAGTTGATTTTGGGGTTGGTGTTCGGGGATATTTGGGTTTGAAAACAGAATTTATAATATATTGTATCGCCAGACGAACACTCCAACTACAGACCCAGACTTTATTATTTACGGTAATTAAGTAAATTTTATAAAAACTCGGTATGTTTTACGGAATCCAGTAAAGCTTTAAACTGGATGCTCCTACTTAAGTATAAAATCTTGATTAAAAAAAAATAGAGTCCTTGCTGATTAAATGTTGTCTATGTTTCTCATAGGCAAATAACCAACCTTAGTATATAACACAAAAATGACTATTGAGTCTACTAAATGTATAAGAAACCACATCATGTAAATTAAACTCATTATACATCTAAGCAAACATATCACTGCAAATAGAATTTCCTTCATTAAAGTAATCCCCTCCGTTCTTAGTTAACCCTACGCAAGTCGTGGGGAGGTTAAATAAGCGTGTAATATGTTAAGGGCTAAATGAGACAGGGAACTGCAGCTATATATACACCTAATTCAAAATATAAAAAAACAACAAAAAAAATACAACCAAATTAAGAACCTCCTCCTTTTTTTGTCGTTATAAACAAACCGTTCATCATTATGACAGTTATTCGATTTTTAAATTGACGAATGCGCGTCCTCGCACCCTTAGTGAAATTCAAAAAAGGAAACGATTCGAATGGGATCGAGAAAGGAACGAGCTCGATTCATTCGATTCCTCTCGGCAAACAATCGATTCTGTCCGGATAGCCATTGAGCTGCCGATAGATACGTATGTCAATGGAGTTTGCTGATCTTTGTGTAATGTTTACTTTGAATTGGGATATTGCCTTTGTTTGCTATGTAACTATGTATTGGAAACACGTCCACGCACGTCCGGATAAATACAGGCAGATGGACTGAATAATCTCTCTTATTGTAAGATACTGAGTAAATTAATTTAGCTATGATAGTATAAAGGAAATAAGGAGCAATACAATATCTGTCAAAAGTGACAGTTACTATGCGCTTGCTGTTCGATTATGACTCGGTTGTGTTAGCAGACTTGGGGCCCTGTTAATCTGTGCCTTCAACTGTCATGTTAGAGACGATAAAGAATGATTATCGATAATGTCGATAGTAGCATAACATGAAAACAATATTGCGTCTGAATAGGTCTCATTTTCATCGATGGTATAAATATATTTTTCGATGAGATCCCATTCCAAACATAAATATAGGGAGTGCCTACACTTATTTACTACTGAATTAGACGCGTATTAAAAAGAATTAATAAGTAAAACGTGTTAGCAAAACGAAGATCAATGACTGATGTTTAAAACAACTATGACTGATATATGACTGATCATGTGACGCAACTTATCGAGCGACCAGATTGATCGATATTTTTTTTATCGTATAATATGTAATACTAGCTGTTGCCCGCGACTTCGTCCGCGTGGTATTTAACAAAGACTCAGCCGTTGGCAACAGCCTGCTCGCGTTCTGATCCCGCGGGACGCATTGCGGATTGTTGCTATCAAACTTTAATCAGGCGCAGCGCTGCAACATTGGTTTTAATTTTTTTTCGAGAGATCCTATTTTTTTTTCTAAAATAAAAGTAGCCTAAGTTACTCCTTGTTACATCAGCTATCTGCTAGTGAAAGTCCCGTCAAAATCGGTCCAGCCATTTCCGAGATTAGCCGGAACAAACAGACAGACAGACAGACAGACAGACAGACAGACGGACAGACAGACAGACAGACAGACAAAAATTGTAAAAAATGTTGTTTCGGTATAGGTAACGTGTATACATCCAAATGCACTTAGTAAAAAGCGGTTATTTTAATATTACAAACAGACACTCCAATTTTATTTATATGTATAGATGTATAGATAACAATGATTGGTTTTCAAGTGAGTTTGTAAATTGCAATCCATGTGAAGTCCTTATACATTTATCGCGGTAATCAAGTTTTCCGTACTACAACAAACTGAAATATTTTTCTTTTAAAACTTTTTCAATCTACGCTACTCACACTGTGATTGTTTTGCGAACAACATTTTTAGTGTGTGCTTCGATATTATTTCGCGAAGAAATTTAATATAACCGGCAGCCATGTGGGGACCACATAAAATGAGCTCGGAAATTAATAACTAACTTTTTCAGTTAAAAATTTCGCCTCTGGCGGGTTATTGGTCGGTCAGCGGCGCTGGCGTCGCTGTTATGTCGCTATTAAACGAGATTAATCAGATTATGCATGTTTGCTTAACTATAAACATGCATTGAATATGTATTGTTATAAAATGGTGTATTCTAAAAACCCGCTAAAGCAGTATTCACTGTTATAATCACGCGTTAAAACATAATATTATAAAAAATATCTCACTATTTCTACAAACTAGTCACAATGTCGACCCATTAACTAAGTCACCTCTATTCCATTTTTATTCCGTTTACGTAACCCAGAAATAATATAAAAACAACAATAGTAGCAAGCGGTGCGCATAGGGGGACGTCTCTCCGTAGTACGCTGAGTGAGCTCTCTAAGCAGTGCTTGCAACGATATCAATGCTCGTACTAGATTGAGCGCTCAAAACGATCACTGTGTTCCACTACACTGAGGTCCCGGAACCACACCTTGTTGAGAATCACATTGACATTTGCCAAGGGCGGAACAGAGCGTGACTTAAGCCAAATAATTAAATTGCGTACATTGTAGATCAATAATTTACAACTAATTATTATTACATTTCAATAACGTATGATTGATTACAAACATTAAATTAGTTTTTTTTCTTCACATGGGCAAGTCCAATAATAGACTCACCCAACCAGTGTAAACAAGACAGTGAATGTCTTCTTTAGTTCTTACGACCGACTCTTCGACGTTCGACGTTCTTCCCACAACCCGCGCACACTGACGCAAGTGAAACACGATCATTATTCTGATTTGCTATTCTAGTGTAACATTTATTTCAATGGCTGCGTGGATCACGTACATGCTGCGGGATCGCGTTAGTCCGCAAACACGTATCGAATAAGCTACAGTTAACTTTGATACGTCGCGACCGATGTTTGTTGCTCGCTAAACTTATTTGTTATCCGAAGCAGCGGTTAAATTTTCAGTTTTATTAGAAATCGTTTTGTTGATTAACATTTAATAAGTTCTAAAGTTATATATACCTATTATAGAGTTGCGGTTCGCTGTAAAAATTGGAATTTATTCATTTCAATTGATTTTACGAATTCAATACTTTACGACAAATTTATTCTGTTTCCTTTAACATTTTTCAGTTTAAACGTTCATAAAAATCACGGTACAAAGGCGTCGCCCGATCGACTTATCGCCTCGATGGTTTTTCTAACAAAGGCATCAACTTTTAATTGGAGCCTAAATCTGAGATATTTGAAAGCGGAGCGCCTTTTGTTTTCGTCTCCGTTCATTCCTGTTCACCTGATACCCGGAGGAACCTTTGAGTACATTTGAATGTTTTTCATCATGATTTTATTGCAGGGAAATATTTTTTTGAGTAAGTATTTACTGGAGGCGTATTGCGTATTACTGTTATTTTCAGGCAATTCACTTCTCGGCCTAAAACTATTGTGATCTGTATCATGTTAATGACATAAATTTCCGCTACATAGTACCTTATCCCATATGTTTTGTAATTTTGGAAACGTTTATGTATGAAAATGAATAAATCAATTATTGACAAAAAAAAACACTTTTCTTTATCGTGTGTCATGACTTCCCAGAACTTAATCCTTATTAGTGACATTGTCGGGTGGTGCCATAATACAGAATGCTAGTGTTTTTTTTTTAAATCAACTGGATCAACTTCCCGGCTCGGAAGATTATTTTTTCAAAATTCTAATGATCCAGTTTTAGTTATTAACAATTCGGCCTCGAGTGACCATTGAGCATTTTTCGCTATTTCCTATAGTTTCGAATTTGGCCATCCACACACACTTGAAAACATCACATCATCATCATCCTGCATAACATTATTGAGTTAAAATATTAAATTTTCAGTCAGTTCAGTATACTGCCTGGGAGTAAAGGTTCGTAATATGCCCCCTTTTTCAAGATTAATTATTGATTTAAGTATTTACCCAATAGCATATAATGTGCATCTAATATTAGACAATTTGAAACATCAAGGTGCAGATTGATGACCAAAAAAACAAGTTCATTTACAAGCCAGTGGGAATAACAATAAAAATGTATCCAACACCGATACAAAACAATGTCGGAACAAATACAAATAAGGTTGTTGAACACACGCGAGTCCCTATACCACGGTCCGTTAATTTCGGTCATATTGTACGCGGTGGTGGAATTTGTCACCAGTCCCGCGTGGCCGGGCGATATTCATAGCGGCACAAAACTCGCGGCCGTGACTCGCGGGCGCCAGTTATGAGAGACGAGCGTTTTGGTCAATTATAACACACAGTAGTCTTTTAACCGGGCCCGGTCCGAGGGTCACGTCTTTGAATCTTGGTAGGGACAAACTTTGTGTGATGAGCACTAACGTTTGTATTCGAGTCAGCATATATCTATATTGAACGGAACCACCCATAATGCAAACGTAGTTTAGTGTGAGACCGTATAGTTGCTGTGATCGTCTGGCGATATAATAATTATATTAATATAACTAGTTGTCCCGGCGAAGTTCGTACCGCCTCAGAATGAAATGTATGAGAAAAACAATTATCTTTATTATTATTATTTTGTGAATTTGTCCCATGTTTCAATAGATATTCTGCTATTCGGGGCGGAGACAAATTCAAATAATATACACACCGCGTACCGCGATATATAAATACCGCGAAGCACCCCCCCTGCCGTAATGCGTACGCCATCAATAGTAACGCAATAAAAGTTAAGGAGTTTTACTACCACAAAGTTTCTAATACCTACAGCATCAATGTACGATGATGAGAAACGAGCGCAAAACGCCACCGCTTTTGACCTAAATTGACGATTATCTGACAGTAATTTGAGTGTCAGTCGAGATAACGCGTGCACACATCAGTTTGATTGCTGATCGTCAAACAGAGTGGGCCAACTTATATGTTTGATGGTATCACTATTATTATAGAAACTTTGAACATATATTGCGATACTTAGCAATGTTATATTTACGACTTAGTTCCTTCCTTAACCAAAAATAACCTTAAAAATTACATACTACTTAAGTACATATTTTTGCTTCGATACATTAATCGCGATAGAGATTCAAATAAAAAAATGTATATATTTTTTAAAACACATTGTGAGTAATTTCGCCGTGTCTGTAGGTAAATTAAATACTTTTGGAAAAACTGTAAACAAAATAGGCTGCGAAGTCTGCGGTTTAGGTTTCGCACAAGCGGTTGGACAAAATTTCAACTAGGCAATATTGTTTGCAAGTTCATTGACCTCCGCCGTCTGCCATCTGTGATCAGCGAATTTTAATAACTTTTTATGTCTAAGTTAAGAATACCTAATGCACCGTGAAAATGTCTCAGCATAGTATAAAAGGTGTAAAAAAAATAATCCCACTAATATTATAAATGTGAAAGTTTGGATGGATGGATGTTTGTTACTCAATCACGCCTGGACGGCTGAACGGGTCTGGATGAAATTTGGCACAGAGATAGATTATAGTCTGGAATAGCACATAGGCTACTTTTTATCTCGGTAAAATGTACACTTTTTAATCGCGGGTAACACCGCGGGGCGCAGCTAGTGTAACATATTTTAACAGATGAATCAATGAGTTATTTGGATCACGTTGATGTATAGAATCATTGTGTAATTGATATTTATTTGTTTTTAAAACAAGCCGAACCAGTAGCCTTTGGCCATGTGCTCAAGTACAGGGTGCCATGTTTTTCTTTGGCAATGTTATCTTTATAACCTACTGTTTGCCTTGTTAAAATATTTTACAGTATTATTGTCACACCTTATATATAACCTGGTATCGCCCCCAGTCCATTGAACGGTACCCATAATACAAGCGGTGCATATTTTGGGATTGTACCTACAATTTGTGTGTTCGTATCGCAATATTTATTTTTAAAAAGTCCAGCGAAGTACCTACTTTCTTGATTGTTGTTGGTAGGAACGGATCGCAAGATGATGTTAAGAAAGTATTACGTATGACTATTGAGTAGCATTGAAATATTATGAGATAGATATAGGTACAATAGTAATGGGTAAATAAGAAAAGTTACTTACATCTGAATAGCTAAGCAAACTGGAACATTTCCATTCGCAACGCGTACGCGGCCTTATTCTTAGGATCCCGGAGGAGCCGGCAATTAGTCTTAATTAAGCGGAACAAAACCCCACCATAGAATTTGTTATGCAAACGTGAAATGCCCCATATGTCTTGATTGCGCGCCGCACCAGGCACGTACGACAATCCTCTAATGTAATGGCTTTTGTCTGGGAAAAGGGCATGCATCTATCCAATAGTGTAAATCCGTTGAAATGATCCAACATTTTTTTCCGTAACGCTCTAACGAACAGACGAAAATTCGTAAAACATATCTTGTTTTGGATTCTGAATCCAAATGTCCAAGTAGCATATTTTCATGTAGGTACTCTTCTTTTTTTATTACATTATAGGCAAGTATTTGATCTCGATCTCACCTGATGGTAAGTGATGATGAGATCTACGATGGAGCATACTTGCCTAGGTAGGAAAGCGGCAGTAGATCGAGACGCTACATTCACTAGGCACATGCAGCGCAGCTGATCTGACCCGCCATCCATGAATGGCAACACCGAACATCATGCCGGAACACGGCTAGGCCGCTTGGCGACATGGCTTTGTTCACTGGGTGGTGACTAACCACGGCCGAAGCCTACCATCAGTAAAACTACCACTCGTAGATATATTAATAATACACGATCAATATATAAATTACAAGAGGATACAGTCAATCTATCCGGGTTAAAATCATAACCGGATCTAAATTTGAGAAGGTAGTGTCACCGGAGTCTGCCCGGATCCGATACAATTGTAATGGGATCCGAACGTGAGTGAATTGTGGAATGCCACCGGATTCAATTGAGGGAGACGCTAAGACTGTGTGGAATATTGATTCGGTTTAAAGTTGAAAAGTCGGTACATTCATATTACACTTAAAAATCTGTATAAATAAAGATGAAATATTGTTTGTTGGTAAGCGCATCAGTTATTGTATAAATGTTTGTAAAAATTCAAATAAAGTTTTCATAAAAACATTGCCAGAAGAACGCACCAAATATATGGTCCCTACTTAGCTAAGCTAGCTACGCTTGTATTATAGATATTTCATATTTAATAATAATATGCATAACATAATCGTGAGTCAAATCATATATTCCGTATTATTCATTATCTTTTTATTTCTCAACTCTACAATTTGTGTTCAAGTTGATTTTGAACAACTTATTTTGCATCACGATAGAACACCATACATAAACAACCCCTCGCATCTACCAACAACCTACAAGGAAAATTCCCACGGTAAATATCGTGCATCCGCTCATTATATATTCGCTTAGATTGATTTTAAGTAGAGCACGTCGGATTCGGTAAACACGTTTGACGACAACACTGCGCTATCTGAGAGATATCTCGAGTGTTTGCGAAAAGCGACCGTGCGGAACAACATGTAGAGCCGAGTATATAATAGGATACTACAAAGTGATTTATGAAGTATCCTCAATAGTTTAGATGTGTCTTTTGTGACATTATTATCATCAGCGAGGATTATTTATGATTTTATTTTATGTTGTGCATTAAAAAATTTTTAAGCTTACATTAAATATTTTCGGAAAAATTATCATTGGAGGCATGTTTGATATACAGAGGCCAAATCCGCCATTCTTGTTTCTTTTTCTCTAAACTGAATAATATGGGACCACGCGTACGAAATCGTGGGCGTTGAAAAGATAAGGTATCGAAAGTTGTCAAATTAAATTCAACGACATTGAATTATGAAATAAAATGCTTTGACAGAATAATCTTAATTCTGTTTATACATAACTAAACTAAAATTATTTACATCCTTATAAAATATATACACCGAGGTTAGACTTCCAATAACACACCACAGATTAAAAGAATATAAAATGTAATTAGATATGTAATTTAATTAGTTTTCTTTACAATCCACCAGTACAACCACTTTTTCTACTTTTCCAAATTCCCTTTTTGCTCCCTCCACAGACTCCGAAATCGCGATGGGCTGGTGTGCTGTTTTCTTATAAGATACTTATACTTAACATAATTCACATCTTCACTGACAACATCTTTCGTTGTTATATATATAGACCCCAAAATTGGTGACATTACCGATTACATTTTCACTAAGCTTTGTCTTACACAAACCCATTAGTCACCTTTAACCCTGAACACACGTCACGTCACAAGTATGCTCTTTCAGTAAATCCATACAAACTTCACCGGAAATTCAAACGTGTGAAACATATTTAGGTGGCTGTCGAGTCAGAAGCAAATTCGTTTAGTCCGCGAACTTGCTCCCGTGCAAACCAAAATACACTGGTATTATGCAGTCGACGGCCGCGACCGCTCGGAATATAAATAACTTAACTTATTTTAGAATAGATTGCATTAGTGTAAACTTGGCAAGTTACTTGCTGTGTTGAACTTAATTGTAGTCGTCGCAGTTGCATAATATTCAAATACAATTTCACACGAGGTTTTTTGGCGGGAAACTGAAAAGTCATGGCGTCAGTTATGATTTGATTTCTAAAACGAGTGTTTTTGGGAGTTATCGTGAGTAATATAAGTGGAATATTAACCATTATGGGTTCGGTAAAGTGCACGAGTGTAGGTAATTGAAACGGAGTGACGAAACTTGACTTTTCAGTTTCTCACAAAAAATCCCTGGAAAATCTTTCAGTAAAGTATCCATCACTTTACTGACTGAGGGATGGGCGGGTACTTTATTTGGGCCTAGCCTTTGGGCCTGTGCATATGCTCGAAAGCTGAAATAATTTATATTACTTGACACTGGCAAAATACCTATGCGGATGCCAAATTGAAAAGAAAAAAAAATCACACGAGACAGTGCAATTTTGTGTGACAAGCGCTGTCAACAAAAAGCGTTGCCATGGAAACATCCTGGTCTACCATACGTATTAATAACGAGCCTGCGGCGCGTGTGATGGCAACGGTCCACGACACTGACCTCTATGGTATATATCGCTGGACTAATCATAAGCCCGGTTATCGTGTGCCTATTTGATTTTCGCCATTTTGGCGCTGATAGCGGCAGTGAGGGGGAATGGAACTAATAATAGAGATGGGACAGTGATATGATACATCGATAAAAATGTTTATGCTTAAACCTACCCATGCAGTAAAATGAAAATAATTATGATCCATTCCTTTAACAATGGCTAATGTCCAAAATAGTCGAGTGGTTAATACTAAGATGAAGCAAATAATGATAATGATTAGCCGAATCGCTCATGGGTAGGGTAGGTAATCTTAGTATAAGCCGAAACCGGACTAAAGGGTGGTGTGTGACTAGCTAGATCCTACTTAAATAAGGATCGTTTTTTAATTAGAAATGAGGTAATGTAATGTTGTCTGGGAAGCAATGGAGTAGGTAAGGTATTCATAGAAAATAAAAATCATCAAAGTAGTACATGAGTTATGTTTAATAAAACAGTCATCAGAGAAGTGTTTTGAACAGATGTAATCATATTTTTTCGGACGCCAACTAGGCTTTTCAATGTTTTTGAGCCATAATTCTAGTCTTCTATTGTCAGTCGGAAACCTGTGAATTAGTAAACATTGTTTTAAAATAATATGTATTTGATAATACTAATCTGTCTTCGGCGATTTTTACGTTCTTGAACGTTCTATCTATTTAAGATATTGATAGAAAAAATATCGATAAATTTTATCGACAAGGAACTTTTACAGCACTATTGAATTTTATTGTTTATAAAAAACCGATAATACAAAGACAAATGCGTTGTAATCACGTATAAATAAGATTAGTAACATATTTTTAAGTGCCTATAATATCAATAGAAGTTTTAATTTCTTGAATATTAGCCGTAAATTCACTTACTTGTGGAATGTAACCCCACTTCCCTTCTGGTAAAGAGTTTTGCATAACACGCACTCATTCATGGTTTACCTATTAACTAACGCCACTTATTTATGTATTAACTATATTAATACGACACAACAAACAAGTTTAATCGCGTTAAACCTTCAAAATCACTTTATAAACACGGAGACAATGTAAACAAAACAACGGCCATTTGCATTTTACGTCAGATTTAGTTCCTTTCCCCCACGATGGGGGCGCTTCAAATAGGCACCATAGATAGCTGTCATTTTAAAGGATATCATTAGTCTAGCGTACTTGTATCATGGACGTCAGTGGTCCACGACCTTGTGAGGGTCGTCCTACACTGTTCCGACTTGTGTCACTATTCCACAGAAGAACTATTCTGTAGAACCTTTTTTACCCACTGGTCATCTTTCCAAATCAATTTTTTATTTAATCAAACATACAAAACAGTTGTGTACCTTAAGTAAGTAGATAGTAAATACCATAATAGGCAGAAAATGGATAAAAATGGCGGTAGTTATACAATTTAACGTAATCCTTACCTTCCGTGCTAGTTCAAAACTGTGTTACGGCAAGGTTCTGCCAGTTTTTCACCTCGCCTGTCACATCATATATTTAAATCGATTGCATTCAATATTAGTTTACTCAAACAACCGTCAAACATGTATACACGCCTCCTGATAGTTTTGAATTCATTGCGGTTTTTCATATAAATCACGTCATATACTGTCCGTTTATTGGACGAACTAAATCCTTCGCGAATGTTGACCACCTTATTAGCGCGGTTTGTAGTGACCTAGTTTTTTAGCGGAGGCTCTTCGAACCCTGGTAGAGACAAACTTTGTGTGACGAACACTAGTGTCTGTATCCGCATAAGGATATTTAATATCTATATAAGTATAGTATTATACCTATAGCTACTGGACTCGCCCCCCGCTATTGTACGGCAGGGTTGCTTAATGTGGGGAGTATAGTTGGTGTGTTAGCATGGCGATTTATTAATATTATTTGATAGCTGAAATAAAAAAAAAATGTTCGAATTCTACGGGACATAATAACAATAACGTTCGCACATATGTGTAGGCAAACTTGCGCTGCAAACTGTGAAGCGGTATGTCAGGCCGCTGACCACTGACTGTTATTTTCACAGTGTCTGACTTTCGGACAATGAAGCAATTTAGTTCGCGTCGCCTCTGTTCAGCCGTGTGCATTTCTATTGACAAATGATTGTCAAACACGTGTAATACATTGTATGAAAAAAAAACGTGTAGCGCAATATCAGCGTCTAATTGAATTCATTTTTGTACCTGTTGACTTCACGTCTTTTGATATTAGCTGCTTGTATATTATGAGTCAAAGATAATTTTATTCGTAGCTACGCGCCGAGTAGCCAAAAGTTTGCCACAAAAGTGGGCCAACTTATCATGAGCTGCTTCTTAAACGGCGGTTATGTATTGGAGCCGTTAAGTGATCTCTCGTCGCGGACATACCAACCTAAATTAATGATGATACCGACGGTCGATACAAAAACCAAATCAAAATAGTCGATTCACAACGACAAGCTGAAAGCAAAACCAAGCAAACTACATTCCAAAAAGAATAGCAAATGTAAATTTCCTATTCACTTCAAAATAATCCAAACTAAGACGCAGTGAACAGCGAACACTTAAATTGTGACCATAATTCGTTTTCCCGAGTGAGATAAAATGCCGCGATCGCCATCGTATCGCCGGGAAACTCATTTTAGCAGTCCTTTGATCAGATCCAACAAAAAAGGAACCGGTGAAAGGACCCCACCATGTGTACAAACAAAACGGGGACGCCGAATGACTTTGAGCGGGAATTGTTTAAATAATGGAGTTGGGATGAGCTGTGGGATCCATTAAATTTTCTTTAATATAGAATATACATTATTACATAGGCAGCAGTGAACTGACCAGCACGCAGACATATTCTTCGGTTAATGTTTGATAGAGACTGATTTAATGGGGTATGCGAATAAAGAATCTTGCCTCCAAGTTTTTATTACAAGTATGACGGTATTAACGGGCGTAAGCTTAGAGCCACAGAAAACTACCACCTGCAACTGCATAAGCCAGAATTTTTTTGACAACGAAAACAAATCGAGGTTGCCAAGTGAAATAATATTTCAGGCATTGAGACTAATTTCAATTATAATATTCTGAAAGATATAGAAAAAATCACGCAAAATTGCCAATAATGTCCGTGCACGAGTTAAGGAAATTGAAATAAAATAATATAACTTGATATTTCAAGTTCTCCCAAGATGTCCGGTAAAATTTCAGTAAAGGATCCACAGGAATACTGATGCCAGTCTATAAAGTTGTCAATAATTACTCGTCACTGACAAAAATTGCCAACTTAAAAAAAATAAGAAAAGATAAAAGAAAGAGACATACTTACGCCATAGTCCTAAGATAGTTATGCCTTAAGAAAGCCGGTGCTACTACGAGTCTGCAGTGACACGAAGTTTAGAGGTAGCAGGAGGCCGCCAGTTAATCCAGCAACTTATTCTCTTTACCATCGCGCCAGCATATTATACTGTTTAATCTCACTGTTTAGCAAAACTTTACACTGCGGAGTCACTGTTATTATGGCTAGAGTTTTTACATTAACTTGTACTGTATAAAAGCTTGTAATTGCAAGAAAGAAAATATGGAGTGAAAGACGTCCATCCACCATCTTCCAGAATGGGATATTACGCGACAGGGTATAAGATGTTTTCACCCTATTTTTTGTCCTACTGCTGGAGAAAGCCTCCTTTTTCTCTATAACTAAAATCCCCAAAATGTGATAACCGATTTTGATTGTAAATGTAAATTATTAGTTGACATAAGGTAGGAACAAGAAAACAACCGTGTTCAAATCGGTTTATCAATTCAGAAGGTACGGGGCAAGATACATACCCATATGTATGTATATATTACCTAATTAGCGTAGTTGGTAGTGACTCTGCTTTCTGCGCCGAGGATCCCGGGTTCGAATCATGGTAGGGACAAGCTTTGTGTGATGAGCACGAATGTTTGTACCCGAGTCATGGATGTTTAATATGTATATAAGTATTATACACTGAGTTCGCCCTCAGTCCATTGTACGGTACCCATACACAAACCAAACGTTGCTTAATGTGGGACCGTATAGTTGCTGTGTTCGTATGGCGATATTTATTTTATTTATTTATATACACCGATAAAGAGGTGTCATTTATATTAGAATTTCACACTTGCGTTTGCGTTTAAAATTCGTAATGGTGACTTAGGGTTGCCCTCACACAATGTTGGCTCACACAGGATTTAGTAGAAAGCTTGGTCATAGATTTAAATAAGGAAGCCTACAAACTGAATGCTGATGGGGAAATGTAATCAAGCATTAATTACTGCGGTGTGCGCGTAAATTTCCAATTTATGCCACTTTTACGATCTCACCTGGATTTAATAAACTCTGCCTGATCCACTAGTAGCTAGTTTTAGTGCTCATAATATAGGAATGCAGACGTTATTGGTTGTAAATTCTGTTGCTTACGGAATAATAGCATCCCTCGTTTGCGAGTAACAATAGGCCGCGTTATAATTGGCCTAGTTTTGATAGTCTCACCTAATTACCTACCGACTAAAACACCGACTACTATTTAGGACATTGAACTATATAAAACCTTCGTAAATAATTTGAAACGTTATATTTCTACTGTCGAGATCAAATACTTGCCTGACTTTTTGGCGGGAAACTGAAAAGTCATGGCGTCAGTTGTGTTTTAATTTCTAAAACTAGTGTTCCTGCGAGTTATAGTGAGTGATATAAGTGGAATATTAACCATTATGGGTTCGGTAAAGTGCACAAGTGTAGGTAATTGAAACAGAGTGACGAAACGTGGCTTTTCAGTTTCTCACAAAAAAACCATGAAAAATCTTTCGGTAAAGTATACATCACTTTACTGATTGAGGGATGGGGGGTATTTTACTTGAGCCTAGGCTTGTGCATATGCTCAAAAACAGAAAAAAAAATATTACTTGACACTGGCAAAATACCTATGATGATGGTGAGGCCAAATTAAAAAAAAAATACTTGCCTATAATGTAATAAAAAAAAATGTCTGGATTCCCCACCAGTCACTTACTTTTAGCTTGTCAACATAGATAAAAAAAAACAAACACGTGTATCCATAGACTTATTGTACTCGTTGGCAATAAAAGAGGCTAGTAAGAATCAATTTTATTAATACTTTCGCCATTTCTCTGTGGAAAAATACTACTAAATTATATGAATATTCCTTACTTTTAAGCATCTTGTTATGGCGCATTATAAGATGAATAACTTTTTTTTCAAAAATAGGTGATAAATAGAAGCTTGTACTGATATAATTTGTTCTGGAACATTAACTTTGCAAACAGTGTATTGACTGAACGCGTAGCCTCGAGATGCCTTGGACAAATGTCACGCGCGGCTATCTCATGGTCGGACCAATTAGTATACTCTAAATTAATATTAGCAGATGCTTACTGCTGGGTGGATGAAGACTACATTATGTCTTTATCTCACTAATATTATAAATGTGAAAGTTTGGATGGATGGATGGATGTTTGTTCCTCAATCACGCCAGAACGGCTGAATGGATTTGGATGTAATTTGGCACAGAGATAGATTATAGTCTGGAAAAGCACTTAGACTTTTTATCCCGGTAACACGTGTGGTTCCTATGGGAAAGCATACAGGAACCGTTCATCTGCAAAAGGGTATAGAGGAAAAGGACATACTTTTTAATCGCGGGTAACACCGCGGGGCTAGTTACAGTTAGGCGCAGCTAGTTTGAAAATATAGGAAACGAATTGGGTAATTATTTTGTATATTCAAACAAACAATAAATTAATTAAAATAACGACGAGGCATATGACAGCACTCGAGTGGAACATTGGGAGAATGTTGCGGTTGAGGCACATACTACTCGTAAGTGAGCCTCGCTCAGATAAAATCCATTTTCCATATATTCAATGCTTTGAACAACTCTCTGCCTTTCGAAGGATAACAGGAAAAAATGTCTTGCTGCATTTTTTATTCGAAATTCAAACGTGAAACCTCGTACAGCGCGTTCATTAGAACATGTCGGTAGCTTGTCAAACTCTTTAAAGAGTGCCAAAAGGATACTTCTCGTGACAGCAATGGGGGCGTGTATACATTTTTGAAAATACTTCAATTGTACAATATGAATAGTATGCAGTGGTAAAGTTTTAAGCTTATCTCCTAAAAGTAAACTCAATATTAAAATTATTTCTTCTCAAAGAATGGGACACACTCCTAAAGGATCATAATCTGTTAAATTAATATTAGTATTTTCTTCCAAAATAATAATTTCTTAATTACATTTTGAAAATTTTCTTTTAGTCATCTATACTAGGTAGGTATCATGGCGTCAATATAATGCAGCCTTTAGTGTTAAATATTTTATTGAAACAACAATAATTTCAATAAATGTATACACCTACTTTACTACGAATTTAGTTTTTTATTTCTAAATAACCTATCGTGAAAACGATAATGTGTATTGGTTTTCGTTTAATATCCACAACCGTATTCGTGTGACATCACACAAGCCAATCTAGGATTAGTTTGGTAGAGTGGTCACTGATCAATCACATTGACTATTAAAGGGGGGATTTTGAGAAACCGGACTGAATTTAGGAAATAATTGGCCTGAGTTAGGTGGGATGAAAAACGGACAGCTAGCTTTCGTAATTATTTATACGACTGTAGGTCTTAATACTTATGTTATAGGACAATAGGTTTCGTAATCTTTATTATAACCTAACTTTATTTAAAAAGCGCGATGTTTAATATCTATATAAGTAGTATATACTAGGTTCGCCCTTAGTCTATTGTACGGTATCCATAATACAAGCGTTGCTTAGTCAAAGTCAAGTTATTTGTTTCGTATAGGCCTACGGGGGCACTTACAAGTTGACATTTATATTTTTTTACTTAACTCCACAACCGGATCGGTACACGACCTCAACTGAGAAGATCCGGTAAGAAACTAAGCGGGCTTGTCTTTTTTTATAATATTTTTTTTAATCTCAATGTTTATTACAAAAAAAATGTTCTAGTGTGTCAATTTGACATCTTAATTGACGCTAGAAATTTGAGCGATCAGTCCCAGGCCGCTTTAGCATCCAAGGTTTTGTAATAACTTTTATGACATAGTGTAGCTTTGACGATTGTTTTAAACTCACTAATGGGCAAATCTCGGAAAAACCCGTAAATCATACCGTTCCTTTGTAAAAGAAATAATTATTTGCAACAAGCATATTATATTTCAATATAACTTGCGAATGAAATAGAATAGGCAGGTACCATCTTAGTTGCTACAGATGAAAAGGAATGATTGAATTTTATATCGATAAAAAAATGGACAAACGGGAGCTATCGAAGATGGAACTCATAAAAAAAGCATCAAATCCTACTAAATACCTATCCGATTAAACTCTGATAGTTTTAGTAGTCATTTATCATAACAATTGTAACTATATTATGTACATTATACGAATAAATATGGATATTTTTTTCCTTACAGAAACCAAATCATACAGCAAATATGAGTTCGAAATACCGTTCGCTAGATGCGTTATTCAATTCTCCATACAAAATGTCTAAATACGTAGACAAAAAAGTATAAACGCTTACGAACAATCTCGCACTCGACATTCTATACACACATTAATGAACGATACCATTTGACTGTCATGAATTATCGATAGACTATCACATCACTAGTATCAATTAATAGGGTAACGAGGTATCGGTCCGACTGTTGTCTGCATCGCAATACTGATAGTCTATTTGTTTTGCCGTTCGTTCTATATAGACATGCTCTATGTTTATGTTTCATCCTGGCAGGTATTTTATTTTTAATTCCAATGCAAGCTCTCAATGCATTAGGAACCGACCTATGCATCGTAGCGCCGGTGAATCACAATTCGAAAGAGTGAATTAATTTCAGGCGTATCGAAAAACGACGGAGAAAAACCATTGCGCGCATGGAATGACGCGTCAAATCAAAAATATTTGAATACTTATCTATATTTCTTAGTGTCTATTTTCAAGAAATATGTAATAGAGATAGAGTGTCGCAAACAACATATGGAAGTGTAAAAAACCAAGTCGATTTGTGTGGCACGCGCGTGTACGTAAGTAGGAAATTCGCGTGTAGACTAGGTACACAAAACACCTTGGTTTTTGTGCGGGATCGTGACTCCGTCTATATTTAGCTTCGCTTTTAACGACATGAACCTTTTTAAAGTAATTTCATTATAAATACCATCTTATATAAACTTTCATTGCCTCTTAAATAAATTCAATATCACCAAGTAGGAGCGGCGACTATAATTCTAATATTACTTGGCAACTAAGTAAATATTAATAAAAGACTGCCAGCCCTGGTAGTGAAGGTACGTAAAAAATATTTTTACGCTACGAAAACTTTTATACTTCGGAAATATTAAGGAATGATAATATTATTAATAGGATTTTCTGGCGAGAAAAAACGCGCAAGAGTTAGTATAACGACAGAATGGAGTTTTTATGTAATAAATATTGGTGAAAGATATATTACTAGCTAAGTAAGAAGTGGCTTACTAATATGTTGGTAGCCGACTATTAAACTACTATTATTACGTTATAGTTGTTTTACCGTGTTTTTAGTGAATTTATCGAGATATAGTTGTTGGAAGCTGACGAAACACAAAACCCAAGTAGCACATTTAAAAAGTTTTTGACTTTTTATTATTTTATGTTCCAACCTGTTCTTCTAATCACTTCCTTTTTTGTATTGGAATCGTCATAATCTTCGATCTCATCAGTCCTCAACTAGTATTAGGACTATCAGAAATATAGGAGTAACGCCAATTTTCAGAATTACGCGCACCGATTCGGGCAGGTTTTAATTCAGGCAACGACTTCCATTTTCCATCATTCGTTATTTTTTAATTTTATTAGTAAGTACATCTATAAGCTTACATAAACTAAAGCTTTTAGCTGACCAATATTCACAAATGTGTCGGTTTATTTATCGAGTGCACGAGCACTACATAATTTATTTTAATACAAATAGCGAGCAAAGCGCATCTAACCAATCGGGTCGCGTCGAATAATCCGGTTCGCGCCGCTCGTTACCGGTTTAATCCAATCCCTTTCGGTGTGAAACTAGAAAAGTTTTCGATTCAACCGCAACCGACGAGTTGGAATGAATGTGCCGAGCAGACATACACACACACACACACAGACGGGATAATCAGTGGTAAATTACATTTCCTTATAAATCGGTGGAAAGTTCATTAAAAATTTTGACGTTTAAAAATTTTGCAAGGGAAATACAATCATAATTTTGCTACTAATAGGGTCTGTTCCACAATGTGCTGTTAAACTGTATCCACAATATATTTGATAGAATATGTATGGACCATCTGCAATTAAGTTGTGGATAGGATTTATCAGCACAATGTGCAAATAGCCTATAGACTATGATAGGATGCAGTCAATGACGTCACAGGGCAAAACAGGGTACATCAGAGAAACCTTGTCTGGATAATTTTCTGTTTATGCTATTTTATTATCTTTTACAGTCGTATTTTTATATGAAATATAGGTTTCTAGGATATCATTTCGAACAATTTAACACACATAACTCAGTGTGGTAATAAGGCGAGCTAATCGCGGTCCCTGGACGAGATAAATTTGCATTCACTGCAGTATTAGAACAACGGACCGTCCAGAAGAGAAGCACTAAAACAATTGTTAATATGAGAACGAACATGCGCCGGCAACCAACTTGAGGCGCATGTCCACTATCCTGTGATAGGTATTGTAACAAAATTTTTAAAACCTGTGTTTGAAAAAAAAAAAACCAAATTGAGAACCTCCTTCTTTTTGAAGTCGGTTAATAAGCTGAAACTAGTTTATTCATAATCGGGAGGAGTATTAATAAAAATAAAATATCATTTATTTCACAGTTTAAAATTTAATGTAAATGTAAGCTTGATTTTTTTTTTTATTTTTTTTTTATTACATTATAGGCAAGTATTTGATCTCGATCTCACCTGATGGTAAGTGACGATGAGATCTACGATGGAGCATACTTGCCTAGGTAGGAAGGCGGCAGTAGATCGAGACGCTACATTCACTAGGCACATGCAGCGCAACTGATCTGACCCGCCATCCATGAATGGCAACACCGAACATCATGCCGGAACACGGCTAGGCCGCTTGGCGACATGGCTTTGTTCAGTATTTATGACTTAATTCATATTGTAGAAACCTAATGCTCAACTTAAAATTATGTATGTTTCTTCTGATTGTAACCTAGCTTATGGACAAATAATTAAACGAAACTAAATGTAAGTATATACCATAACCTATCATAAAAAGTTGCAACAAAAGCCATCTTGAAAAATGTAAACGTGGAGTGGCCATTTAGTTTATAAAATAACTGTTAACTAATACTACTCGTATAAGTAATAATTAGAGTATTTAGTCTATAAAATAACTAATAACTATATTTTTCCAATTTTTTATAGTTATTCTGCTCTTCGGAGTGAAGAAAAATTCAGAAACACAAAAATCATAAAATCGGCCCACGCAATCTTGAGTTATAAATGGTGTCACTAAATATTGCCATAGGAACACACCAAATATACGGTCCCACTTTAAGCTTAAAGCTTGTGTTTGTGTTATGGGTACCGTACAATGAACTGAGGGCGAACTCAGTATATAATACTTATATACATATTAAACATCCATGACTCGGGTACAAACATTCGTGCTCATCACACAAAGCTTGTGTCCCTACCAGGACTCGAACCCGGGACCCTCGGCGCAGAAAGCAGAGTCACTACCACTGCGCTAAACAGGCCGTTATATAGATATATATATATATATAGTAGATTATATTATACAGATGGCAGGGCTCACAATCGGAACAATGGAAACGTATCCGCACCTCGTTGCTCTCCGAATATTTACGTAGAAAGTTACATCAACACCCGTATTGAGTCAGTCCTGAACAGGAAATGAGATCGAACAGCACTTTAACATTGGAACTAAATATTAGGCCTCAGCCTCGAATTTAGCGGGTAGCGAGGCGGCCGGCGGCGCTCGGAGCTCGTTGGCCGCCCCGCGCCGCTGTTTTCGAGAACCGGTCCATTTGATTTCACGCATAAGATCCTGCCGCTCACACACCGCCGCCGCCGCCGCCCCGCTGCCCGCTAAATTCGAGGATGAGGCCTTATTCGTTAGTTGAAATAAAACTTATCGTACAATTATGTTCCTTGTGAGGTATGCAGAGGGAACTATATACTCTATACTAAGTGTAAGTTTTAGGTCAAGCTTACTCTTTATGCCTATATAATAAACGTATAGCAATCATTTACGTATATCAAAAGTAATGGGTTACCAATGTTGAAATTTTTGAGCGCGAAATGTAACGTAAACCACGCGATCACAACACAACGCTCCCGCACGATACCCGACTCGCTCGAGTGACCAACGCGCGCGAGCGTATCGATTTGTAATTTACATTGTAGTTTTAGTTATAAATTTCTATTTATAGTTTTTTTTATTAAAAATCACGTTGAGATAGACTTCTATTATGATTTCATCATGAAACCTGTTTAAAAATACTGAAAAAATGCGTATACTTCATGAAAGGATTGACGGAAAATTCTAACTTTGGGGATTCAGAATGTATCATATTTCGTTACTTACACATGGTGTAAGTAATACACATACACTTTGAAAAATAATCTTTAAACCAATAAAATATCCAAGAACAATTTTAACCTTCAGTACTTTAATAACTCCCACCACGTTCCATCAAGACCCTGGTTATAAAGTACACAACAAGCATAAATTCAAGGGCGGTACCTCAGCTAAGATTTTAATTTAACTTGAACCATTCTTCTTAATTTGTTAGTGGAGTTTTTAAAGGTAAAGTTGGGGGGCTATCAGCGGCCGCGCAGCCGGGACGGACAATTGGGTTGTCGTGCCGTTTGATATACTGGAAGAGTTACTGACACAGTTTGTTTGTTTGCTGAAATTCATTCTGTTGACGGTGACAAATGAAAAATGAAAGTGGAAATATATGTAATAATAATAATTCCAGCCCTTTTTAATGTCCCACTGCTTGGCACGGGCCTCCCCTCAATGCGAGGGGGATTAGGCCATAGTCCACCACGCTGGCCAAGTGCGGGTTGGTGGACTTCACACATCTTTCGAGGGGTTCTCTCAGACATGCAGGTTTCCTCAAGATGTTTTCCTTCACCGTTTAGCAAGTAATAATCGTGGTTGAAAATGAGATTCGCTAGTAATGCCAGAAGTGAAATTCAACTAAGCATATTTCCAAATTGGGCTGCATATGATTTACAAGTCTGCCCCGGTCGTTCCTCAACCTAGCATATGATCATCTTGGAACAGGTTCATCTTTAAATTAAGTGTTCTATATATTGTCTCTAACTTTCTACTAAAGATATCTGCCTAACTCTACCTAGGTGTACTTTGATAATTTAAAAAATATAACATTGTTATCTTCCCACCAAGAAGAAAATAACCCTTGGTAAACGTAAAAACGTGCTCAGATTTTTATAACAAAAAGTGTTTATCTAAATTATTTTCCCCCAAGACATAATGCTCATTATGTTTGTCTAAAAAGTTGACAGCAATTTGAATGTAAGTGCAGTTGGTAACACGCACTCAAACATAATTTCACCTTGTTTCACTCGCCACATGATTTACGAGCAATTATACTTTTACAAAAGTTTTGTTTTAAACAAGTCCGGGATTATTTCTATGAAAACTAAGTTGATAGTAATTAATAATAAAGTGTAACACAATGTAAAGTAAAATGTTTATGCTGCTTAGTTTCCTGGATACTTACAAACATAGTACCCATAGACGTAATAAGTGCTGTGAAAATAAAAAAGACATAATGCAAAAATCTAGAACTTTTGTATGTATAACTTATTCAATTCTATATTTATTTATTTTTAACAACTGAATTAATTTATTTAGATAACAATTAGAACAAAAATAACTGAAATATTTCCAAACTAATATAACTTAAAAAGAGTATAGAAAAGCTACAAAATGTGTAAAAAATTTGGCTCATGCGGTAGCGTGCCCAAGATGCTGGCCGCATTTCCTCGCTGAATAGCCAAAGCTACTCGCTGAGCGAGGAAATACCCAGCCCTTGAGTCGCCGGTTGCGCCGACCAATCTTCTAGAAAGATAACTGAATTGGTAGATATATCCCACATTGCCGAGGAGGGCTTTGGCTATGGAGACTTTAATGTTAAAAAATCTGCTTTCTGAACTACGTGAAGCATCCTTTGAAAACCTTCATAATCTTGCCATAAAGATTACGATAGCAACACAAAACAATGTTATTCTCAATAGCCTTATTTACGTGTTCGTAGAATGTGTATAAGAAAGCTCAAGGTCGCTCAACGCGCAATGGAGAGAGCTATGCTCGGGGTTTTGCTACGCGATAGAATCAGAAATGAGGAGATCCGTAGACGTAATATACCGACATAGACAGAGCGGCACATAGCTCGCAGAACCGATGGCCGTTGGGGCAGAAAGGATCTAGAATGGCGACCACGAACCGGAAGACGTAGTAAAGGAAGGCCCCCCAAAAGGTGCAACGATGATATCACACGCGTAGCAGGAAGCCGGTGGATGCGAGTGGCGCAGGACCGGGATGTGTGAAAATCATTGGGGGAGGCCTATGTCCAGCAGTGGACGTCTTTCGGCTGATAGACAGATATATAGATCGAATTTGCAAGAACATCAATGATATTCCGACTAGACGCTGACAATGCGCACCATATACAATCGCAAACTCCTGGCGGCGCGATGCCTGTTAACCCCAATTTGCAGAGTTGGTGAATTTAAATAAGCAAGAGTGTGAAAGGCTGGGGAAGTCGTGAGGACTGAACTTGCAGAGTGCAAACTGGCGTGTTTACTATAGTAAGTGTTCTAGTAGGCTGAGTGATGAGTTAGGAGCGAGTAGGTATTACATACCAAAGGGGTAGGCAGTGGTGCACAGTGCATCCGCATTTCACCGAGGGCATTTGGTCTTTCAGAGGAAAAGGGAAGATTTATCAGCCAGGCGGCCGGTATGCCTGGTGGGGCGGCCGCTATGCCCCGACGGTTATTAGCGAGATCTTGTATATATTGCGTGCTCCGAAATCTCTCATATCGCGTTTCAGGATTGTATGGAGAATTGTCATTTGTTTTGAATGTCTTCTGCAGCGCCATCTGTGTAGCTTGTGGCTAGGTTGAAGAGGTCGCTGCAGTCTCTAGTAATCGGGGCGAGCCTAATGCAATTATACAGGGTACATTACTCCTCAATATGAGGAGGATTTAGGTTGTAGTCCACCACGCTGGCCCAGTGTTAGTTGTTAGTTGTAGTGTAAAACAAGTTGATCGATAATTAAAGAAGCCAACAGCACCGAACTCCTTTAAGATGTCAGCCGAGAATCTGTCATGAGTGTCGGGACCCCAATTAATATGCAATTCTCCGCCAAACGAAGCGAGCAATGTGTTAGTATATCAAAATAAGTAGCATAGCAGCTAACGCCATCTATCACCTTAAATGTACACTGCATATTACTTACAATAAAAATATTTAGTCTGTGACAACTCGCCGTACGTTTTATTTGGTTATGGGCACCAGTCCCATATTTTTATTGTAAAAATAATTAGTTCCTTAGTTTGTAGGCAGTGAAATGGCTGGTAGTTATATCGTAAATGTTCCCAAACTCAAGGGACGTGAAAATTACGATGAGTGGGCGTTCGCGGTAGAAAATTTCTTAATTTTGGAAGGCGTTGATATTCAAAAGCAAGATGGCTATGATGCAACAACTAGCGTCGAAGATCAAAAGGCAAAAGCGAAGTTAGTGATGACCATCGATTCGTCCTTGTATGTGCATATCAAGGGTGAAAACACAGTGCATGGTGTTTGGACAAAGCTAAAATCGTTATTTGATGATTCGGGTTTCACACGCAGAATCAGTCTGTTGCGGAGTCTAATTTCAATACGGCTAGAGAATTGTGAATCAATGACAGTGTATATAACACAAATAATTGATACGTCGCATAAATTAAGAGGGACCGGCTTCAACATCAGTGAAGAATGGGTAGGATCATTATTGTTGGCGGGATTGCCGAACAAATTCTCGCCGATGATAATGGCGATCGAACACTCAGGCATATCCATTTCAGCAGACGTCATTAAATCAAAACTTATGGATATGAGTGATAATGTTGGCAGTACTGAAACAAACGGCGCTTTTTTATCGGCGAAAGGTTGGCAAAAGAAAAAGTATGGCAAAGTTGGCAAACCTGCAGATACGTCAAATCGACCTGTCAAAGTGATAAAATGTTTCAAATGTAAACAAACAGGCCATTACAAAAACCAGTGTCCACAAATGAAAGAAAAGCCTGAAAATGCATTTAGTGCAGTCTTCCTTAACGATTGTTTCAGTAAAAATGAGTGGTATATTGACTCGGGAGCTAGCAGTCATATGATGATAAGTCAGGAAAACATGAATAATACGTCACGTAACCTAACAACAAAGGAGATTATAGTTGCGAACAAAACAACTATGCCGGTGTTATGCTCGGGAGACACGAGAATTACGACAGTTGTTCAGGATACAGAACACGATATTGTGGTCAAAGATGTGTTATGTATACCAAATCTGACTACTAACCTGTTGTCCGTCAGCCAGCTTATAAAGAATGGTAACAAGGTATGTTTCCTAAAAGAACATTGTTACATCAGAAATAGGCAGAATGAGTTGATTGGCATTGCACAGGCAGTGAATGGAGTATACAGACTTAACACAAGGTCAGTATGTGTGTTAGCAGCTGCAGTACAGACTTCATGTGCAACTTGGCACAGACGACTAGGTCATATAAATACGAATGACCTTGAAAAGATGAAGAATGGAGCAGTGGAAGGTGTGGCATACCAGGACAAGAGTGATATAAGCAAGTCCAGTTGTGTAGTATGTTGTGAGGGCAAGCAAACAAGGTTGCCTTTCCCTCTCAGTTCAAGCAAAAGTAAGGAGGTGCTAGAATTGGTTCATACAGATCTATGTGGGCCAATGGAAAATAAATCACTTGGTATGGCTCGATATTACTTATTATTTGTAGATGACTATAGCCGAATGTGTTTTGTCTATTTTTTAAAAGAAAAGAATGAAACCTTTAAGTACTTCAGGGAATTCAAGGAGTTGGTAGAAAATCAACAGTCTAAGAGAATGAAAATACTGAGATCTGATAATGGTGGAGAATTTTGCTCTTTGGAAATGGAGATTTACTTAAAGAAACATGGCATAATTCATCAGAAAACAAATGCTTACACTCCGGAACAAAATGGACTGTCAGAAAGATACAACAGGTCAATAGTAGAAAAAGCAAGATGTCTACTATTTGATTCTGGTTTTGAAAAACAGTTGTGGGCAGAAGCTGTAAATACAGCGGTGTACCTAAAGAATAGGTCACCAGTAGCCAGTCTAGACAAAGATATTACCCCATATGAGATGTGGATGGGCAGAAAGCCAGACCTCAGGCATTTAAGAGTTTTTGGGAGCCCTGTCATGGTTCACATTCCAAAAGAAAAGAGAAGAAAATGGGATAAGAAATCTCACATGATGTACCTTGTCGGGTATTCAGAAAATACTAAGGGTTATCGCCTATATAATCCGAAGACTCGAGTGGTATCTGTAGCCAGAGATGTTGTAGTTATGGAAAGCATTAAAAATGATAAATGTACAACAAGTGTTATGATAGAAGAAAATAAACTACTGGAGAATACAGAAAAAGAGACAGTGACAGGTAATGATCAGTTGGGATGTCTGGATGAGACCTCACTGACAGAGAAGGAAGATGATACATCATATGTTGCAAGTGAATTATCAAGTGATTCAGATGACAACTTATATGAGTCTTTGGCAACAGATGATGGATTGGACAGGGAGATAGAGGTTATTCCTCAAGATGTCATTCAACAAGGAAAGCGTGTTCGCCGGAAACCAGATTATTATGGTTTTTCAAATATGTGTGTTGAAGATATGGCATGTGAACAAATAACACTCCATGAAGCTATAAATGGTCCTGATAAAATACAGTGGCAAAGTGCAATGAAAGAAGAATTAAAATCTTTTAGTGTAAATGACACATGGGAGCTAGTGGACAGGCCAAATGCTGGTACAGTAGTGAAAAATAGGTGGGTCTTTAAAAAAAAGTTTAACAGTGATGGTGAAGTGCGGTATAGGGCACGGCTTGTTGCCAAGGGTTTTACCCAGGTCAAAGGAATAGACTTTAATGAGACTTTTTCACCAGTGTTGCGGTACTCAACATTAAGACTGTTATTTGCTTTAAGTGTACAGCTTGATCTCAACATTAATCACTTAGACGTCCCCACAGCATTCTTAAATGGTCATATTGATGAATGTGTATACATGGAAATTCCAGAAAATTCCGATTTTCAGAATTGTGTAAATAAAGTACTGAAATTAAAAAAGGCCATTTACGGATTAAAGCAATCTGCCAGGGCTTGGTATACTAGGGTTGAAGAGTGTATGCTAAAATTGGGTTATAAAAAGTCAAAATGTGAACCTTGTCTTTTTACAAAATGTCATGATAATGTCAAAGTTTTTGTTGCTTTATTTGTAGATGATTTTTTTGTATTTTATAACTGTGAAAATACTTATAAGAACTTGTTAACTGTATTGACATCAGAGTTTAAAATTAAGGATTTAGGACAGATTAAACAATGTCTTGGCATGAATGTAAATATTAAGAAAGATTGTATTACTGTTGACCAAGAACAATTTGTAAACAGTATACTACAAAGATTTAATATGATTAACTGTAAAAACTCAGATACTCCTATGGAAGTAAATTTAAAGCTAGAAAAAGATGTTAACAACCCTTGTGATAAGAAGTATCCTTATCAGCAGTTAGTTGGGAGTCTGATGTACCTATCTGTTCTTACAAGACCAGACATATCCTTTAGTGTAAGTTTCTTAAGCCAGTTTAACACATGTTTCAATGAAACCCACTGGAAGCATTTAAAGAGACTATTAAAGTACTTACAGAAAACTAAAAAATATGGTTTAGTTTATAAGAAAAATGATAGTAATTTGCATGGATATGTAGATGCTGACTGGGCATCGTGTAGTGTAGATAGAAGGTCGTATACTGGGTTTTGTTTTCTTTTGTCAGGTTGTGTGATAAGTTATAAATCTAGAAAGCAAAGAACTGTTGCGCTTTCGAGCACCGAAGCTGAGTATATGGCCTTATCAGAAGCTTGTAAGGAAGCAGTTTATTTAAAACAGTTACTGAGTGAATTTGGTATATTAGATAAAAGTATACCTATATGTTTGTATAGCGATAGTCAAAGTTCCTTAAAATTGGCAGCTAATCCATTGTTCCATAAACGTACCAAACATATAGATGTACGGCACCATTTTGCTCGAGAATGTGTAGTTAATAATAAAATTAAAGTTGAATATGTACCTACTTCTGATATGCCTGCAGATGTATTAACCAAAAGTCTTTGTTCTAATAAGCATTCTAAATTTATTACATTAATGGGAATAGCAGAGGTAAATTGATTGTAAAATTTTTCTTTGATTCGTTTAATATGTCATGTTTAATGTATGTTAAGTTGTATGTACTACATTATTTTGTTAGGGGAGGGTGTTAGTATATCAAAATAAGTAGCATAGCAGCTAACGCCATCTATCACCTTAAATGTACACTGCATATTACTTACAATAAAAATATTTAGTCTGTGACAACTCGCCGTACGTTTTATTTCAATGGAGTTCCGCAATGTATCGCCTAGTTCTACCAACTATACCGTTTTGGCCAATTATTTTAGTATATTTTATTTTCCGCTGCCTCTTATAAATTGGGTAATACTACTTTCAGCTCATTGCGCACTCTAGCCCCTGGAGGGTTATTCGTTTTTAAGCCATTCACCGCAGTGTTACGCGGGAAAAACTGTTAATTTCTAACTAGTCAACTAAGAAAATACTAGTTGCGTCTTATTCATATACTAATTAATCGTTGCTTTTTTTTCATGGAACATGAGTGTATGATTTATTTCTGTACAAACTAGTGAAATAGAACCCATTGTGAACTAAATGGCACAATTAGCAGTGACCCTGCTTTGTGGACTCATGGTCCCGGGTGCGAATCTCGGTAGGGGCAAACTTTGTGTTATGAGACAAATGTTTTTACCTGAGTCAGCGACGCTTAATATATATATGCGTATCATTTTATGCTATCACCTCTAGTCTATTTTGCTTATTTTGAGACCGAGCAGTTGGCGTTTTCGTTTCGCGATATTTATTTACTCGTACATAATAAAACGTTAATACCATAGAGAAAATCTGAAGGAACATTCCAGTTCGAACACCAATTTGAATTTCACCAATACTATTCCACTTAGAGCACCCGACGGGTGCGATAACAATAAAAATTAAAAATATTTTTATTCTATTCTACTTAGTGCACTAACGGTCATAATACGTACAGGGATATTGATTCGGTGATATCCCGGTCTATATTCATTGTGACTGTTGCGCGCTAAGTGGAACACCATAAAAAAAATGTTAGCGCATCTGTCGGGTGGTCTAAGTGGAGTCTTATTCACCAATAAGCAAATTCAAATTCACCAAGCTATTAGATCACCCTGACTCCAGTTAGCGCACCGATTAGAATATCATCATATTCCAAGCGTTGCGCTAACTGGATTACCTCAATTTGGATAATGACAAGAGAGTCATCAGATCTATTAATATAGAGATATTTCTGGATTTTTAAATCTACATAAAAATCGTTAGATTAGTGACACAAGTCATAAACATTTTTCCCCTAATACATTATCTACGCCAGCCCTCACATATCAAATAATACTCTACTTAACCAAGCGGCAGGGCAAGGTACACAATGCCCCGTAACACTCAATCCATAGTTGACAGAATTTATTTCCACCGTCTGTTAATTACATTTTGAAATAGGATTTATCTACACATTGTAAAACTGGCACTTTTAGTGATATAATCTTAGAGTCTAATATCAAACACACAGATTAATATCTCTTTAAGAAAATACCCTTATCTGGTAAGGCTTTGATAGATCACCTTCGTTTCGCACAGGACAAACAAGCTGGGGGTGTAATTAAGTTGTGACCCAAAAACCGTATTATCGGGATGACCTCCATCGAAACCAGAGCCGGATTAAGAACTGTCCCTTATTGACCTTTGACGTTACACGTGTGTGCATCGGAGTTCGAATTCGCAGCAGGGCTGCCACGCGAGCGGAGCATAGTATGTCGCACCGAGTCGCTCTCTCTTTCTTAACTAGTAAGATAGACTGAGACAAAATCGTTACGTCTCATATTTGTGCCAGTATGGCGCTTTGCCGTTTTGACAGTTTTTTAATTACAGTCAAAACCGGATATAACGACACGTTTTATAACGACGGATCGGTTATTACGACCGAATGGCAAGGTCCCGGCCGAATCCCTTATAAACAGTTAAGTAAACATACCGCCTATAACATCATCGGATACAGCGACATATCGCTTAGAACGACGAAACTTTATCCAATTCATCGGCTATAACGACCAACCATTTTACCAGCAGTTTGTACCAGCAAAATAAAACAATACGAACAATTTTCAAACTTATTGTAAACAAAATCAGTTTTTTTTTTGCTTTTAACGAAGAGTTTAATGCTGATGTCAATCCTGACGAGAATTAAACGTAAAATGCAAAACACATTTGAGACAGCTTAAAAAAATGCATAGCGAAATGACCGATTACTTTAAAAACTGATTGTAGTCTATAAGCTTTACTGTTGGTACTGCAAGTTTTTAAAAATAAACATTTTTATTAAAAATTCTAAACATACATATGACTACTTGTGTATATTGCTTATAACAACTATCGGATAAAACGTCCGAATATTATGGTCCCCTCAATGTCGTTATATCCGGTTTTGACTGTATAATATGGTCTTCACAATTTCGAATCCATCCCTGTACATATCTGAACTCATCATGGCGTTACGATAGCATTAAACTTGTATTAATTAAGGGGTAAACATCGCCGTGTATTGCCATCGTACTACTCGCGATACTGGTGTTAGTAATATAGTTATGCCACGAAATTACGAAGCATATTCACTAAAAGAACTTAAGGTGGAAGCTCAAGGTCAGGGCGCGAAATTCAAAATGTCAATGGTTTTTATTTTTTTATGAAAAATTTGGACATCTTTACGATGTAATTTAGTTTTTCGCGATATTGGCATTCTGCATTGGTAGTCTCGATGTATTAAGTTTGCTTAAAAAAATACCTAAAGCGATACAATACTCCAAGGTTTGTAAAAACCGCTACTTTTACTAACTTTGGAGTGTTCTGGAGTTTTTGTTGTTAAATTGGCCAACCCTATGCTTAACTAATGTTTATTTCGATGAATATTCAATGCTCACCTCGCGTCCGTGTCGAATTTCATATTGCCATACACTTTGACGTGAATAAATTTGAATTGCTTTGTGTCTTTGTATATAGAAGCGAATGAAATTCATTGTTTTATGAAATTATTCCGAACCCATTTACAGAATTGCAATGGATTTTTTTTTAGTATCGGTAAACTTTAATCTTTTGACAATTTAAAAACCCTCGTTTATATAGCAAAACTCGAATTTATAAAGAGTGTTGATTACTTCAGGACTACTTATACCCGACCCATACCATTTGCAAGTATGGCTTTTTACAGCAATGTTTTCTGTTTTCAAGTCGAGAGTGATCAAATACGTGCCTATAATGTAATAAAAAAAAACATTTTTTTTACAAGGAATTTCTCCATAAAATCTTTTTGAACCCGGTACATTTGTTTAAACAGACGTTCACAATCCAGGTTATATAACCTTTTTGAGTTTAACTTATTACAATTTAACGTATTTTTAATAAATGTCATAATTACTTCAATCTAAAATAAATAAATATAATTACTACCCCCGTATAAGAGCAAAGTCAATTAATTGCTAATCGATTGGAATGATCGTTGTTCCGGTAATATTCACATAACGAGCCCGCTAATTGCTCTATATAATCTCTAAGCAAAATCTTTTAATTGGTCATAATAATATTATTAATCACCCACGGATCTCAATGGTTCTGTTTAGTATTTTTTTTTTATCAAGAAATAAAACACGGAATATGAAAATTAAAGTTTATTTTCATGCGATCTGAACGTGGTATATTTTTTTCATCGCATCGAAAAAATAATGTCATAAGAAGACCTCTTAAATTTAGAGCGAGAGACTATAAGTGGACCACTTATTTACTCGGCTTAGTAAATGACTGAACTAAGGCGTTACCTGCTTATTTCTTACTACTTACTTACTAAGTCTAGTAGCCCGAATCTTATAGGTTAGTATCGCGATAATTTCGCTTCTAGTTGTGCATTATTATACCAGGCTACGTTCACCAATAATTCATGTTAAATAGTTATTATCGTATTGATTTAACATTTGCACGAATACTACACATTAAAATAAAATTAATTTAACCCATTTTGTCGCTTTTACTTTATGTTTTTACGTTCCCGACGTTTCGGCTGCTTTACAGCAACCATGTTGACGGGAAGACTGTTGTGTTTGACGTCCTAGTGTCATAGTTTGAACTGGGATACCATTATATTTAGTTGTTGTTTGCGGCCCGATCTATGTAGAAAGTGCTCACAGTGTCTTGAGGTCTAAAGATGCGCTTGGTTTTGGATTTAATTATATTAATTGTTGGATCCCAAGTCGGTGGTAGCACCCTGGCTGAGGTCTTTCACTATTGACCTTAAGATGTTTTTAATTTCAATAACCTCAGTTCCTATCGTATTTAAACGTCGTTAAGTTTACAATAGGATAACGCACATATAATGTAACTTGAGTATTAAGAACTGTTCTAGGAAGCTATAAGACATCATGAAGCTTCGCCTGTGACATGATATTAAAACGTTTAATGTACCTACCACATAATATGGTAATGTTGATTCGTAAACCGACAATGTTATATTATATCCAACGAGCTACGAATGTTTAAGCCGTGTCAAGTGGGAGATTATACGTAAGCTAACCGTATACTTCATAGTGTACCGTATTTAGACATTTTGTATGGAGAATTGAGAGTTTTAAATGCCGTCCGCTAGAGGCGCTTTTTAATTCTTCCTACACAATGTCGAAATACGGTCGACTATAAAGTATACAGTTAGCTCGCACTCGACGTGCTGAGTTTAAAATATCAACTGTCATACCATAAAAAGATTTGAAGGCGGTTTAAATACGTGGATCTATACACTAAACAGTGACTAAATCTTTTTTTTTTTACAAGGGAGTTTAATCCTACACACTGAACCTGACTAATTAGATATCGTGGTAAAAAAAATATTATGCGTGTTTAAATCGAGTTATTTTCTATGTTATGCGACATTCAAGGCTATCATATTGAAGGCTGTCATAGTTAATAGATTTTGCAGTAAAATTCTATACCTAGCTTGCAGTTCATTCGAGATCAACTAAATTGGTCAAAATCTTGTGCCTTTGCTAAACAGTTATATTTGAACAAACGTAATTTCAAAGTGCCAAGAAAACATTTTGAGAAAAAAAAGATGCTATCTAGTTCATCTACGGTGACTGCATCCATATATCTCAATTTTAAACCGTCATAGAGAGACAAATAGTACGTTAAATCTACAGCATAATCTCTCAAACAAAGCCGACTTCATCTCGGGCTTTAGACGCAAAACTTAGTGGAGGCTGAAACCGCATCAAATCCGAATAAACCATGCCCCTTCACAACTCCTGAACTCTTGTAACAAAGTCTCCAACTTTGCTAGTATTGTAGAATGGAACTCGTTAAACCAACTTTAATATTCAAATTGTAATTAAAAATAATGTAGGTAAAGCTCTTAAGCTGCTATGTGATCCTGGTATTGTGGACTGAAACTTGTGCTGTAGTGTGAAGGCCTTGCGATGGCCATTACGCTTATATGTCGTGTGTTGTCTTAATAAAGCCTAATTTGAAGGATTTCATCCCACTAATATTATAAAAGTGAAAGTTTGCATGGATGGATATTTGTTACTCAATCACGCCAGAACGGCTCAACCGGTCTGGATGAAATTTGGCACAGAGATAGACTATAGTCTGGAAAAGCACATGGGCTACTTACTACCTGGTAAAATGTATAGTTCTCGTGGGATAGTTTTTTTTTATAGAGCAAAGGATCAATATTATTTACAGAAAACGACATACTTCTTAATCGCGGGTAACACCGCGGGGCGAAGCAAGTATTAAATATGTAAGATTTGGAAATGGGTACAATACTAAAGTTTGTCACTAATGAGCATGGAGGTATTGAAGCACGGTTGACGCTTTCCTTTACATGAGGTCCTTAATAATAAGCTATTATGATATTTTTACCACGTTCCCAAGAATCCAGCTACGTGGAAGGGTAGAAGTTTCTATACAACTCACAGTGTATTCCATGTACATGCACATTAAAAAAAATATAAAATAAAAGTTCTTACTATAAATTAACTAACTTATATTACAATTTGGCCGTAATAAAAATACTTTTTCAGTTTCAGTCTTCCTTATCAACGGTCGAGATTTAGAGTGTATAGATAAAAGAGAAATAAGACTCCTTTATCTAAATGAAGACAGTAAAACTTGTTTACATGGATCACTGCCGGGGACAGAATCCATGCTGCAGGCTTAGCACAGGCGGCAGTGTCAAGACAAAATGTGAGATAAATCGATTTTGTCCTATTCCCTCGTGAGAGAGTGACTCGATGCGGCATAATCCGTAACATTAGTCTTGTTTTCGCCTGCATGCTAGCCCTGCAAGGACGAAATACTCAGATTATATTGTCTTGTTTCACGAAACACTAGTAATAAATCTGCCAGATAATTCCACGTTGATTGTCTAAATCCATAAAGATCTCTTATTAAGAATACTCATAGATATAATTTATCTATTAACCAACCTAAAGACGTCCACTGCTGGTTCGACATATGATGCTCCTCCGCCACTTGGATCTACCGCGACCTTGTAAAGCGTGTGATATCATCAGACCATCTTATGAGGAGTCTTACACATTATCTTAAAGCTCGTGGTCTCCTTCTTGGAACCTTTCGCCCCCAACTGCTTTGGTTCTTTTATTAGCTCCAACCACTACCACTTTAACTTTGAAGTTCTTAGAGCCATTTAACCTTAGTAAGATCAAACAAATGGTGGAAGAGGCCCACCACTGATCAACCCAGGGGTGGGTTCCTCTTCCCCCTTTATTTAACAATGGATTTTCGCCAAGTATCGCCTAGTTCTATCAATTACTTAGTAAGATCGTCAACAGATTGTCTCATTTTTGATCAGCCCTTTCCTTGAGCTGTGTTAAGACCACAGCAAGCAAACACGTCTAAGTACATGATCGTCGTCGAGTCGTCAAGGAAGCCGGTGGATGCGAGTGGCGGAGGACCGTGATGTGTGGAAATCATTGCAGGAGGCCTATGTCCAGCCGTGGACATCTATCGGCTGATAGATTAGATAGCGGTAGCGATAGCAAGGAGAGAATTATACAAGGCAATCCCAGTAGATTGAAGATAGATTGAAAATCTCAGAGTGTGCAAGTAAAAAGATAAAATTCTGGCACAAAACAACAGACATACCAGTACGAGTTCGTAACGTAAAAGCTTTCAGATAATGAAACGGAGCGTGGAAGAACTGTAGGGGGTCAATCGCATTACGCAAGGCCTCTGCGAGCCCCATATACAATAGGATTTAAGGTAAAACCGTTTATGCTGTTTACTTAACTTGATATTCCGGACCGAGGGAACCTTGCAAATTAGAATGTACGAGCCAAACGTGCTTTTAAAGATGAGTAGGATGCAGCTCTTTGTTTGATTTATCTCATTTTATCCGGTAGTCGGGGCATTCTACTTACGGCGCGTGAACTTTTTTAATTATGTGGCCATTCGAAGCTGCATTTTTTTTCTTTGAGACTGAGTTATTTTGTAAAAGTTACCGAAATTTTAAAAGTATACTAGCGGCCAGACTGCTGGTCACACACACTTTTTGTTGTTGTTTTCTTTTGCCTTATATTCGCCTTTTTTCTCATCAACATGTTTTAGTTATTTTTTTTTAAGATAATATTTTTCAATTTATTATTCAGAAAAAAAAAGTGTTTCCGTATTATTTATATATGTGTTATACTAAAATAAAAAAAAACAAATAATTGATACTTACCCATTAAATAATAAAATATGACTTACTACGATACGTACGGTAATTAGGTACCTACGTAGTAGAAACTACATACCTAATAGAAAACTTCATAAATGACCTTCTATTATCATTCATGTGCCATTGTTCACTAACAAAGCCCAATAAACACAAGTAAAGTTAGCTCCGTCAACCGTGCTCGCGTCGGGTCCTCACAGCAATTAACACTGCACCCGCCAAGCCGGCCCCGACCCGAAACTTGTCCAAAACGTACCCAGAACACAGGCACAGAGGCCCAATGTTTCGACTGTATTATTCGAGCTATGCCTTTTTTTTATTACATAGTAGGCAAGTATTTGATCTCGATCTCACCTGTGACGATGAGATCTACGATGGAGCATACTTGCCTGGAAGGTTCACTCTCGACTTTTAGATAATGTTTGTGTATCCTAACTATTATTAATCAGCCTTAAAAAGGATTAGTTCAGAGTTTTAATGTGTAGTATTCGCGTAAATATAAGAAAACAATATCAAATTTATAAGCTAGGTATTTATTAATTATAATATTCAATGATATACGGGTACTTATATGATGACAGTTTACTCGCTTATGACACAATCAATGTCTAATTGACCAGTTAATTACAGTACTGACTAATTATAAACTCTTCTAAAAAAACAAATAAACAATAAAAATAATTGTTTTCAGATGTAACCCTTCCTCGCTATCAACCCTTCGTTCAACCCTCGGTTTATTGTTATCGTTACTTTTTGACTGATTCAATAGTCATAAAGTATTTATGCCCTGCGTTCACCTGCTGTGGTTGTTTACAGGGGAAAAAGGATTTAAAAAGTTATGGTCTTGGTTTCATTGATCGAAAACATATATGGGATATGTTAAGATAAGATATATTATAGTTATTTGTAAAAACATGAATATGCGAAGGTACAAATAGTATGCAAGATGGACAATTGTTATTATGTCCATACATGTTTAGCTTTTGCAAAGTAGTACCAATATATTATTTCAATTAAGTACTTATCACTATAATTATTTATTAAATTAACTAATACTAAATTGCATCTTTTATATATTCTGATATACTATAGTATACTATGGTAATTAAAAGTTTTTTTTTAATTATTTTTAAACGGCATAGAATTCAGTTCCCTCCATTCCATTGGTAGCTTATTTTAAATCATTAGGTGCCATACAAAAAATGCTGTTACGTACAAGCGTATTTTAACAGCTGCGTAAGCAGAGTTTGTTATGTTATAACAACATTTTTATTTAAATTCAACCCTGTAGGTATATACATACTATTATATAAAGTATGATAACCCTTCAAAGTGACGAAACGTGACAAACTTAAAGGGCTACTTACGAAATCTTTTCATTCGTATTTCTTTGTGTGTAGTTGGTTAAGGGTCAGCCCCGGCGGGTAATGTCGTGGAAATAACACCTGGATACATTGTATCACGTTAGTTCGTGTTTTGTGAGTGTACCAAATGGTGTTTGATAAAGATAGGTTACGCGTTACCAAATCGAAGCCAAAAACAAAAAGTTACTATTTAAAAAACAATAGTAGTGTGCATATAGTGAGCGGCTCGGGTAGATATTAACTCGATGATAAAATGGCGTATTTCATAAACGAGTTATATATACTCTCCTTTTCACTTCGGTAGCGAGGGAATAAAACAATAATAAAAAACTAAATTGAACCATGAAACATTTTATATCTTAACCTTATACCTGACAGAAAACTTAAAAAATAAACTTCTGTGACATACGGGCTTAGCCACTGTATTTTTTTTAATTTCTTTACAGCTATTCTTTATAAAATAATGAAGTTGGTATACTCAAGAACATCACCGCTATGTGAGCAAGCAATACCATTATCACAATAGTAGAAATTAACACTTGAGTTTTACCAATTAATTAAAAAACTCACAACCTAGGTTAATTTTAAGGGCGTTACAGTGTAAACATGTCTAATTAATAACAATCCCAACGTCACGATGTCCACTTTAATATCACCTGAACTCGTTCCACAATTCATTTTATACGTCCAATTACGAAACACAACTACAGCTAGTCGCATCAAAGGTGCTCCTGTTAGGTCATCGAAGCAATTAACACTATACCCTCTGCCTTCGCTCGGACAGCCGACCCCAAAGTTTCAAAGCCCATATAAAGCAAGGACGAAAATAGAGGTACAATGTTGGTTGGGTGTTGTTAATCTAGGATTAAATACGGTAGGTAAGGTGAAAATTAAAATGTAATATGAGGTAAGTTAAAAAAATATTGTATGTAATTTTGTTTATTGGTACATATATATCTCCACCTCGTGCGAAAGGAGAGAATATTATGATTCATTCATTTATAACGAGCGGTAATGTCCGTTTTAATTATAATCACATAATTTACTTTTTATTCTGGGCATTTGTACACAATATGTCTTTGTATTTAAATACTTACTCAATTGTCCAGTATGTGTTCAATAGGGCGTTAGACTGTATGAAAAATAAGCTTTAAATTGTAGACATCCTAAAAAATAAAGCTTTGTATAACTATTAGTCTTCCGCCAAAATATGGATTATTCTTTAAAATCATAAAATAAAATAATGTTTTTTTTTGGTTCGTACACCTAATCAAAAACGCTCTGGATTGTTGGTTGATACATTGTGACGTCACACCGTCGAAATCAGTGTCAGGTTGTCGATACGAGGTTGTGTGTGTTTTCAACCATTTCTTTTCGCAAGGGTCACGTGACCCGGAGGCCGCGTTTTGGCGGTGTTTTTATTAATTTAAACTTCATCATTGATTTTTATTGGAAATGCTCGAATTTACAATGAAATAACTATATTGTTAACTATCATATTAAACTAATGAACAATTTAAGATAGTTTTTCCAGCGCAGTCAAATAGCCTAGGTGACAATGAAAAGAGAGAAAACACTTAAAATAACAATGAGTAAACGGATCCTCGTTACTATTCATTTGTTTCGTGGTGCAACCGTAAATAGCCGTACAAATAAAATACTATAAATGCTTGCTCGCGTTAAATTTAAAAGTGTTATTGGTCTGTGTTTTTTAATTAGTTTACCGTGACTGGTAGAATAAAAACCATTTTATTTATTTTCACAAACATACCTATTCTATGGACTTTTAAGTGATTGTTATTGATCTCTAGGTATACGTTAGGTGGGAGCATATTGTTAAGTTTGAGCCGCGGCATCTTTTACAAGTAACAAAACCGAACTAAGCTCACGGCTAGGAAGTATTCTAAAGTTATTAACCTTATTGATTTCTTATGTGCACGCGAATACTACAACATTGAAATAAGTCTAATTTTACAGATTTTATCGCGTCTTGGTATATTGAGTCCTCCCGTGACTATGGTTACTGTAAAGCAGCCGAAACGTTGAGAAAGTAAAAACATAATATACATGTCATAAAATCTGTAACATTAGTTTTATTTCATTATTATTAACCTTACAAAATATGTTCAGTGGCACAAGTATTATCTTTTACGTAGCGTTGTGTTAACATCGGCTGTTGTAACGAATACGGTCATATAACTGCATGTTTTCTCGATGATGTTACTATTACATTAGGAGTTCCATGTAGGCATACTGTACTACTGCCACCATAATTATCAGTTTGCCAGGTTTTGTGGGAGAAATCTGTCACAAGTGGCAATTACGATGCCATAACATTTCAATTATGAGACAATTGTGTTAGCAGACTTGGGCCCAGGTGTATAGTGGATCTAATTCCCGCCAGTTGATTGGTAGCGCTGGGACTACTCCATTACTGGGCTCTATTTAGTTCGATCCCGGGCCCGATGTAATGCAGACTGAATACTAAACTATACATCGCTTAATTGAGGTGAATGCGTAATTTGTAGTAACTTTACTTCTATACGTGCTTAAGTCTGCAATGTTAGTTTTCGGTCCCGATCAGCATATGCTTTTAATCCATCATGTCATAAGAAATTATGCTTTACTGCAGTTGTATTAAGTACAAACTTCTTTTACGATAACTATAAATTATCGATAAAATTTCATAGACTTTCTGTGCCTTTAAGATCATAATCGTGTAAACATTATTTTTGTTTATCCATTGTAATTGTTTTTTTTTATTTCGACTCGATGGTACCTACCAGTTTATCAGTCGATTTAAAAACATCTAAGTTGTATTTGAAGGTAAGAAGTAATAGGCAAAGATCTTTCAATTTAAATTCTATAAAACATTAGCTAATATAATCATAAAAGCTTAGCATACAAAAACACACACAAAATCGGAAAATATCATAAAACGCACGTATTTCGCTCGTCTTAAGTATAAACAGACAATTTCCTGTAAAGAAACATGGCGGTGTTTCGGCATTTTTTTCTCAGTCTTTTGATTATCACGTATTCAATTTAGTTGATACGGGGCTCCATGGCGGCACATCAGACACCTACGGAATATCAAAGGCGTGCGTTACTGTGTGCGGCATAATCGCGCCACAATCAAGGTGCTCCGAGGTGCGGGGTTCCTTCGACCCTGTACGATCGATAGGCAGAACACAGAAGGTGAACTTCACATACACCCGTGCAGTGTCGCTCATAATAACACTCCTCTTTGTCTTTGTAAATTTCGGGCCCTTTTACATTATATTTGTTATGATAAGCTATAAATAGTTACTCGTACTAGTGAACCTTGTAGGAAAAGGAGAAAAAAAATGTAGACAACAATTCAAGTATATGCTTTTGTCACATTTAAATCGAAGAACCGATGGCCGATGAGACGGCAAGGTTCTAGAATTGCGACCAAGCGCCGAAGGACGTAGTGTAGGACGGTCCCCCACAAGGTGGACCAATGATATCACACACGTCGCAGGAAGCCGGTGAATGCGAGATGCTGAGGACCGTGATGTGTGGAAGTCATTGGGGGAGGCCTATGTCCAGCAGTGGACGTCTTTTGGCTGTTGGATGGATACATAGACAATTGAACTGGTCGATTCCCGCTTCAAGTAAATATGTTTGTAATACTATTTAATTGTCTAAATTATGTCTTTATATCTATTTTTTTTTTCAATTTTACGTATTAAATTTTTCTTCATGTGGCCGTGGAATGGAATGAGGGGGAGGGATAGGAAAATTCGAAAAATAATTTGATTTATTTCAATTAATTTCTTGTATTTCTGTTCATCACCTGTACACTGTCTCGCCTGAAGCGTTCGCCTAAAATGATTCTAAAGATTCGCGCCGTGAAATTGCTACATAATAACAATAACGTTACATCGTTCACACAACGCACACAATAGGTATTGTGCCTTGGAAATGGATGGGGCGCCATTATTGATTTCTTATAAAGCCCTTTGATTCTCATACGCTTATGACGTTAATTATGCTATGGGTTTCTAGGTCATGTGTTATATAATATTCATGTTTAGGCAACCATTTGTAGCGATGGTGCTATACCTGGGCGGGCCCCAAGTCAGCTAACACAATCGATTCATAATCGAACAGCACCCGCATAATAAAAGTCACTTTTGACAGATATCCTATACAATATCTGTCAAAAGTGACAGTTACTTGTGTGTTAGAGCATCATGACAAATTATTGGACCAAAATCAATGGCGTTACCACTATTGGTTAGCCTATTGGGGTCGGGCTGTAGAGTAAATCGAAGGCTGCCTGGGTAGAGCAGCGGGCGAAATAATAAAACTAAAACGGTAATGTATACAGCAAAGGCGCTTCAACTTGAATGTAATTAAAAACTACTTTTATAATCTCTACTAATAGAGCAATTAAGTCTAGCCGTCTAGTTAGTTTAAAACTGCTAATTCTCTCTAATACCGTTTCGCAAGAAAGAATAAGACTTAACGGTATTATGGTCAGTAGAGACGGTTAAGTTTTTAAGACGATAGCGTCCATTGATTACTGGCACACAATCATTGTATTAATTAAATAAAAAGATTTGAAAGACGACCTCATAGCTCACTAGGTATCGACTCTTCCCTCTGCGCTGCTGGTCTCGGGTTCGAGTCCGGATAGGGACAAACTTTGTGTAATGAGCACGAAAGTTTATACCCGAGTCATGGATGTTTACTATCTATATAAGTATTATATACTGGGTTCGCCCCCAGTCCACTGTACGGTACCCATAATACAAGCGATGCTTAGTGTCGACCGTATAGTTGGTGTGTTCTTCTGGCGATATTAATTGATATTTATTCATAAAAACAGCACAGTCTGCCACAGAATAAGTAAAGTTCTATAAAATAACACAGCATTAAAGACTCATTCATTAATATGTACATACCATTGTTCTAATTTATAGTTAACCCAATGGGTGACTTCGGATTTTAAATTTAAACAGTTTACAATTTACACATAGTCAAGAAAACTTATCTTACGAATAAAAATAAACCTAAAAATAAAAACATTATGGATCGCTATTCAGAAAATATTATTTAATACCTTTTCAGGTAAATACCATAAATTCAAGCAAAGTACACTTTTTGGTATAAAACGTAAAAACAACTTACTCTGTAATTCAACAAACAACTAATACTTTCGTAGTGTACTTAAAATATCAGTTCTATGCATGCTCTACATAAACCCAAAAATCCCAGACCTGGTTTTACACTTCGCATTTCCTTCAAAACATCCAAATCTTTCTTTCGTCATGACAAACGATCTCCATTGAAATTAATCCTCAAGGCGTTAGCGGCTCGTGACAATGACGTATGCCGCGCAGCCTCCGGCGTAGCCAAGATTAGGTACGACGCCGGCACAACTTAGGCACGGCATAAGTAGGGAGGGGTTAAATTGGGTCGAGGGTGGATTAAAATGATCATCCAAATGTTTTATGCAACTGTTTTTTAAGCCAAGATGTCAGTCCTGCTCAAAACTTTGCAGTCTTGTTAATATCTATTACTTTTGGGTCAGTTGGTGGTAGTCCTGCCTTTTTTGCCTGTGGTTCAAATTTCTGTAATGTTCTGTTTGAACAAACCTTGTGTAATCAGTAAGAATGTTGGTACCCTAGATAGAAGAGGTTTAATATCTATATAATAAATATGTATCCTGTCCAGTGCCCAAGGTGCAGAGAAAGCTAGTAGGAGCTACCTCAATGTGTGTAAAAATGTCCCAAATAGAATTGAAAACTGAGTACGAACTCAAACTAAACAACTATTGTATTATAGGTTTAATACAGTGGATTGAAGGCGATACCCAGTAACACGAGACCAAGGAAAATAATTAATGAATCATTTCCAAAATTGAACCAGACTAGAATTTGAGCCAAGTGAGCTACATTCAAATCACTTGACCAAGGTGCTGTACTAACATCAACAATAATCTGTACAAGTACCTAGTTACAAATTTTAAAGAAAATCTTTCAAGAAGATTGGTCGACGCAAGGGTCGACGCAAGGGCCGACGCAAGGGCTGGGCATTTCCTCGCTCAGCGAGTAGCTTTGGCTATTCAGCGAGGAAATGCGGCCAGCATCTTGGGCACGCTACCGCATGGGCCAAATTTTTTACACCTTTTGTTAATATTAAGTAGCTTTTCTGTTCTCTTTTAATTTTTATTTTATCTGTATAATATAGTAATTTGCTGTATATGTTTAGTTTGTAAATATTTAGGTTATTTGTAACTTTGTAATTATTGTATATAATAAAACTGATCATTATTTGTACATGTTAATTCACCTAACTTATCTTTTCTAATAATCTACGGATCTATGGAGCCTATTCTGAAAATGTATATCTCAAATGGCAAGCTACATTAGCCCTGAGTTCTATAAGCTATGTTTCATTGCGGTACCGTGAACAGAGCCGCCGGCAGAAACTATCACTTGTAAAACATATCCCAACAACTTGTTAAAATTTATGTTCTAGAATTTTGTGAACGGAATATGATTGTTTGGCGTCTATCTTCTCTAAATAATTGCTTTGCTACGAAAGTTATAAGGCCGGCTGAAATGTCTTCTGTAAACTATATAGCGTATTAAATAGTCTAAGAGCTACATAATTAAAGTACTAATTATTATCTTTCGGTGCGTTGAAAGCATAGGTGATGCGCACTTCTTCCAAAAGTATGTAAGTATGATAGACAAGAAAGTATCGTACTTTACCATGGTATAAACATATTATATTCTACACCAGCTATTCAGTTCCGATGATGACCCAAGACCACGTCACGACCAGTGCTGTCATTAATTGATAACTTCAATAGAAATAAAACTGCTCATTGGTTGAAGTCGATGACGGCTGATCTCGTGACACGGAATGGACTTAGCGTAGCATATTCTTATACCATGTATTTTAAAACATTCGAAATTGATATCGGGAATGGATTCGAAAACTTTCGGACGTCGATTTTATGATATAAATTATCGACAGAAATGATGTCATGGTATGAAATAGTTTCCTTTTGTTTTAAATACACACAGCTTATACAATGTCACCACCGCGTCTCCGACTATTTCTGTCTCAGAAAGCCTAACATATTTTCGAAGGCACGCGACATAATTCAAATTCCACTGCAAACAATCTTAAATTATAATCTCAGATATTAAAATGACGTCTTAAATTCTCAGAAATTTCACAGAAATTATCGTCGTTGGATAAAATTTGCTAGACTACGTATATTTTTGCGGGAGATTAGGCGGCGGGCCAACGTTTACCTTGAGGTAGGGAGTAGAGATAAGTTGCTCATGAGATGAGAGAGATACCCGTTTGTGATCAATTATCCCAAATTCCCTAAAGGACAGCATCAAACGTTCACACACTATACTATACTTACAGTTAATAATACCGATTTCTTATATTTACGTGAATACCACACATTGAAATAGTACTAATTTTACTACTCTTTGAACTTGGGTTCGGGTTCAGGCTGACCCGAATTTAAACTATGACATTAAAACGTCAAACATCTCAGTCCTCCCGTGACCATGGTGCTTCTTCTTTCTTTACGAAATGAAATGCGATGAAATAAAATGGATATGAAAATGGCCTCACCCACAACTTAGCGGGTATTTTGCCAATGTCAAGTAATTAATAGCAATAACACATTCAATAAATTCACATTATTAATCAAATAATGGATGTGACATGATGATATGAAAATGGCGTCCGTGACCATGGTTGCTGTAAAACGGATGAAATGTCGGGAACGTAAAAACATAATATACACGCGATAAAATCTGTAAAATTAGTTTTATTTCAATGTACAGTTAATCATTTAAAGTTACGCAGAATCATAATAGAACTGGCAGACCAGAGTGTACTTGTACGTGGTCTAAACCATAATATACATGTACATTGCTGTGTTTGTTCATACGTAATGTAACCTAATGGGTCTTCCCCAAAACCCATTACGAACACAAATTAAAAACCATTAATTTTCGACGAATGACGTCAGTAGGTATGCCTTTAATCAGTCTGTCCAATGAAACATTTTTTATTATTCGTGATTTTATTGTCGCGGACGAATTGTAATTTGTGTTACAAATTATGTGAACAAGGGTTGGCCCTCGGGCGAAGGGCGAGGGCACAAAGTTCCCGTTACAAAGGGCCCAGTGTTATCATTGATTTGACTTGGATTTACGTGTGAAAATGTTTTGAGAGGAATGAATTTGAGGGTGCTTGGGCATTAGGAAGCCGGAAAGGATAAAGCTGATTGCGATATGTGTTAGTATAAAATAAATAAATGAGAACGGTAAGAAGAGGATTTACCGTACCTTACCGATATAACTAAAAGAGACTAATAACGGGACACGGAATAAGGGGATATCGACTTTAAAATTGCTACAATAACGTAGTTTTTAATTTGCTAGAAGGAGGTTATAGCATAGTTCATAAAAAACTTCATAAAACGGTGCGTATATAGCTCGGTGAACCTTTGGATGGATGACAGAATTATAATCTTATCTCCTCTGAGCTTTGAAGAGTACGTTAAGCTAACAGTCTCTATTGTCATTCTATCGTCAAAGACAGTCGTTATAGGCAGTCAAAAGAATGAAAAATTCTGACATTTGGTATAACTCTTCGGTTACTGGTAGTTCCACCAGTTGGGTGTCAGAGGGTAGATAGATGGAAATGAGAAAAGGCTGGAAAGAAGAACATTCTTATTGTAATCGTTTCATACCCAGACACAACGCAAAACCAAGTGTTTTAAGTTTGACTTCTCAGTCTGTTTATAGGATTGTAGCTTCAAAACAATTAAACCGATTTCAATGCGGGTTTTCTTTGGCTACTTGTATAGTGCAACTAGTTCTTACGCTATTGTACACTAACCAATAAACAAACGTGCATAAAGTCAAAATATTTTCACACGGCCACTCTCAATTCGCACTCCATAAAAGGATATCCTCACCACCAGTCACACAAAGTAAACATTCTGTTCTATCACGTGCGAGTGAGGGAGACAAAAAACATTCGGTTTCCACTCGATTGCACGGTGTATTTTTCGTCCGACCAATCCGAGATAAAAGGTGGTCGGGACTTAAACACCGATGTTTTTATGGGACACGTTGTGATAACAGAGATGGGCGATGGGCAATGTAGTTACCAATTGTTTTTCCGGATTGAATTTGATCTGTGCGACAGTTAAATTTAACTGCTAGCTGTTATAAATTCATTCGACTTTTATCTCAGTGTTAGTTCAATGGTGGTTCAATGAAATGTTTGTTGAACACACAGTGAAATAACTAGGCATTATCATATTTGACTCTATATGGTTACATAAGTAGGTACCTAATAGTTTCCTCTGAATTGAAGTAACACCAAACTTTTCGCAGATGGGTATTTTTTTGAACATCTTAAGGTAACCTTCACCTTTACCAAAGGCCGTGTGAGGTTCACCAACAAGCACTGGGCTAGCGTAGTAGAATATGGTTCTAATCCCCTTCGCATTGAGGGTGGACTCTCCCCCAAATACAATAGGACCAAAATACTATCGGCAAAATGCATACCTCTGCGGGGAATATAAGCATCAAGGTGTGTATATTTATAACCAACCTATATGGGACCACAAGCTATACGGGAATTTCCAACCTCTAAGTTTAAGTTAAGTTTACGTAAGCTTTAGCTAAAGCCACGTGGAGATCAAACAACATTACATTAGCGGTTCGCAGTAAGTATATAGAGATTTACGGGACGTCGACATGGGAATAGCATTTAGCAAACACGGCTGTCTATTTACGGTATAAATAATTTTCTCCTTTTCTGTTTATTAATTCATTAGCTTTCGTTCATTCGTACATGTGATACAGTGAATAATGTTAGGGTCATATGGGTGCTTCAGAAAGGGTATACTGACCTTTGAACCTGTGCTTCTATAGCGCATCTATGTCTGAATTTTGATATATCGAATTTAAGTTTTTTTTTTTACATTATAGGCACATATTTGATCTCGATCTCACCTGATGGTAAGTGACGATGTGATCTACGATGAAGTATACTTGCCTAGAAGGTAACTGGTCACTTTCTACTTTGAAATATCGAGATTGTAGTCAACGGGGAACAAGGATGCCGGCAGCGTGTTCCATTCCATGGCAGTTCGCACGATGAAGGTAGAAGCAAAACGCTTAGTACAAACGAAAGGAATTTCAACAGTGTACGGTTGACACTTGTCTTTCGACCGAAGATAGAATGAAGAGGGGGGAATTAATTCATGTAATTAATTAATTAAAATAAATTAACCCCAATAAAATGACAATTGCGAATTTGTATACCAAATTTTTCATTTGTAATCATTATTAATCATAATAGTGACATTCCATAAACGCGTGCTCAGCATGTGTTTTGTTATCTGATAAATTTATCATTACGTCACTTCCGAAATCATTCGTAAGCTAACCTATACTATATAATCTACCGCACTTAGGCGTTTCGTATGGAGAACTGAAAGATTTAAATACCGGCCGCTAGAGGCGCTTTTCAATTATCCATACAAAATGTCTAAATACGGTACATTATATAGTATACAATTACCTCACACTTTAAGTGCTGACTTTGCATGCCTTTACATTTGTAGTTTAATGGCAAATAAAACTTCCCGATTTTCCCGCGTCCTTGAACGGTTCACTTTCGTCAACCATAAATATTTACAACCAAATCTTATCCCCGTCAAGTTTATAACCGTTTACTGGCATAACGTAAGTCTTTCAACGTGTGCAGAATACAAAAGCGGCCATAAAACCCTCAAACTTAGGTGTAGAGACTCCACCGAGCAACATACCCTAATCACACTTAACCCCGACGACCTACCGTAGTTTTATAAGTCGTAAAGATTTTTACAGCCTCCGATCATAGCTGTAGCGACCCATCGACAAATGCCAATAAACCTTTAAAGACACAGAAATAAGAATACGCTAGAAAGCTGATCTAATATTCTGGGTATCAAGTTCACCGACCGAATCAAAAATAATTTACTGTGATCTAGGAGACAATTAAAATCTGACTTTACCTATCTGTGGTCTGTTATAACCTAGGATACTGAATGGAAGAAGGGGATGGAGTTTTTTCCTAGCAGGGGTCTCTTTAATATAGCAGCACAATGTAAAAAGTTCTGGTTGCCAAATTTCTTTGATACAATTTTCACCGCGCGTCAAATAATACGGGCGACGCGTGGCTGATATAATGTAATTTCCAATAATTCCTTATTCCATGTTCCATTCCGAGGATTTCAATGAAGACGTACAAACCTTGTAGAACAATCTAAACAGGATGTTGGATACAGCATCCTCGTTTGATGAACGATCCTACAATTTCTGCGGGATTTTCTGGTGTTATATACCTATTACCTATATAAGCAAGTTCCATTCGATTGGCTATCCCTGCCCGTAATAGCCAAAAGTCCCAGAGGAGTAACACTTAGGCTATCCTTACACAGAGTTACAGAAAACGACCCTTGCTTTTCAAAATTTTCTCTCTAAGTAAAACTAGCATATGTACTAAAAATTGTGATTCATTTCTTACTAACTTATTTATTTCAAGTCATTCGAGAATAATGATAACGACACCCGACATAAACATTCTAGTAATTTAAAAATATTGTACTGAAATAAAAAAGGTGTCTTCACCAAGCTGGCTAAAAAACCTTAGAGAATAGTTCGAGTAGAGTACCAGATCCTAGTCTCTTAAGCCGAGGAAGCTATGATGATCGCTGGCTGCCGAAAGGAGAAAGCACCAGTACAAACACAAGAATACGATAAGAAATAGCAATTTTTATTATAATTTGTACTGTTAGACATGTTGAAATAAAACTAATCTTACGGATTTTATCGCGGTTATTATACGTTTTTTCGTTTGATTAGTTTTATTTCAATGTGTAGTATTCACGTAAATATAAGAAATCAATATCTGTTAGACATGTTTCAAATTTTAAACGGCCAGTCTGTGTGATTATTAGACCTAGTCAAGTATTAGTTGGTAGTTTAACTTAGCAAAAAATAATCTTTCATCCTAGCCTTACCCTATTTTGTATTGGGGGTTGTCTTCCAGTGGACCTATCCTAAATTTTCCTTCTTCAATATGTTTGTGTCCTCGTGTGGCTTTACCAATCTAATTTCGCGCGTGATTTCCTGTAAACACATCCGAGTGTGGCGTGACAAACAGCAATGGTGGAATTATTTATTTATCAACAATAATCACATTAGAAAGAAATGTTTTGGTAATAACATACAGTCAGTTATTTCGGTTTTTGATTTATATTACAACGGGGTGCGGTTTACGAGGGCGACGTATGACGGCGTTTTCTAATAAATTTCGGCGATCCGATTTCGGATAACATGACTAAAATAAAAATAAAAATCGTGCTTCTGTGAAATGGCTGCCAGTATTATGAATATAAAAAAAGTTTCCCACAGTAAACTACTAAGTACTGAGTCGTTTTACTTAAATAGTCCAACCTACTATAGTGATATCAGAATCTATAATATCCACAGCTAAAGACAGATATGGAATATGCGTGTGCCTGTATAAACAAAGTATATGTTTTATGTTAAATCTCAATATCTTTATTGCTTTATTGCAAAAAATTTACAACTACACGGGGTGGAAATTTTTAACCGCATCTGTGGGATTATTTTAAATCATTCGAAATCAATATCAAATTCAAAGGATTAAATCTCTTATAATTGACCCTATCGATTGATTTCATAAAAGGACAGCTAGTTATTTTTATGCTGATTTGTTTAATTTAAAACATAAAGGAATGTTTCGTTTTTCCCTTTTCCCTTCAGGTGCGGTTAAAAAATTGCACTCTGTATAGAAGAACTTAAAAGGATTTACCATTTTATTTTAATATCACTTTTTTACACTAATTTAGTAACTAAAAAAAACAACGTCTAACTTGTTGCGTGCCAAACCACTAGTGAATTTAAGCAACTGGCCGCCCACAATCCAGAAAATTGGCGCTAACACTTCACCGAGTCGTTACCTTCGAGACCAATTTATCGAATCGCCCCCGATTAAACCATAACACGCGAGTGTAATTGAGTTGTCCAAATCTCGTTTATTTAACTCTGAACATCGATAAACAAACAAAGAACATTCGTAAGAGCACCCTAAGACCATCGGCCGACTCCTGACTAATCAAAAGTTAGCCGAAGCGCCGGTAGATCTCAGTTTACCGAACTAACTAAAAGTTACGATTAGTTCTGTATTGTTCGGTCGCTTTGCGTACTGATCGATTGCACGCTCGATTTATGGATTCGAATAATCGATGATTGAGTGGTATACCCAATTAAAAAAAGAAGATATTTTAAATCCTTTCTTCTCCACAAATGTGACATAATTTGCATTAAGATGTACCGTTAAAATTAAACTTTTGGTTAAAATAATGTTACTTGTACTGTCCGAAATATGCCAACATTCCGACACATATAGATGCTGAATCATGTGAACACAGCAATGTCAAAAAATATTGCAGCCACAGATGATACTAAACATTGATCACAAACCCATTTGGCGGACGGGAATGCCACTGGCCAACAAACGCCTTTTGGCGCGAATTTCACATTTCGATCGCAACTTTTTACTGTGCGTCACTTTGACGAGTCACTATCATAGTGATTGCCCCGTCCCGATTCGAAATTCAAAAACTGAACACAAAGACACAAACAGATTGCGTTATTTTGATGGCAAGGTAGAAAATCCATAGTGGGTGCCCTTTCAAGCACTTTTCTTTTTTACTGGTGCTATAAAAAATCTATTCATGTAGCCATATCATAGTTAGAGCAAAGTAAATATACCTTGATAATTTTAGCCATTTGGGCCTAAGGTGTTTAGATTAAAGGTCTACCTAGCACCCTTTTAAGTAATATTATTTTCCGAAACAACAAACTCAACACTGGCCACATATAATTTATTAACACAAGTACGAACTTTTTAAAAGAAAACAATAACCAGTTTCCACACAGACTCGACGCGCGAAAATTGAAAAAGGAACACCCGCCGCCGCGCGAAACTTACACAAGCAACATGGCGGACTTCGCTACTCTACTTAGATTACGTCGGTCCGCGCGTCCTGCGGTTATTATTTTTTAGTGCGCACAGTTCTCATATTTCGCCGTCGACGTGGAAATACTCCGCTAACAGCGGACGCTTCATTAGAAACTCGTCAGAATTCCACTCGCGCGCCCTCAGCTTAATTCTGTTAACTGTTTTTGTGTTTCGAGACCAAGCGAAATTTTTACAAGTTGGTAGTAGGGTTAACTGAGACATGTATATGCGATTAGTTCTTTAGCAATTTCATCGTACATTTTATTTTAGAGTGGCTTTCTTCTTAATCAAACTAATGAATCGCTTAACGCTTAACAATTCATTTAGTTTATGTTATGTTAGTAGATAAGAAACTAGGTACAATTTTAAATCACCAAACAAATGGTAATTTTATTTACACGAACTGACAACCGAAATGAGATTCTCCTCTTTTTTAAAACCAGTGACAAATACTAGTTTTATTTTTCTGAATATCTAAGTATACAACTTAGTTCAACTAGACGTGTAATCCTATTAGTAATAAAATATACCTAAATTCGTGCAACTGGTAACCCTGTCGATTCTGTGACTTCGGGCCTCGCTCTGTTTAGTTCGCTCATCTTTACCTAGCTACTCTTCGTCCGCTCGTTTGCTCATATATAAATCCCGTTCCTTCTACGTAAAGAGGTGAGTTTTTTCGTAACATATCTGTGCGTCGTCAGTAAAAAACAAAATTATGTTAACCATAACCTTATGTATTTGCAACTGTTTTTTGCGCAGTGGTGAATTCTTTATTTATAAGAAAAAAATATTAAGTACTCTTGTTCAAACGTAATGTTACTTTGCTTTATTGTTAGATTAAAAAAACAACAGCTTTAAATGCTTTAACTTTTTACTTTCAAGTGTTGAGAAGCGAAGCCTTTCAAATATGGAATGAGTCCACAAATAAAAGAAAAAAGAAACACAAACAATATACAGTTTATGTAGCTAACAAACAAACACTTCCCTCTTCCTATTTCAAAACATTTTTTTTTATATTTTACACAGTGTTGCGTCGTAATTTGACAGAGTAAAAAGAGTTCTTATGTCGTATATAAAGAAATGTTGAGGTTGGAACTTCCACTAGTAAGAATAGCTTAAAAGTTTCGATCACCGAACTAAAGTTTATAAAACATTATTTGAGAAATATCGCACGCCCTTGCCGTTTAAACGCGAACTTTCCGAGAGCCGGGTCTAATTCGCTTTTATGATCACTGGTAACGCGCTAACTTTCTGCCATTGCACTTCTAACTGATAGCGAAACGTCTGCTCGTGGAAGTAACAATACTTTAACTATTGTCGGGAAATACTGAACAATCGCACCTACTTACTAGATATTGTATCATGTTATGACTATTCAAACTAAAGTCACTGCTCTCATAGATTTAGGCATATCAACCTTTAGTCTAATTGCCTACCAACGTGGAAAATATCAGACGTGTCGTAACGACATTTAAACATCTTCCCGGTTAGTTTTAATTATTTCTCCTCTCGCTGTTTGATGGATAATAACCTTAAGGTTTGACGACCGACCGACGACGACAGTGTAGTTGGTAGTGACCCTGCTTTCTGTGACGAGAGCCCGAGCTTGAATCCTGGTAGGGATAAGCTTTGTGTGATGAACACGATTTTTTATCCAAGTTATTGATGTTTAATATCTATATACGTATTATATATTGAGTTCGCTGTCAGTCCATTGTACGTGCATCGTTTAGTGTGGAGGACCGTAAAGTTGGTGTGTTCGTCTGGCGATATTATTATTATTTATTATTGCCTGGCAATGCATTCAAACTGGATTACGGACAAACGTGGTGGAATGATAGCTTGAGTCAAATATTTGCAACACTCGAGTAACAATATTAATCTATTGGAGACTAAAGACACACATTTGGCAAGTGCCAAATGTGATGTCAATGTTGAGGACTTTGGCAGCCAAGATAATTGGCGCCATGCAAACGTAGCGTAATTCTGTTGAATGGCAAATTCCCCCATTGCTGTTGGCTTGGCGACTATGCTCGTAAATTATCTGGATCATTACACGGATAAACTGCTAAATAGTTGATTGTAGCTGCATGTTTGGGGATACAAAAAAAACTGGTATGTTACTTGTTTACGTTTAGGGAATCGTCGTCTGAGTTGCAAGTAATGTACGCGGACCCATCGTTTTATCGTGCGAGAGACCTTGGACCCAACAATGCGTTTTTGTTTCTAGAAGCATCGATAACTATTTCACGAGTTAACGATACCTCTTTTATACGCATCGTAACAATACCATAGTTTTATAATATATTTGTCGCAGCTAAATTATACAATGTGCCACAATACAAAACGGCTAGCCCCTTAGCAACACTGCTCATAAATTAAAATATTTTATTAGAAAGTTATTTGGTGAACAATTTTTTGCAAAACTTTTCCTGGACAAACATTTTACATATCCAAAACAAAGTGGAAATCTTCCCTTTTCCACAAAATTTACCTTACATTATTATATCAATAATACAACTCTGCTTCTAGAAAAGAACAGGCAATTACTATAAAACATAGCATCAATTTCAGAATTCCATTATATTCTGAAAACTCCATACATTTTAACACCTCTCTACGTACGATACCCAAAGTGTTTCACACCTATAAACCCCCAAAGGAATTCCCGTAGGCACTACACGGACACTGGGAATTTCCCAATCGACAGCTTATAGAACCTATCCCTTCCGCACTTAATTGAATTCCACCGTTGAGACTCGCTGAAGGCCTGACAGGCCATAGATGGTCCCGCTACGCAGGCCAATGTAGAATGTAGGCATTTTCTTTGTGGTCAATTTAAAATAATGGAGATATTAGAACATTTTATCAAGAAATCTGCATTTTATGAAAGCACCGATTAAAATTATAAACTGCATACAACACCATCCATGGCGGGATGTACTCCATGGTGGATCGCTCGCAGGTGCTTCGGTGTGCGCAATGAATGGTGAGCATTGTGACGTCATAAGTAGCAACAAATACAATTGTCACTGCATTTGGCCCGGTAAACCATCAAACGGGAATACCTAGTACAGTACATCTCTCACAAGGGAAAGAAATAATTTATTCATTTTTGGCACTTGATATTTGTTAACATAGGTATATTAATTTACATTATCACAAGTGGTTTTAATGTTGATTATCGATTTTTAATGAGAGTGAAAGAAACACACATTCAATCACTTTATTGGCTAACGTTGGGCTTCAACAAATTTGCACCCGTAACTAAGACCATTGATTGTGAATCATCCAACCTATATTGTTCTGATGGCGCTAAATGAACACTTTTACGCACGGGGTATAAATTAGAGCAATTTTCGGCATTTCTTTTCTCCTCATGATAATGCGCTCCCCCTGGCGGGCGATAACGAAGCTCCGCGGGAGACGGCCCGGCCCTGGGGACTGTGAGGGCCGGATATAATCGAGGAGGCGTTTTCGTGAAATCGAGCACATTAGACGCACTTAATGAGATGCGATTTCATGTGTCGGATTACACTGGGACTTTAAAACACACGCTGAGTTTCTTGCCGCATCGCTTCAAAGATCTGGGAAGAAACTCAGCGGGCTGTTCCGATCCAGTTGTAGAATGATGTAAATAACATGTTATGCTATGCTATCAGCCGAAAGACGTCCACTGCTGGACATAGGCCTCCCCCAATTACTTCCACACATCACGGCCCTCCGCCACTCGCATCCACCGGCTTCCTGCTACGCGTATGATATCATCAGTCCACGTTGTGGGGGGCCGTCCTACACTTCCGGTTCGTAGTCGCCATTGTAGAACATTTCTGCCCCAATGGCAATCGGGGCCATTAAGTGCCCTGCCCACTGCCACTTCAACTTTGCAATTCTTTGAGCTATGTCGGTTACTTTAGTTTGTCGTGTAATATGAATCAAATGATAAGTAATTATGTTCGATAATCTCACCATCATCTATTTATAAGATCTAATCTCGACAAAACTATAAAAGATGAGAACGAGATTACTTCACATAATTTAGAATCGGACGTCACTAGGTAAGTCAGTCCGATCAATCCACAAAAGTTATTTCAATTCCCACCCACACAATGCCTGTATATTATGAGAGTAGGCATCTGTCTAGGCAAGAAGTCCTTACTACAGTTTTCCAATGCTACGATCCTGAAACACTTCTTAGCTTAAGCCATATTGACAAATCTTTTCATTTATATTCCACAGTTGTATGACTCTCGATAAAGTGGCGCCCTCATCTGACACTGCCATTAGACTCCACCATGTATATTCCTTTCGTAGTCTTCTCTCTCAGAAATCTTACTCTATCATGTAAAATAACAACAACAATAATTCATTGAGAACCTCTTTAACACCGCAGCTCACTCGGAAACAGGCTGGAAACTATTGAAATAAAGTGCTTCGTATAATTAATTAGATCCACTGAAAAATACTCTAAGAGCTTGGGGTCACGTGCCACCAAATAAGAATGTACGTCCGCCCTCCCCCTACCCCCTCTACTCCCGACAAAACCGTAAAATCCTTTCTTTACAGCGATAGAACAGGGAAACGCTCTCTACAAATGCGTCGAACTACGGGCTAGGCACGTGCACGTCTTAAAACGTTATACGGTTTTAAAATGGGCTAATTTTTAAAAGGAGAGTAGTAGGTAAGAGTTATTTTGAGTACTCCCTTACGAAACTAGGTACACAATTCATTGTTGGAGGTCAAATTTGTCGCGCAACTATTACGATAGCCAAAGGAGACATAAATAAATCGGGGGGGAAATCTTCGAAAGAAACGCGGCCTCTGTGTGGGAAAGGGCCGGGTTATGTAAGATTCTTACCCACTAAAACACCCCCGGTGGAACGGAACACACCGGTGCTCCTCTTGTGCCTCGTCCCCTTACGTTGGCCCGTCTCAGGGGCACTGAAAAGTCCTATATTGACCAGCTGGCTCAATCACTCGTACTTCAGTCGATAAACACATTAACTTCAACAAATAAGCAAACAAGATCCACAGTGATGTTTATCGTGAAACAAGAGGCAATAATTGGATAACCGGCCCGCTGGGACCCTGACAAACATCCTGGCTGTACGCCAGGGTGCGCTTGCACACATTAGCGAGGAACTTCACTTGTTTTTGGGCTTAATTTTGTTGAATACATTTCTGACTTAAGTTTAATTTACGAGTGAATTAACTAATATTTTTTGAGAAACGATTGAAACCTAAATACTAGCAGTTCCAGTGGCAAACACAATTTATATTTTCTAGAATTCAACAAGACACATATCCGTGTATTGCTTTTCTTCTGGATTCTAATTGGCTCCCTGATTGTTTCCATAAAACACTCTACTCCTTCGCTAGGCTACAAAACCAGAATGATACCTTATAATATTCAAATAAAATAATAGTTGGTAGAGACGCATTGCCACGCGCAATCGTAAGCATTGGCATTATACTGGAACACCCTTAAACTGAGGGGAGCTTAGGACTATAGTCGACTACGTGAACATCCCACGGTGTTCAAAAGATGTGTGTTCTCCATATTATAATACCAAACTGATTTCGACTCTGAGAACGAAATTGATTGCGTACATTTACCTCTCTACCTCTTAAATTGTTTTTCTGTATCACTCCTGGCTCTATTCCCTGACCTGCGTACCTATTCTCCCTAGTTGCCCAGCAAAATGGCAGGCTGTTTACATATGTAGGGAACAGTAAGTGCGGTATCATGACCCACGATGCAATAATTGGATAACAGGCGGTCGGCGCGGCGTGATGAATGCGCTGGCGCCGCGCCAGCTCCTGTCACTCCGTAGCGATACGTATTCACTGACATACACTTGCTATTGCGTTTTTGTAATTGCTGGCAATTTATTGGACAATAAATGTTTGGCAATACAGGCATGGTGGTGTACTTGGGCATTCTCTTGAGGACAATTTTGTACAATGTGTAACCTCATTAATATTTCAAAATTTGTATATAGTGTCATTTAGATTGCGCGGCTCATTCAAAGAGAATTTCACTCAGTTTAGCTCTATGGATGGATGCCTGATGAATTTAGGATAACAACGTCATCATATCAAATTGTGCATTTCATCATACTTGTTTTAATCTATCCGCATAATTAAATAATGGCCACGAAACAAGCACGAACAGTTAATTAAAACTTCGCATCATTTACATGGTTATTATCTGACATTATACGTCCCAAGCTTAGCTTTTGTGGGGTTTTTTTTTTTGGTCTGATGATCTTATGCATTTTATGTAGAATTTTGTGCCTGTGAAATATAAGTTAATGTATATGTTTCGGTGATTTAGGAATGCAACAGATTTACCTTTTTATGTTAGTGTTATAACGCAAATATAAATTACAAAGAGGTTAGAAAATGTTGCCTTCTTAATATTTACAAAAAAAAAATAAAAAAATCGCCCATGCGGTAGCGTGCCCAAGATACTGGCCACATTTCCTCGCTGAATAGCCAAAGCTACTCCGCCGGTCGCCGGTCGCCGGTCGCCGGTAGTGTAGACCAATCTTTTTGATAGATTTTATATAGTAATAATGTTCTTTATATTATTTATAGTATTTTTTATAATATTTATCCCCAATTGTTCGAGTAGTTTGAATAAATGCACATTTTTAATCAAAATTATTTCTGTTTAAACCAGCAATAATCTAAACCTAATTAATTTATTTATTTACTAGCTGTTGCCCGCGACTTCGTCCGCGTGGTATTTAACAAAGACTCAGCCGTTGGCAACAGCCTGCTCGCGTTCTGATCCCGCGGGACGCATTGCAGATTGTTGCTATCAAACTTTAATCAGGCGCAGCGCTGCAACATTGGTTTTAATTTTTTTTCGAGAGATCCAATTTTTCTTTTCTAAAATAAAAGTAGCCTAAGTTACTCCTTGTTACATCAGCTATCTGCCAGTGAAATTCCCGTAAAAATCGGTCCAGCCATTCCAGAGATTACCCGGAACAAACAGACAGACAGACAGACAGACAGACAGATAGACAGACAGACGGACAGACAGACAGACAGACAGACAGACAGACAGACAAAAATTGTAAAAAATGTTGTTTCGGTATAGGTAACGTGTATACATCCAAATGCACTTAGTAAAAAGCGGTTATTTTAATATTACAAACAGACACTCCAATTTTATTTATATGTATAGACTAGCTGGTGCCCGCGACTTCGTCCGCGTGGTATTTAACAAAGACAACCGTTGACAACAGCCTGCTCGCCCATTCTGAGCCCGCGGGACGCATTGAAGGGTTTTGCTATCAAACTTAATCAGGCGCTGCGCTGCAACATTGGTTTGAATTTTTTTTCGTTAGATCCTATTATTTTTTCTAAAATAAAAGTAGCCTAAGTTACTCCTTGTTACATCAGCTATCTACCAGTGAAAGTCCCGTCAAAATCGGTCCAGCCATTTCAGAGATTTATTTATTTTACTTCTGGCTAACATCTGTGATCATCCCTAAACATTTCCTTCATCGTATAATTCGCTTTGTTAAATGTTCTTAGCTTATGCGTGCAATTTATTTGGGTCAAATTATGTTTTGAATTTCCAAAAAAATATTTCTGCTGAACCATAACAAAATGTAACTTTTGGTGGTCATAAAACAGACGACTTTACGACCGGATGCTGAGACTTCGAGCATTTTTTTTAGTATTCCTTTAGCGAATTAAAGCCATTAAAAACAAAATATAAACTTGAAGATTTTATTAAACAAAACTCAACAATGATTTCACAAATAACATAAAATGAAACAACGTATTTACGAATTATGTACCATGCACCTATATTTCTTATTTTATTTATTAAGGAACTTTATTAAACACACCAGTGATTCGTCGCGGTTATTTTGTGGGGTTTAAAATAAATAAATAAATTATAATTATGATGCTAATTAAATTTATAAAGCAATAAGTGTAATATCCAATGAACATGAAACGATCTTTTTGGCAAAAAGTCGCAATGTATCATAAGTACACTCTATTATTACTAACTATTTTATTATTTATAAATATTTTTATTGGACATTAATTATCTTTGATAACAATAGCTCTTTAATATTATTATGTAAATTCATGAAACATTATGATCCACGAATGACGTATTAGTTATCAGAATTACATTAAGCATAAAAATAACATATAAAACCCAATAATAATATCTATAATAAATAAACTTATTGTAACACTTCTCCTAGATTTTGAGGATACTTAATTAGTACCAAATTTAAGCTGAAATGCATTGGTGTAACGTTTTTATGTTAAACACTAAGACTAGCGACAATATGTCTCCTTGACTAGGTTAGAATATTGTAAGTAATACGTGTTAAGTGTCATAATTGCAAAGCAGTTTATAAACTTCCTGGTTAAATTCCTATGAGACGTTAAAGTATCTACGAACACTCTTTTGTAACACGTATAAAAAAAAGGTTCGTTTAGCGAACTGTACATGAAAGTGAAACATAATTACAGTATAGAAAGTTAAAGTAGGTATGTGACTTTTTACAACACTATCAAATCAAATCGTATCATTCGTATACTATACACCTAACATTCAGCGGTAGATTTCACTTCTTGCATTAATCACTTCGAATTCGGTCGAAAGAATTGTAGGATTATCAAAAAGATTGTTATTTGTCATCTGCCGATTCCATCATTCCTTAATTTACATAAATAGAACATGACGGCCTACAAATGGTGCTTATACTTGGTAACGAAGTTTAAACAGCGTTTGTAGGGTTGCTTATAATTAAGTGTTAAGTCTATAAGATCGCTCAGTCCTCGGTGCCAGTGATCCATTGAAGGTACTTGAAGGATCGTGACTGCAGCGGGCTGGCGCGCGATTCCCTCCACACACGTTGCTGGTACGATACGGGTTGCTCTCTGAAATTTGATAATGTTTTTTCTGAAAATCGTTTTCTGGACTGTAATCGTAGTACTGGAAATGTGTTTTTTAATAAATACAGTTTTTTACACGTTCATCTTGAACGAACGAACTTTAAGTCCAACAGCTTTTAAGCTGACTTTTCTAATCGCGTACTATGATCAAAGTGATCTAAGATTGCGCGAAGGGAACTTTCCATCTTGTACAATTAAGCACCTACCACCTACCACTACAGTCTGGTGCACGTAAATTAAATAAAACCTCAAGATAATTACAATCGGAGGAGGAGAATTTGGAAGTACTTTTTTATCGAATAGTTTACCTTGGTTCAGCTGAGGCACGAGCATGATACGCAGGCACATTCGGGTTGTGGTGGCTCGCGTGCGGCGCAGGATTTATCATCGTGTGCGTTTGCACCGGAGAATGCTCCGACGGCGAGTGGTAGCTGATAGGGTTGTATCTGTCCACCGAAACACCTCTAGGCCTTTCGGGGATCGTCGCATCAAGACTCTTGCTGAAACTGCTCAAAGGCCTGCCCCTACCTAGAGTGTTTGTCTTGGGCCACTCCTGGGACCCAGCGTATTCTGAATCGAAACTCCTCTCGCGCCAGGACCGCGGTCTTAAGGTCTGGCTCCACGTCGGCGTCGGAGTTTGAGTTGTAGGTGTAGTCTTCACGTATTTAGAATCGTTTTCCCATGGAGGTTTCACATTGATATTCTCCGTTTGAGTGTAAGTCGTCTTTTCCGTGAATTCCCTCAGTTCTTTACGCCACTGAGGCTCAACTGTTTCAGTAGGCTCGTTATTATCGTAATAATATTGAGGAGATGGATCTGGTTGAGGTTGGAACTTGGTTTCAGTTGGGACGTAAGTAGCCTCCGGGACGGTGATGTATCGTCTTTCATACTCGCTGTAGTATGTCTTGCGACCTGGCATGTTGGGAGTTTCTGAGATAGTAACAGGCATGACGAAAGACTTATTTGGGGCAGGCGGTACGTAGGCAATCGGGGCAGGTTTAGTATATTTGGTAGATGGCGGTGGCTTCCAATTTTGTGTAGGAGCAGGACTGAAAGATGTTTGTGATGGTTGTTGATAATAGTTTTGTGTAGAATTGTCTACGTATGCAGTATCTTGCTCCCATGGGGGCGGGACATACGACGGAGTGTATTGTTGTGTTGTTTTCTGGTAACTTTCAGTTGTATCTTTGTTGTATGAGTACTGATTCGATTGTGACAGACTTGGTAGTGATTCGACATTGCTAACCCAGGTGGGTTTGGGTGTGTATGAGTATGTTTTTGATGGGGCTCTCTCTGTTGTTTCAGTGTAAGATGGCTGATATTGTGGTGTCGGTGAGGGTTGATACTGAGGTTGTGGAGTAGGCGAGTGTTGATACTGCGGTTGCGGCGTAGGTGATGGTTGATACTGATGTAGTGGTGTGGGCGATGGTTGATATTGGGGTTGCGGAGACGGTTGGTATTGACTTTGAGCAGACGGTTGGTATTGCGGTTGCGGTTGATACTGTGGCTGCGGCTGTGGTTTTAGCTGACTCCAAGTCTGTGGCGTTGGAGTAGAAAGCGGAACGTTATCGTAAACAACATCAGGATTCCTCGACTGTTGATACCATTGCTGGTTTGTGATTGAGCTGGGTTTCACGTTGCTTACAGTCAAGACTTCCGCTCTGGGATCGTCTTGCCATTGGGGTTGTTGTTCAAAAGCCTGATTATTCTGGTACTGGTAGGTGTCTACGGGTATCTGACGTTCCACACTCAATCTTTCTAGTAAAAGACTATGACGTCTCTCTGTAGTCGGCTCAGGTGTATATACTGGCTGATACGGTCTCGAAGGTAATGGAGAAGAAGAGATCCTATCTATGCTAGGCGGTGGGCAATATGTTTTTAATGTTGGAATTCCTTGCTGCGTTATATTTTCATAATTATGGTCCAATATTTTTGTAGTGCGGTTCACTGTTACTATGTTTTCGACTTTGTTGTACTCAGTCTGAGTACTAAGACCACCTTTGGGATCGATAGTACTAGTAATGATTTCAGTATTCTCTGTATGAGATTTTGTTATTAATCCAGTAGGTCCGAGGCCAATGGGTTTAATTTCTACGTCTTCTACTTTTTCAAGAGGGATGGACGGTTCTCCATTTGGGATTTTTGGTTCAGGCTGAGGTGCAGGCACCGGTATTTCCTCCTTCATTTCTGGTTTTGGTTCTTCCGCTTCTTTCTTTTCTTGCAATTCTTCTTTTTCTGGTTCTTCTTTTGGAGTTAATTTTATTTCTTCTACAACTTTCTTCTCTACTTCTTCTTCTGTAGTTTCCATCTCCTCTTTTTCATCTTCGTGTTTAGTTTCTTTAACTTCTACCTCTTTCTGTACTTTGATTTCACTTTCCTCAGCTTCTTCGTATTCCTCTTCTTCTTCCTGTTCCTCCTCTTCTTCATCATCTTTCGGTGGGGTTTCAATATTTTGTACCTTTTTTACTTCAACTTCATCTTCTTCTTCCTCAACTTCTTCATCTTCTACTTCCTCTTCTGCGTCCACTTCTTTTGAAGCCTCTACATCAACCTTTTTATCATCTTGTTCTCCTTTCTGCTCAGATACCACTACTTCTTCATCCTCCACTTTTACTGGTGTAGCTACTTCTTTAAGTCCACTTTCATCATTATTTTCCGGTTTCTTAATAACCACTGTCACTGGTTCCACATCCTCCACTTCATCGTTTCCTTCTACTTCCTCTTCAATTTCTTCTTTGGGAGATTCTTCTACTACTACTACTTTTTTAGTCGTGGTCGTCGTCGTCTCGGACCTTTCTTCGGTTTTAACAATATTATCATCTCCATTTTCATTAGGTGGAGTAGTAGTCTCTGTTACTTCTATTGTTTTAGGCTTCTTAACAACCTCCTCTTCTTCATGTTCATCTTCGACTTCTTGGACAGTTACTTCTCCATTTTCATCATCATCCTCTTCTATAACTTCTTCAGTGTCATCATCTTCTTTGGGTATTGTCGTTGTTTCCGTTTTTGTTTTAATTTCTGTTCTACCATCTATGGTAGTTTTTGTTGTAGTCGTTTTTACTTCTTCCACAGTGCCATCCGGCAAAACTTTTTTGACAACCTCGACTTTAGTCTCAGTTTTTGCTGCCGATTTCTTAGTCGGCAGTTTGACTGTCAGTTCAGCCTCTACGTTTGCGTCACCATTTTGATCCCCATTATGCTCCTCAACATTACTTTCTTTCTGCACTTGTTTCTTAACTACTTTGACTTCTCTCTGTAAATAAACACAATCAAGATTAATACACGGGTTAAAAATATGTTTAACACTCACTAACAATAAAATGTTATGCCACAATAATTTATTAATATGTGCTCTATTTATAAATACATAAATATTATCAAAATAAAACATGCATACTCACGATAATAGTATTAGTATATGTTCTAAAGTTCTTTAATATTGTATACTAAGTATGTATAACAGACAATGTAAACACACATATAAATAAAGATATAATAGGTATACAGTAATTTTAATTGAACCTGTTCGTTATTAATGCTGACAGTCTCATCAGCGGGCTTCGATATAATCGGCGCAGGAGTAATACTTGCATCGGATTGTAGTACGGTTGGATCTACAGTGAAATCTATCTTTGTTTCTAAATTATCATCTATAGGTTTACATTCTTTTACTGCACTAAGTTCTACGTTAGATATTTTTTGGCTTTCTGCATCATTGTATATCTTCGATGGGGCGTGAAAATATTCAGCGTCATAGCTGATCTCTGGCAGAATAGGAGCTGTATATCCATCACTTCCATAAATCCCTCTAGGTACAGCGTAAACGTTACTCGGCGTCGTACTATACTCATACATAGACACAGGTCTGTTATTGTTTATCTGTGAGTACGTTGGCGTACCTTTATGGAGTGTGTCATTACTTTCATTTTTGTTTACAAACGTCTGAGGGATAACCTTCTGTGTTGGCGCGTCTTTTGGGTCGGGTATACTTCTCGTTCTCAACAAAGTCTTTGGGTTCGATGGCAGATTAAACGAAGGAAACACTTGTACTGGCATGCAATTGTAATTAGGTAGGGCTATTGGGTTTGACGGCATTTGCGGTGACTGAACTGTATGCATTGGAATTTCCGGGACACCTTGGTTCATGGCATTCCTCATCAACCTTTTGGCCATGCGTTCAGACTTAATCTCCGAGAGATCGAGCCCGCCAGGCGTGTATGTAAACGGTTTGCGGTCCCGGCTCATAGCGCCGTGAATCGCCGACGGTGGATTCATTATGCTGAAATAATTTCACCACCATTACATATCACAAAAATTGACGTGTGTCATTTTCAACATAAACTATATAACTTGTATCATATTTTTAAAACGTTAAAAGCATTTGATGCGTTTTGGCAAATTGACAAAATGCTAGAAAATAGATATGAGATACTCACGAGGGCTAATATTCAGAGCAAAATATTAGATTTATTTATTGGGCTCCTGTGGATTATAATTATCGCACGAGTATCAGTTTGTCCTGTCAGCACATTCACATCTGACACTAAAGGTAACACCACTAGTCGTAGATCAATTTTCACATCACACGTTTACAGGGACGGATCACTTATTTTTGTGACGGAACATGCAGATATTAATCTGGACGCAGCGGTTATATATAGCGCGGGTGTAGTAAATGAGCCGGCACATTTGAATCCGGGAGGTGGTGCGCGCGCTCGGCGCGTGCGCCGCTAGCCGCCTACTGCCGTCTGCTCGGCCGCCGCCATGTATTTCGGTACCGACCCCAATAGCGGGCGCCTCGTCTACAATTTGTCTTGAGCAAATCGTCAAAACAACATCCAGAATGCTTCCGACAGTTTCGCGGTTATTATTGATTGCCGATTCTCGCATCCATTCATCCGAGCCACAGACGCGTCCGGCGTTGCAAGCGCTCTCGAATGCAGTTACACATTTCCAATAATTCCGACCCGTTGCCAAATTGATCGCTCAATATTTCTTCTAGTTCATTTACCTTTACGAAACTCTCGTGACATTGTCCCACATTTTCTATTTCAGTTTTCGTATTGCAGTAAGAGACATTTTCGTAATACATTTTCGTTTATAGAATTCTCGGTAAGTATTCTTTTTATGATTGCACTTGATTTTTGCAGCGCATCGCGGCGCGGATGCTGCATTTGTATCACAATAAAGTTACGTTTCCTCGCTGCCTCTAGTAGCCGTGTATAGTTTGACGTTGAAAGTTAAAATATTTATTTGAATGCAGCTTTATCGTGAGATTTACAACCGACAGCGGTGGCGAGTCCAAATATCACTCCGCTATTAATGTTGGCTCCAAACCAAAACATTCTGGTTCGACATTGCTCACATTTCCCACTGATTCGGCGGTATGGACGTATATTTAAAATATCGGATCAACTACATATTTACTGTGTTTATTTTAATACGGTAGTTGACTATAATTGAATTGAATATATTTATATCGCATCCGACCTTACGGCCATGTAAGGGGTTTTTCCGTTTTGATACAAAGTCTTAGTTAATAAAAATTACGAAGGTTCATATTTGATTCCTTTTATGTTCAAATAAATAACAAATGTCAAAAATAGGTCTTGTGATTCTACAATGTTCAAATTATATCCAACCTAAGGTGATAAAATATTTTTAGGTGCTGCTTTAACTGTTCATCCTTTTTAGGTAAATGACCATGTGATTGAGATCACCTATTCAGAAATATGTTGTGATTATTAACAACATTGTTTAATCGGCATTCCGTTATCGCTTTTAGTTATCCTGTATAAGGCTAACATATCTTGGTAGGCGCGGCTCAAATGCTAACTTTACCGCCTTTAAAAGAGCCTTTGTTAAATAAAAACAAAATAAATTCAAACGCTTTCACCGCCTGTATTTGCGATGCGAATTACATTCGCGGCTTTAAGTGTACCATTAAGTTAGGGCCCAGGAGACTCCAGGGCTAATGAAGACTAATATAGATGCCCGACTCGTATTGCCAATATAACACTTTTGTGGTTCACTGTACCTACACGACATTGCCTAGACTATTTACTATTTATTTTCTGTTATTTTGAGAAGCAACGTATATACGCTGCTAAACTAATATTAGTTTAACATTACTTTTTGGGGTCGAGTCACCTTCGTCTGTAGGAGAATTAAGTACCCTCGAGATACCCTACACGTGACCCTGGGTGGTGCCAAGCAGGTGACAACTCTACTGGTGGTAGGCTTCGGCCGTGGCTAGTCACCACCCACTGAACAAAGCCATGTCGCCAAGCGGCCTAGCCGTGTTCCGGCATGATGTTCGGTGTTGCCATTCATGGATGGCGGTTCAGATCAGTTGCGCTGCATGTGCCTAGTGAATGTAGCGTCTCTATCTACTGCCACCTTCCTACCTAGGCAAGTATGCTCCATCGTAGATCTCATCGTCACTTACCATCAGGTGAGATCGAGATCAAATACTTGCAAATTAAGGTAATAAAAAAAATAAAAAAACTTGGACTTCCAATGCCAAAGTACTTACACCTAGATACTCGTACATTATTTTACAATACAATTGCCTAAGTCGCCTTTAGGGTAACATGCTAACATAAATATAAAATGCGTCTTCAAGCAATATATTGTTGAATCGTAACAAAAATGATAAAGGGAGAGATGCACCCGTTTTTACATTATTTTTACTTCTTCTTGGTGCCGAACTTCAAACAACTCTAGAAAGACGTGCAGTTTAAAAAACAACAAAGGCATATTTTATTTACCCGCTGCTGCACCATTTTTCGGCTGATTACGACTCTATGAAGGCTTTCACTGTTCTATTTAAATATTTATAAGTGATGTTTATTCAATCCGGCAGTTTTCCGTGCCGGCGGCCAGCTTCGCCGCGATTGGGCGGCCGGGCTGTCCTCTGAATATGGCTTTAATAATGTATGAGCATCTTCTACTGAGTTGCAGGACGACCTATATATTTAGTGATGTGATTTTTCACTCGGCAGTGATATTTTTGTTGTATAGAATGTCGGTAACATAGTTTATTAATAATATCGCTAGACGAACACTGCCCGTACGGTCCCGAACCAACCAACGCTTGTATTATAGGTACCGTACAATGTACCTACTAGGGGCGACCCCGGTATTGAAACATTTATTTAGAAAACCTACATTCAAGTATGTACGTACGTAACGTGACCGTATTTCTATAGTCTATCGTATTAAGAAATGTTGTATGGAAAATAGAAAAGGACGGTATTTACAACTTTCAATGGTCAATACAACATTTCTAAATACGTTAGACTATAAAGTATACGGTTAGTTTACGAATAATCTCGCACTTGACGTACTGTACGCTCCCAGATTCGTCTACTATAAATGAACAATAAACAACGGGGTTTTTTCCTCATTCCTCTGTTCTTTATGGATATTGTGAAAGTTTGCACTAAATTCCTTGAATTGTCTGAAAAGCCTGAGACTGGATTGACGAGCGGGATTAAAATAGAAAACTTCGGTGAATAAATACGGGTTAAGTGTTTTGTAGAAAAGATAAAAGAGATTCGATTTTTATTTGTTTTGATAGAAATGAGAAATAATATTAGGTTTGTTTCAGTATTGGACTTTGATATGTACTTATATAAATCACGTGGAAAATATAGATTAACAAAGGTACTAGATTAGTAGGTATATATATACATCGATTGTAAATTATCTTTTTGCCTGAAATTGTAGCAACAGAAGTAGGTACTTTAGTGAATTATTTGTCTGTTATGCATACTCTAGTACTCACTAATATAACTAATTAGTTTAGAGTATTTGAATTAATAGGCACTCATTGCAGGTACTCATTGAAATAATAAAAAATTTACAGATTTTATCGCGTGTATATTTTTACGTTCACTAAATTAACTATGTATGAGAGCACTCGAGTTCAAACTACGACACTACATACACCTCGGCCCTCCCGTGACCATTGTTGCTTGTAATGCAGCCGGAACGTCGGGACGGAAAAACATAATATACACACGATAAAATTTGTTTTTTTTTATTTCAATGTGTAGTATTCGCGTAAATATAAGAAATCAATAATAGGTACTCACTTTGACTTCCGTCTTTACAGACGCTTCCTTAGTCGCCATTCTAGAACAAAAATACACTAAATAAATATAATTAAATAATCATTCCATCCAGAAATGAGCGAAATGACGTGAATTGCTGGTCATAGGTCTCCCCCAATGACGTCCACACATCCAGGGCCCCACTCTGCTATCACAATCGATTTATAATCGAACTGGACCCGCATAGTAACTGTCACGTTTGACAGATATCCCATACAATATCCGTCAAAAGTGACAGTACCATGCGGTTGCTGTTCGATTATGAGTCGATTGTGATAGGAGACTTGGGTCCCTGGTCCTCCGCCAATCGCATCCACCGGCTTCCTGCGACGCGTGTGATATCAACAGACCAACTTTTGGCTCAAAGTCGCCATTCGGGAATTTTCCTGACCCAATTCAATAATAACATACCTAATAAAAAAAATACTGCTAATTTACGTTTAAGAATTATTATTATACTAATAGACTCTACATAAAAAGTCCTATGAAATATATCCCTTTGCATAGAATAGGTTATAATTATAGCAACAATAGCACAATGTCGGCTGGACTACTCTACTGCATGTAACATACGAAAATAAACACAGATGGCATAATAAAACACGAAATATGGTTGTATAAATGTCAGCCGAATGGTGGTACAATGTAGGTATGCGCGTTCTAATAAACGGCTCGGACTACTTGTACAAGATTGGCAATTTGGGTGGCTACAAATAAGCTAATTTCGGTAATATTAATCGAGTGTTTTGCATATAGCCTGATTATGATTGATGAAATAGTTATTTTCGAATGCAGCTAAAATACACTGCATGCTTTGCTTTCATGTATAAGGCACATTTATTTCTTTTTATTAAGTATGTAAATTTATTGGTGCGGCTTTTTTTAGAATTGACATAATAATGTGCAACTTAAAGAATACTTTTTTTCTTACATTAACTTTGTTCCGCGAAGATTTGCGTTTATAATGGTAACATTTGTTGTGTACAATATTTTAAGAGGTCCATCAGTAAGCTATAAACATCGGATACCCGCAAGAATATATTCAATTTATTTGTAATTTAAAAACAACTATACCTACTATGTGCTCAATGAAACGGTAATGGCTCGCTTTCTCAGAGAAAAATCAAACACTGTTTACACATGGATTTTATACATTAAAGTCATCGTTATGACTTACTTGTTAACCCATTACAATATATTACACTATTTTTGTTACACATTACATATTTAATGTGCCTGACAGTCATGACACACTGTCGTCTACGATCATGATAGAGTTCTGTTTGCAGGCGTTTTCTACCATCAACCTGTTTGGTGCATTATTAGAGAAGTTGGCAACCCTGGGTTTATGTGGCGAGTCCTCTAAATTGCTTCGAGAATGCGGTTTGAAGGCATTAAATAAAACTGAAAACATAACACAGTTCTAAAGAAACATTTTCATAGTCGATTATCCCAATACTAGCAATTTCACAGCCAATCCTCGCGGCTCAGTCCATTCGCCAAACAGATTTACGGCAACAATAATCCCCAAGCTTTATCGCCAAAATTAACTTTTAATTGTTCAAAATGACCTTTAACACAATCACTAAGACATTAGCCGCCCCTAAACCGGTCGAAAGTGGGGTCGAAACGTACCCCTATACCTTTTAGATGGACGGGGGGCTGCCATTTCATAGTTTCCAGCATTTTCCCTCCATTATATTTTAATCTCGACGTTTAATTAATTTCTGGCACCGAATTACAAAGGGAAGGTAAAAGGAAACCAAGAAATATGGATTAGGTTATTGCAATAAAAAAAATACGTGTCGTATTGAGAACCTTTTCCTTTTATGCGTCAGTTATGAATGTATGGCGTATTGTGATGTTAAATGTTAATGGCAACAAATCAAGTTAAGAAATGAATGCCAGGACTTGGGATAAAGGTCAACAAGCCAGTCACGTGGAGCGCCATTAATTGTAACAAAATCTTTTGTTTTCTTAGTAAATTAAACTCTGCGTAGACATACCGCCTAAGAAGATTTTACTTGTTTTTTGTTGCGAACCTTTTTGGATAACAACCAACTCGAAACCTACTAAATGTTGTTTATGTAAGATGGTAAAATAATTTCCGCCTCGTCAAAATAAGCTACCTACTTTTTATTAATTGAATTGAGTCAGCGCGATAATTCTGTGACCTTAGTACGTACCGTACTTATTTACATTGATTTTCACCGGCACAATTTATACTGGCAATAAAAATAAAACCGATACTATTCGGTTTTATATCTAGAATGCTGAAATAGCTATTTCAACAAAACTATCTTATCCATTCAATTAACGTCTATCTACCAGGATGCTATAAATCACGAAGCATTAGCCTTTATAATCTGAACAATGTTGCTTCTACAGAAATCTTTCTGGAATCTTGACATGAATTCGGGTAGACAGCTAGGCATTATGTCTACCTTAAGATACTTGGAACTTAGTCACGTAGGACTCTACTATGTGTCAGCGAATGTCACAATAGAGTATCAAGCCTAAGACCGCAATGAAAACTGGCCTGAGTGTACGAATAGAATACATTTGTTACCAGCTGACCCGACAGACGTCTTGTTCCTAATTTGTAATTCGTGGACTTTTCAACATTTATTTTCCTAAAACAATTATTTAAAATGGAACATTATTCTAGCTGTTCTTAAGTGATACGCTTACCAAAGAAAAGAGCATTTAATTATTATTTATATGCATACTATTTTGCCTCTGCCGGTCAAGTCACAGTCAAATAGCGTATTGTTTATCACGTCACGACAAATTTGGCTTCCTTGCTTGTTATCCTATTATCAATTGGTTCCCAGAAGCTGGTTTACTAATGAAGTAAGTCGTAAGTTGAAATCGATCATTCAAAAACATTAGACGAGCGTCCATTCCCATGCAGAGGCCATTAACCTTTTTATAACATTATCATCGAAACCAAATGGAAAGCATCATGTCATAATAAAACATTTTTTTGCGAGAATAAAAACTCAAAATAGATCGTCGAGAGCTCTAATAAATTTGGCGCAGTTTGGTACTGCACTATTTTATAATGTTGAAGCCAAGCGAGCGATTCAGATACATTCTTGCTTGTACTTTTAACGATATAGCTGATAAAATATAGCTTGGATAGCTGCAAGGAAACACTCTTTGTTGCGGCTTGTTTGCGGCGGCTGGAGCCTCGCATAGCGTCTCCGTAACTTGTACGAAATAATGTAATGCCTCGCGGAAAAATCTCGGCAGCTTGAAAGGCAAATTCTGTTCCGAAGCGAGTTCGGATATCTGTGGCCGGCTCTTGCATAGTGCCGTTTGTTTGTACAATGTGCTGCTCTTGAAAACCGCTGCATATTCCTGAACACGCTTTTAGTGTAAATATTGGTTGGTAATATTGAATTTATTTTCATGCAGTTGTGCGATGGAAAGTTTTTTCAGTAATTTCATCTCAAACATGTAGTTGTCAAATGTAAACTATGTTTTTTTTAAATCGGTTAGCTCGCGGTAAGATCGTTTTTTGCAAAAACTATTCTTAAAGTCTAACATTGATTGTTTAAAAAAAATGGACTACAGTGAAGAACAAGGTGAACGGTTCCATCAAGATGTATAATAGCAACGTATTATGTGATGGATTATTGCTGGATGATACATAGCGATGAAATCAAAATTCATAAATGAAAAGCAACAGAACGCTGCTTTAAATAAAAAGGAAACGGTTTTATGTATGTCCTTGAGCTGTGAATTGTACAGGAACTCTGTGTAATACTTCGAAGCAATAGAAATAAAATTTATTTTATTTGCGTAAGTAATTCTTACATATTGAACGTATTCTATTTTTTACGAATTACCTACATACCTGTACGGATTGGAGATTTTCAACGGGATCAATTGTTATTAAACCCAATTGAAAATTTCAGCCCAAAAAATAATCCACGTATTGAATTTATATAATCCTTTTGTGTCGATGGTTATTTTAATAGTTGATATTTTGCCGATAAGTTAATCCGATTATGATCGATAATCTTGGTTTCCATTGCCGAATTATATCCATACCAGCCTCAAATGAATAATACTTGCACAAATAAATTAAAAGCCGATAAGAACAAATGGGTGCAATAAAAAAGTTTTGGTGATGTAGCTCTATGAAAAGACAGCGAAAAAAATAATTACATGAAAATGATTTCATTGCTTCAAATCAAACAGCGACTGTGCTTGCATGTACTTGTGCTGCAAGCTAGTCGGGGTTCCTCTCGGGCGTAACTTAGAACCAATACACTAACGGTTTTTGGGATCATCTCTCTAGCCAGACATCGCGACCATGATGTGATATCAGTAGCTTAGTTGGACGGCCTATAATACAACTCTACAAATATATCATTATTTACCGACATTCAATTTGTGAGAACTTCAAGTCATGTCTCAAGGACTCTAGTTAGTTTCAGTTAGTGGAAAGACTAAGCTCACATGACACTTGTTCAGCTTTTGAACCTTTTCTGAATACTATAATTCCAGAAGTTAACATATATCATATAGGTAGGTAGTATTTCTCGTAAAAATTCAACATTTTTACAAAATCTTTTTCGGTGCTCATACAAATTGTTTTATTTATTCAATATTTTATCTTATTTTTTTACTAACACATTGACTTTTGTGAATGATTTGTTTGACTGTTCTAGATCTGTCTACCAGAGTTATTTGTTAAATCATAGAGCAGAGAGGTATTCCCTCTTGAGTTTATCTTTAAAAAATAAACAAAAGACGTTCGGAATGCGGTTTATATTAAGTACTGTTATAATATTATTTAGCAGCATATTTAGTTCAGAATTCCGATTTCGTAAAATGTCTAGGGAATACTTGAAGACTGAAAAATAGCTATTACGCTGAATATTTACAACACAATGTTCTACATATAACGACAAGTATTTAGGTTACAGTTAAATAATTAAGTAGCGTTTGAGTATTTAAACATTTATCTACTGAGTATCAGTATTCAATTAATAGTTCTTGAAATATCTCTGCATTTAGAATGTTTGATAATAAAAAATAAAATAACATTTCAGACATTAGCTTGACGTTTGAAAACAATGTTTTATAATAAAATAGAGTCTAACACTATCGGTCCGAATACATCAATGTTTGGAACAAGGCCGTCTAATTGTTACCAACTGTTATATACAAGCCTAACGTGATATATTGTCTAAACAAAAAAAAAACAAAACTTTCAGTGTACATTTCGGTGCTATAAGAATGTTGGATAAGTTTCTAGCCTTTCTCAGGTTGATTATTTGAAAAGGAATGTGCTCAGATTACGTTGTAAGATTATTTATAACTTAACACATCTCAAGAAAGTAAATAGGCAAGGTCCAAAAAAAAAAACAATCAGTTTCTTTTTATACGGCGTCACCCAGAAAGGGTATGAAATTTTACTGCCAAAAAAAACACAATTATGTTTTTTTTAGCAATACATATTTTTTTATATAAAATTGTGACATCACAAAATTACAAATGCTCTGAAGGAGCGTAGATTTAAATACTAGCATGCGCTTTCTGGGTCACGCTGTATAATATCAAGCTAATTCACCAGCGATTAGTACCACACTATAAATCCTGAAAGAGACGCCATTGTCGACGCAATGTAGGTATGATATACATTGACGCATGACGCTACTACAAAGTAGGTACCATGTACCTTCCATGTACTATATACCGACTTTCTACATTATGTAAATGCATTTCTAACATGCAAGTACATAATATCAGACGATAACGAACATAATATGTTACGTGCACAGATCATTTCGGAACTTTGGCCCTCAGCCACACAAACCATGGAACAATATTAAACTCACGGGGACAGGATAATCACTGACACAAGTGTTAACCATAAATATTTTTAATGTCCCGCAGTGTCATCAAAATAAAACATTAAAATAAAAATACAAATAAGTGCCTACAAAGTTTTGCATATTGACTAATGTGAGCCGAGAAACTCGAGTGAATTCGGTAGTAGTAGACGATTAACGACTATTTTAGAACGTACTTAACTTAAACCGACATGTCAAATACAAAATGTAAACACTTGCTGTCTTAATCTATACTATCTATACTAATCTATACTAATATTATAAATATGAAAGTTTGGATGGATGGATAGATGGATGGATAGATGTTTGTTACTCTTTCACGCCAAAACGGCTGAACGGATCTGGATGAAATTTGGCACAGAGATAGATTATAGTCTGGAATAGCACATAGGCTACTTTTTATCCCGGTAAAATGCATGGTTCCCGTGGGATAGTTTTATTTAAATTTTTCATACAGTACCAATACATTAATTTTCTCATACATTTGATTCTGAGGCGGTACGAAGTTCGCCGGGACAGCTAGTATTACATACTCCAAAGATATCGTAATGTTATAAGGATTATATTTTTTACGTAACAAACAACATCATTCATTGTAGCTTTAAATCTTTAATTTATTCATGGTGTTTTAATTCCTATTTGTTGCGAGCGGTTTGAATTTGTAAGCTTCGATCGCTTTTGAAATTCAAATTTAAGATAATTTGTCGCCATTAACGCGTTCGGCAATGTCAAAAAGCTCGTCGTTTAAATCTATGTTTACGTAAACAATTTAATGTTTGCGCAATTGTCTATTAATGAACGACCGTTATGTTATTGAAATATTATTTAAACAACAAATGTGTAGAAAAAGAAAAAATATTGTAATCTATACATATAAATAAAATGTGAGTGTCTGTTTGTAATATTAAAATAACCGCTTTTTACTAAGTGCATTTGGATGTATACACGTTACCTATACCGAAACAACATTTTTTAAAATTTTTGTCTGTCTGTCTGTCTGTTTGTTCCGGCTAATCTCTGAAATGGCTGGACCGATTTTGACGGGACTTTCACTGGCAGATAGCTGATGTAACAAGGAGTAACTTAGGCTACTTTTATTTTAGAAAATAATATAGGATCTCACTAAAAAAAATTAAAACCAATGTTGCAGCGCAGCGCCTGATTAAGTTTGATAGCAACAACCTGCAATGCGTCCCGCGGGCTCAGAATGGGCGAGCAGGCTGTTGTCAACGGTTGTCTTTGTTAAATACCACGCGGACGAAGTCGCGGGCAACAGCTAGTAAAAAATACAACACAATTAATTATTATATTTAGCTACATAAGTAACTATTGCACAAGGAAATACTGTATAACAAAAAAAAAAAAACAATAATAAAATTAAAATCGCGATGACAGATATACCTTGTAATATCATCATAGAATACAAAATGTTTTGAAATAAAACTAATTTTACGGATTCTATCACGTTTATTTAATACTAGCTGTTGCCCGCGACTTCGTCCGCGTGGTATTTAACAACGTCTCAACCGTTGGCAACAGCCTGCTCGCGTTCTGATCCCGCGGGACGCATTGCAGATTGTTGCTATCAAACTTTAAGCAGGCGCAGCGCTGCAACATTGGTTTTAATTTTTTTTCGAGAGATCCAATTTTTTTTTTCTAAAATAAAAGTAGCCTAAGTTACTCCTTGTTACATCAGCTATCTGCCAGTGAAAATCCCGTCAAAATCGGTCCAGCCATTTCAGAGATTACCCGGAACAAACAGACAGACAGACAGACAGACAGACAGACGGACAGACAGACAGACGGACAGACAGACAGACAGACAGACAAAAATTGTAAAAAATGTTGTTTCGGTATAGGTAACGTGTATACATCCAAATGCACTTAGTAAAAAGCGGTTATTTTAATATTACAAACAGACACTCCAATTTTATTTATATGTATAGATTTACGTTCCCGACGTTTTATAAAAAATAGTTTTATTTCAATGTGTAGTATTCGCGTAAATATATGAAATCAATATACAAAATGTATTTAATTAATCAATGTGGATAACAGTTCTGTGTGCACGTATACATAGCTGTCTGAACATAATGTTTTACTGTTAACATTATGAGTGCGGCCAGAATGCGTTGCTCACTTCGATTAAATATTGCCCATTTACTGTGAGGTATGTACCTCGTGTGGGCATTGCCAAAATAGACCTGGCATCTATCAGCCTGTGTTTAATGCTCCGTTTTGATAGCGCAGCATTGCTATGTGGCAAGAATCTCTGTTATGTAAGGTTCAGATGACCAGTCCAGTCGTTTGACAGACGCGGTCTGAATGCTCCCCATATACGAGTGTATGGTATTAAGTCGTCTTACATTAGAATTTGTCATGATGCCGTTAGTCAAATGAAAAAACGTTGTAGGTATATGCCAACGTTTTTAATTTGACTAATTACTTATTTACAGTTTGAGGGGAGGCCCGTGCCCAGCAGTGGGACATTAAAAAGGGCTGGAATTAATATTATATTATTATTTACAGTAAAATAATAATAATATCGCCAGATGAACACAACTATACGGTCCCACACTAAGCAACGATTGTAGTATGGGTGCTTTACAATGGAGTGCGGTCGAAATCAGTATATAATACTGATATAGATATTAAACATCCATGACGCGGGTACAAACATTAGTGCTCGACACACAAAGATTGTTCCTACCAGGATTCGAACCCTGATATTACCATTTCACCTCCTTTTTTAGGTCAGACAAGACAACAGAATATAATACATTATAATATTCTCCACTATACACGTGGGTTGAAACCCAGGTCGGGAGACTAACACACAAAAACAACAGCCTATATTTAAGAACAAAGAAAATCTAGTAATATACGGAATTCGTTTATCTTTGTAAAAGTCATCCCTGTTAACCTGAACTGGGACCGATGACTTGACGACAGGGCAATGAACGACGGATTAACCAATCATAGCTGTGAAAATGGATGACGGGATAGTAAGTAACTTATAGCTGTATTTTATGGTTCTGTAGCTATTTTCCGTATATAAAGAACACTAGCAATGTAGTCTTATATTAGTAATTATATCATGTTAGCAGTAACTTTGTCTAGTAATATCATACTATACAAGGGTATAATGAAAAAAAAACGCAAAGCCTCACACTTCTAACCGATTTGAATGACTTGTAATGAGTTGATTTAGACTCATTACATATTGTTATATATTGCATTGTAAAAAAAATGCACCTTATCATAACCGAAAATTGATAATTAATAAATAACGGACGCTTAACTGATTCATGTTTAAAAAATATATTTTGGTCGATTTAGCTTTTGATCTTACTCAACACACCAATGGTACGGTCCCAAGCTGACTTTTATAATGGGTACCGTACAATTTATTGGGGGCAATCATACATTGTTTGTCAATAGTACAACCGATTTTACTCAACACAAACGGTACTATCCCAAATTAACCGACGCCTTTAATATGGGTACCGTACTATGGACTAGGTGCAATTTCAGTATATAAAAACTTATACTTCCATGACTCTAATACAAACATTACCTCACCAAACTGTACCGGTGGTCCCTACCAACCATACCAATCGGTAAAAGTTATGGAAAGCCACTGGTTTTTTTTCAGTTCCAGTACGGAACACCAAAGAGCTATATAAAACAATAAAAATCTGAGGTGCGTGCACTCTTTCAGTTCATTAACACTTGGCATAGCATCACCTGCACCCTCATCCCACGTCACGATTGGCCGCCCGCCAGACACCTCTTCATTCCATTCAACACGTGAACATCAAAACGCTATCGAATTAATACCAATCGAAGGATGATCGCAAACAAATTGATTTTATCACGGCTACAGGGCCCCAAGTCTGCTAACACAATCGATTAATAATCGAACATCAACCGTATAGTAACTGTCACTTTTGACCGATATTATATGATATGGGACATCTGTCAAAAGAGACAGTTACTATGCGGTTGCTGTTCGATTATGAATCGATCGAGTTAGCAGACTTGGGGCCCAGGTCTTAGCTTACATTAGAAAATATTGGTCTCTTTATTAATCGCTATCAGTGCTGGTTGACGAAGCAAAATACGCCTACCCAAGACATGCACGTCTACCGATAACCACACACCTTGGTCCTCACCACTCTCATATACCGGATTTCTCTGTCACAAGGTCATTGATCCACCATGTGGAAAGTAGCCCTACACTACGTGTTCTGGCTCCCTTAGAACCCTTCTGCCAGTGCATGTAGTACCAAGAAGTTCTATATAATAATGTTGCCATTTTAGTATCACCCATCTGGTTCGCTCAGAACCCTTCTGCCGTGCATATAGTACCGTAAAATTCTATACTATAGACTTTGACGATACTACATGCTGGTACGAAATGAAGGTGATACTTAAATGGTAATGATGTGAACTCTCCTCACCCTATGGGTTATCTTAAACTCTTCTACTAATCCATGTAGCACTACGACCATATCGTTGCCATTTTAGAGTCACCTTTTCAATCCCCTATCGGTGGTACCACCATGTGATTGATCACCGCTCTTAACGGTACATCGGATATTTCTATAGCAAGACTGATACAGGTAAGGTAATATGTCTTAGACTTTGTCAGTTTTAGGACATGTTGAAAGGATGTAGGCCGGGATGCCTGTGTAGGGCCTGTTATCGGAATGTTGGGTGTAAATAATGGGCAGCAAATGTGTGTCATACATGTTTTTGTTTGGGGATTCTGTGTGGTATTAGGATGAAAGTAAAATAATTTGTTAACCCGTCGAGTCAACTAACTAAGCGGCCGCAGGACGAAACCTATAAAGATTTTTTAACAGCCTGTTTCACTAATTAATTATATATTTATACTGCCTACTCAACAGATATTCCAAACGATCGTAACACGATAAATAAAGTCTGATATCTGGTTATTTCTACACAAATGTGACCTTCAGAACAATCTAAAAACAGATCCTTTGTATTGTAACAACTTTGTACTGTGTAGTTTCACAAACTAATGGTTTCCTCATCCTACATGACAACATACCTTATAGGTATAAGTTATGTATCACTTTATGAAACGTAGCATGGAAACTTTAAAATAGAACACCCACAAAAGAAAAGGTGTTACCAGGATTGTGTTCAGAATACAGATAAAACTGATTTTTTAATACAGACCCTTTATTTACCTTAATCTTGTTTACCTTTTTCTACAATACTTAGGATTATAATCGAGAGGCATTTCCCTTCATATAAAGATGAGAGAGCCCTGTCCCTAATTTATCCGAGACCCGCAAAAAATCCAGGAAGGACACATTATATGTAAGTACTTAGGTCCGGCCTTTCCTTAAATGTTATATCTTGCGCCAGACGGTATTTAATATAAGCTATTGTATGGCTGTGAAAATATTTTTCCGAGGTGAATATAACTTTGTTAGTGTGTCTGTGAATGTGTAAAGTAGTGTAAAGACTTCACTGAAAGTTTAAGATCACCTCCAAAGTAATATAAAAAAATCACGGTTAATGATTTTAGGTTAATTTAGATCATTTGCAGACGCAATTGAACCCAATAGGAGCCATACTAAAACTAGGACTGGCGAAATACTGAGTGATACCAAACATACCAAGAATACGATTTTCTTTCAATGCAGAAACATCTGAAAATCAATGTGAGAGACAGCCCGTCCCTCTGAGCTTGCCTTGCCGGGATAATAATAGTGGAAGCCTTTTTTTTTGTCGGGGGGCAAATCTTCGATAGATACCCGGCCTCTGTGTGGGAGAGGGCCGGGTTATGTGGGATTCTTACCCACTAAAACCCCCCCGGTGGCTGCCTGCGACACATGGTGGAGGGGCTCCGGGATCTCCAAACGGAACGGTGCCCCTCTTGTGCGTCGCACCCTTACGGGGCCCGTCTCGGGGGCACTGAAAAGTACTATTAGTAGTGGAAGCCTGTCTCTACCCCGGAAAATCGCTAGAAAAAATGGTGTTAGCCTCATTTTTGAAACAAGGAAGTCTACAACAGAGTTCACACACAAAAAACGTAAAGGTTCGTTCCGCAAGATCAAAGTCCCATCAGTGCCGAAGCTTATAACAACTCTATTTTTATATGGACTATTTTAACTAAACAGAATATTTTGAAAATAAATTATCTGGCGTGTGCATAATAATCTCTTAATAATGTCATATGTATATGATACCTTATAGTATTTTAGATTTGATGTTTCTATTATATATACTATGTTGCAATATTATTGGAATCATTCCAGATGTTTTATATAAATATTCGAGGTTGATATACAAGTTTCACGACTACATTCTCCTATCCCATTTTGGTAGGTAGCTATTAGGGGCCATCCATAAATTACGTCACACGTTAAAGGGGGTGGGAGGGGGTCGACGAAGTGTGACATTGTGTGACAAGGGGCGGAAAGGGATCCAAAATTTTTTGACATCACATTTTTTCAAAATATAATACTTTATATCTAAGCATTACAACTATTGATTTTATTGAAAATTTCTTACAAATGTGATCAGTTGTGACAAGGACGGGGGAGGAGTGAAAAATTCATAAAATTCGTGTGACGTAATTTATGGATGGCTCACGTGTCGTTTCACGTCAACAAACACAACAACTATCTCCACACGTGTATCGATAAACTCTGGATCACACGTGCGCACACGTCGCGTGTCCAGCCAGACACCTGTCTGCGGCGCCGGCGCATGTGACGTCACCAGCGATTTATTGTCCTCGCACACTTGACAGCTTCGACAGCGTAACGCCCCTGTGACATCAGAGTTACGGAGGTGATCCGACTTATTTGGATGTGTTATGAGGAATCCATTTAAGCGATTCAAAAACTATTTTATCATGATCGAATGAATTGCTAAAATTCCCGTTTATCGTTTAGATCCAGGGATGTCCAAAGACCCCTAGGGGTCAATATCGGTTTCCTAGGGGTTGACAAAAACGAAAACAGATTTTGGTGGTCGACGAGGTCAAAAATAAACCCCTATTAAATAACACAAGTATTTATTTGAAACTTTCAAGATTCTGTATAAGTTGTGTTACGTGTACCAACTTGTTATAAGATTTACAAATATTTTAGTAGGAAGTATCAGTTGTACTTTCAAAAAATTCTAAAAGTCGATAACCGTGCACAAGTTCGTACAAGATGAAATTAATATTTTGTTATCAATATTAAAAAAGCTAGAGCTTTTAAAGTAATCTGACTATGGGGGTCTGAGGTATCAGCTCATGTTGGAAAAGGGGTCTCTTGCCCAAAAAGTTTGGGAATCCTGGCTTAGATAATAATAGTTTAGATAATAAATAAATTCGTTAACTGTTTAGTCATTGCTCCAGAAACGAAAACACAAGAAACACACCCTAAAAACTACAGTTTTAATACAATTTAATATTCCTTGATTAAATGTTGCCGGCAACTCTGTATCACAATAATCATAGTTGCCTGCCGCTCCCCCCTCGCCGCCCGCGGTCAACCGCACCTCCCCTACCGCTGTTTGTTTACTCTGACAACGGTACAACCATCTTTAATTATATACGCCTGTTGTAGGCTGACTGTAACAATGTTTTCGAGTCATAAACTAAATCTCACCGGATCAGGACTGTGATAATGCTGCCAGTTATAGTTTTACGGCAAAAGTCACGGCTGAATTACGTTGAGAAATCGCTTGACCTAATTTAAACGAAAATAGTGCTTGTTATAAAGTGGGTAAGTATATAAAATTGATTGTTCGTTTTACTTCATTCGTTGGCATCCATCCACAATTCGATTGGATACCACTGGACTATCATAGAATTTAGTATTAAATTTATCAGCTAAACCTAATGGGGAAAGAGGACCCACCACTGACCCTCGAATACTTTTTTAGATTCGCTTAGTGTCGCAGAGAATTGCATTTTATTGGAGGTCCCGTCACTCGTCATATATCGTTTCTCGATTAACATCTTAGAGGAGTTCGGTGTTGCTGGCATCTTTTATTATCGATCAAACTTGTTTGGTTTATAATCGAAAAAGTTGACTAGCCTGGGGTCAGTGGTGGGTCCTCTTTCCCCATTAGGTTAACAATGGATTTCCGCCAAGTATCGCCTAGTTCTATCAATTTTATCAGCTAAAATAATTTTATATATTTAGTCATTTGCAAAACTAATTAATATAGTTTTGCCACATACCACCTTGCCAAATGCAAATTATAAACAGATGCGACCCAACACCCGATATATCTAGAACCAATCCCGTGGCTCATTGTAAAATGGTTAACGACTTTTACGAGCTGGTATGTTTGACCGTGCATGAATTATAAATACTGTTCACACAACCCCGGGATGAGATCACCGCCGGCTGGGTGGCGACCGAATAAACGCTAACGTTTAGATTTGAAGAAATAAACTTTAGAAGTTAACTCAGTTTATAATACGTGGTAGGTATACCCGTTAAATTCTAGCTAGGTATCAATAACCGGACGTCTAATCGAACTGAGAGACTCACTAGACATACCAACAAGGTATGGAACCCAGTATGCTTAATAGAAAGAAATGTAAAAAAATTAAACACACAAAAATATGAAACATATCAAAAGCCACTGACGCTCTGAACACGCTCAAAAACTAAAATGGAAGTGGGTGGGGCATGTAGTGCAATTAGGAGATGGGAGATGGACCATGAGGGTGACATCATGAAAGAGCCCAACAGGCAAGTGTGAAGGCCTTCACCCGCGGAGGGGTTCTTGCTGAGTAACTAACTCAAATTCAGCCTTTAAAAATAACAGTAGTATTAAGTTCATTGTTTTGAAATAAAAGTAATTTTTCGGATTCTATCGCGTTTGTTTTATGTTTTTACGATCCTGACATTTCGGCTGCTTTACAGCAACCTTGGTCACGGGAGAACTGAGTTGGTTGACGTTCTAGAGTCTTAGTTTGAGATGGTGTACCCTCATATTTAGTTGTTGATTGCGGTCCGATCTTTTAATTAAATTAATTACTGGATCCCAAGTCGGTGGTAGCACCCAGCTATCTTCCCTATTGAAATTAGGATGTTTTTAATTTCAATGGCCTCACATATCAACCTGGGTTGGAATCGGTGTGTTTTGTGAGGGTCTGTGGTTTATCAAAATTATTTGCTTATTCTTATCAGTATAGCAAATACCGTTCATCGACATAATTTATATCGCTTGAATATTATTTAAACTTGTACAAATAATATCGACACATCGTACGAGTAATTTTCCGTCAAGGCTACCAACTATTAAATAACAATAACAGATTCATGAAAACATTGTTATATTGTTTAACTTAGCAAATCATTTATGGAAGGGTGTGTAATAAACGAATGGCATTTCTTTGGTGACGTATAGATCATTGTATGGTACAGACAAATAAAAAAAAATTAGTTCATCGCTTTAAAAGTAAGTTTAGAAGTTATGAAACACGCATTTGGGTTACCATATTCTAAATTGAAATAATTGGGTACTTTCCCCCATCTTTACTTCAATAATGAACTTATACGCTTTTGAATGCTATGCACAGTCATTATTGCACTTGAGTTATAACAAATTGTTAATGTAATACTTATACATTATAACAGTGGCGAGAATTACATACAACTTTATACCTACAGGCTACCCTTTCGAAATATGACAGCAAGGATTGTCTATTAATGCCAAATATTATATAATAATATAATTCCAGCCCTTTAATATCCCACTGCTGGGCACGGGCCTCCCCTCAATACGAGGGGGATTAGGCCATAGTCCACCAAGCTGGCCCAGTGCGAATTGGCGGACTTCACACATCTTTCGAGGGGTTCTCTCAGACATGCAGGTTTCCTCACGATGTTTTCCTTCACCGTTTAGCAATCATGGTTGAAAATGAGATTCGCTCATGAAAAATCCCAGAGGTGCGAGCCGGGGTTTGAACCTGCAATCCTCGTTACCGAGGCAAGCGTTCTACCAACTTGGCTATCACTGCTTGCCAAATATTACAGGTATTTAATACGGAGTCGGCTTCTCCTTTAAAAAAATATCCCTCGCCGCTGCTTAGTAGCGCGAGCATACTGCATAGTTCAGTTAGCTGCGCCACAATAATTGGCAATGATATCATACGGCAAAATACCATTCACATGAATGTCTAGAGATTCTAAAACATCTCGGCTGTGATTCGTCAAAATTTATCGATATTGAAAATTATTAAAAGATCCTCGACAACGCTCGGCTCTAGAAGACCGTAATTTAACCAATACGGTCATTTGGCAAAAGATAACATTGAAACATGGTTTCATTAAAAAAAATATTTATTTACACAAGTTGTACGTATTGTGTAAATAAATTGTCGAAAATCGAAATTAAAAAGAGAATAGAAAAACTTACTACCTAATTAATATTTACATAAAGTCTAAAAAAATTGCTCATGCGATAAAAAACTCAAGATGGCGGTCGCATTTCCACGCTGAATAGCCAAAGCTACTCGCTGAGCGAGGAAATGCTCGGCTCGTAGATCACCGGTTGTGCCGACATAATTTAGTTTAATTGACCTACAATAAAATAGTGTTCATAATCAATCATAATTTAACAACTATTCAAATATATATTTATAATAATTACTGTTATTGGTTCGCAAGATAGTCCAGATCAGAAACGCGGTAATAAATAAATTATAATGTAATTAAAAAAACAAAAAAATTGTTGCCCACTCATAATTTCGTTACGCTTTAATATAAAAATCTCAGTAACATAAATTGATCATGCTGGAGTATAAATTCATAAACATTTGTTCAGCCGAAGTAGCTCATTGAAACGTTAGGATTTATACCAATCTCTATAAATAGATTTGATATTGCTAAATGTTCGTGCGACGCAGACTCGTTACAAAATCTGACCACCCACGCGTCAAAATAAAAATAAACTTTAATATTTTTCTTAACTAACGAACTTGCTCTGATTTATAACTACGAAACCGAGGAATGCTGACAATTTTATTGAAGTTTTTTTGCCTGATTGCTTTTGATGTGTGCTATCAAATGTGAGAGTTTGAAACAGGCCGAAACCAATCCGATTACGCTATATATCAATACTAGCTGCGCCCGGCGGTGTTACCCGCGATAAAAAGTATGAAAAATTAAAACATCTATCCCACGGGAACCATACATTTTACCGGGATAAAAAGTAGCCTATGTGCTATTCCAGACTATAATCTATCTCTGTGCCAATTTTCATCCAGATCCGTTTAGCCGTTCGGGCGTGAAAGAGTAACAAACATCCATCCATCCATCCAAACTTTCACATTTATAATTTATAATATTATATATATATATATATATATATATATATATATATATATATATATATCAATATTATAGATAGCACCAAAACTAATTCAGTTGTATGTTAAGGGTAGCTATTACTCAGGCCGTACCAAACTTATAATCTTTTCACACTTGTAAGCTTATCTCAGTCATCATTTGATGATAGACTAATTACCCTAATCAAATCGTAAAATATATGCAAAAAATATAAAAAGTGAATACCGAAAAGTAGACGATACTGTCTTGATCATAAGAATCTGATTCCTATCCAAGAAATAACAATGAGAGTAACACAGCAAACGCTGGTAAACTGTATAAGTGGAGGCAATTCCAAAATATTGTAGAGATGCGCTACATAACTGTGATTAAATAGAAAGTTCGAGATGGTAAATGAACACTGAAGTAGAAGTTGGGAAGAACTGAAGCAACACAAAGATTCAAAACGTAAAAGTCGAACGGTTAGCAAACACTTTGGCCACGCCGAGCCGCCGACGACGACGGGGCGCGGACGACACTTCCCCGTCATTAGCATACTTCCAGCCATAATTACTTCCCGCACCGTTTCACTTTTACTTACACTACGGAATTAACTCGACCGCGAACTTTTTTCGCGTTTATTTTTCATGTGCCAAGAACGCAGGCGGTGCGGCGGCCGTCGGCCGGTAACCGTGAATGAAGCTTTGTTATCTGTTATAATAATAGTGATAATGACATTGCTTTAGGTGAGACAGGTGTGGCTACAAACCTGGGAGCAGTCGGTCGTGGCTGCGCGCGCGCACCGCACGCCTCCAGAAATCCAGACTAGCACTACGCAGTTTCCGCTGGCAGACCGCCGCCGGCGCTCCGTCGGCTATTTTTAAACGAATCGCTTATAATTTTATTGTTTGAGCGAAAATGTTAGAAAGCGACAACTACGCGCGACGGTCTCGGCACTAATGCCAGCAGCTGTGGTGGTTCCAGCCAGTCGCTGCCCTAGTATGAATGTGTACGATCGCTCCAGTATGGAATGATAACGCGACAATTGAATGGTTTCCAAGTAATTATAACCTTTGATCGGTCGATGTAATGTCAGCTCCGCAAATTGCTGTTCTTGAGAGTTCGATCACCCAATTTAAGGTCGCAGGTTGCCTCAATGTCGAGACGCAAAAAAGTCGACACAAAAGTTGTTAAGGTTCAACTTTCAAAAGCAAAGTTTCGTGTTTTGATACTAGAGTTTCCAGATTTTCATTAATATCATAGTGGTTTGTGTTTCAGAAGAATACATTTAAGACCTTAATCTAGGCTTCAACGTTGTATAACTTGAGTCGTGCTATTTCAGAACAACTTGACAAGTGTTGTAATGTTATGTGGGATATTTATGTAGTAATTTGCGTTACAAAATCGCACTCCTGACCTTGAGTTTGGCGGTCACCTAAAAGCCCTCACGTGACCTATCGACATCTGGCAATACTTGTTAGAATTTTGGCAGAACTAGACTGAGAACAATTTCAGACTACTCCAAGTTCTACATGAGTTTCAAGGTTGAGGTTTCAGGGATTAGCTAATACATAATTATATTATGTATTATTAATTACGTCGGCAAGATAATTATGGCGGAAACTAATTAAACTGCATAATATTAGACGTTCATTCTGATTTATATAACATCTATACAGCGATAGCGATATGGTTGCTATATATATCACCGTCAGAAAAATTCTGGCAATTACATGAGAATTTTATCACTAAATGAAAAAGATATGAGAAAAAATTCACGTCACTACAATAATATAATAATACCAGCCCTTTTTAATATCCCACTGCTGGGCAGGGGCCACCACGGTGGCCCAGTGCTGAATGGCGGACATCACAAATCTTTCGAGGGGCTTTCTCAGACATGCAGGTTTCCTTACGATGTTTTCCTTCACCGTTTAGCAAGTGGTAATCGTGGTTGAAAATGAGATTTGCACATGAAATCCAGAAATCCCAGAGGTGCGAGCCGGAGTTTGAACCTGCGATTCTCGTTACCGAGGCAAGCGTTTTACCAACTTGGCTATCACTGCTACTTTCCGTCACTAATTAAGGCATACTTTGTCACATTGTGCTGATTGTATCGAAATATAGTGAGCGTTTATTTCTTCCCACTGCACTGTTTATAATTTATTTGTTTGGAAATATTCCCTAGATTTAGGAACGCTTCCAGATATCAAAATCGTTCTACAGCTAATATACTGTACTAAATTACCACTTGGCAGTGAAATCGGTACTTATTTATTACAACCATATGCAACAATACTAATATAACGTGGTCCATTTGCACTAATTTATAATTCATGTTGATTGTTATATTATTAAATAAAATACAATATGTTTTGCATAAAGAGTGATAGCCAAGTTGTTAGAACATGTGCCTTATAACGAGAGTCGCAAGTTCGAACGCCTGCTTGCACCTCTGAGACTTCTAGATTGTATATGCTAGTCTCATTTCCAACCGTGATTATCACTTGGTAAACGGTGAAGGAAAACATCGTGAGGAAACCTGAATACCCGCATTGGGCCAGCGGATTGAGGGAACGCCCGTGCTCACCAGTGGGACATGAAAAGGGTCTAGTATTCTTATTAGCTATGTATTTACCTGAAAACAAAAATGTAGAGGACATTATTCTCGATACATAAATTGCGATTTACGCATTTTTTTGTCTGAACGAGAAAACTACTGAGCGAATTTTGATGAAACATGAAATGGCGATAACTGATACCCGGATTTAACCCGGGCCAACATAAAGTGTAATGTTTACCGCAGGAAATAAGATGGGTTCCTGAGGGATGTCCAAAACAATTATTTTCAAAATGCACGATAAATATGATATCCTTTATCGCAGAAAATAGAAGGGCTACTCTAGTAAATATTGCGGATTAATAAAAAAACAGTAAAATCCACACTTACAAGGTTGTGGGCACTACTAGTACCTATTAATAAGATTTGTAGTTTCTAAATCTCCTAAAATCGATCACTGTGTAGCGACTACTTCAACCGCACCACAAGCTACGCAGATGTCACTACAGACGCATTCAGAACAATAGACAAGTGACGTCACAATCCTGAATCGCGCTATCAGAGTTTTCGGAGCAAGTAACATATATACAAGATCCCGACAATAACCCGACAATACCGGGGCATAGCGGCTGCCCCGCCAGGCATACCACCCGCCTGGCTGGAAGATCTTCCCTTTTCCGCTAAATTAACTGTATGGACCACCTACCTTTACCGAAAGCCATTAAACGAGTATAATGTTCACACGTGATCCAAGATCCAAGGTCTCTGTCAGTATCTCATTTACGAGGTACACGACGCTTCCTTTATTATCGTACTTGAGCTCTTTTTTTATTTAGTTTTTATGCATTTGAAACTATTTCAGTAGCTAATAAAATGTGGGCAGTATTGAATTTTTCAGTCGCCTCGCGTTTCTTTTCAGTTGGGCGGTTATATAAGAACTGTAGAGTATTTCAAATCGTGTAATGAAAATAAGCAGGTCATCGGATTTTATATCGTAATTACAATAAAATTAAATTGATATTCCTAACCAAATTAGTTGTAGGTAATTCTGTCAGTAAATATTCACATTTTATATAGTTCATAGAGGTACTTCATACTGTAGCTAAATCACGCTCTGGAGTCATCAAACTAAGGCACGGGATAAGATATAAGATGCCGTGCATTAGTTTAATCCTTCACATTGACACCTCAAAAGGTAAACTTTACCCATCCCAAACTGGTAACCACTAATGGTAACTCCTTCGTAGCGGCGTAGCGTCGTAGCTGCGTAGCGTAGCTTATCGATTTATGCTACATGCTCGCTGGTGCATGAAGTTTATGTTAAACCAACTTCAGCCAATAAGGCGTCTTGATAGTTCGTAAGTCATCCCAAAGTTGATAAGATGTACCGGTAATATTGTTGATGCATGTATTATGTAGAAATCTCTAGCACATTGTGATATGATCTCTTATGTCAGCGATCTATGAGAAAATTTAAGTAATTTACTTTAATTAGCATGGCGTATACAGTTATATTATATATACAGTTAAGAGTATTTAAAGTGCACACATAAAAAAACTCAATTTTATAACGCTATTGTATAAAAAAAATGCACAAAACGTAAGTGCTTTTTATTGTCTACAATTAAACAGTTATTTACAGGCGATATAATTTTGATCATGCGCGCTTGTAGTGTCTTTAATTATGAGGAAACTTTGCAATTCGTTACGAAAAGGCCACCAGCCTACAACGCCGCTAGATCACCGATGCTATTATGTTGGAAATTAATATATCCTTGTTGTGAGGGCGTGTGGCTACATTTCGATAAAAACCAGAGAGAGAGAGGAGAGAGAAGCGTGCAGAGGAATAGAAGTGCGCCGCTAACAATTACAATAAAAAAACTTATTTTACCCATTTTTTTGCCCCTCTGACCTTTATAATGGCGTAGATTTAAAGAATTCGGTAGCTATAATTCCCAAAGCTAATATGAATTAAATAAAATTAAAACCCCGTTATGGGTTAATTAGGCGGACAAAAGTTAATGATAGTGATACCACTGGAGCATTCAACTATACTGTATTCTGAGTATCATATAAATTGAATGTTACATGTTTTAGCTTGTTTTTTACCGTAACCTTGTATCTTTGTATAGTATATCTCTTGACAATGTCATTTGTCCGAGTCCCCAAATCCTATAATCAGCCACGTTTTGGCATAACAGACTTCGTTCGTATACAACACTCCGTAATTAATTACTGTCCCCTTTGGCTCGCGGCCAAAGATTATGTTTTGGTTTAAGGAATAATTTACGCTTCATTATTGGAATAGTTTCACATTGTAATCATTGTTATGGGTCCGAATATCAGTATGTTGTTTAGATCGGTATCTTTGATTGTATTAAAGAATCGGTATCCAAACTTTTAAGTAGGTAGGTAATGTGATTATTTTACCATACATTTTGTAATTAATAAAATAATACTAGCCGCTTTAATGTCCCACTGTCGGGCATGTGCTTCCTATCAATGCGAGGGGAATCAGGCTATAGTCCACCACGCTGGCTCAGTGCGGGTTGGCGGACTTCACACATATTTCGACAGGTTCTCCCAGACATGCAGATTTCCTCACGATGTTTTCCTTCACGATTTCTTTTACGCTGAACAAATAAATAAAAAATACATCAATTAAAAAAGGAAATATGAATATGAAATAATTAACTAAAGCATGTATATTTATGTATTTCGTGTTTGTTTTCATTTAACTTTCGTATTGTATTCTCTTTTGATTTGAAACATATTCTAGTGTTATTAAAAGTATATTATGTTATGTGTGCCATTATAAATGCACTACCGCGCATTTCAGCTCATAATAACAAGTTGTACACTCGTTCTTAAAATACCGACCCTACGACTGCTACGAGTATGTTGCACAAATGCGCTGGAAATATAAACTACACATAAAACCCTGAACATACTCAAGACAAGACTAACATGTTCACAGACTTATAGACTTTAGTATAAAAGCAACAAACGTCAAGCAATTGTATTCTCAATTTTTTTTTAAGTACGAATACTCGGTACGAAAGTTAATTGTAAACCGGCGATCTGATAAGCGCAGTTGGTAATGACCTTGCTTGCTGCGACGAGGGTCCCTGGTTCGCATCCTGGTAGGGACAAGCTTTGTGTGATGAGCATAAATTTTATATCCAAGTAATGGATGTTTAATACCTATATGAGTATTATATACTGAGTTGGCCCTCGGTCTATTGTACGGTACCCATAATACAAGCGTTGCTTAGTTTGCGACCGTATAGTTGGTGTATTCGCCTGGCGATATTATATTATATAATAATGTAAAATATATTTACTACTTCGGCAATTTTCAAAATAACAATCAGATATAAATCTAATACAATATGCGAACTATAAATTTTTATGCGAATTTCGCCTAAAATTTCGAAATACATGTGAAACATTATAAGTCAAGTCTGTTAATTTTAAACAAGTCTCGAGACTTGATCTTTATGTGTACAGTGCCTTATGCATTGTTTACCCGTTACTCTTACAGGGTGCTTTTGTTATGTATTTATTCTATTTTTCTAGAAATAACGGTTCAAACACACTGCTGCTCTGATTGTTTTTACTGCTCAACGTTTGACCCAATTCCGTGTACTTGTTCTATATTTTACTGTATAAACATGGTTCTCATTTTTTCTTAGCATTACTCATCAGCGCCAACTTTAATGTTTATATAATTAAACATTACATATATTATAGAGGGTCATCCGTTTTTGATTCCTCGTCACGCCATTCCTCGTCAACGTACATAAATAATTTTTTTTTTTTATTTAGCAACATTATAAGATATTTAATTTGACAGTTGGCAACTCTCTCTCTCTCTCTCTCTCTCTCTCTCTGCTCTCACGCTCATTATGCGCAGCTCAATAAATTGTTTTAATTTTAATAGTCGTTTAATTGTATAGACTAGCTACACTCGTGACTTCGAGCGCGTGGACTGAGACTTTTTAAGTAGGTGTCTCCGAATTTATAAACGTTTAATAACTTTATCAAACTTCATATAATACTGCGCAAAGCAAAATTCTTGTGCGCAGTACTATATGACGTTTCATAAAGTTATAATACGTATATAAATTTGGAGGTATACTCGTAAGTATGTCTACATCAGAAAACATAAAAATACAATTTGTAACCACGAAAAAACAGAATATCATTTCGCGTTATACATTGCGAACTATCATTGAAAACGTGCGCGCGAGTGCAACACGGCGATATAAATAAAAGCCTAGACGCAAACAAAACGGCCATTCCATTATATTTATAATTTACTAGCGGTGGCCGCGACTTCGTACGAGAAAACCACGATCCTGCGGGAACCCGACTATTTCCCGGGACAAAAAATACTTTACATTTGATCATTTTATAATCTATCAGTCTACCGAGTTTCATCATAAGCCGTTCAGTGGTATTCCCGTCATTCGTGGACAGACAGAAAAAAGTTTTTAAAATGGCGGTAATACTTATTATGCGTATATATTCAGACCAGTTAAATTACAGTCAGCGATCCCGCCACTGAAAAACTTCTGTGACATTGCGAAATTTAAGTTCGTTATGAAAATAGTTTTCGAGTTATTTTACAATCAATTTGTCTGATCGCTAAAATATGATTTGGAAGTATCGACTAGTTCAATTTACTAACTTTATATATTACTTGATACCTATCGGATAGATTGTGTGTGAATAGTGGATTTGGACAATATTGTAGCGACTACTTCAACCGTACCACAAGCTACGCAGATGGCACTACAGACGCAATCAGAACAATAGACAAGTGACGTCACAATCCTGAATCGCGCTATCAGAGTTTTCGGAGCAAGTAACACATATACAAGATCCCGACAATAACCGTTGGGGCATAGCGGCCGCCCCGCCAGGCATACCACCCGCCTGGCTGGAAGATCTTCCCTTTTCCGCTAAAATATCAACAACTTCACAAACCGTTTATTATTTACAAAAATACTTTGCCTCATTTACATTGACAAAAAGTGCGTCTCAATGTTTGTTTTCTTCTAGTAATTCATATAGAAAGTCTAAGCAAGCATTTAGTGTTATATGTGTGCATTAAGGACAACAAATCAAGAGCGATAGTCATTTTGACAGGGTAACGAATAGCAAGTTGAATGTACACGTTATTTGCATTAAAATGTACTTTACGAGTGTGCCCCTGCGGCTGCGCGTGGGCAAGACTCAGGGCTGCCACGTGAAACTATACTCCGTTTTATATTTTGCAAGGACACTTCTCTATTTTGTCGTAAATAAATGTGACAAGAAAATTATTGTCTGATCGTTTAAATAATTATTAATTATTACTACAACCTTTGACGCAATGTGGGTGTCTAACATTGCAGCTCTGTCTGTCCCTTTCGGGAATACTGTCGTGATGCATAATATCAAACAAAAAAAAATAATTATTGGTACGATGAAAAAAGTCTGAATTTTCTAGTGTGGCACACAGCGCAGCGCAGCGCGCGCGATCCATCAGTGTCGTCATCAAGGCCGGTGCGCGCGCGCAGCTCGCGCCGTTATTTTCAGCCGCCATTGCGCAACCAACCCACTCGACTTTCGATCCGACGGTTAGAACATTCACACTAATTAGCATCGATTCCTCCGTTTCCACGCGTCAACTGTCGCCACATTTTAAAAAATAATATTAAACAAATATTCAGCGGTTAGACTGAGTGTCCACCAAAGTTCTCCGAGTGAAAATATTCGACCAATAGAATCACTGCACCATGACGTGATCTTGAAGCGAGCTTATTTGTCGATATTTTCCTCACAGCTCTAATGTATATTACATATATCCGTTCCTTTGCAGATTGCTTCAATTGAAATATAATCATAACTGCTCCCGTTTTCGTATTTCAAATGACACTTTTATGCGGTTGACGTAAAAGAAAATGTTGTTTATTATCGCGTATTTCGTTATTTATTACAAATGACATTATAATATTATATTAGTGACAGTATTATTGACATTACAAGTGTATAGCCAAGAATATTTTAACTATTATGATTTGACCGATTCGGTAAACGTATATAGCGGTTTATAGATGACCCCACACAAAACCAAATCCAATAAAACAACTCTGCAATTTTAACGATAGTTCGAATTTTATAGATTAAGAATCGCCTTGTTTTTGATCTGATCTTCTTTCATCTAAATGTCGTATTAAACCAGTCTGTGGGTATTTTACAACAGTATCTACACCATGTGTTCGATTTTACTCAATGTACGACAATGGTGAATTATCAACCGATACAATTCAAGTTTTGACTAGCTAAGTTTGTAGCGAACTAAGTTAGTCTATGTTCGAATTGTCGACCACTAGGGGTGGCCAATTCGTAACATCGATGTGTTCGATGGACCGCGATATAATTCCACCTTATCTAATGGTTTTCTTGGCAGCATTTGTACGTCAAGAAAGTACTGGCTTTCATGTCAATGATCTGAAATGTTTAGCACATTGAGCCACCTCCATTCGTATCAACATTGAACAATAACGTATTAAACTTTCCCATATCACACTGGGAATTAAAACTTTAATTTAAACGAAATAATGTGCAAATTTAGATGACGGCTACCCTCAGTTTACATTGTCGTGGAATGTAAAGAATTTGTAAAACAATTAGGATTCTTTATCTTGAGTGCGTTTGTTTATTTGGGCCATTTTTATATAAATAACGTTGACACCGGTGTTTGTAACGAGTGCAGTTTAAACTATTGCAAGTATTTTAGAAATCTTGTGAAAAGGAGCCAGACAATTTAATTGTTGACCTGTTTTCAGTCATTTTATTGTAGGTTGAGCGAAGAATATGATTGAATTTGCATCTGATCTGCTGTGGAATCAAAGTAGCTCCAGATCTATAAAAATAGCGTTATTTATAAAACTCAAAGGTTATATATACCGTCCAATCGGTACCAGTTGGTACCTACAATAAATTTACTAGAGCCCACACCTAGTACAAACATTAAGCACGCTTGAAAAAGTTTAAGAGATTAATAGCAATGCCTGATATAAACCATTTTTATTTTATTTTTATGCGTCTCAAGTAATCGGTACATTTTAAATCAAGATATTTTTGTCATTCAAAAGTAATTTCTTTTATTCATGACATAAAGCTCTTATTAATAGTCAGATGTTATCACCCGGTTCGGAATATTGGTTCCACTGAGAAGAGCCCGCATGAAACTCAGTGGCTGTAGTCACACCCAGTTTTCAGGTCACGGCTTTTGTAACCGGCCGGTTAATTATGAATAGTTATAGTCTGTTTGTTTATGTGTTAATGCAGCCGAGTCGAAACGAATTGTTTCGTTTTATTAGGTCGGAGGGCAAATAAACATCTCATAACCCCGGGATGAGGGAAAAAAGACATGAAAATGTACGCTGTAGAATGACATTGATGGTACAAGAGTATATTGGGTGTATTTGTTTAAGAAGAACGTAGCAAGTTAGGGCGTTTTAAAGGGTCTTGACCACAGACTTCCACTACTATTACTCCTGTAAGCCAGGATCTACAGCGGTGTTCTATTGCTAGGCACAGGCCTGCAAGAGGGGTTTGAAGACAGAGTCCACCACGGTTGGTGGACTCTTTCTTCTGTAATTGTGCCCGGTGGGCACAATTACCTTATGAGAATTGATTTGATAAGTGACAAGTATAAGTATTGGTTTACCATCTTAGTTAAGTCCTAAGTGAGTCTCAGCGAGGAAATTGCAGTCGTCAAATCAGGGTAGAACGGATGCTGAGCCGCACGCGAATTGAGAAAAAGGCTCTTATTGGGACTAGGCCCGCCACACACTCCCACCACTGCTACTCCTGTAAGCTAGGATCTACAGTGGTTTCCAAGATGACACCGACGTTTGACCCTCGGCGAGCCCCGGGATGAAGTTAATTGTCTTGGAACCCGCACGAAATTAATCGAAAGATAAAAATAAGAGGAGTTGGAAGAAAATTATCCACTTCCCTCCATTGCAAAGCGGGAGACAAAAAATACAAAAAGAGTGAGAAAAAGGTTACAAACATTAGTAATGAAAACTTCAAACGTCTATATTTGTTAGCCAATCATCGTGTTTAATAATTATAATAATAATTCCAGACCTTTTTAATGTCCCACTGCTGGGCACGGGCCTCCCCTCAATGCGAGGGGGATTAGGCCATAGTCCACCACGCTGGCCCAGTGCGGGTTGGCTCATCGTGTCTCATCTCATCGTGTTTATTCATAATAAATTTCCCAAGCTTACATATCTTCCAAATTAAATTAAGTAATTTAATTCCCTTATGAATAAATGTCTTCCGCTTCCGCATCGGCTAAAATAACAAGGCAATATTTATTTCGAGCCATTAAATTGATTAGCCACTATTGATTGGAGAAGTGGCGGTAAAATCCCTAGCGTTCACTATAAAAATACCGCAGCACGAAAATATCTGTCGATAAAAATTACGTGAATACGTCAATCACGTTCACAACAGTAGAATCGAGTGTTTAAATATCAATAAACGATTATTTATGTAGGTATATAATTGTAGTCATAGCCCCGTTTTAATGTTCCACTGTTGGGCACAGGTCATCCATTAATGCGAGGGGGATTACGCCATAGTCCACCACGCTGGCCCAATACGGGTTGGCGGAATTCGCAGGTCTTACGAGAGGTTCCCTCAGACATGCATAATTTTCTCACGATGTTTATCTTCACCGTTTAGCATTTGATAATTATGGATGAAAATGAGATTCGCTCGTGTAATCCAGAAATCCCAGAGCTTCGAGTCGGGGCTTGAACCTGCGATCCTAGTTACCGAGGCAAAAGTTCTACCAATGTGGCTATCTATGGTACACTCTATGATATATGTAGTAGGTATGTATAGTAGTACAGTAGGTATGTACTATCATATAATATTTTTTATTAAATACTTACAGTTGTTTTTTTTTAGAAAATAATAATTAAGTCATTAAATCGTTACCCACCTTAGCGTTGCTGTTCCTGGGAATGTTTACCTGCGTCTTTCATTCGAATAGAGCCCTAAATCAAATAGTTTCTTGCAGTGATAGTATCAAATAGTTTTTTACCCCCTATTCTTAGTGAAACTAAAATTGCGAATCGTTGCTAGAAGAATTCGACTAATTATATGTACTTTTTAGATATATCTTTCATATCGTTGTTGCGTCACAGTAATTGAAAAGATCAATATATTATTCTTCAGTAAGAATAACAGAAGCGCTACAAGCACTGAGCTAGATGCAAGGTCGCTTGGAATTAACGACGCCAGAAATAAAGTCTATAATGTCAGAGGTACAGCCGTCCCAGTGATGAACTAGACCGCATAATTTATACTTTCCAAACGAATAAAAATGTTTTTTTTGTACTTTTAATTTGTGGCTTTCACTTGTTTCAGATGCCAATTACCCAAAAAATTAAATAAGAATTTATAACTATGAAATACATTTAAAATTGAAATTATATATATACATGTTATTGTGTGTGTCTATGTAAAGAAAATTCTATACTTAATACCTGAGATATTTTTTTTATTGATAATTGAATAGGCATCCTATCATGCTATACAGCATTAGAATTATGTCCTTTTACCCGACTGCACGACGCAAAGGAAGGTAATGTGTTTATGTATATGTATGTTTTTTCTTTTATGGCGTTCAAGAGCCGAGCGTTGATCGATTTGATTCTGACATTAGTTGATTTGTCTTAATCTTGTTACTGTCACTGAAGACATGGCGGTACTAAAACTCTTTATGGCGACAACCAGATGCCATATTGTGAAAAAAAGGCATCGATCTACGTTGAGTGGGATATTATTGAATAGGTATTGCAAAATCATCTTTAGTTTTCGTTCATAATTTTTCATTTGGAATTACCATTTAGGATCTATAACGAATTAAAGTAGGTTAGCAACCATTGTCACCAAAATGTTCAATACTTATAATAAAGTTGTGATAATGTTGTTATATAATCACATAATAGGTCTTATTATGATGGAGAAGACTATCTAAAAAGTAAAAACTAAAACCCCAGTGCGTACGAAATGAACAAGAAAAAAGAGTCCAGTAGCGGCTTTAACAGTCGGGACCCATTAAAGCTACGAGATATGTATATCTCAAATCGTAGGTATATTAGTTCTGGGGATTATTATGTCTTGGGGATATAGTAGGTACACGCCTTCTTTTGTTTCATTGAGAATGTTTACTCCACCCAAGAATAGCTCATAACATTAATACATCTTTCAATTATAAAGCAACACCCACGCATTGTCCGGATCGCGTCCAGCTCAATAAAATGGTGCTATAAGCCATCACCTGCGTGGCTCGGGACCGTCTAAGGCCTCAGCCTCGAAGTTAGCGGGCAGCGGGGCGGCGGCGGCGCGGGAGCGGAGATCGTTGGCCGCCCCGCGCCGCTGCCGCGCCGCTGTTTTCGAGAACGGTCCATTTGATTTTACGCATAAGATACGGCCGCTCCCGCTCCGCCGCCGCCGCCGCCCGCCCCGCTGCCCGCTAAATTCGAGGCTGAGGTCTCACGGTCGTGATCCGTTAATTAACAATTTCATGAGCGACCGGGCCGGATGATGGCCGACGCACTACCTGTGTTCCCCAATAGATCCGCGTAAAATGAACAACAGGCTTTATTGGGGCATCTTGGAATGGAACGGACTATTAAGTGGATTAATAGGTGTTTTATTATATATGATGAGAATTATTCTGTCATGATATTCCGTGTAGCAATTGTTACACATACCAAGTAAAATGTCGAGCCAACTCTCGGCCGAGTACTCGGGAGGTGTAAACAGTGCTCGGTTAGTATAAAACTTGTATACTCGGCTCTAGGGTCTGTTTCACAAAGTGTTGATAAACTTATTTTACAGATACGAATTGTGACAAATAAGTTATGGATATGGCTTAACAGCATATTGTGAAATATGCTCACAGCGTTTTCGAATTTCGAATAGACTCTGGATCCAATAGAGTGAGCAAGGAGTACAAATGTGATCGGAATGTTCTCGTATACTAATGCTGTCACTGTGATTCTTATTTATTAAATCGATAGAGCATAAATTCATGTACTTTAACCAACAACTAGGTACATTGATGGACAACAACACCAAGAATCGCTCGTGAATCCGTCAAAAGCAATAAAACTGCACACATCTTGAAAAAGTTACAGGAAAATGTAATAAGAAAATGAATATGATTTTTTTTTTTTATTACCTTATAGGCAAGTATTTGATCTCGATCTCACCTGATGGTAAGTGACGATGATATCTACGATGGAGCATACTTGCCTAGGTAGGAAGGCGGCAGTAGATCGAGACGCTACATTCACTAGGCACATGCAGCGCAACTGATCTGACCCGCCATCCATTAATGGCAACACCGAACATCATGCCGGAACACGGCTAGGCCGCTTGGCGACATGGCTTTGTTCAGTGGGTGGTGACTAGCCACGGCCGAAGCCTACCACCAGTAGAGTTGTCACCTAGTTGGCACCACCCAGGGTCACGTGTAGGGTCTCGAGGGTACTTAATTCTCCTACGGACGAAGGTGACTCGACCCCCAAATATGAAAAATGTAATAGAAATAGGCTTACCCCCATTGCATTGGGATCAAATACCATAGGAAATATTTGGTTGCACTCCAAAGCACCTTTGCCTACCCCTTCGGAGATGACAAGCGTGGTTGTGTATAGATCACAGCTTTGACACCATACACCATGACACCATACTTATTCGACGTCGACACAATTACGTTAGCAATGTGTACTAAAGACACTGTATCCCAACAAAGCCAGTAAAATAATAAAGTCATCAAATTCCCCGAAGCCGATAGCTCTGGTCAATAAGGGTTAGATTTACGCGCAGCCCTAATTGCTAGCGTTAACGAACTCCGTCACGTGGGCCGTTAAACCGGACGCCATTTTCGATCTAATTGGGTTTATCTCATGGGATTTGGTTGCTATACAATTAGATTAAGCGCAAATTATTTGTGTACACCGGACTTACGTAAGTAACTTTAGACACGTTATTTGATGGAATATTTTCTTAGAGCTACGTTCTAGAAATTAATAGAACCTTAATAGATGTTTTTATCTCTATGTACGTAGATAAATTTGAAATGACCGCAAAAAAAATTGGAGTGAAACAATTACGTTAGAATATTTGCCCTTAGGGGCCATCCATAAATTACGTCACACGATAAGGGGGAGGGAGGGGGTCGACGAAGTGTGACATTGTGTGACAAGGGGCGGGGAGGGGTCCCAAATTTTGTGACATCACATTTTTACAAAATATACTAATTTATATCTAAGTATTACAACTATTGATTTTATCGAAAAATAGTTTAAATGGAAATTAAAACAATTTCGGAACACTACTGTTTTAATTTCATAAATTTCTAAATATAAAATGGCAAAATATGTGACATCACACTAGGTAGGGGAGGGGTCTCACAAATGTGACCAGTTGTGACAAGGACGGGGGAGGCGTCAAAAAATCATGAAATTTGTGTGACGTAATTTATGGATGGCCCCTTATAATGAATAGCCGATGACCGATTTTTGTTTGAGACCGATTTTTATCCAAAACACGCCGTCGTAAGACGAAGACATTAGCGCGTGTTCAATCGTATGTTCTGTCCTTTTCTGCAACAAAAAAATGTTAATTCAATTTCCGTTGCAGAACTAACTTAACTTTCATTTCATTCATTAATTTCAGTTTTTTCTCACAGATCCACACTATACAAAGCTTTCATGTATTTCAGCGTAAAATAAAAGCAGTTGAATGACGGAAAATTAAATTCAAGAGCGTAGAAAAGTAAAACACGCTACATTTCACGTCATTGCTAGTTTATAATGAGGGGAATGCGCAAAAATCTGTATGCAACTGGAAATATGCGGTGAGATGAGAGTTTCATTTAGTTTTCGCGACGCTCAATGACAAACGTGACGTCATGGCAAAACAGCTGAATGTTCACATTCAATTCAATTCAATTTTTTGAGTAAATGGCTCCACCGAACTTCGGTGATTTTGAGAGTGTCAAGGTGAAAAAGGAAAAAAGGAACGCATATTATGTCAACATTGGGAAGGTGGATTTGAGATTAACTGTCACGCTAAAATATTGCTGGCCGCTATAAATGAAGCCAGATCTCTTGGGGTAATTTAAAAAAAAAAACACTTTTTAAAATGAGAATGTATAATTATATTCATAATTGAATTACATATAACTTTTTGATCATTGCCAGCGGCTAATGCCAATCCTCAACAGCTCCATAGGCGTAGACACAATGGGGCAGAGGTGGGCAGCTGTCTCATGAAGTCAAGTGAAGAATATAAGACCGCATCACTAGTGATGTCAAAAAACTATGTGCCTTTATAGTATCTTGGTAAATGAGAGCGACTTCAGGGAAAAAGCGACTTTGTATTGGGGTCAGATTTTTGACGAAGAAAAGATAATGGTTCAATTCCAGTTCCTGCTTTGCCCCACCCCGAGCCAAACCCTGGCTACGCCCAAGCACACCTCTACTTGTTCGATACGCAACCGATATGAGTACACATAGTATCTACGAGTAGGTAACTATTGGTCTATCTCGGATACTCGGTACATAGCAATAAGACAATACGAATTGCGTCAGCGCGATGTTGGCAAGCCGACGACAATCCTGTTTGCTGCGCTCTCGAGATATACAATCGCTGGAAATGACGTAGTGACAGAAATTGTTACAAGAATTTTATTCTTAGTTGTACTATGAAACCTGGACAAGTGGAGTCGCTAACTTAAATCTACGAGCTAGCTATTGAGTGATATCAATACATACTAAATTACAAATCAAAAGGCCAATTGACGGAGACATTAGTTTGGACTTAAACATTTGAAAGGGGTACCTCTACGATAAATACCTTAAAACACTCAGCAATAATGTAACTTTTTATTTGTGAGATTTAATCGCGTTTATATTATGTTTTTTACGTTCCCGACGTTTCGGCTTTATTACAGCAACCATGGTCATGGGACGACTGAGGCGGTTGACGTCCTAGTGTCATAGTTTAAACCGGGGTACACTCATATTTAGTTGTTGCTTGCTGTCCGATCTACGCAGAAAGTGATCACAGTGTCTTGAGGTCTTTGGTGTGAAATATTTTTTTAAGAATCGGATCAGTAGAAGAATATACTGTACATCCAAACTGTCAAACTCATAAACTCCATACATTAACTCCTTATAATATAAATAAATATCGCCAGATGAACACACCAACTATACGGTCCCACACTAAGCATCGCTTGTATTACGGGTACCGTACAATGGACTGGGGGCGAACTCAGTATATAATACTTATGTACATATTAAACATCCATGACTTGGGTACAAACATCCGTGCTCGTTACACAAAGTTTGTCCCTACCAGGATTCGAACCCGGGACCTTTGGCCCAGAAAGCAGGGTCACTACCAACCGCGCTAATCAGGTCGTCAAATAATATTAAGTAGTATAGATTATCTCTTCTGGTTTGACTCTACATCCAATTGCACTAATAGCCACCAACACTGTCACGTACAGGCGCTCTATATAAACGCTTCTCTCCGGAATTTGTGACAAAAAATATTGTCGTCATATCACGCGACGTCACATTTATTGGACTCCGAATAAACCGCGTCAAAGCGAGCGGCTAAAATAAACATGCTCAAACTACGCAACACTATTCATAAGTGTGTGAGCTTGATTTTGATTGACATTTAAAATTGAACTTTCATTATGGAGTGTGAAGGATTAATTTCCAATAATCGTGTGTCGCTCGTTTAAAATATTATTGTATAACATTGAATTGGTGTTTGGTTTTCAGTTAGGTAGACAATGTGGGCGGTGAAATAATTGGTGTTTTATATAACGCGACCGTTCGTTAGTTTGTTTACATTCAAAACACATTGTATAACCTCGGTAAGGACGACGCGACGCTACCGAATACTTAAATAACTGTTTTTTAAAGGCTCTACCATACAGTACATAATTACTAAGAAATATATATATATATAGTACTTTATATATTAACAATTAGCCTTGAACCTGCTCTTCTTTGACGGATTTATAATCACTATGTCAATTAGAATTTCGATATACTTATGTAAAAAAGTCCCCAACAAAATAACAATTCTGACTTTGGGTGAGCAAATTTTTTTTTTATTTGCCTATGGAATTTGTACCAGACATTATGACTTAAAATTTGCGAGACAAGCACGGGTCAAGGCGTAGAATTTACACCCTTTCTAAAGCATCCTGTACATTAAAAAAGGATTTTCAGATCCCACCAAGTTTTGTAAGCATTATCCTATTTAAATACCCTAAGTCCGATAGTCCTGTTTTCACAACAAAGGTGCTCGACGTTCTCTTATCCAATCTTGATGATAAAAAAGCAAGTACGGACGACGTCACAAGTCATAAAAGCTGTTTGCTATCACAACCTCTGCACAGAATGTTAAATATATTAAGTTTTATAGTAATTTTACAGCTTTGTCTTGCACTGTAAATATCTGCTACGCGCGCTAAATCACGGACGTCCGAAAACATGTCGAGAAACTTGTAAAATGTTCGAGCAAAATTACGAGTACATATATACTTGCAAAATACATTTCATTTGATCTGAATAATTTTAGAACTGATCACCTAGGTAGGACCCATACAAAGATACTCAAGGTAGGTAGGTTCAACTCTACTTATGGATGGACTTATGGATGTCATGTGCTAATTTAATTTGTAAATCCAGGACTATCAATTGCTAAACGCTCAAGGGAAATATCGTGAGGAAAACTGCATCTGACTAGTTCTTGAAACACGTGGGAAGCCCACCAACCCTGACGTGAAGGGAGTGCAGGCTCGTGCCCAGTGCGCCGTTAAGGTGGAAGCGACCAATCTGGTTTCCATACACATTTCACCATACCAATTCTCGATACATACTCACTTTTTTTATTTGTACAAACATTGCTATCAATTCTATTATTAACTAGCTGTTGCCCGCGACTTCGTCCGCGTGGTATTTAACAAAGACAACCGTTGACAACAGCCTGCTCGCCCATTCTGAGCGCCCGCAGGACGCATTGCAGGTTGTTGCTATCAAACTTAATCAGGCGCTGCGCTGCAACATTGGTTTTATTTTTTTTCATGAGATCCTATTTTTTTTCTAAAATAAAAGTAGCCTAAGTTACTCCTTGTTACATCAGCTATCTGCTAGTGAAAGTCCCGTCAAAATCGGTCCAGCCATTTCAGAGATTAGCCGGAACAAACAGACAGACAGACAGACAGACGGACAGACAGACAGACGGACGGACGGACAGACAGACAGACAAAAATTGGAAAAAATGTTGTTTTGGGTATAGGTAACGTGTATACATCCAAATGCACTTAGTAAAAAGCGGTTATTTTAATATTACAAACAGACACTCCAATTTTATTTATATGTATAGATTATTGATGCTGAGCTCTATGAATTATTGAGGGCTTATTATTATTAAAATTTTTAACCCCCAGCGCGATACTTACAAGTTGTTTTAGTTTGTCTCTGTCATCGAAATGGCAGAACGGTTGGTTCATAGGCGTATATATAAAGGAATGCCCTTTATATAAAGTTTTTTACAAAGCACTTTTTTTCTAAGCAATGCCATAATAAAATATTTACAGGAAATATGTACATATAATAGTGTAGAAGAAGGTAATGATGTTGATGATTAACTATGAAACTATGCTGTCGTAGACAAAACTATGCTGTCCTAGACAAAACAGTACGTCAAGTGCGAGATTATTCGTTAGCTAACTGTATAGTTTATAGTCTACCGTATTTAGACATTTAGCTTTTTTTTTTTTTTATTACGTTATAGGCAAGTATTTGATCTCGATCTCACCTGATGGTAAGTGACGATGAGATCTACGATGGAGCATACTTGCCTAGGCAGGAAGGCGGCAGTAGATCGAGACGCTACATTCACTAGGCACATGCAGCGCAGCTGATCTGACCCGCCATCCATGAATGGCAACACCGAACATCATGCCGGAACACGGCTAGGCCGCTTGGCGACATGGCTTTCTTCGGTGGGTGGTGACTAGCCACGGCCGAAGCCTACCACCAGTGAAGAATGCAGTGCATGGAGAATTGAACAGTGCCTCTAGCGGACGGCATTAAAAACTTTCAATTCTCCATACTAAATGTCTCAATACGGTAGACTATAACGTATACAGTTAGCTTACGAATCTCTGACGTGACATACTGCAAAGATAACCCACTCTTTCAATAGTAACTAACGCTGCTGTGATTCCCATGTATTCCTGAAGGAAAGTTCTCAGTAAGCTTAGTTATAATAAGTTTCAAACAAATGAAGGGAGATGGCAGCACTTGATATCATTATTATATTATTTTATACAGAATGTATGTGGTTTTGTACTGATAACTACCATGGATAACATGGATTCAGCTCTTGTTTCTGGACCCCCACAGTACAATTTTCCGTCGTTTTTTTCAGTATTTTTGATATGATTTTAGCTTAAAATCATAATAGAAGTATATCTTAACGTAATTTGGAATGAAGAAAACCATAATTACAAATTTAGACCTAAAACTGCAATGTAAATAAAAACTAGATACGGTCGAGCGCACTCGTCACTCGCACGTCGTCTGGGTATCGCGCGGAGCGTTTTGTTGGGATTGCGTGTTTACGATACATTGCGCGCTTAATAATTACAACATGTGTAATCTCCTTTCGACTAAAATGATTTGTACAATTTTTTTATAGACATTAAATGTAACCTTTAGTCAAAGTTTTCGTTACCATGCCCTAACACCCTGTATAATATTTATAATTTTGTTGGTACTCCCGCACAGTGATCGTAATAATGGTAATTGTATTTGTATGTTTGTACCAGATATATATAAGTATTATATACTGAGTTCGCCCTCAGCCCATTGTACGGTACCCATAACACAAGCGTTGCTTAGTGTGGGACCGTATAGTTGGTGTGTTCGACTGGCGATATATAAAAATCTAATAATTTGAAAATAATTGTGCTAAGTTTTTAATTTATTTTAGTTTTTCACGCCTTATTTCTGTTAATAATAAGCTTACCGTTACTCAAGCACAGTTTTTAAATGTTATAAAAAAAGTACTTGTACCTAGTATCCTTGGTTTTTTAATTCAATTTATAATGAAAATCCAATCAAATTTTGGAACTTTTATTAAAAAAATTAAATTATTTAAACTTATCTACAATATAAATAAGATAAAGCAAAATATAAAATCTATAATAAATTTAATATAAAATAAATTTCATAATACTTATCTAGTTGTATAATAATATACTTACTTATGAAAGACCACACTGACTAGAATGCCACACCCCTCGTCTGTTTCAAATTTTTGCTTAACAATACGGATAATGCGACTTATCTACATACATAAGTACCTTAATAAAATAATATATAAGAAAGTAGTAAGTAAGGCAAGCTGTAACTAAGATTTGTACATAATAAACAATCTTATGAGCTTTGCTATTACTTTATACAAATATATAAGATATTATAAAGCCACATATATTTTATAGGTACATACAAATTACATACATAAGTGTAATTATAAATGTATATTGATATGATTTTTTTTAGTATAAAAAAATATTTTATACGCAATAGATATTATATTATGTAAAATAACCAGTCGCAACTCCATAATGCTAAACAGAAAAAAATAAGTTATTTTTGTTAATCACGATACACAAAACATGGTTTTGGAGACAGAAATACCATCAACTTCATGAGAATTAATCTCTTGGTTTCTTTTTTTAATTTGTTAGTTTCAATTATTACTTTACTCACATAAATAAATAATAAACATAAAAGTTATACTTATATAAATACAGTATACATACAAAATAAAAAGGGATTACTTTTTTAACGGGCAAACAAATGCTGTTTACCAAAAACACAATAAAATAATTTCACCAGGTTATTTTAAAACTAATAATTATTAATCATTGAGATAAAATAAATATAACAGATGCGGGATCAAAATACATACATAGAATATATGTAACAAGTCCAGAAGAAAGTGTTAGTGGGGGTATACAACTAGGCAACACTGTCGCTTCTGAATATTAAGCGTAGATTGGTTATAAAAATGGGTAACTTTTAGTCAATTAATGCTAACTTAATTTCATATATAACCTATTTTTGTTTTAATAAATTATCCAATTATTATATAAATAATTAATTAACTACACCTAATAATTCTTTGGTAAGCTAGCCGTGTCCACGAGCATTAGTATCGTCACGAAATAAAAGCGCTTATCGACTGTTCGATTCGATTTATACACAAAAATAATAATATATTATATTAGTCGTATATAATTATTATTTTATACAAAATATTAAATTAATAAACATTTAATTTATACGCCGCCGTATTTACGATCGTATTGCTGTTACAAACCTATATAAGAATTAACAATAAAAGCGTGAAATATTTTAAGTGGTACATTAGTAGGCTATAAAGGTCACATTCTCGAAAATAAGTATTTTTTGTAATTTTAAAAATAACTAACTAAACCTACTTTTGAACCCCTGAAAATATTTTACACTATTTTTGGTACACCTTATATTTATATAAAAAGGTCGTAATGTTTTATAGACTGCATTTACTTATTAAGTAAGTAATTATATTGTGGTAATAAATCAACAAACGAGACAATCGAACTTTATGTTTAGTCGATGTCGAAGTAATTAACTTATAAAAATAAATAATATTACAGAATGTTATATTACACATACCATAATTACATCGACAAGAAAAATAAATAATAAGTGTGTTATGAAGGAGTATTTACTTGTTTTTTTATGGATTGCGTATTTGCGGATCCAATATTAGATAGTATGTTGTCATAAAGAAAATACTCTTAAAAAAGTTATTATCAAAGATACCTACAAAGTATTTAGTATTTTTCTAACAAATACTAAATCATGGTCACGGTATGACATTGGCCACTCGAGACCACCTAACTCTAAACGCGACAAAACATTTTTAGTCATGTAATTTACGAATCAACTGTATATAAAATCTCCCAAATTTATACACGTTTTATGTATTTATCAAGCGTCATATTGTACTGCGCACAAGAGTTTTGCTTTGCGCAGTACTATACAACTTTTGATAAAGTTAGAAAACGTCTATAAATTCGGGAGTAAGTTTATAAGCTTATATACTTCGGATACTCACAGGATCTCAGCTGCTTAGAAACAGCGTGTAGGTATCACTGCATTATATTAATATTTTGTTGTAAGCAAAAATGACAAAATAAATTTTAATTAATTCCTTACAAATTTTATAACATAAAACTGCTTTAGTTTCAAACAAAATACTTACTTAATACTTATAACGATATTTTAATTTTGTGTACATTAATTAAATACCTAACTACATGATGCTACAAGTCACTATATCCATGTTGATTTTCAATGACCTTGATATCATCCACATGTTCGGTACCGGTGATGATCTGAAGTACCTTGAAGGCTTTCGATTGGCGCGGCGGCCCGTCTTGCGTGAACTTGTGATAATAAACGCTGGAAATTTATAAAACATGGATTTTAATATTAATTTCGTTTATTTTCGCGAATACTACACATTCAAATAAAACTAATTTGCGTAGATCGGACCACAAGCAACAATTGAATATGAGGGTACCCTGTTTCAAACTATGACACCAGGTCGTCAACCACCTCAGTCCTCCCGTGACCATGGTTGCTGTAAAGCAGCCGAAACGTCGGGAACGTAAAAAACAAAAAATAAGCGCGATAAAATCCGTAAAATTAGTTTTATTTCAATGTTTAGTATTCGCGTAAATATAAGAAATCAATATTTAAGAAAACAGTTTGATAATCTATCATTGTTAAGTACTGAAGTTTTGTTTGAATTCAATCCTTAAGACTACTAGATTCATAGTCGTTTATTGATTATAGGCATGTAATTAATAAATAATAGATATGTATTAGTTAGTGTTTATCGGTAAGTAGGTAAAATATACATTATTTTTTGATATGATCGGTTAATAGCGAAGTCTTTTAGTGAATAAAGAATAAAATATAAAGCTGTCTTCGATTACGCGTTATTAATATTAATTAATTAATTATGTTAAAGAAAATATTATTGTCACCACTTATTTAATTACTATCTTTACCCGCGGCTCCGCCCACGTGAGTTCCAGTATCAAACGTAGCCATATGTTATTCCAGAATAAAATCTACGTCTGTACCAAATTTACCCCAAAACAGTTTTTGGTTTTTAACTAATAAACAAACACTCTTTCATATTTTATAGTAAGAATATTTATCTTTGACCGCTCAGACAATGTTTTTTTTCTTAATATAAAGGTGCTTTTATAATAAATTTGATGAACCAATTTACAATTTCCACTTTTTGTTTTCGTTTGGCACAGTAGGCAAATTCAGTTAGTGACATTCAATTCAAAGCTGCTTTAGTAGCCAGAAATGGTTAAAAATTAACATCGACCAACCAGAAATCGTTAATAATGGCCCCGACCCGAAAACGAAGGTACATAAAATCGTGACAAACAGCGAATCACCAATTAATTATGGCAACACCAGATAGCGGTATGATACGATTATTGGAAATTTAAATTAGAGCATTTGCAAGCGAAGGTGCTAAATATAAAGCAAGCGTAACATTGACTCATCGCGATGCGGTGCAATCAAAATTGTTTACTTTTGACCGAGTGGACTCCCTTAGTACCGCCCACCGAAGCTGAAACGAGGATTTAACAGGTTTATACATGAAGCATAACACTTTATATACGAATAATACTCGTAGTAGTAGAATGTAGAATACATAAATATAATGTGATAAATATAACAAAATATATCAATCTGTCTAGAAATAGATGGGCACTGTGTTCTGAGTAATACGCGACTGAAATAAATAAAGTTGCACATCGATGTGCGTTTGCGCAGGATCATACTTTCTACTCAAACGTTCAGTTTGTGATCGTATAAAGAATATTACCTTTTGTTTGGCCCGCTATTGCCGCCTTCGACCTGTATTGGGATTATCCTCGTCTTTGGTTGTTCTTGGAAACTCCGGTTCAGGGTTGGCAGCTCGGGTTGTGGTGGGGCGTCTTCCAACTTCACCAGCTGTGGTGACAGCACCCGCATTATACGCTGCGTCGGCGGCGAGAAAGGCGCACGGGACTGCTCTTGAGGATTCTGGTTCATCCCAATTGTAATCCTTAATTGAGGAGCATTGCCATTTGGCCTACCTGCATCTCTTGTATCCACACTCGAAACCTCCATATGGATAGGAATAACCCTACCCCCTTGCGAATTAGGAGCATTATCACGTGGCAAGCTTTTGCGGTTTTCTGAAGGTCTTGTAGACCACACTGGCTGCGCGGTTTGTTGATATTTCGGAGGGCTGATGACTTCTCTCGTATTCCTTTGGATTTCATTGCTCTTTCGCACCCATTCTGGTTCTTGGTTTGATTCTCTAGGAGGGGTAACGAGATCTCTTGGAGCGCTTTTCCTACCTTCTAAAGGTTTCTGGCACCAAGCTGGAGGAGGAGTTTTAGTTTTTTCCTTCTGCGTCTTCACCCATGGAGGAATAGAATTTGGGCTCCCAGGGCAGAAGTAGACTGGTTCCTGATTTACGTAGACAGCCTCTTTCTGAGGGCTGTTATATTCAGGTGGGGTTTGTTTCTTTGGTGTTACGGGGATGGACATAGTCGACTGATAGCGTTGTTCCTGAGGTGGATTTGCTTTTGGCGGGGACGCTGGGGTTCTCCAGGAAGCTGTGTTGTTTTCTTGTACTTTATTGTTATTGGAGTCTTGACCCACCCACGTTGGAGTATTCTTTTGTTGAGGTTTGTTATCCTGCTTCCATGGAGGTACGTATTGACTCTCGTTGTTATTCTCATTAACTTTCCACTGTGGCGCGTATTGGTTTTGGTTGGAGTTTATATTATTGTATTGTTGGTTCTCAGGCTCCCTGACTGGGCGATTCAGGGTATTTGATCTCCACGGTGCAGTAGCTTCTACTGGCGGACTTTGTTTTGCGTTATTGTACATTACATTGTTGTTCTGTATATCTTGATTCCTCTGAGCCGCTCTGGGCAAAGTGTGGAAGGTAGGACCAGCATTGATAGGTTGGCTTTGATTTTGGTAATTTGCAGAATATTGCGGTGTGTTGGGTGAGTATTGCTGTGTTCCAGGGGAATTCTGGAGGGAGTCAGGCGTAAATGGACCACGGTTGGTGTACGGAGATAGTGGACTGTTATTCACGTTGCTAGCAGGGGAATCTCTCTTCTCTGGCTGTCTCCAGTTGTTATTAGGAGCCGGAGAATATGGAGAACTGTTTGACATCGGGGACTGGTTTCCATAAGGTTGAGGACTCTTATTGAATTGTGAGTCTTGTCGTTGCAGAATCTCTCTCGTTGGTGGAGAGCCAGCGCTCGGCGAAGAGGACTTCTGGTGAGCATATTGCGCTTCAGGTCTATGAATTGGGCTTTCAGGTTTATTTTGGTTGCCAAACTGAGAACGCTGGAAGTTTTGCGTTGGCGTATAACCCTGTGGCTGTTGCTGTGTAAACGTTGATGGTGGCATTTTCACAGTCAGCGGACTGGGAACTTTTTCGGTGTACCTCGGTGTCGCTCCCAACTTCTGCATCTCTGCCTTCTCAGCTTCCCAATGGTACGGACTGTTAGTTTTTCTCAGCATTCCAATTGGATTGTCGGGTATGACGATTTCGGGGCGCTCGCCGGCGGCCAGAGGCTTTGGAGCGTTTGGCACTTGTATGACTATAGGCGGAGGTGGCGGGGGTGCTGGCATCGTCGGTGGGGGTGGAGGAGGAGGGGCAGGCCCTCCCTGTGGGTGATAGTTGCCGTTACTAGCATGCTGTTGCTGTGCATACGCCTGCTCATGGTCTTCCAACGATCGCTGTCGCGCCATTCTTCTCGCCATGCTTGGGGTACGAATCTGCGACAGGTCGAGGCCACCAGGAGTATAAGTGAAAGGTTTCTTGTCTTTCGTCATCATGGCGTTCTGGATACACGCTGGTGGTTCCACGCTGCCCATTGGCTGAAAACATACATGTTTTTTATTGTAACACAAGCTTTTCTAGGACATTCCTTTGAGATATTTAATTAGATCAGCCCACATAAACTAAAGTGAAGATTTCGCGTTATTGCAAATTAAAACAAGCTATCAGAGGCATCGATATATAAGAAAAATAAAGAACACTCAGACATGGCGGTATGTTTTCCGTTAACATTGAATCTTAGCTAAAGTAACAAACAACTTTTTATCAGGAAAGACGTGAACATCTGCCCTGTGTCATAACTTTATGTTTCTCGCTGTGAAAAGTTAAAACTTACATTGACTAGAGTTTTTCCGTAGTTAGGGATTCTGCCGAGGTGTCCCACCGTAGGCGTGGGTCCATATCTGGAAGGCAGCCAATATTCGGGTTATTTTTACACGCTCTGACTGTCCACGCACCAACTTGGCCGCCCGATCCCGGAGCGCCAATTATTGACCTATTCCACTTATTTACTTCTGATACGGAAATCGTGCTTATAAATACAGAAAGGTATTCAGGTTGGGTTAAATATAATTGATGCATAATATTATTTATGCACTTCAACGAGCTTTCGTCACACGTTGCAATAAAATGTTCTTGAACATAATAATGATGACGAAAATAGAAGTTATTCAACATTGACGTCAAGGATTCGTGTGTAACACCGTTACTAAGAGCTTTAAAACCTACTTGTGTCGTTACAGCGTGATTTAGAAACGGCAAACTACCATTTGAACGTCCTTTAGCGCATTTGTAATCAGTGGCAGTAGTCAGTAATTTTTAACCGACTTCAAAAAATGGAGGAGGTTGGGAGAATTTTATTTTATAATGATGTCGGTATTTTGACTTCACATAATAATTATGAACGTGCTAAAGAAGCACAGGCTTAATTGGTAATATACCTATTTTATATCATGCTGTATAAGGGCCAAATATTCAAAGGATCCATATTTTTTAAAGTCTTTATCTTGCCTTAGTTACCAATAACTATAATACTGTTACTATTATTATACATTTGGCCGACTCGTAGCTTCTAACGCAAAATATCAAAGGATTATTGGAACTGTGGCTGTTCGTACCCCTCAGCACCTAAGCGTCTTTTACCTCTATTCCAATAATCTTTTAAACATTATGACTACGTTTTCATGTTCATGACAATTTTCTCACCCATTCGCAGACATCGTAGTATTTCCTTAGGTCTTCTTCAGGCACATGCAAACAGCTCTGGACCTTCGTACCTGGAATGAGATCACAGTATTGTAAACACGTGTTTGCCGAAGCCACCAGCTCGGCGTACACCATATGGTAGGTCGCCCAAGGTCGGCGGCTAGGTGAGGCGCTATTTGTGGAAAACTGGAACGTTTTTGCTTACGTATATGCAATGAGGATGAGGATGATGGAGTTTACAATTTTGTGGCAAAACAAACTGCATATAGAAGAGAGATAATTCATGTTTTATTATCAAAAGGTGTTGTTGCTATCGACTATAACGAACTTCGCCATCCATTTTTCGGTGCTGTGACTCTTGGGATTGTTCTTAGCTACAATAATGGTACAACTGATTTCAAGGCCAGCTATAAATTAGAGTAAGAGGTGGGGGGTATTCATACTTATCAAATATGAGTGTAACAAAAATAACGAAATTTGCTAAAAAAATATAGGGTATAAAAATAAATATATTAGGCACAGCCTGCCATCAATGCGAGGGAGATTAGGCCATGGTCCACCACGCTGGCCCAGTGCGGGTTGGCGGACTTCACGCGTCTTTCGAGGAGTTCTCTAAGACTATGTTTCTGTATCATTATCGGAATGTAAAATAGTATTCATGCAACTTTTTTATACACAAAAGTTTTTAATTAATCTCCGTCACAGCACAATAACACTTATAAATTCACTAGACCATACAACACTAAAGGGTTTAACTGGTTTCTGGTTATCACTGTCAATATCAAAGGTTTCCATGGTAATTTATAAATTAGAGATAACCGCCAAATAGTAAATTGATTAATTTGGCAACACCGCCGTGCCTCATTTCTCAGTACGTCAAGTGCGAGATTATATGTTAGCTAACTGTATAGTGTTGTGGGTGAGGCCATGTTCATATCCATTTTATTTCATCGCATTTCATTTCGTTTCTTTACGAAATGGACATGAAAATGGCCTCACCCACAAATCTATATACAGTTAGCTACTATGTATTTAGACACATTGCATGACAAATTGAACAGCGAACAGCGGAAATTATTTAAAACTTTCTTCTCCATACAATGTGTCTTAAACGTAGACTATGAAGTATACGGTTAGCTTACGAATAATCTTGCACTTGACGTTCAGATTATTCAATGAGTGTACAAATGTGTGTACGAAAGGGCTATTAGTATAATTAAAAAAATAAAACGCTAATCGTGTATAATTGTTGAACTGATTAGCTCAATAGGTAGTGACCCTGCTTGCTGTGCTGAGGGTCCAGCGTTCGAATCCTGGTAGGGACAGACCTCGTGTGATAAGCATGAATGTATGTACCCGAGTCATGGATGTTTAATATCTATATATATATATTATATACTGGGTTCGCCCCCGAAGCATTGTACGCTACCCATAATACAAGCGTTGCTTAGTGTGGGACCGTATAGTTGGTGTGTTCGTCTGACGATATTATTATTATATCATTAATTTGTATGCATAAGCATGATCGATTGTTATATTCGATATTTTACACATTATTCGTTCGACCTTATCCCGTCCAATGTTTGAGTCTAATTTCAAAAGACCATATTAATGTCACATAACTAAACATAGCAAATATTTGTCACGAGATATTTACGTACTAAAATATACAATATTAGTCATAAAGCATAAAACATTTGATGCCAGACATGGCATGTAATGGCGTGGCGCGCACTGGCAGTAGAAATTTGGCACTCGCGATAATTATAGCGCGTGGCTAGAAGCCAGGATTATTTTAGGTATAACTGCGCCTGCTCATACCTATCTGAGTAATAAATTGCCTCACTTCTGTTGATGGAAAGAGTTTTCTTTGGTCGGAATTTGTTGATTGATTTGTTGTTGGCGAGTTATAAACTATACAGATTATCGGGTACTGGCTGGTTTAATATGAGAAAAAAAATAACTTTATCAACCTTCTATCTTTGAACTTGTATTGATATATTTTTTAAGTTTTCGCCGGAAATTGTTGATTGATTTGTTGTTGGCGAGCTATAAACTATACAGATTATCAAGCTGGCTGGTTTAATTTAAGAAAAATAACTTTATCAGCGTTCTATATTTGGTCGTGTATTCATATATTTTAGATCTCCATACATCATTTATTTCAACGAATAACCCTAGTACTTTTTTCTGAAATAATTTGTGTTGGTAATTTCCTTTATTGGAAGATCTTTATATTCAAATACTGCTATGTTCATAGACTAAATCTATAAAGCTTTTGTACTTTAAATTTGCCATCTAATATCTGGGACTTAGACCTGCTCTCCTCGAAATATAATAATTGATAGCTGTAGCGTAGCTTAGTAGTGCTATGCGAAACTTAAGGCCGGTCGCGTAAGCAGGTACTCCTAATGTCATCTAGAAATCATGCTGTCACTGTTGATCTTATTTATAAAATCTGTGGTGAGGACGGGACGGAACAAATATCCATTCATTAAACATTCATATCCAATCTGAAAAAGTCACTAGCTTCAAGTGCGAGTCTACTGGACGGTATTCAAAACTGTCTAAATATGTAGACATGACATCCCAATGGCGACATAATGTTTTACGACCTATTTATTCGGTTCATAACTTTCATAGACTCGTATCACATGCAATAAACTCAGGGAAATTATATAGTTATACTTAATGTTTTCGTTTTCTATTGTTAGCTGTGAATTGGGGCGCGCGCGGGCGCAGGGCGGCAATCGCCGAGGAATTCGGGAAAAAATCTAAATCAGGGCACTGGACAATTTATGAAATACTTAAATTGTTGCAATGTTAAATATTGTCGACCTCGACACGTGTTACTTTATGCAAAATTTTACAGTCAATAATAATATATATACAATTATTATGAGCAGAAAATAAAGGTGTTACAGACGAGTCAAAATGGCCGCCAGTTAATCACAGGTGCACAAGCACCGGTGCCAAGTCCATCTACTTGTGAATATTTTATAGTTTCAGAAAAATAATATAAGCTCTATTTATTTTTTGTGTTTGGCAATAAAATATTTTGCAAATGCTAGACTCTCTTTTTTGTATAAGATTTTAAAAAGACATATCTACGCATATCATACATCTATGCCTTTTTTAAATTGTAATACTTTTTATATCTTGCAAAGTTTGATAACTAACTGTTTCGTATTAGTACTGGTTAATTACCATTTCGTTAATTGTTTTTTGTTGTTGCAACATTTTTGTACTCCTTACAATTTCTCGTCAGCGACAACACCGAACTACTTTTTTAAAGGAGAACAAATCCGATTCCCGCGCGCGACCCACACGCTTTTTCGTTCGTGTAAATAATGATGCAAGTTTTACATAGAAATAAAACTTGTATTATTTAGCAGAGACGATGCACAGCATCTGTGAGAGGGCGTTGTATACTTCCCGTTAGCTGTCAGCCAATCGCAGCTCGTATAAGGTCATCCAATCAGCGCTAACTTCCGGTAGTCACGTGGTCCCAGTGGCTCGGTCGCTAATGGCGGACGATTTTACCTCATAGTTCTCTCACCAGGAGACCTTGAATGGATGCTGTGCATCGTCTCTGCTAAATAATACAAGTTTTATTTCTATGTAAAACTTGCATCATTATTATGGCATGTGACGATGCACAGCATCTGTGAGAGACGTGTTTATAACTCCTGGTGACCACGACGACGCTATGTGAGAATATGATAAAATTTAGGTACTGAAAACAATAAAACCATAAGTAACATTGGTTAATTATTTATCAACCCCTGATTAGGTACCTACACTCTATATCAAAATCAGTTAGACGCTAAAAAGATTAACTACTAGTACAATATAACAGAAATATCACATTTTTAACTATTGATATTAATAATTTGTATAAAAATATCGACCTCGATCAAATTCTGATTAACGATACAGTTTCAATTCTGTGTCATACTGGTTCAAAATTATTTGAGAGATTACTCGTACTAGGCGAAGTCTGAGCTCTGCCTATTATTTGTTTACAATAGTATTTGGCAAAAGTATTTGGTCCACGCCAATTGCCACGAGAGAGAATGTCTTCAATAGGGAAATTTTCGTACCAATTCAACGAAGCTACTGCCGAGCGTACACTTCCCGGGGACGCAGAAATACCTGCATCCTTCAATAAACTTTTTACCCAATTACCTATAATAGTCCGCGACGCACTTTGCGTGGGACCTCGAACTGATACAAACAGGGAATCGTTACACTCGGCAGTACGTCTCTGCCTACCCAACTCTATAACCTTTCTTAACCATCCAACTGGACATATATTCTGGTTAGCATGGCAAGAAAGCTTCCAACCTGATTGCCTGTATGTAGCCGTATCCGTCTTTGATCCAAACACTGGGTACAAAAGAATGTGATCACCGCAATCAATGTAGCACTTTGGAGAGACTCTTAGAAGAGTAAGGTCATGCACACGTCGTCCAGATGCTAGTAATAAAAGACAAGCTAATCTACGCGACGCTTTGAATAAGGTAATATTATTATTCGGGGGATTCGTTTGCATCCAGGCAATCAGATCCCTTGGATCCCAAATAGGGGGTTTTTCTACTCTGGGAGTCTGAAGAGAGATAGCTTTAAGAATATGTTGTACTAAAAAATGAGAATTTAAATTCTCGTTACCCGTACGTCCAAAAGTTAGAACTACTGACTTATGCAACAGTATAGTAGGATAAGCCAAGCTATGCTCAATGAATAGGTATGCTAAAAATTTTGACAAACTAATACTATTTGGAATATTGGAGTCGAAGTTGTTGTTTTGGCACCATCTGACCCACCGAGACCATGCGGGTCTATAAGTCCTGAGCGTGGACTCCCTCCAACTAGATCTCAGTAGAGACTTTTCAGCCTCAGACCAACTACTTGTTATTTCGCTCCACCCGCTATCCTCCAAACGTAGAGTTCCATATCTTGAACTCGAGGAGGTGGAAGGCCCGTGCTCCGGTCTATTAGCACTCGGGCTAAGTTGTTGATTTTCATGGGTCTGCTGAGTGCCCGACGTCGAAGATCCGGTAGCCAGTAGGCTCTCTTCCACATTGGAGCCACCAGTAAGAAAACACCTTGCGCTGAATTCAGATGGTGGAGTACTCGAGGTAATAAGCTCGGAGGTGGAAACACCCACGCCAGCTGAAATACCCATTGACGGCTGAAGGCGTTGTAAAATTGGGCTGATAAGTCTGAGCAATCTTTGGTAACATATTTCGTCACAACCCTGGTGTCCTTGGTCGCAAAAAGGTCTATCTGTGGAACTCCAAACCTGTGGAAAACAATCTGGCGTGCTGGTTGCAGTAGATGCCACTCGGATGTCTGCTTGCCGCGGGAGAGCCTGTCCGCAATACCGTTGAACCTCCCTGGGAGATATTCTGCTGACATCGAGATACGCTCCCTGTCCAAAATACGCAAGAGTTGGTACGTCATGTGGAGTAAGGCCATAGATCGAGTTCCGCCTTCCTTTCGAATGTATGATATCACTGTGCGGTTGTCCGATTGCAGGCTCAGATGGCGATTGTGTAGACGGGACCGGAATTCTTTGACTGCCGCTATTATGGCAAACATTTCCTTTCGATTGCAGTGCCAATTCCGCTGGTCTGGTCTCCATCTCCCTGAAATTGAGAGGTCGTCTAACTGTGCCCCCCACCCGTAATCCGCAGCATCCGTGGTCATAAAATGGCAAATCAATTCCGGGTGCAAGCTGCTCCGAGCTAGACTTCCTAAGGTCGTGAGCCACCATTTTAGATCCCTTGTGACCGGTGGCGGGATTTCTACTGGTTTGCGTGGTGGAAGATGCATTAGAGTCCGCGAATGAAGCTGAAGCTGGCGGCAGTGAAGACGACCTCTTGGAATGACGAAGTTGGCAAAGTTGAGAGTTCCTAATATCACCTGTGCTTCTTTCAAGGAAATTTTGCCCCTTCGGATAGCTCTCTCCGAGAGCAATATAATTGACTGGGTTTTTCGTGGGGGCAGACATTTGAAGTTCTCTTTGGTGTTCCAGATTAATCCTAAGAATTCTATCTCTTGAGAAGGGTCGATGACAGACTTGTTGTAGTTCACTGTCCAACCTAACGTCTCGAGAACATTGATAGACAGTTTTACCTGAGCCTGAAGAAGACATCTCGACTGACATGCTACCAGAAAGTCGTCTAAGTAGACTACGACTCGCATACCTTTGGATCGTAGGTGCTGTGCCACCCAGTTGGTCAAGGCCGAAAAATTTTTGGGTGCACATGATAGCCCGAATGGCAGGCAGGTCACCTGCAGAATTTTTTGACCATAAATTAGCCTGAGAAACCGACGGTGGCTTTTTAAAACACTCACGTGAAAGTAAGCCGACGATAGGTCCAGTTTTACCATCCAGTCTCCGCTCTGTAAGAAATGGGGTATTTGAAAGTGAGAGATCAGCTTGAAAGGCTTCGGAACTATATAATGATTCAGGCGCTTCAGGTTGAATATGGGCCTTTTGGACCCATCGCTCTTGTTTGTTAGGAACATCGTCGAGAAGAAGCTCGGTCCGGCATCGCGATGATCCACAACTTCTAGAACGCCTTGATCTAATAATTCTTGTATCTGGCACTCCATCTCTGGTGATTTTGCAGTTTTGAACCGATGCAGGGCCTTTGCTGATGGATGGATAAGCGGAGGTTTGGAGGTAAATGGAAGACGCATTCCCGTGATCATTCCGAGAAGGGCCTCCGGAGCCCGAAGCATCTGCCACTGTCTCCGATACGCTCGGAGACAGCCCCCGTAAAACTGGTGTTGTTGCAAGTCATTTGTCATATCCCCTCTTATTTGGCTGACCTCCCTTTTTGTGGGGTTTCCTACTTTTATTTGATTGCTTAAAAGAGTTCGCATTGGTTTTGGCTTTTCTGAAGCTCGAATCGTTATCTTTACGAAAGGGCACATTACTTGGCGGTAATTCACGAAAACCTGGTTTATTAGGCTTTGTTGGTAATTTAGGCGTAATTTTATTTTGATCTCTCTCCGGCCCAAACCAAGGGCGAACCCATTTATCAATGCCACCTGTATTTTGAATATAAGCGCGCAATTGATTTTCATCGAATAAACAATTTGAACTTGGAGGAATCTTACGCAGACCCTCGCGGAGGTTCTTATTAAAAATTTCGCCCAGGATACGCTCCCGACGATTTTCGATATATTCAGCTCGTTTTCCGCAAACTAGCTGCATAATCTCCTCACTAATTTTGTGATATTTTGATGAGGGTAGAAAAGATTCGGAAATTTTATCGAAAATACTGGAAGCATTAAGCACAGCATTCGGAGAAGCTGTCCAGTCAATGAACTGTTGTAAGTTTTGATTAAGTAACTCGCGCTGCGAAATTAACGCATTACATAGGGCTGCGATCAATTTTTCTGAATTTGCCGCATAATCTTTACCTTTAATAAATTGTCTAAGTTCATCGTTAATCTCGAGTTCGACAAAGCCTGGCGCAGCATTATGAATCTTCAAAGCATCCGCGTAACGCACATCCTTCCACGACGACTCGCCGAACTTTTGTAACCCTTCCAGCCGCTTAACGTGCTCAGGATTAGCGCGAGGAATTTTAGGACCTTTAAGGGACGTATTAACGACGCTTAAACTCAAACGCGGTACTTCATTCATAAAATTATTCGCGGCGACCGTTGGACGATTCAAACAAAAGTCTAAAGGTATCGATACACTAGATCCCGGTACAGGTTCAGACACAGGTATCACTTCATTGTTCGGAATAATATTAGGTGCACACACGCTTTTCATCAAAATATTAGTTAGCGCGGTCACTTGGTTAACGAGTTTTACAATATCTGAAGACTCACCGCGTTTCCGCCGTTTTACCTCAGAATCCGAAGAGCTAGACTCGGATGAACTTGAAGCGCTAGGTGCAAGCCGCTTACGGCCCGATGTAGACATCGAGTTGTTGTCTACCCCCGCTTCTTGTTCAGAATCGTTATTATTCAATAACGCACCATTAATATGATTATCACTCATATTTAACGATATTAATAACCACTTATAGCAGTATATACTTAAGTATGTACCTTAGTATAAATATATTAACTAATTAAGTACAGTTTCTAAATTTAAGATGTTGCTTAGTCGGGAAATAACGACGCTATGGGGTAAAATCGTCCGCCATTAGCGACCGAGCCACTGGGACCACGTGACTACCGGAAGTTAGCGCTGATTGGATGACCTTATACGAGCTGCGATTGGCTGACAGCTAACGGGAAGTATACAACGCCCTCTCACAGATGCTGTGCATCGTCACATGCCATAATAATTATTGAATTTACGTTAGATTTCGCAACTCCCTGCTATCTATTTATTCGTATTTTTGAGCCCTCTCCATTCCCTCGTATTTATTTATGTTTGTGTGTGTATTCGCCCCCAAAATCTCCCTTTAGAGTCATCCCCGGCTAGGAAAGTGTGGTGCGGTGATATCCTGGAGTGCTGCTACTACCCCGAGTCAGTAAGTACCTCTTTTCCCTTGAAACCTCCTCCCATTGAGGAAAATAGAAGGTGAAGCTTCATGTAATAAGAATGCCAGCATCGTTAGGGTAACTCAAAAAACCCGCCCCCAATCGCAGTATTTACAACATTGCGCACCCTTTGAAGTTGTCAGGGTGGACACAATCTCGAAACTTTACATGGTCCTTCGTCCCAGGATCATTCTTATTTCATTGAAAAATCCTTCTATTTTCGTTAATTTCGTTCGGCAGAAACGCATTTTGTTTTCCCTCCAATATACCCACATGTTGAGAAAAAAAATGTTTGCTTAAATTTGTACCCTATTGCATCATCCTCGTATTGTTTTCCCGTAATATTTGCATAAAACCCGATTTATGTAAATGTAATTTGTATTTAATTTCATTTTGATATAAAATTCGAAATTCAAATTCTATCGTCAACTTATGACGACTACGCGGTCACAAGCGAAAACAATGGCGGACGAATTATTACGTTCGAAATTTAAATTTTGTAATTTATGTAATTCTCTCGATAGTTTAATTGAAATTAAAAATCCTCTTCCATCCGATCTATTTCGTATTCAATGTGAATTAGATAGATATAATGAAGTCGAGTCATTATATTATGATATCTTAACGCAAGTCGCACAGCCCGCGACCGGTGTTACACTGCCCATCTCCGAAAATGATTTGTGTACATTATTTAAAAGATACGAAAATAATTACTATAATTTAAAACAAAAACACGGTGCTCAGCCCTCCTCCTCGGCTAAACCTAAGAAAGATAATAGTTTTGATGATGGTTTGAAACTTCCTCGTATTTCCCTGCCTACTTTCTCAGGCGATGACGTCACACAGTGGACAGGATTCTTAGAATTATTTTCATCTCTTGTAATAAATAATGATAATTTAAGTGATGTCCAACGATTGCATTTTTTACGCTCATCTCTGAGCGGAGAAGCAGCGAAAGTTATTCAACACTTGCCCCTATCTTCGGCTAATTTCCTCGTCGCTTGGAAATTACTTGAAGAACGCTTCGATAATAAAAGACACATAGCTACTATGCACTATAGGCACATAGCTAACGCTTCCGTCAATAATACTTCGTTGAATTCCCTTATCACGTTCCTGGACACTATTGTGGATAATATAAACGCGCTAAACGCATTAGATTTCCCTACAGATGAGTGGTCATTTTTATTGCTTAACATTGTTTTAGATAAATTGGATTCCGAATCCCGTCGGCAATTTGAACTAAATAATGATAATCAAATCCCTACGTTCGATGAACTGATAACGTTTCTACGCAAACGTTGCAATGCGCTCCAGGCCGCCGCTCCAAGTACTGTTGCACTCGCGCCATCTCACTCGAACTCCCAGCTGTCAGTGAGACCTCTCGCTCACACGGTAGCTAAGCGCTCTCCGGTGCACGCCAAACCCCGGCAACAAGTAACTTTGTACGTTACCAACTCTGCGCGCCCTTGTGTTTTATGTAAAGCAACCCACGTTTTATCTAAATGTCCGAAATTTTATAAATTAACACCGAATGAAAGATTGCATACGGTTAAAGAATTAAAATGTTGTATTAATTGTTTAGCTACAGATCACTATTTGAGAGACTGTAAATCGACTTTCTCTTGTAAAACCTGTTCTTCTAAAAAACATCATTCGATGTTGCATTTTGATCGTTCTCCCGCTAGTAGTACAGCACCCCAGGACACGTCTCCGTCGCCTCCCGCGCCGATGAGTGACGGTTCGAATGCTGATAGCACCTCCTCGAACGCCACGTATGGTTCCGCAGCTACGCAGATCAGCTGTTATGCTACTTCGCTACAGAATATCGATTCACAAATCTTATTGTCGACAGTTTTATTGAAAGTTCGCGACTCTCGTGGTCAGTTACACGACGCTCGAGCGTTAATTGACACGGGCAGTCAGTATAGCTTTATAACAATCGATTTAGCGAAAACTTTAAATTTGCCCAGGCGTAAATTAAGTACTACAGTACACGGTATCTCCGGTGTCGCGCTTCAACTCGAAGGCGGTGTCGTCGATCTCGATGTATCCTCGTACTCAGGTACACACAGATTACGGATGCAAGCTCAATGTATTCCAAATATCACAGGCAACATTCCCGCCGAACCTCTCCCAATTTCGTTATGGCCTCACGTGGGCAAACTCACGCTCGCTGATCCCACGTTTGGTATCCCGTCTCCCGTTTCCATGTTGTTAGGTGCCGATGTCTATCGTGACATTATTCTCGGTGGCCTAATAATCGGACCTCCCGGCACACCCGTCGCTCTCGAAACCATTTTCGGTTTGTCACTCATGGGTCACACTTTCGTGCACCGCAGGCGCTCGGTCTGTGTGAGTAACCTCGCTCGCCGGGACTGTTACTCATTCCATGTTAATATTGATACAAGTCTCGACAATATCGTACAAAATTTTTGGTCTTGCGAAGAGCCTCCATCCCGCGAAGTTCTTAGCGCTGACGATAAAATATGCGAAAAAATGTTTTGTGAGACAGTTTCCCGCGACGAACATGGTCGATATGTCGTCTCACTTCCTTTTAAGGAATTCCCACCCGACTTAGGCGATTCCCGCGCAGTCGCACTTAAACGTTTCGAATCCCTCGAACGTAAGTTTAATCACGATCCCTTATATCGTGAAGCATACAATACATTTATGTCGGACTATCTCCAGAACGGCTACATGTATCCCGCTCCCGAGAACTCAACTCAGGGTTACTACCTGCCACATCACGCCGTGATAAGAGAGAGTAGTAGTACAACTCGTCTCCGAGTCGTTTTCGACGCGTCTTGTCGCAGTAGTAACGGTAAGTCATTAAATGACACCCTGTTTTCAGGTCCAAAACTACACAAAGAAATATTCGATGTTTTATCTCTTTATCGTTTGAATGAGGTAGCCCTAGTCGCTGATATTAAACAAATGTTTTTAAATATTAACTTGAAACCCGAACACCAAGTTTATCAAAAAATATTGTTTCGGTTTAATACCAACGAGCCCATTCGTGACTATATTTTAACTACTGTGACATTCGGTCTCACTAGCTCCCCGTATCTCGCTATTCGTACGCTCAATGAATTAGCTCACACCTATTCGGATCGCTATAGTAACGCCTCCCGTGCGCTACTCGAAACTACGTTCGTCGATGACGTCACTTGCGGTGCCCGCGACGTAGACTCAGCTCGCGCGCTCGTGACAGAACTTAACACTCTGCTCGCGGCAGGCGGCTTCACGCTGCGCAAATGGTGTAGCAATCGGCCAGAGTGTTTGGACGGTATTCCTGCTGACCACAAGTTAAGCCTTGACGAGACGTTTTCTCCCGATAATACTTCATTTTTAAAAGTATTAGGTTTGCAATGGTGTCCTCGTAAAGATTCATTTTCGTACAAAATCAAAAATACTGAACTCGTTCCTACTAAACGCGGTATTCTCTCCGACTTAGCTCGCGTTTTCGACCCCTTAGGTTTTCTCACTCCCGTAGTATTCGCCGCGAAGTTAATTATTCAAAACATGTGGACTCGACAGATAGCATGGGACGATCCGATCCCAGAAGATTTGTTATCTGATTGGCTCGCAATTAAGAAAAACTTACACTTGCTAGATCAAGTTTCGATTCCCCGTTTTATAAACAGTAGTAGCGATTCGTATATCGAAATTCACGGTTTTTCAGACGCATCTCAAGTCGGATATGGCGCTGTTATATATTTTCGTGTTGTGAGTTCTACTTCCATAACTGTTTATTTAATTTGTGCTAAGTCACGTGTCGCTCCTCTCAAAACTGTTACCCTTCCTCGACTCGAACTTAGTGCCGCGGTTTTACTCGCGGAATTAATTGCTCACGTCAAAAATCTTTTTTCGACAAAAATTCCGATACATTCGTATTCATGCTGGTCTGACTCCCAGATCGCGCTGCACTGGATAAAGTCGACATCCAGTAACTGGAAGGTATTCGTTTCCAATCGTGTTAGTTGTATTCAAGAAAATACAAGCCCTGATCGCTGGTTCCACGTCCGCTCTCAGGATAACCCGGCCGATCTCGCTAGTCGCGGTCTCGCTCCCGCCGATCTAGTTTCGCATTCGCTTTGGTGGCAAGGACCACGCTTCCTACACGTTCCTGATGATCAGTGGCCGTCGCAACCCGCCGACTTGTCCACCGTCAATGACCAGAAATGTAGTCCAGTATTACTCGTACAGGATTCCCCTCCGAATATTATTTTAGATTTAAATTCGAAGTTTTCTCAACTTAAAAAATTGTTGCGTGTACTTGCATATGTTTTTCGTTTCACTTATCCGTCGCTTCGCACTCTGTGTAAAACTTCATTCACAACTCGTGAATTGAATAACGTTCTCAAGTCGTGTATTAAAGAAACGCAAGCTCGATATTTCGCTAAAGATATTTCTTTAATAAAAAATAATGAGTTGCCCTCAAACTCACTTCGTAAATTGTCTCCGTACCTAGACGATGAAGGTATAATTCGTGTAGGTGGACGCCTACAATCGTCCGAATTGGTTTATGAAAATAAACATCCGATTATTTTGCCCGCTAATGCTCCACTCACTTTGCTTATCGTTCGTGATTATCACGTTACTTTTGGACATCCCGGCTCCAACGCATTACTTGCGACTATCCAAAAATATTATTGGATTTTATCCGCTCGACGTGTCGTCCGTACCGTCAGCTTTCGTTGTGCCGATTGTTATAGACTTCGACCTAGGCTCATGCAGCCAGTCATGGGCCAGTTACCGGCCCCACGGATACAACAAGTTAAGCCTTTCGCGAAGACAGGTGTGGACTATTGTGGTCCATTCTTAGTTAAATCGTCACGTCTACGCAAAGCGCCCGCAATCAAATGCTACATAGCGGTTTTCGTGTGCATGAGCACAAAAGCATGTCATCTCGAGCTCGTTAGTGAGATGACAACGGCCGCGTTTATAGCTGCCCTACAGCGTTTTATTTCGCGACGTGGTAGGTGCTCAGATATTTTCTGTGACCAAGGTAGAAACTTTATCGGTTGTAACAACGAACTTCGTCGTATTGTGAAATCGCACGCGCATGATTGCGCTACGAATGATTTTTGTGTAACACAAAACATTCAATTTCATTTTAATCCTCCATTCGCCAGCCATTTTGGCGGATTGTGGGAAAATCTGGTAAAGCAAGTGAAAACTCATCTGTATCGCATTATAGGATCCCATTTGTTAACATTCGAAGAATTTTATACTGTTCTCACTCGTGTCGAGGCGTGTCTCAATTCGCGACCGCTGCACCCTCTCAGTTCAAACCCGAACGATTTTACTGCGCTTACTCCCGCACACTTCCTCACTATGGAGCCTTTGACTTCTCTTCCCGAGCCCGCCCTGGGTGATGTACACATGTCATCGCTCAAACGATGGAACTTAATCCAAGCCATCCATCAAACGTTTTGGCGCCGTTGGCACCGTGAATATTTACATACGCTTCAAACTCGCGCTAAATGGCATCTGCCCATGAAAAACGTAGAAGTCGGTTCTCTCGTGTTACTCAAGGAGGAGGACTCAGCCCCGCTGTACTGGCCCAAAGGTCGCGTCGTGTCAGCCACTCCCGGTCCCGACGGTATAGTTCGCGTGGTAGAGGTGCGTACAGCTAACGGGGTCTATAAACGACCAGTAGTTAAACTAGCTCCTTTACCTTATGTAGAGGACTAATTGTTTTCACTCGTTTTCGCGTATTAGTTTTAGTTTATTTCCGCTCCTATTCCCATCCTCTCCTATTGTTTGTGTTTCTGCTGATCACGGTGGTTTCAGGGGCGGGGGTATGTTTCGTATTAGTACTGGTTAATTACCATTTCGTTAATTGTTTTTTGTTGTTGCAACATTTTTGTACTCCTTACAATTTCTCGTCAGCGACAACACCGAACTACTTTTTTAAAGGAGAACAAATCCGATTCCCGCGCGCGACCCACACGCTTTTTCGTTCGTGTAAATAATTATTGAATTTACGTTAGATTTCGCAACTCCCTGCTATCTATTTATTCGTATTTTTGAGCCCTCTCCATTCCCTCGTATTTATTTATGTTTGTGTGTGTATTCGCCCCCAAAATCTCCCTTTAGAGTCATCCCCGGCTAGGAAAGTGTGGTGCGGTGATATCCTGGAGTGCTGCTACTACCCCGAGTCAGTAAGTACCTCTTTTCCCTTGAAACCTCCTCCCATTGAGGAAAATAGAAGGTGAAGCTTCATGTAATAAGAATGCCAGCATCGTTAGGGTAACTCAAAAAACCCGCCCCCAATCGCAGTATTTACAACATTGCGCACCCTTTGAAGTTGTCAGGGTGGACACAATCTCGAAACTTTACACTAACGGTTCCGTGCAAAAAGATAAGGTATCTATCAGAAGGACGGAAAGTTCAGAATGTGTTTTCGAATACAAATCTTTAATTGTTGCCTAATTTTAATCAGAATCATTTAGCATGTAATCGTAAATCAGTCGCACACTTTTAACACGTAAGTACTCTCAATCTTGACATAGCTAATTGACCAAAATAATTACTGTTGAATAAACTGGGCCAATGTCCAACTACTAAGTAACTACGTAATTAATAAAATACGTTTTAAAAACCATGTTATGTTTTCCAGAACTTGGGGTTCTGCAACATTTTCCATCACAACAATAAAGGAATGTTTACACCTAAACAAATAATATTGTCAGTGACCCATCTATTAAAAGTTCATGCATCAGATAGATACTAAATACACATTTTCACACTTCAATAAATGAAGAACGAGTGGATTTCATTCTCTTTCTGATGACCTTGGAAATATTAATATTCTCATTGTAATAAGTTTTCTTTTATCTATACCAGGGATTCCCAAAGTTGTTGACATAAACGAGTATTGATATTGGGGGTCGACGAGTTCTAAAAATCGGCCCCTATTAATTAATTAACACATGTTGTTATTTGAAACTTTCAAGATACTGTATAAGTTGTGGTACGTGAACCAACTTGTTATAAGAATGACTATTATTTTAGAAGGAAGTATCATTGTTGTACTTTTAGAAAACTCAAGTCGATAAGCGTGCACAAGCTCATACAAGATGAAATTAATATTTTGTTATGAATAAGAAAAAAGGTAGAGCTTTTTAAAGTAATCTGACTATGGGGGTCTGAGGTATCAGCTCATGTTGGAACGTGTACCAACTTGTTATACGAATGACTAATATTTTAGTAGCAAGTATCATTGTTGTACATGTATTTTAAAAAATTCAACAAGTCGATAAGCATGCACAAGTTCGTACACGATGAAATGATTATTCTATAATTATTTTGTATCGATTGTAAAAAAAATAATAGAGATAGGATTTTTCATGTAATTTGGGTGAATGATGACCTATCGGCAGTGTTACCAGATTGGGTATTTTTTTTCGCAATTCTGGGTAAATTTTTGGCTCTGGAGAAATTTTGGAGAAATGAAATTCTTGGAGAACAATTTGGAGAAAAAAAGGTCATTCTGCTGCTTCAGTTTGGAAATTAGAACAGTATTTTAAGGAAAAAAATAAGAAAAAAGCAAAACCTAAGCCGATATTATTAACTTTTTGCCTTTGGGTAAAGCTCAAGCAAATTGTATCATTTTGGAGAAAAATTATTTCAAATTTGGGTAGAAATAGAAATTCACATCTGGCAACACTGCCTTTCGGTACACCTGATTACCTATCGGTACGGGATATATATCGATTCCCATTCTCGGACGGTTTGATGTGTTTGTGTTCCAGCATCCGTCGGTGCTATAACTATGCTCAGCTTGGTTACGCTCGCCCATTACGGCACCTGACATGTACCTAATGTACACGTGCGTAGTACTGTACTTATACAAAACTCGGCTAAGTAATATGAAATATTTTTTAAACAAAAGAAGTATTAAATATACCAAGGGCCCTGGGGTGAAAATTATAGACTTTTTGAGATTGATATAATATCATAATTTAATTTCAATACTCAGAACACTTTTCAAAACAAACGATGTCAAGGAGGCGCCGTAGAGAAGGGAGAAAAAACCATAGATAACATTATGTGTCGAGATTTTTTTCATGATATGATTGAAACCGTGTTGTACAGAATGAAACGATTTATACATTAAAACATGACATGTCCCCCAAATCGTGTATCAACAAAGGTGTTAAATTCTCTTTACTTTGTTTAGTTTGGAGGTATACAGTCAAAATGAAGTCAGCGCAACATGGTTGCAAGAAAACAACTCAGAGATTGAACTGTCTATGATTAAATAAAGAAAAAATGGTTTCCTAATTAAACACAGGAATGGGTGTAGGGAACCTGTCGGCTGAGACGTATACCTTATTTTTCCTTACTTTGGATTCGTAAACAATCTTGCTAGATCTCTTTGTATATATTTTTTTAAATACCTGTTTAGAAAATATAATGAGTAGTACCCCACACGCAAATAGGTTCAATAATATTAATAAATACGTAAAATCGTAGTTAAAACATCTTTAAATAATGTTGAATGAGTAATTAAATTAAAAAGACGTGGCCAGATTATTCACTAAATCTGAGAAGTAGACAAAAATAAGGGTTTAGGGTTACAGACTACACTCAGGCAAAGGTCGGTAGCGTGCGTTGGGAAATCCTATTTAGATAACCCCAACATAATAATTTAGGAATTTGGAATGACCTGGAAAAGACAGTAGGAATAGAACACAATTTTTGGAAAAGTATCTTCCTCAAGTACTTATTTGCTGATATAAATAAATAAATATGTTTTACGTCGGTAAGCGCATAGTTTGAGAACGCGGCAGATTTGGTCTGTGTCATGGTCCGAATAAGGTTTGTAGGATTTTTTTTAAACTCTCCACAAAATTTGCAAATTCGGGACAGTACAACTTCTATCGGCTCGGGTAATATTTTCGTTGGCAGTTGTAGGTATGTATGTACTTAGGGTGTGTGTGTGCTTTTGTTGGATGACGAGCTTGGCATTAAAATTATTCATCAAGCTCACGCGATGATGCTTTTGCATGAGGTAACGGTCCACAAGTACATTATATACAATATACCTATTACATATTATTTTGTCCCGTCTCTAAGAAACATACACATATTGGTTTATAGTTTATGGTATAAGCACTAAACTTTTTATGTGTTATTAGGTTTATCAGATATTAAAGTATATCCAATCGTTTGTGTGCGACCCTATAAACATCTCTCTTGGGATTATTAGGTTATGAATTATATTTTTATTAGATGTGTAATGTATACCTAATATCCATTACGTCTGTCGGTCAATATAATATGTTAATGAGCGAGAGAAAATTGGATAAAAAAATACAGCAACAACAACTTATACAGTATCTTGAAAGTTTCAAATAAGAACTTGTGTTAGTTAATAGGGGTCGATTTTATGAGTAATAAGACAGTAGGTATTACTGCCTTATTACTATAGCTTCATTTGTTGTGTAGTTCAAATAAAACATCTCGTAAGGAACACTCGTAAATACCCAATACCCCTAGGTAACTAATCAAACGAAATGTTACCAATATATAGATACTTAGGTAACATCAAAACCTAATGACTGAAAATCTCAAAATGGCTGGGGCATTGTTAACATTATAATATAAAAATGACCCTGGCTCGCACCTTAGAGATTTTCGAATTTTATGTGACAAAATCTCATTTCCAATCATGACTACTACTTGCGGTACCAGAACAGAAGCCAGCACGTCTTTCGAAATTCGTGTGAAGTTCACCAACCCCTAAATGCCAGGGTGGAAGGTGTAATATCTCTCGACTCCCTCTCGAATTGGGCAAAAACCAAATACCATCACTGCAGTGCGAAAGCTCTGTAGCGCACCTCTGCCTACTCTTACGGAGTTTACAGATGTGACGCCGTTAATAAAGATCGTGCTAAGTTATATAGCTAGTGGACAATAGCAGTATGTTCCACAAATTGTGGGTAACATTTATCACCTATTGTATTGGTATATGGGTGGTCGGTTATAGAGATCTCTACAATACTGTTCACTTTACATTATTTTAGCAAAACTATACTCTAATAGTCGTAGTAAAAGGGTCCCAATTCGAAATACCTACGTCAGTTCTCATATTTTTTACATTTATTGAATACATAACGTTTCCGTTAGTCAAAACATCTAACATTAGGTCGTTTAAATATTTCTTAAAATACACGTTTCTAAGAATTTCTCAAGGAAAAACGCAATCATCGCTCGAATTAACTCCGACTTCTCCGCCACGGATATTTATGTTGCAGGAATCATAAAATAAACGGTTTTTTCTACGCTTTACGATCACTTGACGAGCATTTATTGCTCAAATCACGAACTTAATATTACCTCAGAGTAAGCAATAAATACAATTTATAAAATCTTAAATTTGACTCACCTAAAATTGACACGCGCTAAAATAATCCAATCAGCAATCGATCTGCACAGAACACAAATTATTCCAAATTCGGTTTTGAATTTCGAAGGGTAGGGTTGTAACGTGCGTGCGGTTGTGTTCGTAAACACGGACGCGCGCAGCGGCGGGTTCGTTCGTTCGGATGCGCTGCCTGGCCGAGCAGTCCGCGCCTACTCGAACCGCGGCGCGGGACGCGACTCGGGGAATGGTAGGGATGTTATTTGGGAGTGTCGATATAATTTTATTGTTTTAAAAGCTTACTTATACAAGTAGTTTAGTTAGCCTCTCGAACTAACTTACGCATTTAGCCAACAATCATGCCATGACTTTTTAATTTAATTTGTCAGTCAAAATTATTAAAAGATGTTTTAATTACAGTTTTACATATTAAATAACATTTTTTAACCTATATTTTCCAAACAGGTACTTTAAAAATATAATTAAAGAGATCTACCATGATTGTTTACTTTATCCGTAAAGTAAGGAAAAATAAGGTACATATATATTGTAATACTTTAATCTAACGGACTATAAAATGAAGAACCCAACTTCCGCTTAGTTAAGACTGTTGTGAATGCGTTGGATTTTAAATGTTTTCACCGTCAGCAAAATTACACCAAAGTGGTTTTATTACACGATAGTGAATACAGTTTATCGACAATTTCATTACAGCCAACCAAGCACAACACTAACTTCAAAGTTTTATTTCGGCCTTACAGCCACCGCCGCCCGCACTGATCAATGTTTTCGCACCAATTAGTTTAATCACTCATACGGTTTAATGAGTAAATATTTATTTAAATTATCTTCGGGATAGGTAATGACGTCATTAGATTCTAATCCCTTGTATCCTACAGAGCGAGATCCCAAAGAGCCTCAAATAACTTATAGCAGGTAAGTCGTACATAGCCTCCAACTTTCAACTTCAATTTTAATTTAGACTATAACTTCTAATGACTAACTTTATATGTTAATGATAATGATTATGTACATTCAGTGTTAGCCAAGCTGTCTACTAATCATTGTCTGTCTATTTCTACATCATGAATAATATGTTTACTGAATCGTTCTGAATATATCCCGAGTAGTCACATGTTTTCATGTAGGTAGATAAAGGTAGCGAGTATAATTATAATGTCTTTCTTCTTTCTCTACGAAATGAGATGCGATGAAATAAAATAAAAGGGATATGAATATGGCCTCACCCACAACATAGCGGGTATTTTGTCAATGTCAAGTAATAGCAATAACACATTCAATAAATACACATTATAAATAAAATACTGGATGTGACATGATGATATGAAAATGGCGTGTTCCCAATTATAATGTCACAATGTTTCTAGTAAAAGTAAAGTATTTTTCATGAAAAAATGTTAAAGACGCGATCTCCTTGGAAGCTATTTTTTTCTTTTTTGTAAACTTGTAAACCTTTGTTTTACAACTTGTCAATTTATCGCCTTTATGTCCGCACGTGATTTTTTTCCTTTAATATAATTTTCTTAATGTTATTCATCTCTCCTGCAATTTTATTTTCACCCCGGCGTGTGGCGGACCTGCGGCCACCGCTTACAAAAAGTATTATTTGTGGTATCATTAAAAAAAATTGAGCAGCAGAATGCAGATGGAGTAGAATGGTAAAAAAAAATGACTGAAAACGACATTTCAATACTAATCCAGTATCTCCGAAAATACTTTTAATTTCGTCATTAACATACAGCAATCAAGTCGTGACTCAGTGTAACCGCAAAAGCCTTCGATTAAAGATTATGTTTATTTATAAAAATCGGAAATGCCGCGCGCCGTAACCAACGGTTCGCTCGTGACTCATAGATCTGTAGGTGATCTATTTGTGATCTTGAACAAGGTTTTGTGACAAGGCCAAGGGTCCCAAGGGCTCGTGTGCGCATACGTCACAAAGGTATCAGTTTTATGTTTTACAAGGTCAATTGTAAATTTCTCGCTATGAATTGTCTTCCTGCAAAATGGGAACGGGTTGTTGACCAAATCTTTATAGTAAAGCTTAGCTTAGATTGTATACCTATTGTACTTGTAGATTAAGTCATGTCAACAACGATCTATCAAAGCTATAGGTTCAAATGTAATCTAGCTTTGGCCTAATTGAACGTTCATTTATAGCTTTTCATCTGTTGCGCTTTATAGTCTAGCCCTCAAATTTATAGAAACTTGTAATGGAGTATAAAGCCTTTATAACGCCCTTATTCCTCTGAAAAGTTCGCTATAATGCCATTATAATCCATTTTAACTGTCTATAAATTTGGGGGTAAGATATTTGCACAGTATTAGGAAGTCGGATTATCTGTTTAATTTCTAAACTTTATTGTAGTTAATCTCGCGATATAGGCGATAGGAATCGTACAAAAAACATTATAGTGCTTAAATTTGACGTCAGTTGGAAAATTTTGCAGGAAATCGCTGTTAAAACTGTAGAGCAAGCTGGTCATAAAGTGAAATACATGTAAACAGGCCCGGCCTCGACTGCTAAAAATATAACTAATATTTCGGATTCTCACCACAGCGCTCTGTTCTGCAGACATATATACATATTCAAACTTTGCTTCAGTGTGTGTGTACATATGTATAAAAGCATTTTTTGTATGGCACCAATTATTTATAATAAGCTACAGATGGAATGGAGGGAACTAAAAAGAAATTTATTTAATTTAAAAAAACTTTTAGTAAACGATTCTTACTATAGTATATATCAAAATTTTTAAAAGATGCATTTTAGTATACCTGCAATGTTATTAATTCAATAAACTAAATTAGAGTGATAAGAACTTAATTGAAATAATATATTTGTACGCTGCAAAAGCTAAATAACACATAATAACAACTGTCCATCTTGCATATACTATATAAACTATACTTTACTAAATACTATATCTCTACCGAAACAATATCGAAGCTATCGTTCGAAGCTAGGTAAATTCCGATCATACCACTAAGGACATAACGTTTCTCCTCTCTATCGCACTGAGAGCATGGACAGTCGAAAAAATGCGAGGGCCAGAGTCGACCACTCGCTGGTCACACACGAAAATAACCACTAAAATAAACACAGCTTATACGTGAAAACAAGGCGTAGTGTCTTGCGCTCACAGGGTCGCCATCAATTAAGATTTTCCGGGATAATTTCGGTATACCCAGATAGCGGTGACGCGACAATCTCGACGCTTATTTATAAAAGAACGTGATGAGTAGAGGGAGGAGGAAAAGATAGCGGACACATTTTCCTAGTGCCAAAAGCTTAAAAAAAAGTAAGCTTGTTTTGGGCCCACATACCTAGTATCGCTGAAATGCACAGCAATAAATACATCTTTATATGTCCCTTCGGGTACCTGTTATCGTTCTGTTCATTTGTGTATATTCACAGAACTAAAACAACCATCATGCCGTTATTCCCCTAAGAGGTAGGCAGAGCTGCTGTTGTAAGTATACTTAACCAGATTTCGTTCATAGTACTTTCACAGCGTAAACAGTACGTATATTGCCGTGTACGTAGCGGGACTATGAATGGAACCGAGGACCTTATATCCGACGAGCCGCACTTTCAGCCGAATCGAACATCCTGTCTAGAGAAGGCACTTCTAAAGCCATGATAGTTTTTTTAATGGGTCCTGAATCTTTAGACGTCCTATTTTCCTAACATTTTACATAGCCACCGTAAGTCTCCTAGTTGCAAAACAACACTGTGTGTCCGTGCGTGTGCAGTTGGAAAGCCGCCGCGTCGCTCTCGCTCGGCTTGGAATGGTGCCGATCGGCAGGAGTGAGTCGTGGAGTATTTATAGTGGAGTGACCAACGACGAGGTGAGGTGGATACGATAAGACTATAGCGATTGAACATATACTGATGATATTTATTTTTATGAACTATCCGCTTTTTGTGAAGTTGTCGCTAAACTATTAGAACTCAAATGCTGTCGCTCTGATGAAGTTTCTTCTTCCTTTACGAAATGAACTGCAATGAAGTATGTGTCCCAAACATCGCCCAAATTTAATTCGTGGGTTTTAATTTTACATAAAAGTACCAACTTGGCAGAGGCAGTATGAGAACCTTAGCAGTAGTTTTTGTGTTAGTCTGTCCAATCGTGCATCGCGGAAGAAATGCTAGAAGGATTTTCATAAAATGTAGCATGGTCATAGCTCAACTGAGGTCAGCAGTTAAGACACTTTTATCATGGTAAATGGATGGGCTACCCCGGCTAGCCAAATAACTGTATCTCAAACAAACTTAATAATCGAAGTACCTATTGTGCTAGCGTTAGATACTTAGAATAGGCATAATCAGCCTTTGTGTATGAAACTATCTAATAAGAACATTTTATGTTCATAGCAAATAACTCTACACCGTAGTCGCTATCGCTTTAAAATTAAAAATATTATTTCAAACGACAATCAAGTTTAAAATATATTAAGCGAATCATGGCAACTTCTCACTGACGAATCGCCTTTCATAATTAGCTCGAGACTCATTAAATATTTATGTATGTCTGGGACGCCAACAATTGCAATAGGTGCCATTACCCCCCCCCCCCCCCGTGATTCACGACTAGTACGACGAGTATATTTACCCCCCCTATACGTAAAGCACCGAAATGAAAAGGCTCGTCAAATTTAATTTACTCAATTCCAAGTTCTTTGATTTGCATGTATATGACTATTTGTTTCTGATGATTTAAACTTATAATACCGGTGTCTGTCAATGTCACCAATGTTTTTAAGAATATTTTATAATTGAGTCACACATTTTATTTCGTTGTATTTCATAAAGAACGAAAAAGAAGGATGGTGTAAGCAAAAGGGCAAAGCGAGCAAAACCTTTATTCCATACATTCTATAGTAAACGCGTAGCAATTAATTAATAGTTGGCAGCACTGTTTCTTGCACTGGAATGTTGGCATTTCGGATCTTGCACCCTTGCAAGCAAAACTCGACTTTGAGGTGACAAACCTTTTCATTCCGCGACTGTACTTACTTATCTTACTTACGTGGGTATTACCACTAAGTCCAAAACTTTTATCTGGAACTCTCGGATCTATTCCAGCGTAAATAAATTCCCACACCCGAGCCTGACCTTCTGAGAATTCCGTTTGATAACATTCACAAAAGAACACTTATCTCGCGCTGAAATAGCAGGTGTTAAAATAAAACCATTATTAGAGGAATAACCTTTATATTCATTTGTTTCATAGTTGCATTCCTAACGATGCGCTTAAAGGCTATGCTACACCTGTGCGGTCTTATCCCTCGTTGGTTAAACAAACATTTGAATGTGAAAAACAACAGAGTAATGTCAAAAGTACATGGCATTTGCCTAATATTAGAATCCACAATATTACTTTAAAATTGCGAGGACATTGTTTATGCAGCAATGACAATTACACTATTAGAGATTTATAAGGTTAAGTGAGGCTCATAGAGTTGCATTTTAATTCACTTGTATCGCGAAGTATATACATAAATTAAGTTTGATTTAGTCTGATGGGTGATGAACAAAATGCGCATTTATGACTTATGTCATAGGTATCAGAATGTACTGCCGAATCTTAAGTTTTAAACGATTTAATCCTGGTTAATATTATCGCGAATAACGAACGCATTTTATTTTAAGTGAAAAAATATAATCACTTGTTACATAGGAGCACAATCTTATGTCACCGACATAGTTACTTAAAAACGTTTTAAAACTTGTTTTAAACAAGAAATACGACGCTGCTTATTTACAAAAGCCGTACATTAGTAATGTTCACAATGTGAACCACAACACATTAGTCTTCAACTTTGGATAACTTCGGTATAACTCCAATATCTGTTAGTCACTGGCTTACGATAACATTGTACGCGAGAGCCGCGGGGCGGGCCTCTCTCGATAACTGCTCTATGTAGAATTTGACAAATATTTATTTTATTTTTTCAAAACTTGAACATCATTTAAAAACTTACCACTTATTCTTTAATATCATCTAAAACCCTTTGAATCCTTTTGATCACTATTTAAGAGGTATTTTTGATTCAATTTTTGTGAGAAGCATTCTAGGAGAATTTTCATAATAATGTTTATAATTTCTAAGTTCAGAATCGTGATATATTCTCGATTCACATTCGGAGACCGCTGCGCGCTTCGTGTTATATTAAAAATATTCTCAATAAATTGTATTATTTACAAAACTTGCATAATCCAATCCTTTACAAAGTCATTGGTAACAATCGTAATTGTAAAATTCCGATGAATAAACTAAATGATCACAAGCAATAACAAAAATAATATAATATTTTGTGATGATCGCACAATTATTATCACCGTAAAATTGAACATTATAAAAACCGATAATTATGTTGTCTAAAAGAAAACTGCAAGCAATAAAGTACTCTGTTAGGAATAAAATAAACACTATATTAGTTTGTCGTAGAAAAGCTCGTTTGTGTGGCTAATATTATTAAAAATATTATATAAAAAAAAATCAAAAACACTAACCTCCACTAACAGTAACCGTATAAAAATCATTCAACACAAAGACTATTAATAAATCTGCCAAGTAATAATAATTAAAGCAAACGACAAAAAAAATCACATATACCTACATCAAGTTTCAAGAACACCACTCGTCCTACTCTAATCATTTACGATTCCGTACACAAAATATGTCATTTTAATCTTAAATTAGCATATAATCTAAACATTCACCGAGAAAATATATAATGTGGACTTTTCCATTGGGAGAAGTGACCAATAGCCGACGTGGAGTGCGCGCACATCACAATATAAACCATTTGTTAGCACATCACAGATCATCTTCCAATCAATTTAGTGAAATTGCACGAATCCATGCCTATTCACAAGAATTTTATAAGCTGTGGAGCGTCAGTGAGCATTCAATAATTTAATATTTTTCTTTATTAAAAAAAATATAGATGTTATTATTATCAAATTTAGTTTGTATACAACACCAGAATTGGCAAAGTCCCTGATTCTATTCAAAATGCATTTGTTAAAATTTAAAATTTTGCTATTTTACTACACAATGTATTACCATGATAGGAGGGATGGCAATATATTTATATTAGTAAGCAAACAGAATAAACGCCATTATGAGGATACAGGAAACAAGCATTCTACTTAAGACTACTGATTTGATGTGTAATTGACATGATTCATGCAATTCCACAAATCAGGCACCTCACACTAACAAAAATACAGCCTTTCCCCACAGCGCACTCACTAGCCTTAACATTACAACTATCATAAATTACATTACAACTAACGCCTTAACAACACTGTAGCTTAGCCTATCAAAAGCTAATTCCCATTTGGCTTCTTTCAAGTTGAACTATAATTATGTCTTGTCTCATTTACTACACTAGGGTTTATTATAAAAAAAATGCCATATTTTGGTATCGCTGTTGCTAAAAATTCGTATATTTTTACACAAATAGAAATAAAAGTCTCAATGGACCTGTTTAGTTTCTATTGAGCATCGACCGCGCGTGTGATCTTCGTCGGTTGTATTAAATATAAATACTAATATCTTACATAATTATTACTTCGTTTAGAGTTTGTGAGAAATTTTTTACTGAGATCTCTTTAATATGTTCTTTAGTTTGTTCCATCTCAATACTGATACATATTCTATTATAATAACTTACATTTTACTGTGTCTACTTATAATAGTTATCATAAATACATACAAGACATAAATTAGTTCACCTTTTTTTTATAAAAACGAGCGATGCACCCCCACCGTGATGTGCAAACTGTTGTCCAACTTTACATTTCACACCAAAACAAAACAAAGTTATGCCGGAAGACCGATAAACGAAATTTTGGAAGACATGGGCCCAATAATATTTGTTTTATCATAAAATCACACTCATAAACAATAATGACTAACATAAATGATATAGTTATGGCATCTAATATTTCCGACATAAATCAAGTCTGGTATACTACTTATTTCTTTTGTTTCACTTTAGAAATTGTAAAAAATAAAACAATCCTACATATTTCATAAAATATTTGCATCACTAAAAGATGCTCCAACTCCTCTGAGAGCTCTGAGAGCACCAAGCTATGACGAAAATTAGCCATTTAGTAGGTGACTCTTTTTATGATTCTCGTCTGACTGTCCGCCTTGACAGAGTCAAAGAATCTGTTTATAGCTTGATTCAAAGAATTGTTATTAGCCAAGCACAAATTTAACAAAATTGCTATAATAACCATAATTTATCGCACAGAAAATCAAGCAATTTGATACACAGACTAGTTTCAGAAGTCCAACGCAACGCCGTCGAAAAAAAATCACTAAAAACATCCAATAAGTAGTAGACCACACTTTCACCACAATTAAACAATCACTTCACTGAACAGAAACAATCCCTAATCACATCACGCCAGCGCGTCCGGGACGCGAGTGTCCTAGCAGTGGCAGCTAGCAGGTGGCTAGCTGGCGGCTAGCGGCTAGCTGGCGGCTAGCGGCCAGCGGGCGGCTAGCGGCTAGCCGCGGGCGGCAGGAGAGTGCGCGGCGCTTGGCGCGTCTCGCTCGAAGGCCTCAAAAGAAGCCGATCAACTCCTACTCGATGCTGCTCCGGGGGCCGTCGATGGGCATCGTGTGCAGGACTTCGTCCAGCAGTTGCAGCGCTCTGGGATTGATAAAAAATGACAAATATAAGTATCACGATAAATTATGATAGTTTTGGAATACTGGTGAAAGAATACGACCGTGACGTTATTAACTTTTATAAAGCTGCCAACCATCAATAGTTAGTACTCAACATAAAATGGACTACACGCTGTATGTATGTCACAAACGAACATACTACGAAATTGCCATACAGCTTATGAGTCATTAAGTTGCTTGAGTGACCTCTACCAACATTGACGACGTGTTTGTTACTACACTGTATCAAAGTAAATATTTCACATGCTGTAATTAGCTTATAGATTAAGTGATTTTTTTTCCCATTTATTTCGTATGGTGATGGTAACAAATTGTATTTCTTTGTCATAACTCCACAACTGAATCGGATACAGACGGAGTGTCAAGAACAACATATTGAAGCACAACAAACTATGCCGATTTGTGTAACCAGCCACAAACGATAATTGTTGATAATTGTCTGTTGTATGGGGTACCTGTGCAGATGCACCTCGACCCAGCATGGCGTCTCCTTGATGCTGGTGCGCGGGTAGTCGGGCCCCCAGCCCTTCACGAACGACAGCCGCACGATGCACAGCCGCCGCAGGTCGTCCACGCCGATGCCGGCCGCCGCAGACAGACCTGCCAACACACCGAGCCAACCATCAGCCAAAAGACATCCAATACTGGTCATAGGCCTCCCCCAATGACATCCACACATCCCGTTCCTGCGCCACTCGCATCCACTGACTTGCTGCAACGCGTGTGATATCATCGGTCCATCTTGTGGGGGGGCGTCCTACACTACGTCTTCCGGTTCGTGGTCGCTATTCTAGAACCTTTGTTCCCCAACGGCCATCGGCTCTGCGAGCTATGTGCCGCCCTAATCCCATTATTCATCTTTGAAATTCTTTGAGCTATGTCAGTTACTTTAGTTCGTCTACGGATCTCCTCATTTCTGATTCTATCGCGTATCGAAACCCCGAGCATAGCTCTCTCCATTCCGCGTTGACCGACCTTGAGCCTTGTTATGAGGCCCATAAATAAGCAACCACGTCTCGAAAACCATATGTCATCACTGGCACATTAACTCTATAGTTTATAGTGATACGTGCATATTGATTTCTTATATTTACGCGAATACTACACATTGAAATGAAACTAATTTTACGGATTTTATCGAGGTTATTTTCTGTTTTTTACGTTCCCGACGTTTCGGCTGCTTTACAGCAACCATGGTCACGGACTGAGGACTGTGGTGGTTGACGTCCTGGTGTCATAGTTAGAAACGGGGTACCCTCATATTTAATTGTTACTGCGTCGGGAACGTAAAAAACATCAAATATACGCGATAAAATCCGTAAAATTAGTTTCCTTTCAATGTGATACGTACACTTGTTGATGGTGGGGTGCTGCGGCGTGACGTGTCCGGCCACGGCGGCGGCCTGCGCGGCCGCGGCCGCCTGCGCCGTGGCCGCCTGCGCCTGCATCTGCCGGTGACACTGCCGCAGGTCGAACACCTGACCCAACACAACAACACACAACGTTTCATCATATCCTAATATATGGCAATAAGGTTCGGAACCGATTTGATTCAACATTTGAATTGTAAAACAGTCTCCATCGTCGGTCTGGCTGACCTCCGACCCGCTATTAAACACGACGAGATTACGACGTACCTGCATCTGTTGTACAGATGTCAATGGTCTCCTTACTCCTCGTTATGGTAGTATTAAACATCCGACAACGTAATATGTACATAGTATTTTGTTAACTGGGACAGTATGGAGATCCGTATTCATAGGAGATACAGGCAAACTGTCTAAGTAACAGTTATTTCTTTTTATGTAGAGACTCGAACTGAGTATTTTTTAAACTCGAACCGACCGTGTGGACACACCATGTGGTTTTAGTGGGTATACCGGCCGCCGCCGGGGAGTCCCACATACCCCTCTCGTCCCCCCCGGGGCGAGGGACGATGCGTAACGCATTTCCACATGTAAAACAGTTTTACTGGTGGTAGGCTTCGGCCGTGGCTAGTCACCACCCACTGAACAAAGCCATGTCGCCAAGCGGCCTAGCCGTGTTCCGGCATGATGTTCGGTGTTGCCATTCATGTATGGCGGGTCAGATCAGCTGCGCTGCATGTGCCTAGTGAATGTAGCGTCTCGATCTACTGCCGCCTTCCTACCTAGGCAAGTGTGCTCCATCGTAGATCTCATCGTCACTTACCATCAGGTGAGATCGAGATCAAATACTTGCCTTTAATGTATAAAAAAAAAGGTTACCTTGATGCATGCGGAGGGGTATATCTTGTGGACGGCGTCGCCGGGCGCGCGGCCCGCCTCGCGGTCCAGGTAGTAGGACTGCACGAACACCGAGTGGTCGGACAGGCAGCGCAGCCACACGTCGCCCTCGCCGCGCAGGTCCAGCTGCACGCCCTTGCCGATGTGCAGCCTGCAACGTACACAGATAATTAATAGTACCAGCCCTTTCTAAATTCTCACTGTTGGGGACAGGCAAGGAGGTTTAGGGCCTTCACGATAGTGTGCTCGTAGAGCGATCCCGTGGCGCCCCACAAAAGGCAGAGAGGGCGGCGCTGGGTTTTAGTGGGTAGTCTGGACTCTTCCAGGAGCCCCACATAACCATCCAAGTTCCCCCGGGCTTGGGCGGTATGCGTAAATGCATTTCCCAGCGGAAAAAAAAAGGAGGTTCAGGGCATAGTCCACCACACATGACAGGTGCGGAAAGCGGGGGGCGGCAGACTCAAGAATCAGAATCAGAATATTTTTTATTCATGTAATTAATGGTTTACATGAATAAAAAATATTCTGATTCTGATACAGTACTTATGTATGTATCGCATACGAGTATGTAGACTGCTTCAACCTCGCCACAAGCTACACAGATGGCGCTGCAGACGACATTCAGAACAATCGACAATGCTCCATACATACCTGAAACGCGCTATAAGAATTTTCGGAGCACGTAACATATATACAAGATTGATTTACACGCTTATATTTACGCGAATACTACACATTGAAATAAAAAAAATATAAGGATTCTATCGCGTTTATTTTTTGTTTCCCGAAACGTCGGGAACGTAAAAACAAAAAATAAACGCGATAGAATCCTTAAAAATAGTTTTATTTCAATATATACAAGATCCCGACAATAACCGCTGGGGCATATCAACCGCCCAGCTGGAAGATCTTCCCTCTTCCGCTTAAAGCGCTTTAAGAGAAATGTACGAGCAGAGAAGTTTCATAGGAAAAAGCCACTCAAGTTTAAAAGCTACTCAATCAATAATTCTCACCTGGCACGTTCGCTCTGTTCTGTCCTGTGCACATTACTGAGAGCTCCGAGACAGAACCTGTTGCCGCCCGATGGGTCCACATACCCGTCAACCTGCAACCAAGCCAGTCATGATTTAGGGGCAAATAACATTATCATTACCGGGTCCCGGGGGTCGGTGGGATTCGAATCCTGGTAGGAACAAACTATGTGTGATGAACACGAATATTTGTACCCAAGTCATGGATGTTTAATATCTTTATAAGTAACTAGCTGACCCGGCCACGCGTTGCTGTGGCTAACACCAAAAATTTAAAAAGTGGAAATAATTGAATTATACGGTATTTCGTTCACTACAAAATAAATTTAATTAATTTTATAGCGTCAACAACACGGGGTAATTATGCTGTTAAAATGTAGCTTATATTAGAGATGTGTAAATCCTGAGTGAATTGAAAAAAAGATTTACTTTTTTCAATAATACATCATGCATCACTAAATCAGAAGTTTTTGGAATACATCTTTAAATCACTTTAGATAAGATTCAAATTGATTCAATTGAGACCATTACGATGTGGAGTGAGAAGACTATAGGCTGGTATTATGATTCAGAAAGAGATAGAGAAGGATGTGTAAGTTCGCGCGTGCGTACTGCATACGACGCGTCGCCGGATAATGTAGAATGCAGAGAAAACTATTCTTTCTGCGCCTTATAATTAAGTGCAATGTATTTTTTTTAAATAGGAAATCGAGTGACGGTTTGTTATGTTTTAGTTTTGATTGAATGTTCGAAACATGTTTCGATGCTTTTAATTGCGTATGCGAAATTATTTTGAGAGTATAAATAGTGAATTGAACAAAAAACTATAAATAATAAATGTAAATAATTAAAAACATTAATAAATGTAAATAATTAGGTAGTGATCAAGTGTCTTGGTACAAAAATAAGTACGTTCTTATACCTCATTTGTACTAAGTAGGTATTAATAAAGCCAACCTAGTCCTTTGTATGTTTGTTTAGTTAATTATGAAAGCTAGGTTGACAGTCCTAAGCCTGATAAGAATGAAGGGAAATCAGTAGTATATGTATCTTTTTCTCCTCCCGAATCTCTTCGAATCATTTACGATGTGTCGTACGAATGACTCTTTAAATCTTTTAATTCCGACGCACACACGGAATTAAAAGATTTAAAGATTTAAAAGAGTGATTTAAATCTTTTGAGTGAAAAGATTTATAAATCTGTAATCAAGTAAAAGATGTAGTTTGCGCATCTCTAGCTTATATGACACGTTCGTAGATTTACCATAGCAGCGCCATCTATTGATTACTTACTCAACCCAGTCGAAAGGTATCGACATCTGTTAGAATCATTTGGAGTTAACAGATAATTGTGACTGTCAAATAATAACAGACAAATAATTAGCAATAAATTAAAATTGCGACTTTAATTTGAGATTTAAACTATCCTATCTCTCAAGTTGGATCGAACTGCACATGGTGTGCGAATTTTATTATAATCGGTTAAGTGGTTTAGGAGTCCATTGAGGACAAACATTGTGACACGAGATTTATATATATATAGATATATTATACTGGGTTCGCCCCCAGTTCATTGTACGGTACCCATAATACAAGTGTTGCTTCGTGTGGGACCGTATAGTTGGTGTGATCGTCTGGCGATATTTATTTATTTAACTGTGGCATAGATCTAGGACGTATTATTTATATGACTGATACTGATTATCTATCATTATAGTTTCCGATAGTTTCATAACTTTTGTCGTTGATCATATTATATGATCCTAGAAATGTGTCGTATATATCTTTAGCGAGAACCTACCGAGCGAGAGATATAATAAGGTCTAAGAAAAATAGTCTATAATTTTTTAGGTACAGATTGACCTAAAAGATTGTAGACAATTTTTTCTGGTTGTAAAAAAGAACAAAATTAGTGTAAAATATATTAATAGGTGAACAACTCAATAGTTGTGAACTTCTTAAAACACACAATTTTTGATGTTACCTTATCATACAACGTGATTCAGAAAGGACATACTACCATTTGAACGTGAGCTTCTTTACTTCATTAGTACTCATTAATGGATATCACAATTTCGTTAAGTATGTCAATAAAAAAATATGAGATGCAAATTGAGATTTTATGAGCCAATTAAAAAATAAACATCAAAATTTTGACTCCACATAATGATTATATAATCGTTAAAGTAGCGCAGGTTTAAAGATTAGTATGTCCTTTCTGAATGACGCGGTATAGAGAGCATAGATACTCACAGTAACATTGGGTCTGCTGGAGGGCACCTTGAAGGTCTCCCCGACCTGCGTGTCCAGCTCGAAGTACGCGACCGAGCACCAGTACTCCGGCGCGGGCTGGCTGGACAGCAGCCCGCCGGGGTTGCCGTTATCTGACACATTATTTTATTTACAACTAGCTATTTCCAGCGGCTATACCCGCGGCAGTGGCGTAGCATGGGGGGGGCGTAGGGTGCGGTCCGCACCGGGCGGCATTTAACAGGTGGCGGTTAAAGAAAAAAAAAATCTTTCAGTGTTTTTTTTTTGTCATTACCATGCCCCAAAATTTTTATAATGAATAGCAAAAATAAGAGGGCGGCAAATTTTAAATCCGCACCCGGTGCTAGAGACCTATGCTACGCCACTGGGTTAAAATAAAGTAACACCAGATGGGCCAACCACAAAAGACCAGCGGCCGCAAGTTGAGTATATCTGGTCTAAATGTTACAGAACTTCGTGATTTTGTTTATAAATATGTGGGCTTAGAGTACAAGGCTCTTACAGTAGTGATGGTGATGCGGCGCGGCATCGAGCGGCGCGGGCGGCGCGGCCGGCGGCGGCGCCAGGCTCTGCGTGTACGTCAGTGTGTTGTTCCCCGTCCACGTACCTGAACACAATACAATTTTGGGGTCGAGTCACCTTCGTCTGTACGATAATTAAATACCCTCGAGATACCCTACACGTGACCCTGGGTGGTGCCAACTAGGTGACAACTCTACTGGTGGTAGGCTTCGGCCGTGGTAAGTCACCATCCACTGAACAAAGCCTTGTCGCCAAGAGGCCTAGCCGTGTTCCGGCATGATGTTCGGTGTTGCCATTCATGGTTGGCGGGTCAGATCAGTTGCGCTGCATGTGCCTAGTGAATGTAGCGTCTCGATGTAATGCCGCCTCCTTACCTAGGCAAGTATGCTCCATCGTAGATCTCATCGTCACTTATCATCAGGTGAGATCGAGATCAAATACTTGCCTATAACGTAATAAAAAAAAATAAAAAAAAAATTATTACTATGAGCAATAAACAAATTAACATTAAATGCTAATACATTGGCATTTTCAAATAATAAATTAAGAATTTCTGTTTAATGCGCTACCACTCCATAGATTCATCTAGTATTGGTACGACATCTGAATATGTCACCTTGTTGTTGTTGGTTCTGAGTGCGGTGTGGCAGGGGGCTCGGCTGAGGTGCGGGGCTGCCGTCTGTCGTGAAACCGTTCTGTTGCGGGCCCTCACCAGAGCCGGGCGACACCGTACTTACTGTAAACACAATAAGGTCTCTAATCAATAGCGTCAAAACGTTGGGGGAAATGTCAAACAATAGGCTTCTGCTTTGGCCGAAGGTTGTGAAAAAAAAATCAATTGGCCTTGGCTTCGGCGGAACGTTCTGGCAAGGAAAGGCCGAACAATTTATTTGGGTGGACGGTTATGGCAGAAGCCGATCAATTGGCTTCGGCCTCGGCCAAAAATGTACCTTAAGGAGCGTTCAAGTATAACGTTGAACCTCCCCCCCCCCATCCCCCATGTAACGGGCCGTAACGTTTTTCTTTACCGTCTAGTAAAACGTAATGTCTCTACGCGACCGTTCTGAAGGGTTAAAACAATGTTACGTATCGCGTAGTTCAAACCCCCCCCCCCTCCCGCCCCTGTAACGCATCGTAATGTTTCAGAAGACATCCCCCCCCATTCGTTACGTAATACTTGAACGCTCCCTTACCTGGCATAGTCTGTGTGAGCTGATTGGTCTCAGGCTTGGTCTGCTCGGCGGTGAAGAAGGTCGTGTTGGGGCCGTCGATGAGCGGCGTGGTGGCGCCCGGCGACATACTCACCGGCATCACAGCTATAATGGAGCCAAACGCATTCTTCATAAGGTCGCTTTTAAGTTATACAACACGAACTGTTCTCGGAGATTTTTTTTCATATATTTGACAAGGACCGTTCAAAGTCAAAGTCGAAGTCGAATCATTTATTTCGTACAGGCCTACGGGGCATTAAAACAATTCTCATTTACATTTTTTTCTTAACTACAACTGGATCGGAACGCGACTTCTATTGAGAAGATCCGGTGACAATCTCAGCGGGCTTGTCTTTTTTTTACTTTTTTTTTGTTTTAACCCTTTCTTTAACACCAAAGGCTAGGCCCAAGTAAAATACCCCCCTATCCCTCAATCAGTAATGTGATGGATGAAAGATTTTTTATGGATTTTTGTGAGAAACTGAAAAGCCAAGTTTCGTCACTTTGTTTCAATTACCTACACTCGTGCACTTCACCGAACCCATAATGGTTAATATTCCACTTATATCACTCACTATAACTCGCAGGAACACTAGTTTTAGAAATTAAATCATAAGTGACGCCATGACTTTTCAGTTTACCACCAAAAAGTCCGAGTGAGGTATTTGTTGTGCCTCCTTAGCGCAACACACGCAAGCCTTGCAAAATGCGCCTAAAAAATGCCCAACAGGCTTTGCATTTGTCCAGCCTTGGCAAACAGGCACAATTAAGTCAAGCATGCAATGTATCAATATTACACACACAAAAATAAACGTGTCAAAATGAAATTACAGTGCAAAATAAAATAGACTTAAGCTTACAATGGTTCATTCTTTTAGGCAGCCACATGGCTCGCGCGTCCATCGTGTCGGGCGGCTCCAGCTTGGGGGCCACCGCGCGCTGCTGCGCCAGCGCCATGTGCTGGGGGCTCGGCATCGACAACGCCTGCACCATGCTCGGCATCTGCGGCGGTCCCGGGGACATCTGCGTGGGCGCAGCCGCCAACCGCGGCGATGTCATCTGAGCGACACTCGGACCCATGCCACCACCGCCTGGTCCCATTTGCGGCGTGCCAGGCCCCATTTGAGGCGTTCCCGGCCCCATCTGAGGCGTTCCCGGCCCCATCTGAGGTGTTCCCGGCCCCATCTGAGGCGTTCCCGGACCCATTTGAGGCGTTCCTGGGCCCATTTGAGGTGTTCCTGGGCCCATTTGTGGAGTTCCCGGTCCCATCTGAGGCGTTCCCGGCCCCATTTGAGGCGTGCCCGGTCCCATCTGTGGTGTTCCCGGTTGCATTTGCGGCGTTCCCTGGACTATTTGGCCGTGACTTGGGTGGTTGGACATCATTTGTTGGGGCCCCGGTGAATGGCCCATGTTGGGGGGCATTTGCGGTCGGATGGGCGGACGCGGGCCGTGGGCCGCCGAGAACAAGTTCGGTACGCCGTCGGGCGCTATGACCATAGAACGCAAAACAAAAAGTTAGCATGCAGCAGAAAATAAATACGCCACTTTTCTACTGAAAAATACTAATTACTGGTTGTGATCTGATGTTGCACAATAGTTTTAAACCATTGAAGAAATACTTTTAAACTATTTTATTTTATTATTTCTAATATATTTCTGCTTTAAACGAACTTATATGTCCTTCTGCAGGAACTCCTAAGGTAATGGCACATCGTGAAATCATGCCGTCCCTGTCATTCTTTGCGTCAAAATACATGTTGTGAGCGGGACAGAAATCGCGTTAATAAACGCTACGTCATTAAATTGTTTGAGCCAATGATCAAGACGTTGTCATAGTCTTTACAAGACTGTCTCAAATGAGGACATTATCGCAATGACAACGCTAGTAAGTTAGTAGATAATAATTCGTGTGGCCTGACACTACAAGCATTACATGTAAAGGTAGACAGAGAGACAGCAGAGGACAATACTGGTCAGACCTCTTGCTCGCACTTATAGCACGACTGCTTAGACGGAGTGAGAAGTTATTATTATTTAACTTACAGAACCACTGTGCAACATCAAATCATTAAAACATCCAACAATCTTACTTTGCCCCTGGTTAATAATGATATTAGCAGTCTGAAACTGCTGGTGGTGATGTGGCATGTTGGCATGGTGGTGCCTGGGGCTGGTGGCGTGGTGCTGTATCGTCACCATCTCGCCGGTGTCCATGTCCATGCCATTTCCGCTGAGTCCTGCTGTGTACTCGTCTTTGACTAACCTACTGGGGCCGGACTGGAGTGTGAGTCCTGAGAGATCTGAAAGGGTTGAGCTTGTGGCCTTTAAAGAGCCAATAGTCGACGGCCATGAGGACCGCGACAGGTTGATCGAATCCTACTAACAATCATAAGAGCGCTCACGCACTACGTCCAATAGGTTGTTCGACTGTATGAAAAATAAGCTTTAAATTGCGGCCATCCTAAAAAATTATAGCTTTTTATAACTATTAGTCTTCATTTTTCTGCAAAAATACGGATATTTTTTTATAAAATCGGTTCGGTCACGTGAATTGGTCAAAATCGTTTTAAACGAATATTTTGGAACGTATTTTCTCGGATTCGAATCGGATGCAGTGCGCATACGACCTTAAACAGTTGAGGATTACTATAGTTTTTCAAGGGGGGATTATCCCGGGAAATACATGGGTTCCCGCGGGATTGCCGGAAACCTGTACTCCAAACTACGCACTCAAACTTGGCCAGGTACACACTGATTCTTTCGGGAATATGATTCTTCCGGGATGGATAAAAATTAAACGCTCACGCATGAGCATATTATACAATATAATATATTAAATAAATGAATATACCTTTCTTTTTTTTCTGAAATGTATATCCAATGACACAAGATAAAAAAGATATGAACTAGAGGCCTTTATAAGTGAAAGTGAATTGACCAACTGCTAAGTTTACTGCCTTACATCTTATTAAAAGTTATGTCAAAGCTTTTTTGTGATAAAGGAAGTACATTCTAGACCCCATGATGACCCTAAATAGGTATCAGACAGCTGTCTAGGCTAGTTTTAAAACCTGTTTACCACACAAAAGAACTTTGTAATGGACATGTGTCTGTCTGTACAGTAAAAGATATTTTTGGAAAAAAAAATCAAATAAAAAAGCTAATTTACTGTCTCTGAATCCAAAATCAGTGTTTGGATTTTTTTTTGCTTTTGTTCGAGCATCACGCGCAAACTGCTGTTCTGATTTTAACAAAGCTATTGGATAGCATATGAATTGACTTAAAAGATAGGTATACATATCCATCACGCTATGGCCATTGAACGCAGTTTGAGCAGAAGAATAATGTTGCCGAAACAAAAGCTAGAAGAATAATCAAATTATGATTAATACATACCAATCCCAGGGGACACGACTCGCTCATAATGGTAGGGATTCACACAAACAGAGTCACATTTCAAGTCAAAAGCAAACTGACAAAATTTCACATGTTTAAGTTCATTTTTGTGTAGATCTGGCCATCTCCATATGCGTGCATAGATTACGTGGGGAAAACCTTTTCTGCCTGCTACCTATAAATTGAAATTGAAGCATAAGTTAATGGGAAAAATATAATTTACATTTTGCGATTGATATAAGAATATAATGATTATTATTTCAAGGAGATAAAAGCCTAGCCATCTTTAGCAAGGTCCTCACAATACCAACATATGGGGTGCACACTTAAATCTGTACGAGTCCAACATTAAAAATCAGTCTATTTAATTTGATAAATGAAAAATTTTACTACTAAGTATTGTTTAAATTTACTCAAATAAGTATGAATGTCTGTTTGCACAATGCGATTGTTTACAAGCATTGCTTTGTTTGGGACCATATGGTTGGTGTTTGTCTAGCGTAATTTAAAATGGACTACTTAAGCGTTGAATCTCAGATTCATTATACCTGTCTTTATAAACCATACCTGCAATCTACCATCAAGTGTTCTCTGTATAGTGACACATTTGCTTGGATGAGCACCATTAGTGGTGATGGCTGTTATCAATGAGTCTAACTCATCTCGTTTCTCCTTTAGTTTTTTCACCAGAGACTCGATGGCTCTCTTTGAGAAGCCCTCACTCTCTCCACCCTGTCTATGGCACATCAGCGAGTGGACAATGCTGAGACACGCGTCCGCTGACGTCGGAGCCGTGGTGTTCATGGCTGATAGAAAAAAAAACTGTTTTAGGTTACATTATGATGATATTTGTTGTGATTGAAATAACTGTAAGATAAATAATAAAATTCTATTATCTCTTGTATGAAGTTTCAACTTATTTGTACGTTATGGTAATCGTTATTAGTTTATATATGATACAATATTTTTTATCGCGAAGCAATTTCAAATCCCAAAAGAAAAAAAATATAAATTATGATCAAAGTAGTGCAATGAGTACGTAATGAATAATTCAAGTGCATGGCACAAAATACTAATATTGTAACATTTCATTAAACATATTATAAATTACTCATAAAAAATACAATGAAATAGAAATAATAAGGATTTATTCCCATAACAAAGCCAGCTTTTCATGATAATAAGTTAGCGTGGTGAATACCTGATTATTGCCCCAGATTTTCTTTAAATATGTAACAATGAAATACTGCACATTTATGCACAACAATCCTAGTTTCAACAAAATTAATTTAATTTATTGTGAGATGATACCAAAACAGAAAGCGACATTTTGGCTGACGCCTGTAGACAATATCACGAAGCTTTTTAAATTCTTTGTCTTTGAATGGATAATAGAGATAACCAAATTTAACAACCGTAATAGTAAAACCGATATTTTTCGATAAATTATAAACTAGAGGAGATGCTTTTTTCTCATATTACGTTGGTAGCTGGGTAGAGACGCTCCGTTTTCCAAAGTTATTGAAATATATGAATTCTGGTAAATCACAAAATTCGAAATAATTCGTGACACGTTCATTTGATTACCTTATAAACCTAAACCCGTGATTAATGAATTAGTCATATCATTTGATTAGAACAACCAAAATTATAATAATTCCAGTCAGTTGTCATATGAAACGAAACGTATTAATCTGTCGAGTTGGGTGATGACAGCGAACTTTGACAAATTCTGATTTTTAATTTGTTCAAAAAAAGTCAAAACTACTTAAAACTTGCTAATAAATAGCAAAAAATAGTTACATTTATAGCAGTAGCAAAATAAATATTAGAACCTAGTGTTCGTCACAATTTAACATATGCGAATAAAGTGGGTGGATTTCGTTCGTAATCAGTAGTGTTATTTGTGTCATGCCCGCAATATCCACAAATTACGCTAATGATGAAAAGCGTCTGAAAAATGAAGGGTGTCGATAGTGTAATAGGGGAAGTAATGACACACAAACCAATAATAACATGTAAGTAAATATATTGAAATGTCTTTGCAAATGTGTTCAATGAATAAAAATAATAATAATTATCATTAATTCGCTGTAAGATTTTGTGCATACGCATCGTAATAGACAACCTTATTTTTTTACTACAATAGGTGCGGGAGATTGGAACCTATTCTGCACACTTGAGGCACCTCTAGTGGCCGCCATACCCCAAGATTCCTGTGAGTGGAGACGCTCCTATGGTCGAGCCACCAAGTCTGTGTATTTAGAATCCTCATTCATTAAATTTAATAAGGACAAGATCCAGTCCGAGCTGAACCTGCTAAAAAAACCTATACTTCATATTTACTGGACTGATTGTGTGGTTAGTAAAACATTTAGTAAAGTATTAAATTATGTTTTCTATTAATTTGAAAGAAGTTTTTTAGTATACAATAATTACCATATTATTAAAACATGCTGTTTCATAGACTAATTTATTAAAATTTTCCTTAAAAAAATTATCCTGCTTTTTTAATGCTACACTCAAGTTATAAATTAAAAATATAGATGAATATAAACATTTTTTTTTATTATATAACAGGATATTGAATATTACAAGACAACACTAAGAGAAGAAGTGGAATCATGGCTCAAACAATTAGAAAAATCTGGTATAACAGACTGGATGATTGTATTGGTAGAGACTTATGACATACGGAAAACAAACAAACTTCTCCCCAGAACCACAGTTTTAGATAAAATAAAGGGAGATTTTGGTGGCAAACAGACCGATGATAGGTTTATATCGGTTATAAATCCTATTAAGTCGGAAGCAAGGAGTGCAGAGTCATGGAGGGCGCTAGTGGCAAAATTAAGACATTTTGTCTTAGTGGCTTACAACAAGGCACTCATAAAATTTGAGGAGTATATGAGGGAACAAAGAGAGAAGCGAAATGATCCCGAATGGGATTTTTGTAAATATTTTATTTTACAAGTAAGTAAATAAAAAAATCTGATAATTAATTATATGAATAATAAAAAATACATTTGTGTATTAATATAACTGATTGAATTATAAATATTATATAAAATAAATCTTGATACAAAAATGCATTGGGAATACAGGTAAGTATATAAACACTCACTGTACAAAACTGACATAGCTTTTGTGTGTGTGTCACTAGACTAGATTTTTATTTCAGAAATCACCATGAAACTTATCTTATGATATTTTTCAGGAACAACTGGCATTTGTATTGGAAATGCTAGGCTTGTATGATGAAGCACTAGTCCAGTATGATGAATTAGATGCTCTATTTTCTCAATTCGTTCTCAATTCCAATGTGACTGAGAGTCCGAAATGGCTTGAGACTTTCAAGCAGCCAGTAGCTACGTGGCAGGCAGTACGGTTGACGGCATTAGTACCACAGCATTTGAGAGAACTGATTATTAAGAAGAAAGCTTCCCTGTTGGACTTTAGGAGTTATTTGTTTCAAAGACAAAGTGCCATGTTATTACCATCTTCTAAGCCTTGGGAGGTATGTTGTTTTATTAATATTGTGACTAAAATTATAACGATAATCAACTTCAGTTAGTGATCTCAGTGTTACCAGAAGCATATAAAACTGTCACTTGATTTTGGATTATTCAATAAATTAACATTATCAAAGAAGTATGTGAGTATATATTATATATATCTTGATATTAATGACGATATTGTGAATAAAACCCGAGATACCTGATAAGTCATATACATATCTTATTTGCATAATTTATAGATCATTTATTCTGAGTGCATGATATATCAACTCGAGTTGGGTATCTGCTTACATTATCAGTATACCTGCAATGAAATTAATAGACTACACATTTATGGATTTTTTAATTAACGCTTATGGTCTAAGTGCTAAAATGCCTTTTTTAACAATCACAATAGGTTCTTATCATGTCTTACATCAACAGTGATGCCCTATTTCAAGTTCGTACACCCAAAAGTTTTTCTGCACGAGATAGATAGTTATAAGAAAGAATGGGCATTGCAACTGCCTTTTTTATTTCTTAGTCAATCTATGTTGGCTGGTTAAACAATCGTGTTATTTGTTGAGAGTTTTAGAAATTTTATAAGTGAGTACTTTATCATAATAAAAAAAAGTTTTTAGTATGAGTGCTTTCGCTGCAACTATTCAACAGGACGCGGCCAGAGTGATTGGAGTTAATTGTCGACGAATTAACGTGTATACCAGCTAGCGAACGTACGGGCGACATGAATTATTAATGACCGCGAAATATTTTCAACTAATGTAAAAACAGTCTGTGGAACAAATATGATAGGTTCCGTACAATTTATATTTTTTTCATAACTATTGCTATAAGTACTTCTTCAGCTTAAAACGATTGTGTTAAGGAAAATTTGTGGCGGATTTAGCACCGATTGACACGTCCTCCATAGGTGCTCCACCAGTTCGGATTGGCGCTAATATTTGTAGGAACCTCGATTTTTGTGGGACATTTTACGGGGCAGATTACACCAACCCTTTTATGTTATATATATTTTCTAACTAAGAATGTCTTGCTCTTGGTTGCCTTCATTGTGGAATTGTTCAATACCAGCTGTTGCAGTCCATCGAAGGAACAGACGGCTTATAAGGCTTTTACAACTGACAGTAGATTAGTTTATGAATGCCTATGGTCGCCCATTGTTTTAAAAGTCTAACTTTGTGGTCTCCATTTAAACTTACGGAACCTTAACAGCGCGCGCGATCAAAGACAACTTGATTTACCGATATACCTGCGTATTGCATTCCAATATTTTCCCCATGACCGGCCATCTGTGAAGAGTGTTATTATTTATGTTATTATTTATGTGGTCCAATTACTTGGCTAGTTGTGTGTTATACGCCGCAAGTTGTGCGGTACGATATTATATAGACAGCTAACGAGTATCTGGGCCCCAAGTCTGCTAACACAATCGTTTTATTATCGAATAGCAACCGCATAGTACCTACCACTTTTGACAGATATCCCATACAATCTGTCAAAAGTGACATTTACTATGCGGTTGCTGTTCGATTATGAATCGATTGTGCTAGCAGACTTGGGGCTCTGGTACTCGTTGCAATGCCACAGAAATGTTCGCGCAAAAACTCACCAGTGTCATCGCGAACGGATATATGGTATTAGATCGCATACGGGACAAACAAATAAAACATATTTTTTTTATATTGTAGTAGCTTCTGCCCGCTGCTGCGCCTGCGGTCGAACAAACATAGCCTATATATGCATTTAGGGATAATCTATAGCTTTCTATACGTGAAATATTTTTTAGAATCGGATCAGAAGTATACCCCCTACAACCAAACTCACCTGTTTATAATATTATCGTATTATAATAGAAGATAAGATGGATATACTGCAATCACTTTTCTTTAGTTAGCCGTATGTCGCTACTTCCCGGAGCTTCCCACTTCTCCTTAGTAGTGACATTATCTGATGGTGCAATAATACGGCGTTGTTTTTTTTTTCAAAATCAACGAGTGTAATTATTTTTACAAAACTGTTACGATGCAATTTACACCAGAATAGGCAATGAGTCCCCTTAGAACATTTTGCGTTATTTTCTATATGTAGTTTCGGATGTGGCCGTCCATACTTGAAAGATTAATTATGTACATCAATAGATCGCGTCCCGTTGTCTGTCGACGGTCCACAACACACTGGTGGAGTTGTCGCTGCTCGGCGCCAGCGCAGTGGAGGGCGCGGCCGCGTGCTGGGCGCAGCTAGCATGCGCAGAGACCCTGCGCGCGTGCGAGCGCCTGGCCGCCTCCAACAACGCGCTGGAGATGTGCACAGCCACGCAAGCGCCGCTGCTGCACAATGCTAAGGATAAGGTTTGGGACACACTCTAACACATCGCACCCTCAGAACGATAGGGGCTCAACTCAAAAACCATTTTTTTTTAGGAAATCGCAATCAAATATCTTTCCAACTGAACGGGGAGGACGAAAAGTACCGGTGTAAAAGAGACGGAAACATAATTATGCTTTTTCTATCATAAAAACGCCTTTGTTTTAATATTCATCGGATAGAACAAACATTTTTAAGTCTCTCTATGATCTTGACTCATTTTCGCATGATTTTGAGTTGAGTCCCTATCGTTCTGAGGGTGCCATATATGCTACACCAGGTCTAGGTCACGTGATTGCCCAAGACTCGGACATCGGTTATCTTCGACCAGTAAGCGATGTTAACTCTATAGGTGTCAATTAATGGCCACGCCCTTGGCTATCGTGTATTCCAGCCTTTCACATAGTGGGCGATGACGCCCCCTTGTGGGCTGCAGGCCTAAAGAGGGGCGGTAAGAAACCCAGAAAAAAAATGGGGGCGTTGTGTAGAGGCTTACAATAATTAATTTAATTTGAAGTTATAGTGATTTTTAAGTAGGTGAAAAAATGGGGGCGCTAAAAAATAATTCATTCTCAACGTGGTCAATAGAGAAAATAAGTTTGGGAACCCCTGGTGTATACCATGAACATAATCCAACATCCACACGCTGGTATATAACCATATTTTTTCAGCCTCCGATATTAGGCTACCTGCATAGCCAACTCAGCCTATCTCAGCCTGACTAAAGGCAGCTAAGCGAGATAGAGGCTAATGCTGCTGGTGGTGTTCAGCTGAGACGAACTTAGCATCTATGTTCGACCGGGCTCGGGATGCGGTTATACTGTAATAGTTGTAAGCGTGAAAAGGGAGAAGGTCGTAGCCTAGTTGGTTAAAATGCAATTAAACTGTGCTTACTGAGCTGCGACGCCAGCCCTTAATATCCTGACATACCTTCTCCAGCTGCACGAGCTAGGTAAACTGTGTGGGCTCCTCCCCGGCTCGCCGGAGCCGTCCTCCGAGCAGTTGCACCTGGTGGTGATGCTGTCGGCCGGCATGGGTGACGGCGAGCCCAACAACCAACATCCCACGCCGACGGACAGGCTGAAGGAAGCCTTGTGCAGCAAGACCAGCTTCCAGCAGTACTACTTGGAGCTGGCTGAGCTCGCTATGGGGACTTACAAGCACATCGGGAGGTTACGGTAAGATTAGTCGTATTTACTGTGACCCAGGAATAAAAAAAAAAATACTTTGTGCGCAGACGACACAAGACGTACGTAGAAGCACTTGGTCCATTTTTTTTATTGGTATATATCTATTTGGCGTCGTGGTGATAGGGTTTTGTTGTTTTTTAAAGAGCTGCACGCAAGATCAACTCGAGGGATTAGAATAAAACTTGGTTTAGAAGTGACTAATAAATAGGCTACTTTTTTAGGGTTTCGTACAAGCGAGTCATAATGTCTATAGTGTTTCCATGTCTATCTGCCCCAGTCACAACCGTATAGTTCTTAGGTTATAATGTTTTTAAGGTCACAATTTCAGAACTTTCATAAATAATTGAGGGGAGATACACCACTCACCTCCCCAATAATAAACTAATTAGTAGATCATTAATAGAGGAAGCTAACAAAATCGAACTGCCAATGATAGTGTTTGGGACACCCTAATTAATATGTGAATTCCCTATATTAACTTCAGAATTAATTAAAGCGAATTATTGCGAAAAAATATTACCGGAAAATAGGTCCACACGCGGACCCAGTGCGGGCTGGCGAACTACAAACGCCTTTCGAAAATATATTTCGAAGTGTACAGCAAAGTAAGTGACAGAGGCTTCATTGTCTTCCAAAATCCTCACCCATGATAGATTCGCGCGTCTTATCGGTCGAGACCTAGCTGCGTTTTACTCGGAGCTGGGTGAAACGGGCAAGGCGGTGGTGTTCCTGATGGATGCCCTCCGGTCCTACGAGGAACAGGGATGGCGGGATCTGGCGGCGCAGACGAGACTGGAACTGGTGGCAGCAGCTAAGAAGATGAATGATATGGACAGGTGTGTACTGTTGCGAAGACAATTAGCTTTTCCTCTCGACCATAGATTAAGTAATATTTCTCACAAAAATATATTTCGCTCTGCATAGATATTAAAATAAATAGCGACTTACTACAACACAATAAAGTGCAATTCAGCTCGCAGACCGCAGCGCATTAAAATTATAAACACCTAACTATGCACTTCTCTTTCCATCGCGTAACTCTATCTCGTCTGACGCGGTACGTGTAACGTTAGGGTTGACGCCGATCTCTCCATCTTCTCGCACATAATTCAAAATACTAACAACAAACTATGAATATCCAAATTAATTATTATTGTGCTTAAGCGACTGTTCGATAGCTACCACTGACATTAACATAGATGCCCTCTTAAATATTATTGTCTCTATCTTCCAGATACACCAAGCTCTCGGCAACAATAGCAAGTACCGCCGAATTAGAAATCCTAGTCAGAAACTTCTACTTCGAAGAAATGATGAAAGCCATCAAAGAAGAATTGTCCAAAAAGTCCGAGCCTGTACTATCGGAGCTCAACGAGTGCTTTAAAATCGTTTCAGTGACTTTAATCCCATCGGAACGTGGTGTTTATATCACCGACAATAAGGTTCAATGTCGCATGACAGTGGTCAGTTATTTGCCTAAAGATGTCGTGTGTAGTCGGGCAGCGATTAGTATAGAGTGTTGTAAGGACGATAAAGTAGAAAAAAGGACGCCAGTGAAAAGTTTCAAGACTGATATAAGTGTTAGTGGTAGTGTAGGAACCCAGACCAACTCGCCTGCAAAGAAGGCAGTCGAGTTGGAAGAATCGACTAATTTTATTACAAGGTGAGTTTTTGTAATAATTTTTTGACTATCTTGAATTCTAATATTATTATTTGTAACAGCAGACGGGAGGTCAATAAACTGGTTCCTTATTTTTTTGTTGAACTACCCTCTTTTAAACTTTATTGTTCTGTACATTAAATATTAAAAAAAAATACCAAGTGAAACCATTATTATCAAACATCATTGCCCGAATTTATAGACGGTACTATAATTTAATCGAACGTCGCATAGTATTGCTCACAAGAGCTCTATAAATCGGAGGTAAAAGAATACAAAATGAATTTTTCTATCGTAAATTTTAATCTAGATGTATAATTTACAATAATAAATAATAGTCAATTCCCTATAAGAATCTATCTGTCTAACCGAACAGATAGAAAATAAATTACTGATATATTTATTTATTCCATTTACAGCTTACGACTGGACGACTTAAAACCCAAAAACCCTCTGCTGAATCCACTCCAAATTAATTCTCAACTACATTATAAGGAAGACAAGTCACTACAAAAGGTCACGGTCGAGTGTCAAAACCCTAAGGTGACCCTAAAGCGATCAGACAGCAGCAAATACAGAAAACCATCAGCCACTATCAGAAGTAATTACGACAACAGCTTCCTAGCTCAAGATATTACATTAAAACCTGGTTCAAATGATATTAACTTAGAATGTATCTCGAATAACTGTGGGATGTTTAAGTTGGGTCAAATATCATTGCTTATTGAGGAAAAACTGGAGTTTTTATCGAACGTGTTGGTTGGGAATAAGATCGGGTATGAAGTTGTCACCCAGGGCATCAATGTTTACTTGAATAAGGTAGAGCCGAAGAAGGATCTGGTGGCTGGGTTGGAGCACGCCATGGAGTTGGTTGTGACCAGTGGCAGTTCGCATATTGATGAGGTTAGTTTGCTTTATTATAATACTAGCTGTTATCCGTTACTTCGTCCGCGTGTTATTTAACAATAAAGAAATATAGTAAAAATATATAATGTATGTATACAACTTCCCTATTTAAATCGAATATTATGAAATTTTTCATTGGTTTAATTTTTTTTCTAAAATAAATGTAGCCTAAGTTACTCCTTGTTACATCAGCTATCTGCCAGTGAAAGTCCAGCCATTACAGAGATTAGCCAAAACATACAGACAGACAGACAAAAATTGAAAAAAACTATGTTTTGTCCACGGTACATATCCAAATGCACTTAGTAAAAAACGGTTATTTTAATATTAGAAACAGACACTCCAATTTTATTTATTTGTATAGATACAACTATGCATATAGGCACTTATTTCTCTTTATGTATTTCCCAGAACACAACAATCCTCCTCAAAACATCGTCTGGACTTCTCATCCAGTTCACTGATGGCGAGTGCCCGATGTCCCGGGAACTGTCCATCCGGGTGCCATCCATGGGCCCGTTTGAAACAACTCGTGTGCCACTTAGATTGTTCGCTACGCTGCAACCCAAGAAGGAGAAGAGCGTTGAACATACTGTAAGTTATTTGATTTGTTTTAAAATATACGTAAGTAACTAAAGCAAAAAAAAAAATGGTATGCCAGGATTGTAGTATATGGCAATCAGTGGTCTCTGCCTACCCCCATGGGATACAGGCGTGAGTATATATATACGTAAGTCAATTTATATATTTCAGTTGTGGTATCCCCGAGCCTATGTGCGCAAAAGCGCTAGATATCTCTTTCTCTTTTTGTCATCGGTTGTAACTGTGAACGTGTTTGTGTACCCAAATAAATTCTAATTAATTAATTTAGGGAAAAGGCGGGAAACCTTTAAACCAGGAGGGCGCGTTTTTTGAACAAAAATTTGTTTTGTATTATTAATTATATAGTGAACGAATTTAAAGGGGCCTGGCCGTGGCCGGAATGACGGCGAAGCGGAAGAAACGAAAGGCGGATGGGGATCTTCCCCCGTCGTCGCAGTCGTCGGAATCTGACGATGACTCAGGACTAGATAAATTTAAACCTTTTAAAATAGATAATTACTCTCGCCAATACCCTGAGGATGGCGGGAATTTTGAGTACATTGTAATTTACGAAAGTACTGAGGTGTCCAAACCCATTGGAGACCGAGACTTGATGGCGCTAGGCGCGGTCCTGAAGCGTCATCATAAAGGAATTAAACGGTTCAAACGTATTAATAGGTTCAAGGTTGGGGCAATCTTTGAGCGGCCTGGTCTTGCAAATATGGCTTTAAATAATGTTAAGGTGCAAAAAGACCTGGAGTTAAAAGCGACAATACCTGCTACACTCACGGAAATTACAGGGGTAATACGCGGTGTTCCCACATATATGTCTAATTCTAATATATATACCGGCATTTCCAGCTCCAAAGATGTTGTGTCCGTGCGTCGCCTGATGCGCCGTGGACGTGATGATGATGGCAATCCCATTTTATTACCCACGCAGACGGTGGCGATTACCTTTTCCTGTCCTACACTTCCTGATAGCGTCGATATAAATAGCTGGTATTTCGAGGTAAGCGTCTATATTCCACCTGTTAGTCAGTGCCTGCGATGCCTACGCTATGGACATATTGGCAAGTACTGCAAAAACAAACAAAAGTGTTCGATCTGTGGAGAGGATCATCATTACAAAGAATGCCAAAAAGCAGCCAAAGATGCAGTATGTGTGCATTGCAATGGCAATCACATATCCATTTCAGCAGAGTGCCCTAAACGAAAGGAAGAAATTGAAAAAAACAATAACAAATACAAACAAAAGAAGTATGTTGATCTATTCAATAACACAAATTTCCCTGACCTTACCAAAACTAAATCTGACCATCACATAACACAGTTTTTACAATCAGATCGTATTCTTAATTTAATAATATCCACCATTGTTAAAATTAGCTCACAAAAATCTAAAACAGACAGTCCCATTACATCTGAGACTATTAAATCAATATTGCTGGATAATTTTAATACTAGTAAAAAGAGTACAACTAATAAAAATGGATAAGCTCAATATAGTTCAATGGAATGCTCAGAGTTTGCTTAGTCATAAACATGTCTTTTCACATTATTTATACGAAAATGATATACATATAGCTATAATCTCCGAAACTTGGTTACAATCATCAAAAACTATAAATATCAAAGGATATAAAATAGAAAGATTAGATATTGGATCTAAACATAATGGTGTTGCTATACTAATTAGAAATTATATTAATTATAAAAAGATACAAACTTATTCAGATAGTTCTCTACAAAATATAGCCATTCAAATATTTATAAATAATGAAACTTTGTCTATAGTTAGTTTTTACAGTCCTACATCTGCTTCTCCTTCTAATTTCAATTATACACAGCTTGACAATTTAATAAAGTCTGTTCCACAGCCATTGATACTAGCTGGTGATTTTAATGCACATCACACTATGTGGGGCTGCACATCCACGGATTTGCGTGGCACTACTCTCTTAGATGTAATAAATGATAATCATCTGTGCTTGCTGAATGATGGTTCTGCAACAACTGTTGGTTCCCATACATGGCAGCCAAATGCATTAGACCTTACTATTGTTTCACCCTTGTTAGCCTTAAGATGTAATTGGCATGTGCATGATGACTCATTTTGTAGTTATCATCTTCCTGCAGTCACTACTCTTTTATGCAATCCTGTAAATATAAATAACAACAACTATGTTAATGCTAATTATTTCCGTCCAAATTATAAGTGTGTTGATTGGCAGAAATATCAACATGTGGTAAGTTTAAAACTACATAGTAGCAATTTTGATTTATCTGATCCAGAAATGTGTTATGACATATTATATAAAATTTTGTTAGAAAGTGTATCTGAAGCAAATACTGCTAATAAAATCTTTAATCCAGTGTCTCAGATTCACAATAGACCCAAAAGGAAGTTATATTTACCTTGGTGGAATCAAGCCTGTTCACAGGCAGTTAGTAAATGTAAGTCTGTTTATTTGAACTTCAAATCTAATCCTACAATAGAAAATTATTTATCATTTAAAAAACAACAAGCTTTGAAGAAATTAATCATTAACAGAGAAAGACAGACTGCTTGGACAGAACTATGTAACTCATTCAATCGGCAAACTTCAATATCAACTATCTGGTCCAATATTAGAAAATTTAACAAAACTTATAGTCATTCACATAATTATGCTAATGATGATAGCTGGATACAACCATTTCTGGACAAATACACTTCCAATCCTCCTAATATGCCAACATTAGATCTTTATGCCAATAATATTGATTTCCATGTTGATCATTTCTTCATGAAGCCATTTACATTTTCTGAGTTTACAGGTGCTATATACTCTCGTAGGGATACTGCATTTGGTTTAGATCATGTATCTTACAAAATGTTCAAATATCTTGACTCATTTAGCCAGCAAATGGTTTTAAATATTTTTAATTCATTGTGGAATAACATGGTTATTCCTAAATCATGGAAGATTGATTGTCTTGTTCCCATACTTAAGCCTGGTAAAGATTCAAATCATCATGACTCATACAGACCTATAGCTCTCACTTCCTGTACAGCCAAAATATTTGAACAGTTAATAAAGCAGCGTCTTGAATATTTCATAGAATCCAAGAAGTTATTACCTTGTAATCAGTTTGGTTTTAGGAGAGGACGCTCTGCTTCAGAAAGTTTAAATCATTTAAACTTGGATGTGCATGATGCATTTGCTAGTAACAAGTTTTTAATTAGCATTTTCTTTGATATCACTGGTGCTTTCAATAATGTAGATCATAATGTTCTTGCTAATGAATTGCATCTACTTGGGTTGCCTGTAAAATTAGTAAAGTGGATTTTCAATTTTCTAAATGGTAGATCTGTATATGTAAGAAGGAGAAACAATTTGTATGGGCCTCAGTCATCCCATAAGGGTGTCTGTCAAGGGGGGATATTAAGTCCTTTATTGTTTATTTTGTATATACATAGGTTAAATAATATATTAGGCACTGATGTTAATAGTCTGCAATATGCAGATGACTTAACAGTGTATTGCACAGGTACTAACATAAGACTAGTAGAGAATAAGTTAAACACTGCTTTAAAAGGTTTAAAAACCTATTTTAATTACTTGAAACTAGACGTTAATTCAAATAAAACTAGAGTCATAATATTCAGCAGATCCAGATCTTTACTCACCAACATCATTTATGATGGTAATTTACTTCCTGTTAGTGATGAGGTCAAGTTTTTGGGAGTTACATTTGTCAAGAATTTATCATGGCAAAGACATGTTAATGGTTTGGCAGACAAAGCCTTGCGAGCTTTTAATATATTAAAATCACTTGCCAGAACTTATTGGGGAGCTGATCCAAAAATTTTACTTATGTTGTACAAATCCATAGTGCGCTCTCATTTTGAATATAGCTTTTGTTGCTATGCTTCCAATTCTGTTCTAGTAAATAAACTGGAAAAAATTCAGAATAGAAATCTTCGTTTAATTACAGGGGCTATGAAGACTACCCCTATCATTTCAATGCAAGTTGAATGTAACATTCCTTCATTGTCTTTTAGATTTAAGTATTTAAAGTTCAATTTCATTTTAAAGCTTCACTCTTTTGACAATCATCCTCTTTTAATTAAATTAAATGACTCCCGATATTTAGCTTCAACTCCTCTATCTTCCAAATATCCATATATTCTTCGTGATTATACTGAAATATCAACATACATTAAAAACAACAATGTTTATCATGCTGAAAATTGGGCTTGCTATCATGGAACCTTTGAAGGTAAATTTCCTCCATCAGACATTATAGAAATAGACCATAATCTGAGAACCAAGCAGGATGTTTATGAGAAGCTTTCATGCTGGACAGACTACCAGATTATCTACACAGACGGGTCGAAGAATGAAACAAGTGTATCTGCTGCATTCTATGATACGGATAAAAAGTATGGTCGAGGATTTCGATTACCTACCATTTACACAGTTTTCTCGGCAGAGGCCACAGCGATTTTGGAAGCATTAAAATATGTACAAACCGACGTTTTGTGCTCCAGTGCATCACATTTTATTATTGCGTCTGACAGCATGTCTGTTCTGAAATCTTTGAGACATCCAGGTTATAAGAATGAACACCATATTATATATGATATAAAAGAAATCCTGGTAAATTTGGCGATATCTCGTAAGCAAATTATACTTCTTTGGATACCAGCGCACGTGGGCGTGATTGGTAATGAAAGTGCAGATTACCTTGCCAGATTAACAAACACTTTGGGTGGCAATATTACAAATATACCAAGTCCGTGGAAAGATTTGATACCTGTTTATCGTGCAGAAATCAATAAAAAATGGTTAGAAGAAAGAAATGAGATAATTCGAACCAAAGGAGCATGGTATGCCGGTATTAATAAAGATGTGGGCAAAAAACCTTGGTTTGCAGTTGACAATGAAAATTATTTAAAGCGAAAATTTTACACACAGATTATGAGACTGAGATTCGGACATTGTCGTTTTAATGCTCATTTACACCGCATGAACATGATCGCTTCCCCTAAATGTAGTAAATGCAACTCGCAGGAAGATCAAAGATTGGATCATATATTCTTTAAATGTCCGGCCTTTAACATACAACGCCTATTGCTCATAGATCAATTGCTGGAAAAATATCAAAACATCCCGCCTTCCCTACAGAACCTTTTAGCTTGCCCTGATAATTTTACGCCTATCTATGACTTTATCAACTCCTCGCTTGGAGATATTTGAAGAGACAAAATAAAAATACAAGACAATTCATCAAGGACTAGACTAGTTTTTACTTTAACAAGTAATCAACATGGATATATAATTACTGAACTATTTAAAGAAAATAATTATTCAAGATTTGGCACTTGTGCCTTTATATTTAAATTGTATACCTGCAAGTAAATTTGATCAAGAAAATACCCATGACATTGACAACATCAGAATTGGCAGTATGGATTGATTCCTTCGCCTGTCCTACTGGACGAATTAAACTACTACTACTACTAATTAATTTAGGCTGTTTAATTGGATATACTTTAATGGCGACGATAAAGTGAACTCATATTTGCGTGTTGAATAATAAATTTCAAGAAAATAACAAGTAATAACCAGTGAAAATCATAATAGCCGGCGAAGCATCGCGTGGTGTGTACGAAACGTCAATTGCGGCCATATTCATTCTCGCCGCCGCCATCAGTGCAAACGTGATAATTTCATGCATTTTATTATTTCGGATCGGCAATATATCAACATTACATATTAATGTCAAACTCAGATTTAGTCAAATCAGGAAAACGGAGCTATATTTATAAGTGCACAAAACAAGAGCTACAAAGTATATTTATAGACGAGAATTTAAAATTTTCCGTAGACAGTAACATTGACGAATTGAGGAAAACGTTAAGTGATCACTACAAGAAAAAATATATGCGAAAAAAACAAGAAACAAGCAAAAACAGTAAGAAAATGACTACATATGGAGAATTAAAACCATTTGATGGCGAAAAGTGGGATGTTTTTCAACAACAATTAGAATGTTTTATAATTCTTAATGATATTGAAGAAGAAAAAAAAGTGCCACTTTTAGTTACAAAATTAACCCCTAAGGTGTATGAAACACTTACACACTTATGCTCGCCGGTGAAACCTAACAAACTAACTTATGAGGAAATCTGTGACAAATTGAAGCAAAAGTATTTAAAAAAACTATCCAGTGTATTAGAAAGAGCAAAATTTAGACAACGGAATCAACAGTTAAATGAAAAAATTGAAGATTATGTGCTTGAACTAAAGCGGTTAGCAGGAAGATGCAGTTTCAAGGATGTGGATGATCAAATTAAAGAAAAATTGATTGATGGGGTGACATCCAAAATGATAAAGTTTGAATTGATGAAAAGCCCTGCTGATATGACTCTAGAACAGTGTATTCAAACGGCACAGACAGTGGAAGCAGCCTTATTACATGCGGAAAGCCCCCTGGAAGTAACTGAAATTTTTATGAATCAAAGTAAGGATAAACAAGCGTGGAAACCTAAGAGAAATTTAAATAATAAACAAAAAGAAAGGCAGTGTTTTTGTTGTGGAAAAAATAACCATTTGAAGACAGAATGTACATTGAGAAATAAGTTTTGTTCAGAGTGCGGTCAGCAAGGACATATTTACAGGATGTGCCAAAGCAAACAAAGACAAACAAATGTGTTGGAAACAGAATTAGAGGAGCCAGGAAATCAGGAATCTCAAGTCATAGACAAACAATCTTATACTGAATATGAAACTTATTCTTTTAAAAGTGTAAGTAGGATACCTCCACACTATATTTCATTAAATGTCAATAATTATTTCATACAATTTCAGCTAGACACAGGTTCAGAGGTCACTGTGATAACTATGAGTGATAAAGTGAAGTACTTAAACTCTTTCCAATTGCAAAACTGTAATGTAATTTTTAAGAACTTTGATCAAAGTATAACACAGCCACTAGGAATTTTAAAAAATATTCCTGTTATATTTAATAATGTATCTAAACAGCTAAACATTTTTGTTGTAAACAATAATTCTCCTAGAGTCATCGGTAGAGATTGGCTTAATGAGTTGAACCTATGGCCCCCTAAATGGAGCAACAGTGTAAATGTAGGAATTATAGAAATACAAACTGTTTCAGATGCCCAACAACATGTAAAAAATCAGTTCGCAGAGATATTCAGCCCGGGCTGGGGAAACTTTAAAGGAGAGGTGATCACACTGAAGTTGAAATCCGGTGGTAAGCCCAAATGTCTCCCAGCACGACGAGTGCCATATGCTCTGCGGGACAAGGTAATCAGTGAAATTCAAAGATTATTAGATAATAAAAGAATTACAGCAGTTGAGCAAAGTGAATGGGGAACCCCGGTGGTACCCATATTAAAACCGGATGGTTCAGTCAGACTTTGCGGGGACTACAAGCTTACAGTAAATATGATTTTGGAAGTTGATCATTTCCCTTTGCCCCATGCTGAAGATATATTGAATGCATTAAAAGATGGCGAGTATTACTGCGAACTTGATTTAAAAGAAGCCTATTTACAAGCTCCTCTGAGTGTTGAAAGTCAGGATTGTACCACGATTGTTACAGAAGTAGGAACTTACAAATATCATTACCTACCTTATGGAGTAAGCTCTGGGCCAGGTTCATTTCAATGATTAATGTCCAAAAAATTAAAAGATATACCAAATACCATTGTATTTATCGATAACATTTATCTGAAAGGCACAGACTTGCAAAATATGTTAGAAACTTTATGTAAGGTACTAACAAAGCTACAAGAGTGTGAATTTAAGCTAAAACCAGAAAAGTGTAAATTATTTGTAACAAGTCTGGAGGTATTTGGGTATAATGTAGACAAAAATGGAATTAGCATAGTTCAGTCTAATATTAGGCCTTTATTGAATGCTAAACCGCCCACAAATCTAACTATGCTAAAATCATTTTTAGGAAAAATAAATTATTATTCTCGTTTTTTAAAAAACATGGCATCCATTATCACTCCTTTGTATGAATGTACTAAAATAAATAAATTCAATTGGACACCTGAATGTAATAAGGCCTTCCAGTTAATCAAGGAAAAACTTGCATCAGCAGATAATTTAAAGCATTATGACCCCAACTTACCTTTAATTTTGACAACTGATGCATCAGATACTGGGTTAGGGGCAGCTTTTCAAATAGAAGTGACAACGGCATGGTTAAACCTATTGCTTATGCAAGTAAAAAATTAAGTGATGCTGAACAAAGATATGCTACTATAGACAAAGAAGCAATGGCAGTTATTTTTGGAATAACTAAGTTTTATAACTATATATATGGTAGATTTTTTGAGTTGGAAACCGATAATGCAGCTTTGGTCCGGATATTCGGACCTACCAAAAGTATTCCAAAAATGGCTGCCAAAAGACTGCAACATTATGCAATATTTTTATCCGCCTTTAATTATAAAGTTAGATATATTAAAACAAATGTAAACCCAGCAGACTATTTGTCTAGGAACATAATAGAAACTAAAGATCCAGAAATAAATATTCACCCACTGTGTTTGAGTGCACAGTCCAGTAGTGTCTATCATGTAAATGAATCTCAATTGGAAACTCTAGACTGGAAAATCATACAGGTTGAAACAAAAAAAGATTTAACACTGACAAAAATTATGAGGTATATATCAGATGGTTGGCCTGAAAAGAAATATTTATCTCAGGATACAGTTCCATTTCATACTAGATTTAAGGAGTTAATGGTTGATAGAGGGTGTGTGTTTTGGGGTTACCGTATAGTTATACCAAATTCAGTTAGAGAAATAGTGTTAAAAGAATTACATAAAAGTCACTTTGGAGTGGTTCGCATGAAAGAAATTGCTCGCTCTTATTTTTGGTGGCCTAAGCTAGATGCAGAGATTGAGGATTTAGTAAAAAACTGCAATGTATGTCTACAGAATAGTAAAAATCCATGTAAAACTCAGAAACCATGGCCAGTACCCCCATCACCTTGGTGTAGAATACATGCCGACTTTTTAGGCCCGTTTTACAATAAAATGTTTTTAGTTATTGTCGACAGCTATTCCAAATGGCCGGAGGTATTTGAAATGTCCAACATAACATCAGCTCATACAATTCACATTTTCAAAAATTTATTTACAACATTTGGTTTCCCAGTACACCTAGTGACCGATAATGGGCGGTCCTTCACGAGTTTAGAGTTTCAGGAATTTTGTAAATTAGCTCAAATTAAACACACTTTTTCACCTCCGTATCACCCAGCAACTAATGGGGCGGCGGAACGATTCGTACAAACTTTTAAATCCACTGTAACTAAAATTAAAGAAAGTGGGTATCCCTTATCATTTGCTATTAATTTATTTTTGATGGACTATAGGAACACTCCTCAACGAACAACTGGCATCACACCAGCTAGATTAATGCTGGGGAGGGAACTGAGAAATAGGTTCAGTTTGCTGCGTCCACCACCGTTGAGGGAAGAGGTAGAATACAAGTTACAAAATAGGAGTCAAGGAAATAGGGACATTAAGTTTGAGATTGGCCAAAAAGTAATGGTTAAGGACTATAGGAAAGGAAATAAGCCATGGATTCAGGGGTTAATAGTGGGACACTCGGTACCAGGTGTTACATATGTTATAGATGTAGATGGATGTCAGTGGAAACGTCATGTAAACCAGATACTCTCATGTTCAGAGTCTTTGAATGAATGAGCCAGTATTTGAATCACGATTGTTAAACCTGATTGTAACATAGTATTTTATTTTATAATTATATTATCTTAATAGTACCTATTAAGTTAAGTTTGGGAGAGTGTGGTATCCCCGAGCCTATGTGCGCAAAAGCGCTAGATATCTCTTTCTCTTTTTGTCATCGGTTGTAACTGTGAACGTGTTTGTGTACCCAAATAAATTCTAATTAATTAATTTAGGCTGTTTAATTGGATATACTTTATCAGTCTTAATTTACAAAACTTATTATTAAATGTGGAAACCATGCGGCCATTACCTTGTAATTATATTGTTAGCGTTTGTAATTTTTAACCAGCTACTTAAGTCTTATGTGAGGGTGAATATAAGACTTAAGTAGCTGGTTAAAATTTAAGTCTGCGGGCCGTTCCTACAATGTTGTCACATACCCATGACAATGTATTACACAGAAATGTAAAACATCGTTGTCAGCAGGGCAACCATGGAGATTCCTGGTCGTTCTAACCGGCCGTATAGTCGTAGCATAGCTTTTGTGATATTTTTAACGATTCTGTTTATTCTACAAGTACTATAACCCCTAAATTTATAGACGTGTTATAACTTTATCAAACGTCATATAGTACTGCGTACTAGAGTTTTGCTTTTTGCTTTGCGCAGTACTATATGTCGTTTAATGAAGTTACAAAACGTCTATAAATTTTTGGGGTCGAGTCACCTTCGTCCGTAGGAGAATTAAATACCCTCGAGATACCCTACACGTGACCCTGGGTGGTGCCAACCAGGTGACAACTCTACTGGTGGTAGGCTTCGGCCGTGGCTAGTCACCACCCACTGAACAAAGCCATGTCGCCAAGCGGCCTAGCCGTGTTCCGGCATGATGTTCGGTGTTGCCATTCATGGATGGCGAGTCAGATCAGTTGCGCTGCATGTGCCTAGTGAATGTAGCGTCTCGATCTACTGCCGCCTTCCTACCTAGGCAAGTATGCTCCATCGTAGATCTCATCGTCACTTACCATCAGGTGAGATCGAGATCAAATACTTGCCTATAATGTAATAAAAAAAATAAAAAATAAAAATTCAGGGGTACTAGTTTACATATTAAGTCTTGGTCAAGTAGAGCCCATTCCCAACTTTTGTACTGATTTCTTCTGCCAATTCTTGAAGGAAGATGAAACGCGATTTAGAATGACAGTGATCAAGAGTAAACTGGTTTAATATGTGCAGCTTATGGTCTTATGGCCCCTGTTTTTGGTAGAGGGGAACCGGCTTTCTATGCCATGTCCAGGGTATTTGATATTTGAAAATGTACTAATTCCAATTCCATTTAAGATAGGCCAATAATATATCCGCAGGTGTGGCTGACATGCCCCTGGTGGGAGGCGGTGACGGAGGTCCCGCTGCACTTCTGCCCGCCCATGACCCTCTCCTGGAGGCTGCTCACGTCCAACACGCGCAAGTTCGTGCTCGTCACGCTCAAGTGTCCCGTCGCGCACTTCCTGCAGTTCACGCTGGACGCGCCCAGCCTCCAGTGCGATGGCAGCACCACCGTCTCCGACTTGAATCCGAAGACCAATGAGAAGACGGTGAGGTTTCCTTAAGTCAGCCTTTCCCAAAGTGGGCGAAGTCCCCTTGTGGGCGCTGCAGGCCTAAAGGGGGCGGTAAGAGACCCAGAAACGTCGTGAACGTAAAATCATAATATACACGCGATAAAATCTGTAAGATTAGTTTCATTTCAATGTGTAGAGTATTTGAGTGAATATAAGAAATCAATAAGGGTCTTTCAAATAAGAAGAAGAAGGTACATCAAAGAAAAATCCTTAGACCATCTTCTCTGGCGAGTTGTATTAACTCGTCTCGTTTCCAGATAGTGGCCTCCGACGGCACCACAGCCTCCTTCATGTGGGAGGTGCTGAAGGACCCGCTGGCGGCGGCGCGGCCCGTGAAAGCTACCTTCAGCGTCGCATACTGCCTCGCCGGCGAGTGCGACCCGCCCCATCCTCCCCGCCCCTTCGCCTGCCCCATAGACATACAGGACTATACGACTCTGTTCGTGATCAGGACCAATCTGGAGCCCAGCAAAGGGTCCGACTTCTGTAGGGCCTCGCAGATGTGCTGCCTGCAGTTGAGTGTGCAAAGGGTGAGTTAAAAAATGGGGGAACAAATGGGGAAAGAGGAACCCACTGACCCTCGGCTTGTCAACTTTTCCAATTATAAACCAAACAAGTTTGATCGATAATTAAAGAAGCCAGCAACACCGAACTCCTCTAAGATGTTAGTCGAGAAACTGTCCATCACGAATGACGGGACCTCAAATAAAATGCAATTCTCCGCGAAATACAAATCAAGTACTCTTACTGCTAATTTTCAACCATGATTATCACTTGCTAAACGGTGAAGGAAAAACATCGTGATGCAACCTGCATGTCTTAGAGAGCTCTTCTAAATACGTGTGAAGTCCGCCAACCTGCACTGGGCCAGTGTGGTGGACTAGTTAGGGACTTGGAAACCTTACTCTGACTGCGGTTAACAATCAAATCTGTCGCTAGGAAGCTACGTTAGACTAGACGAGGATAGGGTTGACTCATTTTCTTTTTAGGAATATAATGCGTTTGTCTAATCCTGATCACCTTTTTTTTTATTACATTATAGGCAAGTATTTGATCTCGATCTCACCCGATGGCAAGTGATGATGAGATCTACGATGGAGCATACTTGCCTAGGTAGGAAGGCGGCAGTAGATGGAGACGCTACATTCACTAGACACATGCAGCGCAACTGATCTGACCCGCCATCCATGAATGGCAACACCGAACATCATGCCGGAACACGGCTAGGCCTCTTGGCGACATGGCTTTGTTCAGTGGGTGGTGACTAGCCACGGCCGAGGCCTACCACCAGTAGAGTTGTCACCTGGTTGGCACCACCCAGGGTCACGTGTAGAGTATCTCGAGGGTATTTAATTCTCCTACGGACGAAGGTGACTCGACCCCAAATATTCATACTATATTGGCTATAATATGATATCCGGCTATTTCATGATGTTTCAGGTAAACGAAACTGAATTTACTTCACTGATGTACGAAGTGCTCGCAGATCAGACAATGTGGGCGGTTTTAGGACGCACTGCAGGTAAATAAAGACCTAAAATGTTACTAGATAAAATGCCAACTCCAATAAACGATTCTTCTCTATATCAAGCACACTTTAATTTGAACCATCAAAATTGAACCTAGACCCGTTGTATATAAAGAACAATTTTTAATGACTTAGTTTTGCATAGTTTCAGCTGTACATCATTGATGTAATATCAACTCTATTTTACATGCTGACGGTCTAAATTTACTTGGGTGTGTTGTCTCTGTTAAGGTGTTATAACAATGGAGTGCACCAGCACTGAGCCCCAGTCTGTGTCATTGGATGTGATGCCTCTGGTAGCTGGATACCTACCTCTGCCCACCATCCGACTGTCCAAGTACATCGCTGCTAATACCAAAGGTAATCTATACTAATCTATACTAATATTATAAATGTGAAAGTTTGGATGGATGTTTGTTACTCTCTCACGCCCGAACGGCTGAACGGATCTGGATGAAATTTGGCACAGAGATAGATTATAGTCTGGAATAGCACATAGGCTAGCACTTTATCCCGGTAAAATGTATGGTTTCCGTGGGATAGATGTTTTAATTTTTCGTACTTTTTATCGCGGGTAACACCGCCGGGCGCAGCTAGTTACGTCATAATCTAAACATATAAATAAAATTGGAGTGTCTGTTTGTAATATTAAAATAGCCGCTTTTTACTAAATGCATTTGGCATAATAACTGTCATGCAACCGCATAATAACTGTCACTTTTGACAGATATCCCATACAATATCTGTCAAAAGTGACAGTTACTATGCGGTTGCTATTCGATTATGATTCGATTGTGTTAGCAGACTTGGGGCCCTGATTAGCGCAGTTGGTAGTGACCCTGCTTTCTGTGTCGAGGGTCCCGGGCGCGAATTCTATGGTCACCAACTGTGTGAATTAACCGATTTATTTGGTTTTTAACCGACTTCACAGGAGGTTCTCAATTCGGTTGTATTTTTTTTTTATGTTTTTTTTACCTCAGATCTCCGTCATTTATGATCCGATTTGGATTTTTTTTTTAAGATCCGAAAAAGGACATCTCAGGTCACCCCCGTCTGGAGCCATTCAGTCCTGGGCAAGTGTACCACGCGGGGAAAGCGAAGCAGGTCCATGTGCTACCACCCATGCCTAAGGAGCATCTTGAAGCTTTAGCCAACTGAACATTGTAATAGTGAGTTGTGAGTTTAAGAGTACCTTGATCTCTTTTTGATTTGTCAGACAAGACAACCACAGAATAGAGAATAATAAATGGAATGGCCATGCCCTATGACACTTCCCTATGTACTATGGCTCCCGCTTAAAGCAAACGCTCGCGCTGTCTCGTTCGAGCGCTGTCATTTGGCTTGCTGTTAGCCCGCGTGCAATTTGTGCTAGAGCCAGCCTCCAAGCCGCGCGATTATTCTAGAGACAGCTAATAGGCATGCAATAGGCTGTCATAAAACGCTTATTAGTCGCTTCTATACTAAATATTGACATAGTTACGTACAAATAAAACATTACCTCTTATGCTATTCCGTTTTCCGTAGTTCGTTTCCGTATAGAAAACTTAATAAGTCAGCCAATACTTTGCAAGATGCGAAAATTAATACTACGGTTCTGAAACAAATGGAGAGTGGTGGCCATTCTATTTTATACTGTTTTCTGTGCTGTCAACTTTATTTGTACTATGTTGTATAGACTATAATATTGATTGGCGATATCGGATGACGGATTGTGAAAGCTTATATACCAGCACGTTACTTAAGTTCCGTGTTGCGCTGGACGGTACGAGATCTGTGGAAGTCATATGGTATGTCCAGTGAAGGTCTTCGTCCTGGCCATTTTCATGATGTAAGATCCAGTAAATATACAAGAAGAACACCGTTACAAGTTTGAATTTCCTCTACAGTAACATGCTTCGATAAGTCATAGATAAATCATTGAAAAAAAAATCATAAGTACCTTGAAAAACGAATTAATGTGAAAACAAACATTGATTGTGAGAATTGAATACGTCCATGATTTTATTAAACGGTTAACACGATTTGTTGTTTTGTAATACATATACAAGCTCAATTTTCTTTCGACGTATCGTCACTAGTGATAAATTAAACCGTAAATAGTCGATGTTTAGTGTATTAGTTATGGTATATCCAGGATCTTCTCAATATTCTGTCATATTGAACTGGCTTTGATATAAAACGTAATTGTAACCACCCATATTTATTGAACTTTTGCCGCTAACCGGTTCATTTGAACGCTATTAACCGGTGAATAGAAGCAAAAATAACCGGTAAAATTTAATTTTAGTTGACACCATTTAAAAAAAGCGCCTCTGTTAGACAGACGATTTGAAAAGGAAAGTCGAGGCAGGGTCACTCAAATTATGCGGTTAATTCGAAATAATAAACTGGTAATCTACAATATTCCGGTTATTGACTAACTTTTCCATTCAATTTTATTTTATTAACCAATTACTATCCTAACCTATGTTTGAAAAAAAACATAATTAAACCCTTAAATTTACGGATAGTTTTAATGGATTTGAAAGCCTTTATAACGCACTTTTTCCTTTGAAAAGTTTTATATAATCCATTCTAACTGTCTATAAATTTGGGGGATTGTGTTTATATCTCGTTTAGAGGGGTAGATAGTGTATGTATCAGTAAACTTTATGATCCGATTAAAAATATCTCAACGATTTATGTAAGAATGCGCAATAAAAAAAAATTACGTGTTATGTAAATCGATTATAATTAAATTTATTAATGAAATAATATACATATTTGCTTACAAAATTATACCTATACTATACGCATAAGTGTTCGACCATGTTACATGTGATAACAATGCTTAGTAAGATTGCATATGTCGTATTCATACTTGATATGAAATCCCTTTTCAATGGTTAGATGTTCTATAAATAAACTCATTAATTTACACATTGAATTAAAACTTATTTTACTGATTTTATTGTGTGTATATTATGTTTTTACGTTACCGACTTTCCTGCTGCTTTACAGCAACCATGGTATCATAATATCATAGTTTGAACTAGGGTACCCTCATATGTATTTGTTGCTTGCGGTCCGATCTACGCAGAAAGTGCTCTAGTACATTTTAGTATTTTTAGTAACAACATAAGAATACGATATATATTTATAGTTATTCTAAATTAACTATTATGGATTTCTTATTTTTGGATTGCGTTCCAAATTAAACGCTGAAATGATGATGTATGTGATCTGTCTGCAAAGACTTAATTTCTTAAGATCAAGCTGTTCCTAAGCGGGACAGAACCCTTTGGGAGAAGTCTAACACTCCCAGACATACTTTTCGTCCTAACTTAATATCATAATGGCTTTAGTTACATCATATAATGTATGTATTATTGATATTTTATAAGATTTTTGATGTGAATACACAATGTAACTACCTATTAAGAATGCTATAAGTTGAATATAAAAGGTATTAATTTAACTCTTAAATACATATTTATCTTCTTTTTTAAGTCTCGTGCCATGTTGTCTATTAAAAAATAAATTTTGGATATATTCAGGCATCTGCTAGTTGTTTATATTTTATTATGCAGCGAATTTATAATTTTCAAACTTAGAGGAGTTCATAAAAACGGTTCGGCCGCAACCTGGATGGGTGGCCAAATTGTATTATCCAACCTTTGTGTTGACATAATTGAACGTCGTTACGGGTAGTTAGAAGCCTGAACACTGAAACCCAGTGGTTGGTCCTCGGTAGGCAGATGGCAATACTAGCCCGTAATGATAATTTTGACTCTAGGTCATTGACCGGGATTGCCTTTGAAGTAGCATCTCCGGATCAGTGATCTGTAGTTTCAAACGCTCATTATACATAACAATATTGCTCTCAATAAGAAAACAATGCTTATGCGTTTGTATTTTATAGTCGTACTATTAATAAAAAAAACAGTCGGTATTTGAATTTCTTCTATTTCGGTGAAAAGTGACATTTCTAGTTCTAGCTGTCAATAATTGTATCTAAGTAAAGTCGACTTTAGAATGAATGCTACTATATTTATAAAGGTATGTATACGCTAGCTATGTCGTACATACAATTACATAAATATTGTAATTAACACAGATATATGAGAGGAGATATGTTATGAAAGCGGTGGGCTTGCGCTCACATTTAGCCAAAATTACGCTAACATATTGTTTTCGCCGTCAGTCGACTGCAACTGCACGTCGGTATCGGAGCTCTAACTTTTTTTTTAAATGCCGTGTTATTCCGTGGTTGTGTGCAAAAATACTAGCAGCAAAGTGAACTACGCGAAAGATGGAATCTCATTTCACCAGCCAGTATTAAGTATTTTATTTATTCGTCTTTAAAATCATTAAAAACAACAAATCAAAAAATATTTAATGCCTTTATTATGTTATTTTAGGTTTCATGTAGCACAACGACTTTTTTATTTTTGTACAAAATACATGGCTCTTTATGTACCACCTATGTTCGCTACTGAGTGAATGTACGAGGCAATGTATAGATCGTCTTACGATACTTTGAATAAACTGGTGCGTCGCGTGGTACGGCCGCTGTATACGGCGACGACGCAGCACGCACCGAGGAGACTTCGTATTGGTTGGTTTTAGCGAGTGGTTGGGAACAAAACGGAGACAGCGTGTTCCCATACATTTTGAACCGCACGGCATATCTCTCGTGATCTGTGGTAATTAACGACGGTGTCTAGAATACAACTGTTCTATACTTTATTAAAATGGAACTTATGCCAAACGGCTTATTTAAAAAAAAGAAACGGCAAGCAATCTTGAATGTTTTTTAAATGTACGCCATATTTATTTTTTCACAACGACATTTTGTCTACCTAGTCTATTCATCTTGTCGGTTCTTTCGTTATTAATTTGTAAATATTATACTTTTTGGTGCTATTGGAAGTATTTGGAAGTACTCACCAATTCATTGCCAATATACCTAATATCCATTTGCGATATTTAATATTAAATAATATGTTTTGTATATCTTGTTATAATAATCTCAATTAAGTTTGGTGCATGTTTTGTATATTAATGTATTTCATTATTATCAAAAGGGGTGTTATATTTTTTTGTTGTGGCTAAAATTAGTATTTCTTTGGCATCTTGGTATATAAATACAGACCTACTGAGTGTATATACCGTCTCTACAGTTAAGTCGACGAGCTTTTCAGGTTTGTAATCCAAAGAATTATTTGATTTAGACAATAAGTTTTGTATTGTAAGTAATAAGATGCTAACCCATTAACATTGCAATTGGCGAAAGTTAAGTCTTAATTTCCGCGGGAAATTATGACTCAGTGTAATTACAAAGGCTTATAAACAGTATACTCAATATGTGTGACATATAATTTAAAAAAATATATTATGGTTTTTTATCTGTAGCAAGGTTAGATTTAGTAACATTAGATATACTTTTTATTGTCTCGTAGTACCTATTGTTATTAGATTTTAAAATATGTATTTATATTGTGAAAACGAAGATGAAAAAGAACCGTTGTAGACGTCAAACAAATGCTATAAAAACATGAACCTACTGCACTTATCTGTAATAGAGCTGTTTCAAAAATATTAGCTAAAAATGAGAATTATTGTTTAATTCATGGAAAGTTTCAATCCGTTACCATTATATTACAAAGCAGTGAACCAATGTTTCGTAATATAATGGTTGTAAAAAGATAGGTAGACTTTTATTTATTCAATTGTATATTGTCTACACCGGTTCTTATAAGCATTTGCTTATAAATTATGTTTTGACTGTTCAAATAAGCACCTAATAGTAACATGCTCAATAGGATGTTGCCCAATGGACGAATACCGCATCTAATAAAAGTGACTTGTAGTAATTCTTTTATAGCAAGCAACCTAGATAAAACACTGTAAGAAGGTTCAACCAACGATAATAAATAATTAAATTTGATCGAACTACATAATTCAATTTGATTGCTACCTCAGACGAAGAAATAATACTAGACGGAGTGTCGTGAATAACAAATTGATTAAGGTGGAAGCTCAGGTCAGGGCGCGAAATTCAAAATGTCAATGGTTTTTATTTTTTTACCAAAAATTTGGATACATGGAACATAAAGCAAACCGTTTTGTGTCGTACACGCGAATTTGGGTGTATGTAAGTTCGAAATTCGCGTGTATTGCGTAAATTGGCATTTTGCTTCAATATATTGTTTGTGATACTACTGACTGACTATATTATTTCTTCGTCCGAGGTTGCCTCATCCAAAATCAAATTAAGAAGTATTTTTTTTAAACAAGTAATTAAAGATCACTGAGTGACGGTGGCTTTTACGTTTTACGTAGTGGGCATAACATTATTTATTATGTATTGCTTACCGTCTGTGTTTGTACCGGCAATAAGTGTGAAACCTAAACACTAAAGAACGCGGAACGCTAAATATTTGCTAGGGGTCCGATTGAGCATTATTATTATTAGGTAATATTTAATTCATAACGAAGAGTTAATGTAAATAGACATGTGCTGCGTATGTATTTATGTTTCATAATTATGTATTATACTAAGATCTATGAATATAACGTTTATTGTTAGTATAATGGTTTTATTCAAACAATTCCACTTATTTTATGTATAAGTAAGTACTTACTTTCAGCATTAATTTTACAAGTCTATTCTAGTTTCCTTATCTTCTTGACTTCAGAAAAAAAATACTCTCAGAAGGAGTGTCGCGAACATCATATTGAAACAATTAAAACCAAGCCGATTTGTGTAGTGCCGCGAATTCGCATAGACGTAAGGTCGCAATTCGCGTGTAAAACATATCGGCTTGGTTTTTTGGGCTGCGAAATGTTCGCGACGCTCCGTCTTTACTAGATGTGTGAGGTTGAAGTGATTTTTATTATCTTTTTCCGTCTACGGTTTATGTAAATACAGAAAAGCCTAGAACCCGGTGAGCCTATGAAAAGCTTTCGATTGGATTTTTTAACAATAACTTGTCAGATTCGACTTATGATTACCTATTCATTACTTTGGATTCGGCTAAGTTAAACGCGAAACCCATTCGAAAGGGCTATCCATATAAAAATAACTACTTTTTTGATAGACAAAGATATTTTATTCGATACAAAACTATTTTGGAAACCCTTTAGGAACCCCTTCATAAGGGACAGTTACGTTGTTAAGCCAGTCGTTCGATGGGTAAGTAAAATTTTAGGGACCTCGATGAATGGTGACTAGTGGGATATTCGGTATTGTATATAATAAAAATAAAATGGCATAATTTTCTGCCAAGATGTCCAGTAAATTTATAATTTAATTCCATAAGTAAAGTATTTACAGCATTACTTATAGGATTGATTTCATCATGATCGATATCAGAATTAAGGGTGTTAAAAGGCAATCGAGAAATTTTACTTGATACTGGCAAAAGTCAGTCTATTTTGTAGCATATTAGCAACATAAAAAAATATATACTTGCCCAATTGCCAATCTAAAAATAATTTATAGTGCCATTTTTTACTAATATAAATGAGATTTAATTTAGTCGATTATACGAATCACTACAAATCGGTTTTTGACACTTCTTTATCTTTGATTTTGTAATACAAATCAGACTGCAGGCGGGCAACATCCAGAAGCTAACTACACTTTCCCCATTGGCTGAATGCCTTTGTGTTGGTTGGCACTGTTGGCAGTTGACTTGCGAAGCAAATGTGATTGTCTGTGATTGTGTACCCGACGAACGAAATTGATAGTTTGTTTTGTCTCAAAAATATGGTGATAAATTTATAAATTTTGCATAACCATGAGATAAATAATACAACCAAAAAAACACACATTACATTATCGGAAGTGAATTCAATATAACCAGAATGGAGACCGTGTGGATAATGTGAAAATGCGAAGTGTTACATTCGGATCATTGGATGTCACACGCGATAGTAATCTTCGAGGAGGTCTCCGCAAAGAACCATAACATTTTCACTGTGGATAAGTTACATGTACGCAGCGGGAATGACAATAATGGCAGTTTCTGTTGGCGAAATTTGCGAGAACACAAAGTTGGCGAGGGAGATGGCATTGATGGGGAACTATGAATCTGCGTTAGTTTATTACGAAGGCACCGTCCAGATGATCCATAGGCTGTTGATCACAATTGCCGACCCCACACGCAAGTCTAAATGGCAACTGGTGAGTTATCATTTCCATGCACAGTTTGGTATAAACATACCTGCTTACCTTGACTGTTGACGTTTCCTTATACGATAAGCCGTGTTAATTAGTCGGGCCTTAGGGCGGCGGAAGGCCACCCGCAGTGTCGGCGTTGCTCGCATTATTATCCATATAGGTTTGTTTATGTCTAATGTGAAATCTAGGTAAAAAACCTGTTGTTTCCTTTATCTCTCTGTGTACACCATTAAACATATTTTAGTATTCGCCTTCTTATCAATTTAATCTTAAAAAAATATGCCCATATTTATCATAATAGTAGATTGAATTCCATGCTCAAGCACTTAGAGTAAAATAAAATTTATATGTAAAAAAACAAAACATTTCTTATTTTTCATCTATAACATTGGTAAGGCATTTTATCGTAATTCATGTAACATTAAGTATTGGAATTCTATACAATTGAGGTCATTCTAGTACTACTATAATAATCATCATTTTTTAAATTAGCATTCTTGTATAATATCTTAATGCTACCAAAATAATGTTATCGGCTGTTTATTTTCCAACTATTATCTTGCACTACTGATTGTGCAATGTTATCTCTGCTCAAATAATGTAAATTGCCAACTTCATATGCGGGATAACATTGATACGCAACCTCAAATGAGAAATGTTACGCATGTCCTTATCTTCTATATTGTGATGATTATCAGTTGCTGCAAGGCAACATCAAATATTGTAAGGAATCCTGCATCACTTTTAAAAGTCATGCTATCTTTACTAGACCGCTCTAGGCTGATATTGTTGAATATGGCTTATATCTGAGAAATGTGAGCTGTATGGCATTAGAATCACTCCTTACTTGGGATCAAATAATGTCTGCAAAATATGATTGCACCTCTGCCTGCCTCATTTTGGGATCACCAATGTAATGATGTCATTAATTAAAATTCAATAAAAACTTACCGTTGTAATGAACCTATATTGTATTTTTTAATGTGGCAATGTAGTGATACATACGGACCTGTAAATTCATGGGCTCAGTAATCACCATGTTGTTCATTATCTATATTCAATAATTTTTCACAGCACTTAACGTCAAGTAGTGCTAAAAATTCTTAATTACCATTACTAGTCATTTTACATGCTTATTTATAAATAAATATGTATATGTATGTACTATGTAAACTCGACCAAGAAACTCTTTGATTACCTTAAGGTTGAATATCATTTGTATAATATGTTATTTATTTGAACTTAGAACGGTTCAAATATGGACCTTAGTAGATTTTTTATTAACTAGAAGTTATTGACAAAATTTATGACCCAAAAAGGATTCAAGCCAATTCGGCTAAAAATCTTGAACTTGCTTTTTCCCACAGCTTTGTTTGTATGTCTGTAATTTTTTGTGCAACACTTCTATAGAACATAATACAATGATATACCTTATTTTTTTTGTTATATAATGATTTGTCAGCAAATTCTAAAATACCTTTTAAAATCAGATAAGTAGTTTTGATGTCATACTGAAACAAACACAAATTTATCAGTATTATGGTATGTTTTCTTATGCATATTATAGGTGCTCGTCATTGCTCACACTTCAATGTTGATACGCAGTTATTGAAGCTAATTAACATACGAAACAAAACGCCTATTAAATAAATACGATAACAACAAATCTTTATTTTGTCCTCAAGGCAAACATGTTTCAACTACTTACTGCTAATTATATGCATGCAAATGCTTTCTGGTTGATTATTTCTCAACCTGCTGTTGACTAAGAAATAACGGCATGTCAGTATTGTCCTTAAACAAAGAATAACTAATTGAATACACTCATTACAAGTGCGAAACGGTAAAGCCGTGTTTTCAAAGTAGCGGAGCGCTGAACAGTAGATGATGGTCTTGTACACCTTCGCATCAACCATCTAACCGAAAGAGATAGAGCTATAGAAATCAGTTTGACGTACGTCTCATTTTTTCTTATAGCGTCGTCTATCTCTGTTGGGGGATTAAGATTTGAAGCTAAAAGCGTGCACGACAAGTACCAGAGTTGCTCGCTCCAAATGCTGCTTCAAAACAGGCTTTGTATAAAATGTATGTGCTCCGAGTGGCGTTCCCCAGACCGCCACACCAACTGCTTCGTAAGAATTCGCGGCAAATTACATAAAAAGAACAAGTAATATGTGAACAAAATTTAAATTACCAATTGTAACAGCTAAAAATCTTTTGTGTGGATCAGTTATCGTGATTATTCATCTTGTTTAAACATTTCAAGATAAATCCTTATCATATTTCATGCAGTTTACGACAAATGTGCAGCCGTGAGTCACTCACAAACAGTTTTTTTCAAATGAGTCAATTACAGCCTGCATACGATCCATTGCAGTTCAGATGATATGTCAATATTGTCTATTTACTAACATGAATATCTTATTATGTGCCTGTCATGCATAAAAATGTGTAAACATGCTCAGTGTTGGTGGAATAACTTAATTGTGATGCGGTGGGTCGTTTTGCCGCGATACAGTTTATATCTTCGTAAAGTGCGTCAGCACGCGGCAATGTAAATTCGTTTTTTTTTTAATGGAACGAGAACTTTTTTTATGGATGCCACACGTATGGACGTTAGACTGCCAGTTGTATTATCAGGTAAAAAATCGCCGTACGAAATCTAGTGTAAGGTGCTTGTCTAATACGCCCAAAATATATCACCAATCACCACTCAATGTGATGCAAAATATAATATAATTCTCGTTTCACATATTGTACTTATGGCAATTACTATACAATTGCTTTGTTAAGTCGGCATTGAATAAGTCTATTATGTTTCTTGAGATGTGAAGGTCTTAGCCATTAAATTGGTCACTGCATTGAACTCGCTCATCATTTTATTATTGCGAGTTTTGTTACTTATTTCTTCTTTATGAAATCAAGTGGCATATTCAGTAAACAAGAATATTAATTTTAAACTTGCAGACAATTGCTATATGGAGTAACAATGTTTCTCATATGTTGAACTGTTAAAAAAAAATCGATACAGAATCGGCCCATTATGTGAAAAAAACACAGATGATCTCAAAGACAACCTGAGTAAATGCATTTTTTTTTTATTGCAATATAGGCAAGTATTTGATCTCGATCTCACCTGATGGTAAGTGACGATGAGATCTACGATGTAGCATACTTGCCTATATTTTGTCTTCATTATTTGTTAATTTATTAAAATTCTTTTATTTTATTTTTCAAACAAAGCCCAATAAGTATTGTCTCAGCAGTTGCTTATTTTTACTTCCATAAAACCTCATCAGCAGATATAAAACCCGACCTATTGATATTCCAAACAGAGCCACCACCATTCCAATACTTTTTGCATTCACCGTAATAAATCATGTTCACTAGCTAATGTGTTGTGTCAATACGGCACAATGGGAGCATTTATCAATTGAAAGCTTTGCATTCCCTTGCTGCAGTGAACCCGCAAGTGAAGTGTAAAATCTCAATACAAATTATTCAATTCACGCGTGTGATATCGGATGGTCGTTTCAGAATAGCACTGCTGAGGTCAATGATATTTCAACGAATCACATACGCAGCGCCTACGCATAATCGTACGTCGTGGTGTCGTGCTTACGTGGCCTTAGGTTAAGTCAATTATGAATTGACGAATGAAAAAATCTAACAGCGTGAAATGCTATTTTAATTTTTCAATAGCGCCTTTTTTCGGTGGCGGGGTCACCGCCGCTATGAGAGAAGATTGGCAAATCTTCATGAACTCTACTGAGTGACTCACTCTTCAGGAAATATCCGAAACCTACGAGCTTTGCACGCGAGTTCTTCGCGACCTAACAAAGGCGCTCGTTACGGAGGAATTTGTTTTATGCTTTTACATACAGGCTACAGCGTACAGGCATATGACGTTGAAAAGATGAAAAGAGAAGAAAATATAAAGCGTTTTCTGCTCTATAAATTCGTGTACAATTGTTTGGTTATCGGTGGATTCCACTCTACCACATATTGAGCCAACTATTCAGCCAACCAATTGTGGATTAGCGAACTTTACCTCACTATATGAGCGTGCACACTGTTTAAACTGCCGGTGTTATCATAATAATATGATAATTTTTATTCCGAGAAATATAAGAGTTCTCGAGAAAGAGTCAGAGGACAAAATTACACGTGACCGTACAGGGTCACAAGTCTAAAGGACTGCGAACGGTACAATTAGGCACCGAATCAGTAGCGCCGATTTATAGGATCCCTACCAATTGGACATATCCATTTGTTCGGTTCCTACAGATCGGCCCTGCATGTTGGGTGCCAAGTTGTACCGTTCGGAAATGCTTTGCCGCAATAAACTTGTAATTAAATGGAAACGTTATAGCAGACTTAGGCCAACGTTAATACGTTGCAATTAATTGATACCTGCTAACTGTTCCAATAATAAAATTACACATCTCGCTCCACCAATACCTATTTCCATCCGTGTAGCGTATTGCCTACTTGATAAAACACAAAACACTTGTTTCGCACGTCCTTGCGATCGATATAGTCAAGTTTTTGTTACAGTGAAACCCGACAAAAGGTCTTTTGTAAGTGATCGAGTTTACTTACAGCACTGACGTAATATTAAATCCAGATATTTCTGTGGCCTCCGTATTGGTATTTTAACAATGTCAGCGAAATTCGTGCTACTGTTTTAAATAGTTAAATAAGGAAAGTGGTGGAGTTTCCTGTTGTTGATTTAATCCATTTAGTGTTCTTTGTAACGGCAAGTGTGCTTGAGGTCATAACTTGCAAAGGATTTTTTTTAAAATAACATGCTTTATGCTAAACTTGAGATTGTTTTCTTATTATTCATATAAAACGCAGATTATAAACGAATTAACGTATATGTGAGTGAATTCCGGAACCGGCGTCATTTTGATTGCTCGATCGTGAGGTGACCGTTCTTTCAATCGATTCGTCTGTCACGCTTTTAATACTACCTCCAGCTAATGTTACACTGTTCGAAACAAAAATCGTATCATGATAGTCGTATTTATCAGACCTATGATTGAAATCGATTCAAATGTTTGTTGTTGATATACTATAATCCTTTAAGGACCTTTTCTGAATGTGCTGAAGAATTATTTTTACGTAGCATTGGTCGTTCTAAAACTCATCATGTTTAATTGCACATTTATCGATCTAATAACGGCCCATAGCAAAAACATGACGCGAATAACTCCAGTAATTTGTCAGTAAAGTATCCTCCACTTAACTGATAGCTTTTGGGGTGGGTGTTTAAGCCCTAGTCTAAGATTAGGCCTGCATATACTTTCCCATATTTGAAAATTATTTATTCCCACTTGATTTTACAAAAATACATAACAAGTTTTAAAAATAAACTTCAAAGTGGTTTATCTAATAAAAAAACCTAGTTCAGTTAATGCAATAGAATGTTAATCGATCGAGTGATTGAATAGTTGCTGATCATTTGTAATTATAGTTACACTTTTACTGGCGAACCGAGGTGTGTCTACGCACTCATGCATCAGTTTCTACCTCACATTTGCATATTATCATCACCTAATCGTTCGATTTAAATCATTGAACGCGATTTCATCATTTTGCTATATAAGCAGCGAGTGGTGATAACCCTATATTGCATGGAAATTATTTGTAAAAAAACACAACTAACGTTCGTCTAAATTACCTAAATATATGAGAACTACAATATTTGTGTTTTACGATGCGACGGCGCGGCGGCGGGGGCAGTTTTGTCATAAATGGTTAAATTGGTAGGCGAACTTTGCTCGCGAATTAGCAAAGTTGAACATATTCTAGCGGTCGGTAGAACTACAAATCGAAGGTTGACTTAGAAGTTTATAGTCTACCTACTTCGACTTATTATTATTGCATGAGTTTCAATCGTAGGGAAGTTTGTTTAATCGCTTAACCTTCTTCCCATAATGCGCAAAGTTTCCACATAAATTCCTGATAAGTTCCAAGTATTTATTTTTTTACTTATACAAACTTCTTGTTATGGTTTTACACATAACACGATTCCCGCGAACATACAGTTTACAATTTACATCAACACGATACTTCTACAAGAGTAATTTCGCTCATAAATAATTTCCCGATAAATAATAGCGATGTCCATGAATCTGACTTTTGACTACTTCAATAAAATGTGATACGGATGCGTCCGCTCGTTATTCCCAATCATCGGCTCGCACATTGTTATAGCTTTCATTCCCTATACCGGACTTGATTTTATGGGGCCTGAAACCTAGGCTTTTTAGTCGAGTTTAGGTCACCTAGTCTAATTCAGTGGCTGGATGGTCGCCAACCGTTTGTTCTATTGTCGACGTATCGTTGTCATGGTCGTTTTATAGTGTGATGCGTGTTGCCTTTCGGCCTGTCACGCGGCTGAAGTGTTGACGACGCACGCGGAGGTCGACGAACCTTCCTGAACGCAGTATATCGGTCGACCGGTGACGTGCTCGGGGTGTCCAATTTTGTGCGCCATACTGAATAACTGTGTCGATCTGTCAAAATAATGTATACAACTTCCGTTCTTACGCTGATTATATTACGGCTTAAATTATTTTAAGTTACGTCGGCTGGGATTATTACGCAGTGTCCCTAATACGCGCGCTGTCTGGCTTTGTGGGTAGTTTTAATTACCGTCCCACTTAAATAAAGTCGAACTTATTAGTCGCTTGTGGCAGAAGTTGGTCAAGGTATTTAAGCTCTAATTAGGTGAAAATAGGCACGTTAAGTCGCATGTGACCGGCGCCGGATGTTACTTAACAAGTTTGAGATATAGTGTGGGATGTGTTTAACATTTGTTATACTTATTGCGAATAGACTTATTGTGTGATAATCTTGGTGCGAGATCGGATTTTCACTTTTGTGCCCGCATCGAGAAAATTACTCATCATGTGAGTATATCTCGTGTATCTTTATGTTCTTATTTAGTTAATCTGTGCTGACCGCTTTTTGTGCTCGCCGTTCGACGAATGCACGCTTGACTTGGAGATTACGTGTCTGGATTAGATTGTAATTTAATGCAAATGCGAGATCTCACATGACGTGAGTCACCCTGATCTCGAGTGCAGTATCATCGAAGCTGTATTCTGTGTTTGCTGCTCATATCTTTCTAGACGCGAAAGTAATTCGCATAACAATGCGTTTTCCGTGCAACCTATAAGGTCTAACTCAAGGAAACGTGACACTGCGGTATTCTGTAGCGTTGTTTTGCAATTTGTTACGGCTTGTGTCCTATTAGATTACTTTATTATTGTTTGTGGTTTTTACAGCTACCTTATAAATCCCCTGTTCCATTGACTTGTAATACTGGTCCCTTCCCGGCTCGTAAGGAATTTTCATTATAGTTCCAAGGCCTTTTTTTTATAAAAAAGTGTATTCGAATGGGTCGATATTTTTTGGATCTTGGTGAGACGAATTGATTTTGAAACCATTGGCGATATTCGATCTATTTATCCTTAGCCATGTTATATGTGTATCTCTTTCTAATTACTGGTGGCGATGGAGTCAAAGATAGAACATAGCTACGTTTTTATATTCTTTATTCGGACCTCGGCACAGTAGACCTTGGCGCCTTCATGGAACCTCGAGTTAATTTTGTGATAAATGCGTTTATATAAATCGTTACGGATTGGGGTCACATATTTATCCTTTTGTTGTATGGTTTTCCATACAAACATTATTACCTCTTCTATTAATTATTCAAATGGCTGAACGTTAACCGCAAACATTGGTATATCCATCGTGGCTTCATCTTCCCGTTAAGGAATAATATCTACAGATTGCATTTATCTCAATTTTTCCCCGTTCTTGCTAAAATGCCGACGGGTTCATCATCTTTGCCTGAAGCTATTAAAAAAAATTAAGCACACAGATATCAGCATCATTTCCTTGTGTGGAAACTACCAATCAGGGTCAATTTAAAAGATTACATTTGCTAAATAGTTATAATAAATGGACCCATTGTTGGAGGCAATGTGTATATCACACTTGACAGAACATAGGGAATCTTCTAATATTCTTTAGATCTTCTTTTTTTTCTTCTGATTCCTTACACGGCTGCTTAGCTTGTCCTTTAGAAAAACGTCGACATTTTCTTTAGAGACAACAGGAGATAATTTCTTGTCTGCAACAGTGGTGGGCTTAGTATAGAAACCACGAAACGACTCACCAACAATCATTGAACACTTAATATTTTTAGCTCTTGTATAGTGTCTTAAGCCTGACTTCTGAATTCTGATACCTATTGAATTAGAATGAAGGTGGTCGCCGAAACGTGTTTTCAAATACTCAATACTGTTCTGCTAATGCCATGAATTGTAATGACTAACTCGATCTTTCGCCCACGTTATTTCAACAATTCGGCCGTGCATAATTGATTTGCATGGTTTATTGTAGTCTACATCAAAATGTGTGGAGAATACTAGATCAAGAACAGTACATACCCATTGACTGTAAATCTTGTGTCTCAAATGGGTGAAATAATAGATGACACGACATAGCGGCTTATAGTGTTTATTCTGTTCTAGGTCCAGAAGCAGATGGCTCGCGAGTACGAGCAGCTGAAGGCGACCGTGGCCACGCTGCAGATGTTCCAGCACGACGGCGAGAAAGCCATCACACCGCTGACTTGCGGTAAGCCACTAATCCTTGTTAAGCTTCCTTCCAATTTTATAATAATGTGGTGTTCCGACTTTTCTAAGTTATGCAAAGATATGCCCTTGGTGACTACTTCTGATTTTCCATGCGATTTATCAAGATTTGATCATATGTATCGTCACGATCTACTGGAAACCGTTTCATTTAGAGACTTCGTGAGGGTATAAACATTTAATAGGTTTAGGTCTAAAACACTGACCAATCTATAGTTAGTTGCCGCTAGCTCCAACAGTCGGGCGTACGTACACTAAAAGCCGCCTCCAATAGAAATTAATAGATGTAGGAAGGTAGAATAAGCTAAGTGTGTATAAATAAAGGCAAAAACCGCCAATAGAACTTGAATTTTAAAATAAGGTTGGGAGGAATCGGTAATAAAAGCAAAGCTTCTAATCGGGATGCACCTGGAGTGAGCTCTAAAATAAGTACCGTACCGGATACCGATACTACGGATGTTGACGATTAGAGTAACCTCGGTGGGCTTGTATCGATAATTCTTGTAAATTGGATTGTCACAAGTCATGCAACTGAATGCAGTTAGCAATGAAAAGCGGCTGCGATATGTTTATCTAAGGAGCGGAGGGGGACACATGCAACCGCCGCGATCTAATCACCTGTTTACTGTCCTGATTTGGTGATATATGCTCTTTCCGTAATCTTATGAACATACTTAACACTTAAGAATCTTGCATCATTAGTTTTCATCTAGTAAAGTATTCTTTTTCAGCCTGTGTCATTACTTGGCATAGACGTGTAGATTAACCCATTAAAGCTATTCTTAAATTTTTTGTATCATCTAGTTACCTTAGTACCTAATTATATAGACGACATTTTTGGTATGTCTCCCTCCCGGCGTTTTCTTCCGTGATACTGTAGAAATTTTAATTCCCATTTACCCTGAAATTGATGGTCGTATCGTGCCTTTGTGTAGCGCCATTATAAAGAATGCTTTCATTCATAGCTACAATGGACGATAACTTTGATCGTGTTCGTTGGACTAACATCATAAAAACTGATTAAATGAAAGTCGGTTCAATATCCTAACACAAAGGCTAACTGACTAATGTTCCAATTAAAATACATGCACGAACAAAGTATGCATTTAAGGATATAAAGGATACATAAACGGTTTTATTCTAAGCATCAAGCTTACGACCTTTTTATGTTATAATCATAGAAAAGGATAAAATTTAAAAGCCTCTCGGCGGCATAAATTGTACCGAGGCGCTTAAAATCTCTTGTGTTCAGACATAAAAGAATCTAAGCGCCTATATTCTAGTTCTTGGGATCCAAAGAATGTGGCGCCATTCATCCCAAGTACCCCTAGAACAGATAACTATGGAATAATAAATATAATACGAACACCCAAAGCCCCAATTAAACTAAAAGCAATTTCCTTTTAAAATATTCAACATATGGTAAAAGTGTAATGAGTTATCCAACATCAATTCCATGGGGCAATCTGCCAATTATCCATAAAAGTTCAACGTACGTACGTCACCGAACCCTGTGGCCGTAGTTAATCGACTATGACCTTCGATTCGAGCCATTCTGCCGCCGATAAAGGCCGTCATGTCGTCAATTATGTCACCATTCATGGTGGTACAATGGGTGGAAGGAAGACACCGGACTTCACATTAGTCGACTCGTTATTGGCTGTGGCCAGACTGAACGTGCAGTCTCGCGTAGCTGGCTCGGATGAGCCAAACACTTGCACTGCCTTGTCCGAGGGATTTCATTTGTCATTTGCCTCACTCGCTTATTCCGCGCGCGGCAAGTACCGGAGTCTATCTCGATAATATTTTTTTTTTTTTACTATCTGAGAATTGAAGTGAGGCTGAGCGCTCAGTCTGGACATGGCTATTGGAATCCGTTGTTTGGTCGTGTTTTGTAAATTTGTAATGCTTTACAATCGATTGATTCTGTTTGAAAATAGTCGTTCTTAGTATTTTCTGTTTTGTTGGCTAGCGATGGTTCCATTATGAAATGATTCCATTAAAGCTGAATTCTTCAAAAAATATCAAATATTATGTCGTACTCAACTGGTTGATACGTCCATTATCATCTCATATCATCTCATATAAATTTTAGTGTTAATGTTAAACCGCCCTTAAAATCGTAAGCTTAAACTTAGCAGCATTCAGTATTCTGGAGTTATTGGTTTGGCATACAATTGGTTTGGCATAATTACATTTAGATGTTGGAATGCCTCAGACTACCTTACTCCAATAATGTTATTTATGAATTTAAAAACATTATTTCCTAAATCTATGGTTCCTAGCAACTGAGTTTGAGTTCTGTACGCTAGTAGAATACGACTGAACGAGATCTATCTTGACCGTACCGTACAATGGACTAACCCAGCTTACTTAGGTATACCGATATTAAATGTTTTCAAAGTGCTAAATAAATGTCTCCATAAATATTGAATATAATTCCCCATGTTTAAAAACTTCAAAGGAATTTTCGGCTCCAAATCTAGAATCAAATTCACAACAATCCTTCAATGTCAATTAAAAGTGAATTATGTTTAATTAAGGAGTTGCAGTCATGGCATCTTATCTGGGTGTGATATTAGCGCGATGACGTAACGCTTCATTAGAATGCCGTAATCTAATCAGTCTTGTTAGACAAAACAAATTCACACGTGCCATAATCCATGAAACGTAACACTTTCACACTACACCATCTCATACAAATTGACTGTTCATGTCTGACTCCTATACTGCGTTATTACTAGCATTTATAGCGCACGAATAGTATATTGCATTAAATTGTCGAAAAAACATGTTGCACAGATTAAACTTTCCATCTTCAAACTTCGAACTAGTGTTTTTGTTCATTGTACAAAAACAAGAAGTAAAATCTGATATAAAACACCTCAATACAAACCGCGTTATAGCAAAAAATGATAACAAGTAAACCCCACAGAGCGTGTTCCACTTCTGACTAGCAGAATGTATTAACATCTGCACGATTCTCTCTTTTTTTAAGAAAAACTTATGAGCCGGTATCTCAGTTGTCGCTTTCAGTTTGAGCCGTGGCGATCGGTTCCGGAGATGCACCGTTCACACGAACTTGCCGTAATGGCGAGTAATCGAGCGTAGCCGCCAGATAAAACTAACGGCTTTCCCCACGCAACTAATTAAATCGTAATCACATCATACTTGCGATAGCATAGAGCTTTTTATTGATTTTCTACTAACACTGGTGAAACAAGTGCTCGCTAACATGATTTAAAAATGAGTACGCAGCATATAAGGAAATGAAAAACTATCATACCAATTTGAAAGCAATGAATATATAATTGATGCTGTAGAACTGAAAATTGGATTGTATTGATGATAAAAAGGTACTGTACCGACTCCATATAACGGGAAAAGTGTAGGAAGATGTTGATTGAACTTAAGATCGAATTCTGAATGTTAGTTTTAATTTTGGTAGCCTCATGCCATTACGTCATGGTGCCAAGGTCAAAAAGTGTACTTATGATCAAAATCCGAATCCTGATCTTTGAGTTACTTGGATTTTTTTAAATCTATATCTTGATTTCTCTCAGGTGCTTCATCTGGATCGTGGTTTAATCAAATCTTGTAAATAAACGCGTATCTTCCAATGGCATTACTAAAAGTTGTCAGACAACTTTCAGAGCGGCCTCGCGAGACTGCTATAGTGCTGTCGCGCTTTGTATCAGAAGTGCAAATAGAGGTGTGCAAATATCGTGCACGTGGTGATTACACTAGTGTTTCTCTTGCGTATGTGAATTCAAATGATATAATTGTTTGTCTAGATTGCTTAGCAAACTGTTTTTCATATTTATACCCCTAATATGGGTACGTGGTACTGTCTGGTATCCGCTTTACTGCAGCCTCACGTAATCGTTTCGACTAAATCTCTTAAACGGATGCTGCATAATGAAAGGATGATATAACCTTCATTATAAGTATGATATGTTGGCAAAACCTACAGTTCCAAACAATAAAAAAATGTAGCTCACCTAAGTCGTTTCTTATAAGTCGACATAAAAATACTACAATACCATCATCCTACGAAAGAAATACGATAAAACACGAACTGTCAGAAACGCATTCTCCCGGCGGCCGAATTGTAACAGTATTACTTCGCTTGATAAATATCCTCTGTAGTGATGCACCATGTTTTGGTTTCGCTGTTTTCCCTAAAGCACGAGACAAAACAAAGCTTTATAGAAAATTGCGACCCTCTTGCAGCTTGGTGTAGCGAAAAAATACAATACTAATACTCTGGGCCTAATCCTCTGTGGTAAACCCGCAGAATACATGAACGAAACTCAAATTTTGAAGTCTATCTAATTATATTCCATTACACAAAATGCAATAAAACTACTATTAAACGATTTTCCAGTGTATGGCCTGAATAGCTTTTTTTTTTCTCCTGTCCGGGCGTTTTCTGGCCCGGCCTGCGAGCTACCCGTAACGTGGTCAGGGACCTTATTTACTAAAGGGATATTTGGGACAGCTACATTATTTATTTAGGCCTGAATAGCTTAGGCCTCATTGCATGTAAACACCGATGTTATAATTTCAAAATGTTTCATATTTTGCAGCCTACGAGGACCTGCCGACCCGGGACATGTGGGCCCCGGCGCCGCACGAGATCGACCCGGACATTTGGCCGCCTCCCCCCGACAGAGATCCGAACGCGTGGCCGCCGCCCACCAGCGTTGAGCACAAGTTAGTTGTTGCTTACTAAAACATACTTCTTACAGAGTATACTTCTAACAGAAACTACCCTCATCCATATTTGCTTTCCAACTCCTATTTTTTTCGACTAATCTCGTTTCGGTTTCTAAGGCAATTGGCTTTCCTCGGGAACTCGCTGACGATCAAAATTAATTATCTAGATTTTTATGCTGAAAGCAAAAAAAAAAAAGTGACCATGTATTAGAACAGAGACGTCCAGTTAAATGTAATTGTTGTTTTAAGTCATAGATTTTGCCCCTTATATACAGCCTTGTCGTATGTCATTATTTCACAGAGCTCTTGCTTGATCCTTATTAGCGATATTCATAATCAACATTTTTGATTCGTGGCTAGGGTAATTATTTTTTCAAAAATCTAATGATGCAGTTTTAGTTTTCATCAAAATCGATCTCGAGAGTTCACGAAGCATTTTTCGATATTCCCTATATTTTCGGATTTGGCCATCCACGCCCAGTTGAAAGATTCTCCTCTATAAAAAGTTTTCGTCCATTTACATCAGATCTTTCCAAACACTTCTCATTTGAAAAATGCTTTGTAATGCCATTTTAAGTCGATAAAATCTTTAGTCTATGTATCTTATCTTTATTATATTCATTAATCTAATCTTATATTCAATCTGTAAGCAGCACATTAATAACAACATTTTATGAATTTAGAGGTTAGTGTATATTTATGTTTTCGCCTGTAAAATATTTGGTATCACTTTCTTTCTATGAAGCCATACCATCACCTTATAAACTCCTATAAAATTGAAACATGCTTTTACCAATTTTCACCGGTGTATTAATTGTATTGTTCTTGTCAACCACGAACGGACCAATTAGCCGCGACGTAAATGAAAATGTATGTAGGCGTTTGCGTAAAATTATATCTAATTACCTCACAGACTTATTAGAATATTCAGACAACACACAGCGTGCGCTACAAGCGAAGCCTAAAAAAACGCTGGTCTAGAATGTAAACACACGCACTCACGCACACATATAAAAAAACTAAGTTCAGAACTTCTTAGTATATGGTGGATCATTTACCAAGCAACTGGTTTTGTATGTAGTAACATTTACCACTACAAATGCATTCAAATGACGTATTCAATTTGCTAGTGGCTACGTTACATCTGAACTTCTAAACAAGTCATATTTACCTACATAAATTTGCCGATCTTTTTTTTTATTTTTTAATACATTATAGGCAAGTATTTGATCTCGATCTCACCTGATGGTAAGTGACGATGAGATCTACGATGGAGCATACTTGCCTAGGTAGGAAGGCGGCAGTAGGTAACAGACGCTACATTCACTAGGCACATGCAGCGCAACTGATCTGACCCGCCATCCATGAATGGCAACACCGAACATCATGCCGGAACACGGCTAGGCCGCTTGGCGACATGGCTTTGTTCAGTGGGTGGTGACTAGCCACGGCCGAAGCTTACCACCAGTAGAGTTATCACCTGGTTGCTGGCTGGTCTATTCATATATGTCTGCTTTCTGCTTGTTTCAAATTCTGATTGGACAGTACAACCATCGATTTTAAATAGGTCAAAACAACATCTTCAGAATAATTTATTAATGTTACCGATATTACGCGCGTAGGTGCCAGTAAAGGTCAATATTGTTTGCGCAATAAACATCGAATTGTATAATTTTCAAACAGCTGTAGATTTACCCTTTCGTTATGCACAGGTGCGATTAAACCGAGCAGATCTTAGCTATAATAACTATAGGAAATCCTTGAAAAATATAGATATTGCAAGTAATAACGATAATATTGGTAACATTTTATCATAACATTGTGTGTTTTATATAGAGGTCCCCCAGCAATGAAGTCGGCTCGCAACAACCCTCGCACCGCGCGCTCGGACAACAGAAAGACTACCCCGGGTCAACGGAACCCGACCACATCCCAACGGAAGACCTCTGACGTCAGGAACCCTAAAATGGCCGCTAATAAGGCACATAGCGGTAAGTACTTTTAATATCGTTTAGGCACCTATATCCTGTATGAATAGTATAGGCCTAGGACTATATATCGGCCTGGAGACGTCCTCTGCATCATCATCGTTCTTCGCCACTCGCTTCCAGAAATAACTGTGATATAATAAATTAATATTATTCAGCTGCCTCTACAGCGTCATGCAGAAAGGGTATGACCTTCGAACCTGCACTTCTTTAGCACATTTGTAATCATTATGAAAAGTTGTAATTTTTATGACACTAAAAAAAATACTCAAAAAATCACAATTGTCATAATGATATAACAAATGCTCTGAAGAAGGGAAGGTTCCAAGATTAGTATAATTAAATTCTCTCTTAATGTTGCCGAAATTCAGTCTTGCATTTTCGCTATACCAAGACTACCGAATTATACACAGTCATAGATTATCATATAGTCCGGTCAATTTAGACATTCGAGGTTGCATAAAGTCCCAACAAGCTGAATTTCTGTGAAATTGTTCAAAACATAATTATAAACAATGTCTAGAAGTTCCCCATCATTCCCCTGTAAGGAAAAAAAAAATTCAAGGTCAAAGGTCAAAAAAATGAGTTTTTCGCGATTTTCAGCAAAACGGTAAGTTTTATCATAAAGTACCTCAGACAAAAATTGTAGATCATAAAATTATCTTTAAAACTTTATGATAAAACTTACCGTTTTGCTGAAAATCGCGAAAAACTCATTTTTTTGACCTTTGACCTTGAATATTTTTTTTTCCTTACAGGGGAATGATGGGGAACTTTTAGACATTGTTTATAATTATATTTTGAACAATTTCACTGAAATTCAGCTTGTTGGGACTTTATGCAACCTTACTCTCATTTTTTGATCTAAATTGACCGGACTAATAGGATAAGGTTCGGTTCTATTGACCATTATTTATAAATTCTTTTTTTTTTTACTTACATTTGAGACCCAACAATTTCGCAGAATCAGTCTCGTTCTTGCTATAATTAGGTGGTCTTGGATGATCGCAAGACCTTTGGACAACACTACGAACTCACCTTTATGAAAGCGAGATTTATGCCACAGTAATGGTCAAATAATTCCTCTCAACTTACAGCGAAAACAAAGGACGCCAGTTCCAAAGATCACGGCGGTGGCGGCAAGGACAAGCAAGACAGGGACAACAACAACGGTGACACGGACGACGAGAAGCACAAAGAAGAGGAGAGAAGATTCGAGCCGCCCTCCGCCGCCGATTGCGATCTGGTGGATATGCTGGGTAAGTGATTGTTATATAATATGGTTCTCTGGTGACGTTTTTCAATAGTAGCAAACACTCACGTAGAGGGTAGGCCGCTCAGCTTACCACACGGGGCGGTTCCGGGTTCGATTCTCGTCTCGGTCTTCCCGTCAGCTTTTGCTGTATTGTCATGGTGTTCCTATCTATAACCGAGAGTTTAAAATCAACACCATTGTTTTATTTATATGTTTGTTAACTGACGAATAGGTGGAGGTTATCAAATAAACGCGTATATTATAATTACAGAAAGGGATATAGTACAAAAGAACCCCAACATACGATGGGACGATATCGCCGACCTGAGGGAGGCGAAGCGGCTGCTGGAGGAGGCCGTTGTCTTGCCAATGTGGATGCCCGATTTCTTTAAAGTAAGATCGTTTTGTACACAATATTACCATTGTAGTATTTAATTGTACTATGTCTTATTTTTTTGTTCTATACTTAATAAGGCTGTACCTAGGACGTGGGGAAGAAACGTAGGGTGGCATTGTTTTCGATACTAGCGCCGAATCCGCTGTTTTTAGAACTTCTCTGTCTGTTCGTGCGTCATGGGAGAACTACTACACGATTTTTTATGAAACATGGCATGATGGGGTGTGGCATAGGGTACTTTTTAATCTGGGAATTGGATGGGTTCTGACAGGATTGCCAAAAAACTGTATTGAAATAAAACTTATTTTACAGATTTTTCGCGTTTATTTTATGTTTTTACGTTCCCGACGTTTCGGCTGCTTTATAGCAACCATAGTCACGATAGGACTGGTCGAAATAAACGCGATAAAATCCGTAAAATAAGTTTTATTTCAATATGTACTAATCGCGTAAATATAAGAAAGCAATATAAAAAACTGTATCTCAATCCACTGGCTGGATTTTACTGAATCTTATCATGGTGATAGCTCACATACTGGGTTAAGTTTGGTGGTAAGTAAATAAAATAAATTCCACACAGAGGAGAGAACACTGCTAGTAATTCATAAAAAAAAAACTAAATTGCCTCGTTGGTCTGTTAGTAATGAGAAAAAAAGACCAGGGCAGCATAGTAACTGTCACTTTTGACAGACTTTGTATGGGATATCTGTTAAAACTGACAGTTACTATGCGGTTGTTGTTCGATTTTTAATCGATTGTGTTAGCAGACTTGGGCCCAGGGGTCGATTGACATTCAATACTTGGGTATTTGGGAGGCAAGGGACTCGGAGCCTTATTTGACCGCGGCGCGATTCTCCACCATTGTCCAGGGTATCCGGCGGCCGTGGAGGGGCGTGCTGATGGTGGGCCCGCCCGGCACCGGCAAGACGATGCTGGCGAAGGCGGTGGCCACCGAGTGCGGCACCACCTTCTTCAACGTGTCCTCCTCCACGCTCACCTCCAAGTACCGCGGCGAGTCCGAGAAGCTAGTCAGACTGCTCTTCGAAATGGTAAGAATGATCTTTGATGACCTCATTAGCTCAGTTGTTAGTGTTATAGCGACTTCTTCAATCTCGCCACAAACAACACAGATAGTCCTGCAGACGCATTCAGAACATTGAATGAATCCTGAATCGCGCTATTCGTTTTCGGAACACGTAACATATATACAAAATCCCGACAATAACCGTCGGGGCATAGCGGCCGCCCTGCCAGGCATACCACTCGCCTGGCTGGAAGATCTTCCCTTTTCCGCTAAAGTGTGACCAGTGACCCTGCCTTCTGCACGGATGGTCCAGGGTTCGAACCCTGGTAGGGGACGAACTTTGTGTGATGAGAATGAATGCTTGTAGTATGAGTAGTTAGTAAAAAATCATAGACCTTCCTTTTGGCTATGCCATAGTCGGGTAAAAATTAACCCTATATATTAGACTTATTTACTTACTACGTAAGGACGAGCGGAATATGGAGTATGTTTTTTTTTTATTACATTACAGGCAAGTATTTGATCTCGATCTCACCTGATGGTAAGTGACGATGAGATCTACGATGGAGCATACTTGCCTAGGTAGGAAGGCGGCAGTAGATCGAGACGCTACATTCACTAGGCACATACAGCGCAACTGATCTGACCCGCCATCCACGAATGGCAACACCTAACATCATGCCGAAACACGGCTAGGCCGCTTGGCGACATGGCTTTGTTCAGTGGGTGGTGACTAGCCACGGCCGAAGCCTACCACCAGTAGAGTTGTCACCTGGTTGGCACCACCCAGGGTCACGTGTAGGGTATCTCGAGGGTACTTAATTCTCCTACGGACGAAGGTGACTCGACCCCAAAATGTACAAGCAGCATACTACTATAAATATATACTGTAGTGCAATTCATATTGCCATTGTTTATCCGGACAGAGGTTGTAGCTTGGTTGTACATGATTTAATTCCCCAGGCCCGGTTCTACGCGCCTAGTACGATATTCATAGACGAGATAGACTCGTTGTGTTCGCGTCGCGGCTCCGACAGCGAGCACGAGGCCTCGCGCCGCGTCAAGTCCGAACTGTTGGTGCAGATGGACGGCCTCGGCTCGGCCAACGACGAACCTGCCAAGGTGAGATTGATATACCAATGTGTTTGTTGATATAGTTTTTGAACGTATACGATAACCGATCGATTGTGGAACAAAATTTGTGTAAAATATAAGTTAATGTAAAAAATTAATGGAAAATTGTGTTTGATATTTTTAAATGACAGCTAAACAGGAATGTTTTACCGTACATGGTGGTGTTATTACATTTCTATTGTTTAGATTTATTTAATTAGGAATTATCACTTTGTAACCTATCAATGGACCTTTTAAAATATTTTTTATTATTATTATGATTATACAGGGCTATTCAGAAACAGTATACTACCCTTCGAACCGGCGCTTCTATAGCGGATTTATAAATCATTATGTGAAGTCAAATCTCGAAATGAAAATTTCAGAAAAAAAAATTGCTTCCTAAAAACCACTTTTAACATTTTATTAGGAACAAATTTGTTGTTCAAAAGACATCGAAATTCTGACTTCACATAATGCCTAAAAATGCGCTCAAGAAGTACAAATTAGTATACCCGTTCTGAACCACGCTGTATACAATGTGTGTTGACAGGTAGTGATGGTGCTCGCGGCGACGAACTTCCCGTGGGACATAGACGAGGCGCTGCGGCGGCGGCTGGAGAAGCGCATCTACATCCCGCTGCCGACGCAGGAGGGCCGCGACGCGCTGCTGCACATCAACCTGCGCGAGGTGAAGCTCGACCCCGAGGTCGACCTGTGCGCCATCGCCAAGAAACTCGACGGATACTCCGGCGCCGATATCACTAATGTTTGCAGGTTCGTAGGGCTTGGTCATGACGCGTCACTCTTTTATTAAATTCGATACAAACGACGATTGTACTGCGAAATGTGTAGATGTGTTGGTGTAGTGGGTAGAGCAAAACGCGCAGTAGACGTGGTTAAGTTACAGCGCTCGGGCATGGCGCGAAATTTGAATTTTAACGGTCTTTATTTTTTTTTGAAATAGAACATCTGTGAGACGTAAGATTTATTGTATTGAAAAACGGTATCGTAGAGAATTCTAGTTATATCAAGACGAATATGTGTCGTGGAAACACGATCTTCTGAGTATATTTTTTGAATCCTCTACTAAAGCTTTATTTCCGTGGTTGGTATTTTCCAAACAAGTGTGACCCTTGCTGCACTAGCTCCACTAAAATTAATGGAAGTGATACTAAATGTATTTTTTTCTACAGTAAAAAGCATTACATAACTTTTATACATACCTGCTGGATAGGAGTTCGAATTTTAATCTGAAAACAATTATGTAAATAGCTACGTATGTCTTTAGGGCAAGGTTTCCCTTTGACCAGGAATTTTAGCACCATTACATAATTACGATGTCTAACAGTTATATGTGCAGTTTTTTTATCTTATACCTATTGTACACAGGGACGCGTCAATGATGTCCATGCGCCGCAAGATCGCCGGCCTCAAGCCGGAACAGATCAAACAGCTCGCTAAAGAGGAGCTGGACCTGCCCGTGACCCGCACGGACTTCACGGAAGCCATCGCCAAGTGCAACAAGTCCGTCTCCAAGGGTGACATTCAGAAATATCTCACGTGGATGGCCGAGTTCGGCTCCTCTTGATTGTAATACAAATCCAATGCATCGATGACGGTGTGACGACGCATGAGAACAATTTCTACCTATAGGTGTTCCATTTTATTATTTTCTTTGTTTTAATCTTTTGTAAATACCTTTACATATACAGTCCTATTCATTTATGTTAAGTAATTTTGATAAGCGAGTTGACGTTTTTGTACTACGCCCTTTTACGACATTTTTATACCATAACATAACCACTAAATATGGTAAAGTGTATGTCAATTGACATTACTGATTACTTTTCTTCTTTAAAATGCTTTGTAATAAAATTGAAATTAAAATATTTGAACGCTCAGTGACATGTTGTTGAGAAATAAATAAAATGGAACACGTTAACAGCTCGTAACAGCTGGTATTTTAAAAAGAAATTGACTAAGTCACGTTTAAAAAACAAACAATTGCCTTATTAAAACTCAATGTAATAAAATATTTTAAGTAAACGAAGTAACATTCAGACTGTAGCAGTATTAATACGGAAAGTATAAATTTGATTGTGGCATATCGAAATTTGATTGTGTAAGTGAGAAGGAAAATTTTACACATAGATCAAACATTCCCGGACCTTCGAAATACATGTACATACAATTCTAATATTTCTAATGTTGCTGGTATTTTATCTGATCATCGTTTGAATACACACATAAATAGACTCTGTTATGTGTTAATATTAAATGAAATGTAATGTTAACTGTGTTAAATCGAGCTTAACCATTTGGCAGATATGTCATTGCATATTACATCAAAATGTTATTTCTATTATTATGAATGACGTGATCCTTGTACTTAAATTAGGTTATATTTGAGATTTATTGTTAGATATAATTTTATGCCATAACTAATTTATGTGTACTTTTTTATAGATTTTTTTTATGAAAGGCTATATGATGTTATTTTAATTACAAATGAAATATATATATTTGGCATTTATATTATAGAATATCGCTCAATTAAATTAGAATGTTTTGAAGTGAAAGATTGCGTTTGCGATTCCTTTAGATAGACATTTTTATTTTCAAATAAGCTACATCACCACCTTTGCATGTACCTTGAACATTTATTACAAATAATAACTTATGTGTAAAATAGCCATAGAATATTGAGTTTATTATGTGCTTAAATTCTTGTAATATTGGCAAAACCATAGAAATTAATCTGGTCTTATGTTTCGAAGATAATATTTTTGCAAACAAATTAACAAATCTTGTATAGCGAAGACATGAAAATAAAACAAATCTAAAAATATCTAACTTGTTTTCTTTTGAATGAGCAGCTGATCGTAGTACATACTTATCTTCCATGTAGTATGGTATAAAATAAGCTACTCCAGTTAATTACCTATTCTCCCCATACCCCTATCAGGAAAGCTGTGGATACTCTACTGAAAATTTATCAGACATCTTGGAGAATTTGAAAAGTCAAGTTATATTTTATTTCAAATTCCTTCACTCATGCACGTTTATGAATACACAATGGTTAATATCCCATGAATATTACACATTATTGGCGTGCGATACTAAAATCAATGTGGCAGTGGTAATCTCCGCCTACGTATGGCATCTACAAATAAATAAATAAATATATCTTATTATGCCTCCTTGTGTGGCACGGACTTCTTTTCTTTTGGTTGGCAAATGTCATGTTATACTTACCATTTAATTTCAAGTATTTTCACTTTCGCACATTTAAGAACATACGATGGTTAATATCCCACTAATGTTAAACATTATTTATCAAAGAAACCTATTTTGGTAAATCAATCGAAAATCCACCACTTTACTGTTCAACTTCCCGCCAGGAAGTCGGTTACGCACGCACTGAAAGAAAACCCGATAAGGCTTTTTTAGCGGGAAGTGGAACCATGAAGTTGTCAATTTAGTTTTATTTTCCAAAAATTGTTTCTTTGGTGTCCAGTTGATTTTCCGTAAAGTATCCACAGCTTTACTGAAAGAATTAGGGGATTCATTTCATCATCATCATCGTCATCAAAATTATTATTATAAGCAGGGGCACATAAAATTCACTAAAAATTATCAAGAATTACTCGATACTGGCAAAAGCATCGCGTCTATAGTCGCTTTTAGAGTGCATGGTTAAAAAAGTAACTACATTATTAATCTGTAGGCGTCAAACTAGTTAACATTGTTATATTGGTATCAATAGGAACGTGACGTAAGACTACTAAGATACATTGAATAAAAAACAACTTAAATAGTTATTGAATAAATTCGCAAGACACTTTATAACACTAGAAATGATTTTTCCTTTATTAGACCTTAAGGTTATTTCTCATTTCACAAACAAAATGTAAAAAAGTATCTATTATTTAGAATGAAGTTAGCAATAATAGGCTTGGCGCCAGCGGAACTTGTCATCGACATAGCTTGTTTTATGTTGGCACTACTGTAGTAACTACGTGGTCGCAATAGTACAAAAATGTAAACATGCCGACATAATTTCGAATTAATTTTCGTTAATTAGTGTACAATTAACTAACGAATATGTTTTGCCAAAATAAAAATTCAATAGGAATTTAATTATTAGTAGGTTATGCTATCTGAGGTTATATTTTAACCAATTTATTTTTTTTGTAACCGAAGTGAACATAGGTAGAAGCGTCGTCAAGCGCAGAATTTCAAGTCCGTAATGGCGGACGCTAATAATTTTGGAAGTTTCGTGATTCTATTGTTCTGTTTTTGAGTATTTTTGCTACGTTCCGAGTTTGGGAATGAGTTTTGTCATAAGTGAACGCACACGGAGTGTTAAAAACGTGATAGTGATATGAAATGTTCTGTTATAGCGTGACAAAAGCGCTTGCTAGATATGTAACCTTTTCCCTAACCTCGTTTACGCCAATGGAGTAGATATGTGATCGATGTGTGTGCGTCGGTGAACGATATTTCGTCCGTTTCGCGTTACGGTTTGTGTATAGTTAATCTTCGCGTTAGTGATGGAAGTGTCCGCGTCGCGGTTTTGCAATCCGACGCCTGATTTCGATGTAACGTAAGCGAGCCGGTCGATCGCCAGAGCAAGTGTAAGCAGGGACGGCCGTTGCCAGCCGAACATGGCTGCGACGCAGGCAGAGTCTCAGCGTAGCGAAGCGAACGTTGAGCAAAATCCATCGGAGCAGCTCAGTGAATCTCGGAACGCTTTGTTGCAAAACGGCACCGACAAGTCCGTCGGGCGCGTTCCGCCCGATGGCGTCGTGAACATAAAGAGTAAATCGCCGATGTCGGCCGAACCGGGACAGCCACGCGACAGTGGCGAGGCGCCCGGTCACGATCGAGGCGGAGAGAGGCCAGTGACAGACCAGTACGGCCAATATCGGTACCCAGAAAGCGCGGAACAGTATTACGCGCCAAGACCGGGCTTTCCCGGCAAACCGCGGCCCCCACCGCAGCAGCAGCCGCGCTTCTTCCCGGGGCAGCCGGTGTCGCAGGCACCTGGCCCCACACCCACGCTCAACTCGCTGCTGCAGTCGAGTGGAGTGCCGCCGCACCGCTACCCTAATAGCTATGAGCAGCCGCCAGCGGGCTATGGCCCGGCGCCCGGCTGGCCACCTCATCGACCTATGTCGCCTTATACACAAGGAAGCCCTTACAGGAATTCAACGGTGAGCTCATTTATTATCACTTTTTCATAAATTTTATGTAACTGGGAACATCAGGTACATAATATTAAGATTTATTATGATATAGTACAGATTTTGATCAAAAATTTTATAGCCCATTAACTTGTCAAGCAAGAGACTTTGAGTTGAGTGGTGTATGGTCTAGCTTAAAAGTAACTTTGTTTATGTATCTTTATTTATTTTATTTTTTTATTGCAGTATAGGCAAGTATTTGATCTCGATCTTCATTTACACAAACTGTTTTTATTGTAAATTTGGTTCTAATTATGTTTATTTTACACTTTTAATTGTATAAAATGGGACATTTGGGTGTTGTGCGCAATGCTTATGTCCCTTGATATATACTGTATATTTGCAATAGTTGCAGTATGTCATTGTGTTAACATAATAATTTATGAAACCTAACCAGAATCAATATTTTGCAATGGGATTCATAGGCACCTGCTGATTCTAGTGGGAAAATTCATTATTCTATTTATTTTATAAAACAATGGATTGTCTAAAGGTTATAGGATTACATTTTTACTTAGAATAAGCATTTGGGTCATTGGGGCAAGAATCCAGACACCTCTGCAATATTTCTGGTATGGGGTCCAACCGAGTACAATCATCACACCTTGGCCCCTCAACACATACCCAACTTTGTCATGTTGGTTGCTTATAGTGTAGACCACCTGTGACATATGTGCTCTAGAAAAGTGCTGTACACTAAATGCTCCTTTATTATTTTATTTATCTAGATAGATAGCTCATAATTGTATTGTATACCAGTGCTAGTAGCACAACCAGCTGTGACAAGACAAAATTTGAAATAAATCAATTTTGTCTCTTTCTCGTGTATGAATTACAGAAGGGAGAGAGAGCGAGCAACTAGGTGATACATAATCCGTGACATAGGTTTCGTCATGACCTGCCTGCCAACCTCCAGAATTGCCCATTCACTATGAAAGGGATAAAATTTAAAATTATAATAACAATGAATAAACAGCAGTGTATGTTGGGCAGGCTTATTGTTAGTAACCTACTATTCATTACACAAAATACTGAAATTAAATATGGGTGCCTACTGTTGGAAAACACTCAAAATAGATTTTTATATATTAATAAGCATGCATAAACCCTCATGTCTACTTGTCACTCGTACTTGACTATTTCGGTCATGTTTATATCCAGGTCATTTGCATCAAAGACTCCCATTGATCAATTAGTTGTTGCATTGACAACCTGATTGACGCAGTTAGGTGTGATCCTGCTTTCTGTGCCAAGGGTCCCGGGATTGAATCCTGATAGGGAACAATATTTGTATGATGAGCACTAACATTTGTACCCGAGTCATGGATGTTTAATATCTATATAAGTATTATAAGACAAGCGTTGCTTAGTGTGGGACTGTATAGTTGGTGTGTTTGTCCGGCGTTATTTATTTATTAGATTGTTAAAAAAAATCACAATTTTGTTATAGTACTATGTGTATTTGTTTTATATTTGTAAGTTTTTGAAACTGCTGAGGGTCTATTTCCATCTTATCCTAAATATTGTACCTTTCTCTAAATGTTCATCTGATCTTTCTTTTAAAATGTCAGGCATCGCAATATTACTTTAAAATCGTGGATCTGTACTCCAACAGGGCTTGACCTATTGAAGATCAATATTCATTTCTTATTGTTTTTAATTCTTCATAATGTATGAGTCCTTTGATTGCTTGCCCTAAGTCTTATGTTTTTATATGAACATAATGTCAAAGTCAAAAATGTTATTTTATATAGGTCAGAGGCACATACAAATTGTTACTTTTTTTACTGTTAGCATTCAGGATTTTATATGGTAACACTACCAGTGATAATAAACCTTACAGCATTTAAAAATGGGTAGGCAAGCACCTGTTTCTGTATTAATTTTAATATGCCAATTATTGCATATTAATATGTAATAAAATGTAATTTTTGTAACAGTGTGGAAAAGAGAGACAGACATAGAGTATATTGGGCATAGAGTCAGAACACAATCAAATCAGGTGCATTCAGAAATTAATTAATTATGTTTGCATTCTTACACTGTACATTTGCTTATATAAAACATATAACTAGGATAAAACCAAAAAACAACAAATTTATTGGTTGTATACGCCTGGCAGCAGAGAATGCATGCCTTTTAGTGACTCGTACCATATTCCTTTTGGTAATTGCTGACTATAATATTTCAGCAGTCAAGTGGATTTTTACAATAAAACATTTAGATCAGTAATAAGTCCTTGAGTTTTTAATTATAATATGTAGTTCACATGACTTGAGCATAAGATTATGAAATAAAATTATTTTTAGATTTTTGTCTTGAATTACAATTTTTTTTTCTATTATTATTTTATGTTCTATAACTTCTGTTATGAATTTTTTTAACTATTAATTGTAGATTGCTTGGTTTTAACGACAAAATTGTGTTGACCGACTGGCTTATACAACGAATTTCTTTACCTTTTTTCAAACATGGTGTTGTTGTTGTAATAGACTAATTTAGAAAAAACTGTCAATATGACTACAGGTTAACCAAAAACTTGTTGAAACCTAACATGGTTCCTTATCTCATGGGATAAAACGACAATATTTAACTAGAAATAATATAGTATCACATAAATTTGTGTAGATTAGATAAAGCATTTGAGAGCAATATAAAAAATATATTTAATGTAAAAGTATATAAAAAACATTTGTAAACAATATTGTGGCTATTAACACTAATACTTACGGCTAGCTTATTCTAAATTGTATTTGTGATTTCCATTATTTACTACACTTTAATTCCAATAACACCTGATTTTAATGGCTTTTATCAATCGAGTCTGGGTAGTAAAAGCCATATATTTGCTATATAATATTTTAGATATACAGAAAGATAGAGCCAATGGCATTACAGTAATTTTTCGACAAAATTGCCTTTACGACATTTGAACCATTAATCACTTCTTACAATATTATGGCAAAAGGTGCCATTATGTTTAGGAATGATAACTGGCATGACCTACTTAATGTACTGAGTACACCAAATGTTATAATTCGACATCCCTTCTAAAGAGTTATACCTATGATATTTCTAAACAGATTTAGTTCAGCTAAATTTGATTTTCTCAATCTACTTTAAAGACACATCTATTGGCGGTTACGTCAGAACAGTATGTAGCTAGCGGGGTAGCGGTAGTCGACAAAAGAAAAAAAGCACCGCGTAGAAATAACAAAGCAGACTTAACGCTGTTAGTAGATATAAAAAGGAAAGCGTACAGCGATAGTGAAAGTTTGATGTGTAGGCAAATATTACTCGCTCGCAGGCGGAGATTTGTGTGTGCTCCACTCAATTCCAGGACGGGGTAAAGGGTAGGGAAACGCGGAGGCCCGTCGACGCTCCGCCGCCGTCACTCTGGCACATACATTATGTACAGCCAACGGCGGCGGGGCGTGCGTTTGATGGAATCAACGTGAATGGAACTTGACGTCTGACACATGTATCTATCTAGATTGACGTCGAGTTTGAGAGGCTTTTCGGAGCGTTGTATTGGGGCTGTGCTGTTCGTTTCATATATACAACTTGAAATAACATATACAGGGTTGGATTTATAAATGGGCAAACGGTAAAAATGATCAAACCGGCTTCTAATCCATGAAGTACGCTTTGTGAATTTCATATTACGCATGGTACAATTCTAGTCAAACTGACTATTACGATCGCGAGTGACAGTATAGGAAAGCTGTCAAGTCTAAAATGGAAATTACTATGCGATTGTCTTTCCATTGCGAGTCGATTGTGTTAGCGTAACAGATTTGGGGTACAGACTTAGTTATTAGGTTGTTATAACGCATTTTTTAATGGAGTGCTAGACGCTTGCCGCGACATAGACATGGCTTAAAATGGCATATCATTAATATCACATCTGAAATCATCTCGGATACCGTTCATATCAGAGTTGTAAAGTTGTTTCCCTTAAAAGACGTTGCATATAACACACGAGGTCGTGGTACGGCTCGCTCAGATGGTTCAGTTGTTTGTGGCATTTCACAAACGGCGGCCATAAAACAATGCATCGGGCACGTGCCTGTTTACACTTTCGAGTTCACATTCAAGGTCGTACGCATTTGTAAGGATGTGCCCGCGTAGGCTGCCCGATGAACAAATACCGGTTTCATAACAATGTCCCACTTCCCACGATGTGCCGCACTTCCGTCCGGCGGGACAGCCATGGCCTTTTGCAATTAGATCATTTATTATAGCTATATGATTAGATGATGTTATTTATCAATGTGATCAGTCAATATTGTATTGCCGTCAACGGTGCCACTTCGAGCGGCTGGTTTAAGGGTTGGTTCTCATGTAGTTGTATCTTATGGATGTCTTGGTAATAAGTAATTTTTGGCAGCTGAGAAACACATGTTACGTAATGTATGTAGGTACAGCAAAGGGTATTGTACAATATTGTTTAAGTGTATGAATTAGTTGAACGCAAACTACCTGCCGCAACTCAGTCGATTAATGTGAGATGCCACCTGTCTGTTTGGATATTCATAGCGATACTCTGAATCGCACGCGGGCATTGTCAACGAAATAGCTATGGCGTTACGCTGATTATTTATGAATGGCTCAAATAGGCAGGCACTGTGGAATTAGTCATTTATCTCGGCATGTTGTTTACCCACAATCGTGTTAGATAGTTGTCGATAAGGAGACACGTGGTTGCGGGGTCGACGACCCGACATACTCGTGCCCGCCGACAGCTTGGTAATAATAATAAAATGTTTCCGTGCGACTGGTTCAAGGGCGAGCCGCTGATATCGGCGCCCGCTATATTTAGATTTAGCTGTGTGTGATGTGGATATGTGTGTGGATGTGTACATACACGATTGTCTTGCATCTGGTAGCCTTTGTTGTTGTACGTGTTCTAGTTTCTGCACTCAGCATTTCCACCCGGGACGTGAGCTCGTCTTGCGAAATACCTACATTCTTGCGTCCTTAACATAAGATATATTCTAATTGTGACAGCAGTAAGATCACCGTACCAATTATAACAAAATCCCAAAATGCTGTTATTAAATTTATTGTAGATTGCAATAATAGTTTCAACTGCACCAAACACCGATCAAGGTGTCTAATCATTCTATTCATTGCCCAGCAGCGCGCCGCCCGGTAACGGAATCGTGCAACGTGAACGAGTAAAGCGACACAATTATCTTGTACCACCTAAATGGGTGATCTATTCTCTCGCCGTATTTAGGGCGGTACGTGTTCGTTTTGTGCGTAGTTGCAACCCGAGTTAATTTCGCTCTCACTTTCGTATCGCAATAGCAGCCGGCAGAGTGTACATGAAAACGAGATGAATGGGCCGTCGGAGACCGTTCATTCTGAGGCCGTGATGTGGATTTCGTAAAATCAATGCGGGCCGTCTCGGACCCGCGTGTCGCCCGATAATCGTGTCATTGTGTTGTGCTCGGATAATGGGCACGGCCTCGAGCAACTACCGCGTCGGTTCACCGACCGTTTAACAGCCATCTATTAAAATTTCACTTTGGCAAATGTCGATTTTGATTTGTTATGACACGCATTACGGCTTGCTAATCACGCGCACGTAGCGTGACGTAACTGTATATGAGCTACGTTTTAATCAACATTAAAGTTTTATTCGCGTATCAACAAAACTGTAGTGGTAAGCACAGTATCCGTGGTCGCGGCGCCGAGCGCATCTTGGGGGCAGCAAAGTGCATCTGATATCACGGCGGCTCGTATTGGCGAACAAAAACGTCACTCGTCATGCGGCTTGCATTCATTCATACAATATGTTGAATGTTGTAATGGGGTCGTTAAACCGTGGTGACGTCACGTAATTGCCGGCTCCCTTTGCCGGTCGCCGGTTGAAATCAAAACGTCGGTTTAATAACAAGGGATGTCTGTGTAGGTCAAGCGCATTATCATTTGGTCAGTGTATATGATACTGATAACAGTGATAAACTGAGCCAGTGAGTACTGACAAGGCCCCGTGTGCTTTACAAATTTTATTAAAATAACTAGCTGTTGCCCGCGACTTCGTCGGCGTGGTATTTAACAAAGACAACCATTGACAACAGCCTGCACGCCCATTCTGAGCCCCCGGGACGCATTGCAGGTTGTTGCTATCAAATTTAATCAGGCGCTGCGCTGCAACATTGGTTTTAATATGTTTTTTGTGAGATCCTATTTTTTTTTTCTAAAATCAAAGTAGCCTAATTTACTCCTTGTTATATCAGCTATCTGCCAGTGAAAGTCCCGTCAAAATCGGTCCAGCCATTTCAGAGATTACCCGGAACAAACAGACAGACAGACAGACAGACAAAAAATTTAAAAAATGTTGTTTCGGTATAGGTAACGTGTATACATCCAAATGCACTTAGTAAAAAGCGGTTATTTTAATATTACAAACAGATACTCCAATTTTATTTATATGTATAGATTATTATTTGAAACATTAATCGCGTGAAATATTACATTAAATTGTATTCATCGATTACCCTGTATCCGAAAGTAAATAAAAAACAATGCGCTGTAGGTATAACTGACATTATTTTATTGAGAAGAATTGTCGCAAAAGCGACGCTAGCCAATATTAATGATACAAACATATTACGTAAAAGCGATGTCTGAATTAACAAGGCCAAGCCAAGGACTAAGTTTTGAGCCCAGTCAGGAGGGTAAACGTCTTCATTCCTATCCTCCTAATAATAACTCGCTTCAAAGTGTACGGTGTCCCGCCAAAGACATCCGGACTTTAATTCTACCTGTTTAAGTATTATGTTTATTATTATTCCGTAGCCCTAGCACCCTGACAACGACAAGACAATTTTAATTTCATTGATTTTTACACACCGAATCGCGGTCTCTTTCATGCTATTAATTAAAAAAATATATTTCAAATCTTGTATTGTCACAGCCGGCCGTGTTTATCCCATTATCGTAATCAATCGAGCTCTTAATCATTTTAAGATATGATTATGCAGGTGCCTTTGTTTTGGTTGTAAAGCTACAATCAGAATTCATATACTGGAGAATGTTGGCAGAAGTAATTTTAGATTTTACAGCGCTTGGAGTGTTTACAAATCCTATAGTTAGATGATTTCTGTTTCAAAATAGCTATCAAGCAATTGTTCAAGATCTACCTTGATAAGTTATTTTTACCAAATATCTTAGTGTGTTTGCAATATGTCGTGGTTACGACACATTTCCATTGTCTTTTGTCTCTGTCAATTTGTCGTGGCTTGCACCGCCCACGTCTTCTGTTGCATTGGGTGTCAACAAAAAAACAGTCTGATATGAGTGTATGTGGTAAAATGACGTCACAATAATTTATCGTGACTGAAAACCGGTTCTTAGTCTGAAATGCCGTATCCAATCTGGATTAAACTTTCCTCACTGTATGATTTGTAAGTAGATACTAGAACGGGGAGTCTGTCTATACATCGGTATACATCTACATAGAAGGTCACGACCGCCACTCTTATGTACCTACCTACCTCAGATAGTACGTACCTAAAGGGAGTTCTTTATTGAACCGTCTTGGGTGGAAAAGGGGTCGGTTTATTAGGTCAGTAACACTCGTGATCGTTTGTTTACATTCGTGCTGAATTGTTGATCAGATATGATACAATTGGCTGTGTTTTGTTTTGGTGCAGGTTTGAGAAAATTAATGATCTATGTATTAATAGTTAACGTTCGTTTGTTTGTACTAAAAATTGTATCGTCGTATCCAATATGGATAATCGTGGTTGTTGGTTGATGGTAGTCATAATTGGGCGATTCCTGTAAGGCGCTCCTAATAACGTTCTACGTTGTAGAGCTTTTGAGAAGCGGATACTATTGATCAATAGTCAGAACATCCATCATCCACGCGTTCGCTTGCTTGGGCTCTTTAGCTTGCTGGACAACTACAAGCCGTTCAGAAGCTTGCGTCTCAACTTCAATTTGGCCGAACGATTGATATGACTGCGGTTTCATATTTAATTAGGATAGCATTGACTATTGATCAATCAACTAGTTGGTGCCTTTGCCTGTGCTGTAGATTAATTAAAAGCATAGCAGATGCTCTGCTTTGAATGAGACGATGGACTGGAGTGGAAGGAGATCACTCCAGTACATCATCTCGAAGGCGTCGAACCCGTCTATCGGTGTCATATGAATCAAATTTCAACTCCACTAAGCAAATACATGTATGTGAGTACAGGTGATGAGATCATCTACATAAATACACGCATGTCGATTTTTTTTCAAAGAGGTTAGTTAAATTATTCTACTTGATTGGTCCGAACAATCAATATGTATACTTTTCGGTATCTCATCTTTATTTTTAATTATCAATTAGTATGTTTTGTATGTTAGATTACGTTCGCATCGGTAGCCGTATACTGTAAATGTGTGATGTATAATATAACGTTCAACTTGTTTAGTGCATGCAAATGTTAACTTGTCTAAGATCGCGGTGCAAGCCACCTGTTGGCCGCCAGCCGCGGCGCCTACCTAGTTAGTTACCGCGAGCTTGACATTCACGGGGCTCGTGACGGCGCAGACCGAAATAACATGCCGTAACCGACCGCATAACACGACGTAATGCTCTTTCTATTTATAGAGTTTTATAATTAAATACACAGACATTTGTATTTACCTTCCTCTAGTCTATGACGCCAGCAGCGCTTACGTAAACTTACGCGTTATCGTTTGTGGAATCTCGTGTTTTGACGCATTCGCATAATTTAGTGCTTGCTGAATTGGTTGTGTGCCACCATATGATTACCTTAAAACAATGATATCCTGCTTTAAATTTATTTTGATATCAGATGAGATACACGTTGCGTTGGCAAATTCATAGATTTTGCATTTCGCCATGAAATCCACGGACTACACATTTTATCAACACAATCTTAAAAGAAATCAATAAACATATATCGATGATTGCACGAATAGCGGGATAAAAAAATGCCATTCAAGCCACGTGTGGTCAGAAGTAGGAACAGATGATCTACTGAACACGGTTTACGTGCCATTGTTGATACTCAACACGTATAAAAAGTGAACCGGTCAGTGGACCTTTATCGTTGCCTTACAGGAGCTCGAACTTGAGAAGATAATAATAGTAACGGTACCACTCGAACTCATTCATTTTCTCTTTTTTCTGTTAACAATATAGTTATGGCTTGAACTTTTTTTGTGTGGCCACGGATACGCAAAGGGATAGCCCGACGGCGTTTAATATGTAAAGGAAGGCAAGGTTACACGCACACACGCGCCGGTGTGTCGGTGTATGCAAGATGCGTTTGTAGTGGAGGGAATCCCCAACTTTTTACAAACACAATCAAAGTTATGTAATGTTTGCTCGTATCCGTCAGAGCACACCGCTGCCACTGTTGTTTGCACGAATGCCAATGTTATACATTACAGGCCTCTTGTATTAGTCATAGGTCATTAACATCGCTGTTAAACGGTGTTTACTTTTTGTACACAGTAATAATGTTTCCTTGAGGTGGTATATTTTAAGAAACCGCTATGATGTTACGTACACCCTATTCGTTTCGCTCGGTTCGCGGTGTTCGTGTCTGTTCTCAAATATATTTAATTAGTTTTGTTAATTTCAGATTTAATTAAAAATATGATATATGACAGAAAATATCAGATCTAAAACCATTATTGTATATCTCTCATTTTTGGTACTTTCGTGTTCCCCTTTCAAAACAATAAGGTCCTTTGCTTTCAATGATGAGTAGGTACATCATATGATTGAAAAGAACGCACTATATATGTATTTTCCAATTTGTATAAATATTCCTGTGATCATCACTCTTGTTCGGTTTACACGAGTACTGTGCACAAGTAATTAGTGTCCTCATGTAAACACTGCAAGTACGAAATAACAGGTGTCTGGAATTAATTACCATTAATTTTTTAGTTGGAAACTTGTTACTTGTATACTGTCGTCGTGTAAATTGAGCATTATATCAAAAGGCAAACATCATTATTTCTCCAAACCTTTTCTGTCATACTACCTAAATAAAAAGTTTCATTTTCTTAGCAAGAACTTTATTATTAAATAATATAATATAAGGTTCTTGTTTAGACCGTTGGTAATAACTAATGATTTCATAATAGCAATGATAGTGGGTGAGCGCGGTCATGCCGCCGCGCCGCCGGCGACGAGCTGGATCGGATTCCACTCACATTCCTAGCGGCACACACTTGCACTGTCGCGCAATTGATTCAATTGCATTACTCGCCATACAATATCCATAGCATTATCATTGAGTTATGCCGATTAAGAGCGGTGCTCGCTAAGTCCCGTTTTATTATATACGGTGTAATTTGTACGTTGCACGAGCTCGGTAAAAGTGATGGCAGCTAGTTTCACTGCTCGAGCTTCATCGTGTGAATATATGTCATATTTTTATTGACAAATTACTGGCTAACTGTGTTCAGTTTAATCTAAATTGAAGTTCTGGAAACTGACAAGAAATATTTTAATTAGATGTCCAACTCAATCTTACGCCGGTAATATTAAATAGATCTGAACTCTGAGAAAGAAAATAGAAATGTCAATCAGATCGATTCGATTATGCGAAAGAAATACATTGTACTCGCGATCACAACCCCTATTCTTTTGTGCCTTAAAATATTTTTTGCATATTCATTCATTCACTCGTTTCCTACCATTATTTCATTATGCCATGTCGTGCCCATCTTGTTCTATAATCACACAAGTTCATTTATACTACGCTGAGCTCCGTTACGACATTATCATTCCTTAATCGTAAAAGGTGTTACACATTTAAGTCACCTAACAGCTGAGTTTACTACTAAACGCGTCATCCACGCACAATTTACATTCGTATGTTATTATTAAAGTGGCATTGGGTGATCACACATATATAAAAGGTTTGTATGTATATTAGCGACGACTACACGACTGATCATTGTGTTGTACACGAAAAGCTTTTATGCTAGGAGTTTTAGAATGCGTGATGCTTTTAACGCTAGTGAAATATAACAATGTCTGAGCTTACATTATTATTCCAGTTCAGTAAAGTGAATGAACTTGGTTGAAAGTGAAAACTTGCAGTTTCAGTAGTTTAGTGACATAACATAACTATGCTAAACTTATGATGAGTATGAGATAAATGAATGGTATTTGAAGAGGAGTGGTAGGTCCCCATTTTGGAGTACAGAAAAAGTTGTTAGTTGACTACTGGATTGTAATGTACTAAGTGCCACTCATTGTTTTGTATGACCGCCCTATATAAACGTAACCTTATATAACTACCCGGTTATGTTTTTTGTCAAAGTTAATATACTATAAAGCTCCAGAGCTATTGTATTTTATACTCCAAACAGTTTTCCCCGACCAGGCTGCTTTCCGCCGCGCTCCGCTTGCGAAAATGAAATATCTTTTACGTTACGTTCCGTTGTGGTTTACGTTAGCTTCGCCAGTATTTCAGCCCGCAAGTTTAACGATTACCGAGTGGTTTTTGTCTGTTTTGTTTTACTGACTTGCGGTATTATAGATCCTCCCTACGCCCGACTTGAATGTAATAAAATAAAGAAAAGGCTTCAAGTAACTTTACGAGGCCAGGAGTCATTAGGTCACTAAGACTCGGGTGAGTTCGTCCCACGTCTATTACTGCAGCAAGTAAAATGCTTGCGTATCAACTTGCATTTAAATTTGTGTATTAGATGTTTGTAGTGAGTTTCTGATCTCTTTAAAAATAGCATAATTTGTATCTATTATTTGGTTGATGTGAACGCGTATGGGAAGCGTATATTATAGGTGTGCGTATCGGGCGGAGGAGGTGCGCGGGCTGCGCACCTACCCCCGGGTCAATTACTGCATAAATCAATACGGATGTCGCCCTATGCGGTGCCTCTTTGTTCCAGCCGACTGGAGATACGAGGCCCGTCTCGGCGGCTCCAGCTCTGTCCGGAAAACTCGCTGAGGTATCGCAGGGTCGGATGATTACTTATTAACGTAGGTGGAGGCTGGCTGGCGCGGGCGGGCCGCTCGGAGCTCGTCGCGCGATCGATGCCGAGGCGGCCAATGGCGTGCCGCCCCCCGCGCCCGCACCCTGCGCAACCCTCGCTACACCCCGCATACCGCACCCCGCAACACCGCCCCCATAAATCATTGAATCCGCCATAAAACACCCCAATGTTCGTAAAAATGTAACTCTAATTGGCGAACACAAGTCTCATATCTCCCGGTCGAACTACATCCGGAAGCCTCCAGAACGGGCCTCAGTTTGGGAGACGTAAAACATTGATCAAAGAGTAATACAGATCCCAGCGCTCGTTGCCCCCTCGCTCGCCTCGCCGGAGCGGGGCTCGTACGAATAATTGAATTTCCATCATGGAACAAAATGAGAACTGAAAACTGAAACGAGCGACTTTGTTGGCACAGCGAATTATTTCGGCAACAATTATTTAGTCACGGTATCTGTCTCAAAAATGATATTACCGTAAAAGCGCATTAATTTTATGGAGCCATTAAGCGTACGCCTTTCGGTAAATGGGGTTTTATGGCACCGAGTAGATATGTGAGGATCTTATTTTTATTGTTTATCATAAAATAACACATGTTGCTTTATTTCCTCTAAGGCAAGATGATACGATGGGGTCACGTAGAAACAAAACACTATCAGCGACAAGTAGGGGCACTAGGCTAACTCTTTTGAATAGCCTTTTTGATTTCATATTGACCTTCCAGGTATATACGGATTCTACGCTCTCTTAAACAAATGAATAGACCTTAAAAACTAAACACTGAGGAATGCATCGTCGGTTTTCGAAACATTGCGAATGAGAATCCCATTGATCAGATCAAAATCAAATTTATTAAAATTTAATTCTTATTTATTTACTTATAACATTTTTTCTTTGTTTCAGCCGCCCAGAGGGTACGGTGGACCCCCGTACGCGGGTGCGCCAGGGGGTCCGCCGCAGCCTCCTGGTGCGTACGGGCCCCCAGGCTCCTATCCCCAGAGGTATCAACCGCCGCCAGGGGCCCCGGGCGCACCCAACTCTCGACCTCCCTTCTCGCCGCACCAGGTTCGTGCACTTCTCCTGGGAAGGAGTATATTTTTATTGAATTTGAATTATCACTTGCTGTACGGCAGTGAAGGCAAACATAATGTAAGAAATGTATGTCTATCGAAAGTCCTGTGTTCACCAAACCGCACTGGGCCAGCTAGGTGGGCTACTGGGTCAGCTAGGCTAGGGTAGGTATCCATTATTTGGTCATGAATATAGAAAAACTTGCAGGCTTATTGTATATTGGTGTTACTTATCAATTTCGCAATCAGGCCAATAATGACTTATCTCCCCGCATTTGAAGCTTGCTAACTAGCATCATTGATTACGAAATACACATTATGTTGAAATTAGCATAAGATTATAGGATAGGGTCTAACACCCAATCATCTACCCCAATTCCAAAGAAAATATTAATCCTTTTACTTTTTTATAATGCCCACTGTAAGAGCATTATAACTATTAATATAGGGACAACGACTGCTGTAAGGCTAATAAACATAAAAATGATCAATGATTACAAAACTCGTCTATTCTTGTATGTCTGTGTAAACACGTTTTGGATTTCAATTAAAATTAAGGTTTTTTTGTTATCTATTATAGTTTACTGATTGATACCTGATATGTTGTCCGAATAGATAAGTTAATTCTTATAACGTAAATCCTGTTGCTGCATTAAAACATGTGCTCATGCATTTTTAGATCTTCATTTGGTAAATGCACCGTAATATAATGTAATAGGCGTAAGTTATTATGGTCGACTCAGTGGTGTACAGAAAATTTCACTGGAGTTTATGTTGCACCACTTTAACAAAATTGTACTCATTCTTTGTAATTTAAATAAATAAATTTTAAAAAAAATGAACCCGTATGCACGTATCCGTGAACGCGTGTCATATATGCCGCGGAATTATTCTGATGAATGCCTGATATACGTAGGGCCTAGCCTATATGATCCTGCGAGGGCCGTTGTCGTTGAAACGGAGCTGGGCGCACAACATAGACTGCCCACTGTCAGAATTAGATGTAGTACTTACTCTCTTGTTACGAGAGTGAAAGAGTAGAATAATAACTCTTATGATTATGTACGCGTGGACTTATTTATGAGTGCACCGTGGAGTTCCTTAATTTGCTAGATTTTAGAAAAAATATTCTAGTGGATTATGACATAGAGTTTTATGGGCTATCCCGCGGGGACCCATCCTTCATCCATCCATCTCAGTCTATAAAGTAACCTAAATGTTGACCCGATTTATAAGCTACCGTCGTCCAGTTGCTTCCCATGACAAAAATGGCGAAATGGCAAATTGAAAACAAATATCTTAATTATAATATTCCTAAAAAAAAAGATTAAATAATACCTCGTTACAGTATTATTATATGTATTGTACTCTTGTGATAGCTATTTCAAGTTTGTATTACAAATGGCTAATTGGCATCAGTAGGAAGCTCGCCTAACCTTTAACAATGTCGTAATAATACGATTTATTAGTAAGAGATTTATCTAAAACATATTCCTGTACGGTGGTATAATTTATCGCAGTATACTTTATCTTAGCTAACAGCTATAGATAGTTATAGGTCGCATCAAATAAAATGAGCAAAGATGGCAGCTTGCCAAATTCATACAATTAGGCATGCGCAGAGTCGCCATTATTGCTAATTTTATTTGATGCGATCTATATTTGAAGCCCGTGCAAATCAGACGTCTTAAAGGTACTTAAAAATTTAGTTCAATCAAATATGTCTTATTTAGTTATCCCAACTAACTCTCCTTGCTTGCTTGTCAATTTGGTTACAGGCAAATAACTAATACGCACGAGGTGGGTTATTTTAACTCATTCGGAATCGGTATCGGAAACGGATTTGAAAGTTGCCGCTGTCGGTGTCTCTTCCGACGAGCTTTCCGACGGAAACTTTTAGAAAAAACTAATTGGTATATCCATCGACCGACGTCTAGGATCATCAAATTCAGAAATGTTAATAGCAATTGGGGAAATACACGTTTAGAAGTTTTCGAATGATTTAAAATAACACCGCGGGACAGGAAGTTGTAAATCAATGTCTAATTAATGTATCTGCTAATTAGTTTTTTTTTTAATTTTCGTTATTCGACCTGTCAATAGCGACATGTGTCGATAAGACTAAATAATATTTAGCACTCATAGCTAAATCGAGATGTGTAGTCTCCCTATTGCTTATAATTATATGATCATATCTCCAAATGATCATAAAATTCTACAGCTTTTCAAGGTCAGGATGTTTAGAATTGCACGTGAGGGTTCACGGTCTCTTCTCATAAATTAAACTGAACTTGATAGCCGACAAGGATATATGTAATAAACTGTAGCGATCACATCGACCACACCACAAGCCACACAGAAGGCGCTGCAGACGATATTCAGAACAAATGACTAGGCTCCATATAAGCCTGAAACGCGCTATGAGAGTTTTGGGCACACGTAAGATATATACAAGATCCCGACAGTAACCGTCGGGGCATAGCGGCCGCCCCGCCAGGCATACCCATTGATGATGATGCCTGGCTGAAAGATCTTCCCTTTTCCCCTAAAATCTGTATCTAAGGGATATTATCCCTTAGAGGTTTGCGGTGGCAGGAACAAAGTTTTACCAACTAACAATTTGCCTTTTTTATATAGATCATGTTAATAATCTATTCAATTTGAATGTTTAGGTAACTAATCAACATTCTGAAGATAAAACGTGGCTAACGTCGTTGTTATCCTAGGTCAATGTAAATTCCTTTATAAGCTATAGCTGCAATCTTTTTTTTTTTCTTTACTGTTTTTCACTGAATCCTTATCTTAACTTATAACTATAAAACACAGATCACTTATTTTAGTGTCGTGGTCTAATGATTTAAAATTAAAATTTATTTTATAGATAGTTCGTAGGTGCCTACTTAATTTGTGTGCTTTAGTTTTTACTTGATTTTGAAACGTATCGTATATTTGCTACAATGGCGGTAAGCCTTTTTCATGACATTTACATCAAACTAAAACTTGTTCGATGGTCATTTACTACAAATATTGACGGTTAAAGTATAATTTTAAGTAAATTATCAATTCCGAATTCATTTTCAAGGTTCATCGTTGTCAGTTTATTTGTAAAAAATAACCCCCGAATTTTTTGACGTTTTATAACTTAGCAAAACTCTAGTGCTGACGTTTGATCAAATTATAAAAAGTCTATTAATTTGGGGGTTAAAGTTTTATGCACAGGATGGAATAAAAGGATATAGAAGAAATTATCTAAAGATAATTCTGACGACGAAGCCGTGTTCTGAGAAACATATTTATGCTTCATCGACGTCGTGTTATACGATTCATATTCAAGTCCGAAACTAGAGAGCCGCCTCGAACGTTTCTCAGAATCGTTGAGCCGGGGCGACGGCGCGTCGGAGCCTCATCCACTCACGTGAATGTAAACGTTCTATCATACTTAAGCCTCTATCGCAGAAATACTATTCTAAAAGCCATAAGCGTAAGTTCTAACTTTGCTTGCAGCCTCAATGTACGCTCGAATGACGTAAGCCGCTCCGCGCGCTCGCTGACGTAAGCTCGTTGTGCAACGAAGCCAGAGGTACGCTTAAAGCAGGGCTCTTGGAGCGAACTCATGTAGAAATCGGTGTTAAGAAATGATTATACTATTAACAAGGCCGTTTTCAAAACATACATGTACATAATCAATGTGATTTTAATATAAGAGTCCCTATGATAAAGGTAGCAAGCAATCTTACTATATCTTGCTACTCAAAGTACTTTAGAACCCTCATATATTGTCTTAAAGTGAGGTAACCTGTGCTTAATAATTATTGTGACACTGATGCTTCTATTTTTAGACGCAATTAAGTATTAATAAAACTTGTATGTATCTTGAACTTAAAGAAATCGAGACAGCTATCTATAAGATGTTAATAATAGACTTCTTGAAAAGAGAGGTGATTTCAATAAATTAATATAACATTACTTATCAAAATGTTAACTAGCACCTTGTTCTAACTCTATGTATAATAGCTAATGGCAAACATGTTTTATGAAGCGATTTATTCTAATTCGAGACGAATGAATAATTTCTGGTATGTAGATGAAAAGGTCGGTGGTGGTCTCCACTTCTACAGCTTTTTAAGAAAAAGCAACAGAGGCATACTACGTTCACGATTTCAAGTTTGTTCTAATGATAAAATATAAATGTCAAATCCACGTTTTTTACGCGTTCGCGTATTGAATTGGACCGTTCAGATGTTACCAAAGCAACCACTGTAAGAATGGGTCTGAGACTATTAGATGGATAGGTGGTGTCTTGAGTACTGCGGGCTCGGGGATACAGCCCGCATCCGGGTGCAATGAATGCGACGGTTTCAAGGGCACCCCTCAGGTGGTGACGTACGCGCACCCCACCCGCCCCCAACACGACTCCCGTTCCGTTCCGGCACCCACCTAATAATGCACGTCTACGCCCTGTCTGCCGCGTCCGCACTCGTTGCAACCTTGAGTGCTCTCGGGGACACCGCCGTTTGCACCTCACATAAGCCTTAAAAATCTCGACGACCGCACCACAGATGATGCACCTCACGAGTACACAGCCTCCATAAACTTGAACTGAATTGTCAAGTGTTAGGTACGCACTCGCGAGATCTAGACTTGTAATGTCAACCACACACCTTGAATTTTACAGTGCTATTAACTAATATGAGGCCGACGTATCACGGTCGTGTCACGGCCCGACATGACGTTTATTAGAAACCTGCAATTAGACTACGTATTTAATGTGATGTTGATAGCTCTCTAATTATCATAATAATAGTGAAGGTGTTCGGGCGGGGTGGCGGCCCCGTCAGCTGAGCGAAAACGAAAGTAAACAGAACTCGGTCAAAGGGTTTGTATTCACCTACCCGCAATATTTATGTGGGTACGGGGTTGTGCCCCCACACCCGATTCAGGCACCCTCCTTTGATGGATTGGATGGCAACTGGCGCGGATGTTCCACTGAAACTCAGCCAAACTCGGTTGGCAGGCATTAGTCTCGATTTCCTGGTACGCTCTCTTCGACAAACTTTTACCGCCAAATTATTATTCAGTGAAAGTTCTAAGAATTCTTTGTATTTTGTTTGGGGCGTACGCAGACGTCCTACCACCCGGCCCACCCTCCTCGCCGCCTTCCAAAGTAATTCCTGACGCTGATACGGATTGTTAAAATTACAATATGCTTGTTGAAATTGTTTGTTTATTCGTGAGACTGTTTGATGACCGCCTTTCACGTACAGCAACTTACTACGGGCCATCAATTTGTTGATCTGTCACAAAGCTTTTCTCGCCCCTCTGGTGGGGGTGACAATAGCAGGCCACATATCGCCAGGTATTTTATAGGTTTGGGCATTTCCAACATATGAATGAACGCGGCATATCCAATTACGCAGCACTGATTCTTCAGTCAAAGCACATTTCGCATTATTAAATTTTTTAAATTTAAGCTGATTAAATTGAACAAGCTCCAAGGGCCGTAGTATCAATATTCTTTCTAATAGTTATAGGTACCAAATACAATGATTGAGTTCAAGCTTATAATTATAGAATAAACAGCTTTTGGTATGGGTAGTGAAATACCTGATAAGGTTGTTGTCCGCCTGTTGAAACCGAAAATAAAAGTTAGTTTGTTTGCATAATATGCCATGTATCAAAGTCGAACTTATGTCAAAGCAGAAACATTTGGAGCCATTAGCAAAAATAAATCTAACTTTTATTCACAGTTAACATTATTATGTCACATAAATGATTTAATCGCCTACCTACGTATTGTTTCGTTATCAAGAACAATACGTAACAGGAGGCCGTGAACTGTCGACGTCACGATTATTATTCAATTATCGCGAGCCGGTAAGGGGGAAACATAAAAAGTGAATGACTCCTCTTGACCTGGATTAGTAAATATCAGGCCAACCTTATCTGCTGCAGCCTTGAAACGTGACGCGGAAACAGCTCGCGAGTGAAAGCATTGTGCGGCTGACTGATGCAATAGGCGTCTGTACTGACTGCTTGCTGCGATCTGTGTCGAGGACGGTTCACGCCAAAGGAGGTTGATACTTAATGAAATTCATTTATAAATGACAAATCTTACTGCAGTGTTAATGTGACACGAGACATCGTATAAGAATATTCCGCGGAACTCAAACTAAACATGCAACCGCAACTTGCCCAACAGTACTTTAACGGCATTTTTGCAACTATTGGGAGTTCTCCCAGCGAAACGTTTGATTAATTGGACGACGTGTGGATTTCATCAAAGCCCCCAATACCACTAGAAACTGCGAACAATACAGGCGCGAGCGGGGTGGTACGGCCAATCACGTTACGTCATCCGATAGTGGAGCTCTTTCGTGCTGGTTTATTGTACGTACAGACGTATTTACATAGGCGCTAGTAGGCGCAGATGCGTTGCGGTGCACTCGTTTGCAAGTAAACGGGTGTGCATAATGGATGCACGGTCAAGGTCGACGGTGGCCGTCGACCCGGTTCTTGCACGTGCTTGATTGTTTTATACCAACTTCGTATTTAGATTATGTAGACATTTGAAGTTGCGAACACGCTAATGGCACGGCATACCTAATAGTACTTTATAGTAATGGTTATGGGGCCGGTTGCTTAGGCTGATGTTCAGGTTTTTATAGCGAACTCTTACGAGAATGATCATTATTATAATAGATGCTATTGTGGGGTGAACTTTAAAGTTGTTTTAGAATAGCTGAATATTTATTTTAGTACTTGCTTTGCGATTTGGTTTTCAAGTCCGTGTTAAGAATGTCAAAGTGTCCGATTATATCAGGTTTATTTGAGTCTGTGTAACTTCCTCGTTTTGTATTCGTACGGGTTTATCTACCTACATCGTGGAGGACTGTGTTTGTAAAGTACTTGAATTTTCATCTGATCTAATAATATTAAACCTCTTAGTAGTTTGAGAAAATCCCTTACAATTATCTTGTTGATGTTATTTTACCTTGGTGCTTGTGCAGAAGCCACGGTAGATCTTAAATATTTTGTTTCGTTCTCCTTATTGTTGTACGATTTCACATTGTACGGGTTTTCACAATCTTTCTACATTTTATATATATTAGATTACCACGAGCAGTGTCAGTGACATTGTAACCCTGGCCCTACAGTTTCTCGCTATTCCCAGGGAACCGTCCCATTTTCTGGCTATTTTCTTTTCCAGATTTTGATTTTATTCTAAATTCGCGCTTTGCACGCCCAAGTGGGTTTTGTGAGTTTTTTGGCGGTCTCGTGTTTTGGGGAGCCATGCTTGCCCTAAGATAATACGTATTCTGTCTTGGCTTCTACTATAAACTATTATCATGCCAAGTTAAATGAAAACGCGTCTAGTTGTTTTTACTGTGATGCGCGGATAGGCAGATGGGCGAACACTAAATCGTTCGACCGGGGATTCGGACTAAAACAAAAGGAATGTCTCATACGACTCCTCTTTTCCAAAAATGTTTAATGCACAGTATATAACGCAAAAGTTACTATCTTAAATAAATCACACTGACTTCTTAAAACGAGTTCAGTTAATATAATACTTATCAGGCAATATAGTATACGTCGAATAATAAAGTTAATGACTCTCAATGAGGCTGGCCTAGGTGTGAGTGTGTAACAAAAGATGTGTATTTAGAGTGATCGTGCTCGCGGCTCAGTCGCTCACGGCCAAGGTCGCGAGAGCTTTGTCGGCGGTGATTAATAGACTGTTCCCATTCCTATTTGCTGCTCGATTTGCTATTACGACACCGGTTACATTTGTGCTATCATCGTCCACGTGTGATCCACTAATTGGAACCGGTTTTGTTGCTCGACTCATCAATTTAATTGATTAATTTGAACGCATTAAATTCATACATCAATTACGGAATTTTGAATCAAAATAATTGACAATCTGATTCTGGATTCTATCACTTTTATGTACCGACTACTAACGTAGAATTTCAAATTATTTCTAGCTACCTGTAACTTTTTCATGTTTTAACGAGACCCGTTCTGCTCCATGCTTTAGCACTGTCATTGACCGCAATGCCAGTGCTGATTATTGAATTTCACAAAATGTTCACCAACAGTTATTCTGATAAAGATAAATAACTCGCTAAAGTCATCACGGAAGTCCTCACTTTATGGCGCGGGAGAATTTTATCTTAGGACCTATACCAAATCTTATTGATAAATGTCAAAATATTCACTCCGCGTAATTATTTCGTCGTCTCAATTCTTTCGTTATTTAATGGCGCTAGTGTATAACTCATTGATTTTAAGAAAACAAAACTTCAAGCTTACCTCGTATTAACAAGTGAATACCCAAATGAACATTTCAAAATAGGATAGCTGGTTAGATACGCCTAGACTTACAGAGTTTTCCTCATAATTGTTAGAAGTTACCAAATTGTGTGACCTTTATGCAGGGTTATGAGCGAGTCGGCTCCCCCCAGCCGCCAAGCCAGCCGTCGGGTGCGCCGAGCCCGGGCGCGGCACAGAGTACGCCCGGCGCTATGTCACCCACGCAGGACTCGCAACACCCGCCCCACATGCCGCCGCACGGGGCGCAACCACCACAGCACCAGGTACCTACTTCCTCAACAAATTTTACTTTTCTTTAGAACAAGTGCAATGGAAATCCTGGTCCTTAAGACTGCTATAATTTCGCTGAAATTGTATGTTAATGGTGGAACTGATGCTGATGCTGAAATATTACGTGGTGCAATGCAATGCTTTTATTCCTGTGATCAAGATCGAAATGACCTAGTGACGCCACCGAGTGAGACTTCAAGCAGAGCACAAATATCGATTGTTTTATTGATATGAGTTTTGGCGTTGTTGTTGGGGAGATATCAAAGTTTATATTTTTGTTTTGTCAAAAGCTTACTGAGCCGTAATATATGTATTTTACACCTCATATCCTGTACTTAATTAAACAACAAATAGGTACTTAAATACAGACTGCCGACAACCGCCAAAATAAATTTTATTGATAGTCTAAAATCAAATGGGTTCTGGTGTAAAACTGAATATTTTTAATGAAACGGATGTGTGTGTCCGGTCATTGGGAGTAGTAACATTAAAACTATAAATTAATAGTTTGTCACATTCTAATTACCTACATAATCAACACGTTATCCATAGGTTTCGTCGACAAAAGCTTCGTAGTTCATAATTAGCTACATCTATCTATACTAATAAATACATGTAACTGCATTTGTACATAATTAAAAAAAATAAGTTGGTTCACTTGTTCACTATTTGGATGCCTCATAGTTAACGTCGCGTACCCTCATAGTGTGTGCCGCGATGCCTCATAGACCCATAGAGAGCATCTCGACGCGTCATAAACTTTTAACCTTGAAATTCTCAATTATTCCTTAACATAATTATACACAAAACTTTCTGCGCCTGTAGTTGTCTATTGTAAAATTCAGTGAAGATTGGTTTCGCTAGAGTTTCCTTTTCATTAATATCAACTGACATTAAATAATTCGGTCATGTAATCATACAAATGCCGAAATGATTTTTTGCAAACATTGAAAGTAAAAGTATTCGCAAAAACGGATAAAAGGAATTGCCTGCATTGCGCAAGCGCTTATAATAGATATTAAATTCGCAAGTGACTTTGATTTTTACTACGTTTATCTAGATGTATTGAGACATTGAGACGAATCAAACGATTCACTGATTATCTAAATCGGGTCAATCTTTTAATTTCAAAATAGCAATGAAACCACGTAATAATTAGTATACTTAACCCCGAATTTATAGACGTTCTATAGCTTTATCAAACGTTACATAGTACTGAGCATAAGAGTCTGCTTTGCTCAGTACTACAAAACGTTTGATTAACTTAGAAAAAGTTAGTATTATGAAAATAAAACTAGGTTGTAAATTACCATCTGATTTTAATTATATTTTTGATCAGTCAGAACTTTATTGTCGTTTCTAGTTTGTGGATATGTCTCGTGTTATTATTATCAGTTAGTTTTTCGTCGTGATTCTTAAAAGGATATTACAGCTTAAAAGGATTTAGATGGTCGAAGAAGTTTGTAGCGCTACTCCTGGTAGAGCAGCGCTATAAACAAATTAAAATAAAGTTATCCCAATGCTGGATGTATCTTTATGGAGTCAGTTTTTTTTTGCAATAGTGTAGGTTTCGTTTCTGTCTAAACAAAACAAATAGAAATAAACTACGTATAGGTATAAAAGGAAACATGCAATCCCTTGATTGCATGTTTCCTTTTACTCCAAAAGTCCCCAAAAGACTCCAAAAGTTACTTTGAACTCATGAGCTGGACCTTTCCAGCTCATGAGTTCAAAGTAACTTTTGGTACATGTGGTCCGCAATCAGTGATGGAAGAGGTTCAATCGATAAACAAATTATAAATATCAATTATCTTCATGGCGATCGACCCATTATATTTGTCTATTCATTTTGATGTTTTCTTCGTATACATTTGATTTAGGTTGACCCTTTCGCTCGGTTGCGAAATTGAATTTTTCTAGTGTATTATTACGAAAAATTTGAAAATGATTAATACGTTAATGCTATATTTGCCACAGCGTTATATTACCTTGAATTTTTCTTTCTAAAAAGTATATAAAATCGCTTAAAATAAATAGCACTTGGTAATTGAAAGACATTATGACTTCGGTGGTCACGTTTCCAATAGCAAACTTGGCAAAATAATTTTGAAGAAAGTTTAAGAATTGAAGCAAATTAAATCGTAAAGTCGCTATTTATAAGTTTTCCCGATAGGTGCTTGCTTACATAAAACTTGGCGCATATCTCGGCTAAAACTTCAATAACTGAAACATGGCAGTTGCCTCGTCGAGCGGCGTGTTTGCATTTCATTTATCGCGCTGATATCACGAAGAGCGACGTCGCCGACGGAAATTTTCGATAATTTTGACCGAGAGCAGCGGTAGTTGCTCCAGCCCCGGTATCTACGTTAGCTTACCTAGCGACATATCTCGCTGGAAACATGATAAACGGTCATTCGCTAATCTTGTGGTACACGAATCAATTTCGTAGTAATGTATCCATTCCGATTTGCGCTTATACCTACTCATATAGTTTTAAAGCCTCATATTATTCCAGATTTTGGTCCATTATGATTTCAAGCCGACGTTTTATAACTACGCAAATATATCGTTTTATGAAGAAAAAAATATTTTGTATATTATAATCTTCATTTGTTACTTCCATGTATAAAAAGACTTACGGGGGCGTTTATACATTAGCCTCCAATTATTCCTGAATGTTGACATGGAAATAGCATGTAGAGATTTTTTACGAAGAAAAGTTCTTTGTTCATATATTTGGGTGTATTAATATTCGTGAAAAATCTAGGTGAGATGATTATCAATATTAAGTCTGAAATAGCATTTTTTTTATTTTTATATACGCTTGAAGGTGTTCTCAATTTTTTTTCATTCGTAATTTTTTCTTACACTTATGGCTTTTAGAACCTCATGTCATCACGAGCTCAGATAGGAAACTGTACAGCTTTAACAATATTGAACCCACTCTATATGGAAAGTATAGTAATCCAGGGAACTCTGTAGATGGAACTTCGGCTATGAACTTTACTGTTATCGTTGCGCATTAAACTGCTGCCGAATGTACGAAACCCCTCGCTGTGAGCAATTTTTAAAAATTACCTTCCCCAACCATAACTATTTCAATAAACCGTCTATGGTCATACCATACCCCTCCTAATGGACAACTTTTACTTTCGTTATGTTTGTTTTCTTGTTTCGTTATTCTTCCCTCTCTTTTATTTTACGTATTATAATAATCGTTCTGCAATATGGGTTTGTTTTTCTTACGCTTCAACCATTAATAATATCCATATACGTGATCAAATATTACTCTCTTTGTTTACTTTTGTTTTTATATTATATTTTTGTTTCTTTTATGAACTGTTTTCTGGGAAGGCCAAATTAAGTCATACCTAAGTATCTATTGTATGATTATTGATAGCTATGGACTACATATTGTATGGTCCGTTCTTTTCCCTCCTGGGATTTATCCTGACGAACTTAAGACGACAAAATACATTAATATATTTTAATATTTTTTAAATTATATAAATTACAAAAAAACCGCTTCTAGTGTCTTACCCAAACACATTTAAGGTGGTAGCTCAGGGTCAGGGCGCGAAATTCAAAATGTCAATGGTTTTTATTTTTTTACGAAAAATTTGGACATCTTTTCGATGTAATGTAGTGTTTTGCGATATAGCATTCTGCATTGGATGTCTCGATGTATTAAGTTTGCTTAAAAAAGTATCTAATCCAATACAACACCATAAAGTTAGTAAAAGTAGCGGTTTTTACAAACCTTATGGTATTGTATCGGATTAGGTAAAAAAATAAAAACCATTGACATTTTGAATTTCGCGCCCTGACCCTGAGCTTCCCCCTTAAGAATGACAATTTATACAAGCAGTCCTAAGACTATTATTTTTGGGACTTGTTTTAATATTCTTTAACTATTACACTATCAAACACTTTATAAGTAGAATGATAAGTGAGTATTTGGAATATTTATGAATGTTCTTCGGCATATTAACCGAACATTCGGCTGAATACCGAACATATAAAATGAGGATACCGAATAATTTCCGAATATGCAGCGCATCCCTAGTAATTACTGTCAGTCATTAGGTACAGGCAAGGCGCGGAAGGGGAATACCAAGTATAAGCTACAAGACGTATAAGGTGAATTTAATTGGAGGTGGAGGAGTGTCGTAGAAGGAGGTGAACAGGTGGCAGCTGGAAGAGCAGCAATAGAAACAAGAGATTTAACGTTTTTGATTCGTCTGGTAATGTGGATAATCTTCTTCTAAAAACTTCAATCGATCTGGGATTGATGTTATGAAAAAAAAATGGACATATTCGAAATTCGCTTTTAATAATACACATGCTATGAATAAGTTATGAGTAGAATACAGGGATTATAATAATCCTTCTATATAGTATTTGGTGTCGTGTCTTGTTGAACTTTTATATCGATGTCGTGAACGTTTGGTTCGGGGTAGTGCAACAATTTCGGTACGCTCGCTTCGCACGATTTACATATTTCTATGTTCCTCGTAGCCGGTTGTTTGGTTCGCACGTGGCCGGCCTAGCGACTGCTGCTGTATCTCATAGAGATTTACTGCATTTTCGTATTCTCTAAAGATTGTTCATTATTCCTCTTTTCTGCTCTCTTTTTTTTGCTCACTATTCTCTGCATTAGTCGTATTCCCGACAGATTGCTCATTATTCCATTACTCATTTCAGCAAACGGTAAAGACTGATCTGGCTTGATCCTGATCTCAAAGTATAAATCGGATTTGTTAGTTAGCTACCTATCTATCTTAATCGTAAGTTAAGAATCTTATCTTTCAATTTAAATTATTTCATTTACTTAAGAAATTTGTAGTATAGTAATCATAGTTTATATATACTCTTGCTATGCTAATTTGCTTTTGTAGAAATAAAAAACATATGTATGGTCATGGGTCAAGTACTTTATAGAAAGCGAGCGTGTATAAAAATAAATCTCAAGCAGATTTCACGAATTCAACGGAGCGGATACTCCGACTCGGCTTCAGGGAGAGCTCGTCGTGTGTCGATTTTATACCCAGATCTCGAACTAAACGCCGCCAGGCCCTGGATATACAATTTATGCTAACATAAACCCGACCGGCGTGGCACCGGCGCCGGCCGGCTCCGCTGGCATGAGCTTTATGCCTTTAGCCTCATTCCATTTCTAGACAACGGCAACGCTCGGCCTCCTCTAAAAGGAATTCTTGTTTTAAATCAAAGTTAAGAACGCAATTAAAAATTCCTACTCACGTCTATTATTCGTTTTAAAAACGGATTCCTAGTTGTATGCAAACTATTCCATAATTTATTATTACAGCTGAATTGGCAACGAAATAAACAGTAAACAATATGAAGTCAGATTGGGCTTTAGCAAATCCACGTCAAGCGGCGCTCGGTAATACTCCACGATATCAGTGGAGAATTCGGAGAGTCAAGGGCCATTCCAGCATCGTGATCGCTCGAGAGTCGTACGGTCGAAATGAAACGTCGTATCTTATTTTATGATTAGCGGCTCGAAAGCGCTTTGTAATTTTGTTAGTTCCGCCTTTCTGGTGCTGGGGGCGAACACAGAGAGTGGAGATCGATGCGAGCATTGCGTGCGCGTGCGACAAGGACAGCGACAGTCGATGCTTCTCTGTCCCTTTCACTCGAACCGCCTACCAGGCAGCCATGTTGCGCTCGACCTGCGCTCGCCCGACCGCCATTGTAGCATTCGTGAATAGTGATGTACACTGACTCACTCGATATTATTGTACTTTCGATTCGGTGTACTTACAACGTTGGCTGGGTATAGTTAAGATAGAGTCGAATTTACATTCGATTTCTACCCCTATCAATTACCCAACTCTAGTCATAACTCCAGCTGTGTATAGAACATATAAAGTTCTATCTAGTCATGCGTCACCCATTGCATTATTGATATTATTAACATTCATAAATAGTTCATACATAACAATTGACGACTGTTTAGCCTTTATTATAATACGTAATACCTTCTTATACTACTACACATATATCAAAAATGTACATTCCGAAATCTTTTTTGCCGTCGTTGGCATAACGTAGCTACAGCAGAATATCATGTTTCGAATGCATGCAGTAATAATAGAGAGGTACTGTCGTATGTCGATAAGATTTGTCGATAAAGATGTTATGCAGTGTAGTCGTACATATAACCGCGGCTCCGGAATTAAAATGTCAGACGTGCGGCAGCGGCAGCGCGGGCGAGTGTGGGGCGCGAGGGGGCCGAGGGACGGGGCGGGGGCGGCCAGCGTTATTAATAACCATAAGCCAGCAGACGCACGAACGTCCAGAGGGGCCACGCCATCGCCAGCCGCGCGGTAATGAGGAATCACTAATTATATTTTACTGGACTTTCGTATTAAACCAGCATTAAATAAATATGCTCGACATACAGGAATGTATAAGAAGCCTCTTTTTTCCAGAATTATACCTACACCATTCGGTTAACGTTGTCCGGTCGTCGTTAGTCGAATAGTAATGATACACAACATTTATTTTGCAATCACATCGGCTGATAGCGTACTGGATATTGGATTCCGGAACTGGGCCAGAATGGTAAGATAATGATAATGGCATAGCGGGCGGGGTACGGTCCGTTTAATATTTCCCCCACAGCAGGCGCGCCGGTTGCCCGAGACAGTTCTACCCGTTCGCTAGGCTCACTTCGCCAGTAAAAACTGTATATTTTATTGTCAAGGAAATATTTATCAAAGGTGCTATTAATTGCTCGGCTTTAATGTGTACACCTTGAGGTGATTTTCCATTTTTGAATCTCTTGTTAAGAATTATTTACAAGATTTATCAAGTTCGTGCTTAGTTATGATTCTGTCAGAGTTCATTGACGTAATATACTTCAATGAGAAAAACGTAATAGGGCTTAGCATTTATCACAGCTGAATCGTTTATATGATGTATGCAGAGAGCAGGGTGCAGGGCGCCTAAATTATAATTCCTATGGTTCTTAGAAAAGTAATACTGTTTGTTATTAAAAGACTTATCCCGTGGAGAAAACGCAGTAACAAATTATAGGTCAAGCTATTTATCGGCTTGAAGAAAAAAAAGGTGACTTAGTTTTCTGTTATCGCTGAATTAGTGACAAAAAAAGGTCCATTGGTTATTGCTGCAAAATACTTGAACCGTAATCGGCGTTTACCTTTTGCCAGTCTGACTAATTTGACACCGTCCCCTGCTACCTCGATTACGGAGAACCTTAACCTTAACTATGAGTTACTAAATGAGATATCCGAATATGACTAAAAATTCTTATCTATACATACATATAAATAAAATTGGAGTGTCTGTTTGTAATATTAAAATAACCGCTTTTTACTAAATGCATTTGGATGTATACACGGTACCTATACCAAAACAACCTTTTTTAATTTTTTTGTCTGTCTGTCTGTCTGTCTGTTTGTTCCGGTTAATCTCTGAAATGGCTGGACCGATTTTGACGGGAATTTCACTGGCAGATAGCAGATGTAACAAGGAGTAACATAGGCTACTTTTATTTTAGATAAAAAATTAAAACCAATGTTGCAGCGCTGCGCCTGATTAACTTTGATAGCAACAATCTGCAATGCGTCCCGCGGGATCAGAACGCGCGAGCAGGCTGTTGCCAACGGTTGAGTCTTTGTTAAATACCACGCGGACGAAGTCGCGGGTAACAGCTAGTTGAAAATAAATGTCTTAGCAGCACCATAGCATTAATGCCATTTCCAGATAATAATTTTATCTTTTTTATCAAATAAACTTTTCATATGGAAAGTTTTCTTGTTCACGTTGTTGGTGGTTCGCATTAGCTAACTTATTCTCGTAACTATCTCGGCTCCAGCATCATCCGAGCGGCGACTTTGCCGTGTCCTTGTTTTTCTCTGTACATAAAGAGCAACTTATCGCCGGCAGCACTCCGCTCTCATAATAACAAACTGCAAAATGCTCCGGATTCCCCCAACTTTAGAGCGGCAGCCCCGCTCGTTGCTACAAACCTCTAAAGCGCTGACTGTGGGGCGTACATTCTCCTGCGGAGTCACGGTGGCAGGGCTGTCGGGAATTGCCGACTTGGATAAATTATGCCGCTCGCTCCCCCCTTTTGCAATCTCCGCAAAATAATGCAATTCAATTGTAAAGAGATATGAAACTGGCATTCGTCTTGTCTATTGTGCGTCGCATCTTCTAACTGCTACGGCATTACTATACATTTAAACACTTTTTTTTCTAGCAGTAACATCTGAGCCTTTAGACCGTTATTGGAAGGAAGTTTTAGATCTGAGATCACAGTTTGCAAGTCTTTTATCTATACTTCCGTCTGCCATCCCGTGTCTTCATTAATATTATAAAAACGTGGATATCCTCATTCACTAACTTAATTACTTACAGTATTAGTTTGTTTTCCCCTATTGATATTTTGCAAAAGCAAATCATATTCCCATGGTTTTATTTACTAAAATTAGTATATCTGATACTATACATTGCACTACATGTTGATGCTACTTTGCGAGTTGCGAATCATTCACATTAGGCGTCTAAGGTTTTATGATAATTTTCATAACATCTAATCTCATCCGAAGAGAAGGAAAAAGTAGTAACTCACCTGGAATAGAACCTCAGTTAAGCTTAGGTATATGTAACCGAACTGAAGCGAAATTCAATGACCCGTCATGTCAGTTGATTCTGCCGGAGAATCGGACCGGGTGGCGCAGGTCCTTGGCTTCCCTGCGTTGCTTCAAAGTCGTCCCTGGACATACAACCTCTGTGGAGACGGCACTTTACCAACGATGGGGCTGTTTGGATCAACTGCCTGAGATGGTACAGATCAAATATTATTTTTATTTTTTATTTTCTTATTACATATTATGAGTTTTCAATATAATTATTCAACGACGTCTATGTTTTTTGTCTATGTTTTGCGAGTCAGAAGTCGAGTGTTTGTAGCAGCAGAATCCATTTCAGAAGCACGGTACACTTACAAAACATTACATTTTACGATTATTTGATATGTCGGTGAATCGGTTATCTGGTGCTCATTCCACGTGGAATTATTAAACTCTCAACTTAATAAAGTTTTTAAAATATTAAATGGAGTCGTTTTCAAATTTACTGTCTTATCCTAATCAGCAACTGTTACATCATCTGATTTGTAGCATGCATATTATGCTTTGGTTCTTAGCTTTTATTTTATTTTATATAATAAATTTGACATGTGAATAAACTTTCCCAGTACGACGTTAGGCACTTTTTTTTTATTATTAAACCCTCTTAAATAGCGCTGGGTACGCAAACTAAACTTAACACTTACAATGGGTAAATGTTGAGTTTAGTCATTATATAAGAAGTAAGACGGCAATACTTAAACTTATGTCATGTTTTTAATAGACAACTGCACATCAATCTATTCACAACTTCTGTACCTGCCATCGTCTTTATAAATAGTAAATGAAATATATAAACCTTTAAAACTGAAGATTAAAGAGGAATTGAACTAATTCCTCTAAAAGTAGCTGCTGCATTCATTCCGTGACTCCCGTGATTTCATTTTTGCATTTACCATTTTAGTACTAATGGCAGGGCGTAGTTTTTAGTACGAAACTTTGGCTTTCGACTTACAGTGACGTAGCACGAAACTAACTTTGGGCTTAGCTTGTGAACTTTTTGTCACCGTCCCTCGTAGTTTGAAATTTGCTATTTTATTCGAATCGACGCATGCGTTGGTTCTCTATAATTCTTTTATTTTATGTGTTACTTTTTGAACGTATCTTTAGTTATTATATCTCGTAGCCAACACGCGGCATCGGTTTCAATTAGATATCAGCGTCGTGACCGGAGTCAACCAAACTGGTATCTTGTCATAAGACCGGTGCAGTATTCCGTAGTGTTTCGTCTACACCGCTCGCATAGTTAAACAAGCGTCGATAACTTTTCGTATAATTCTTCCATTGTACAGCAACATGGATATGTCACCGTTGCCATTTGTGCTAGAATGTTATCGATATCTGAATCCACTTGGCATGTATTGACTGGATTGACTAGTTTACATTGTCGATGTAATAACAATCAATAGCCTATTCCACTAATCGTACAATTTAGTTCAATAATAATTGCTTTATTGACATGATTGTTTATAAATTTACTCGCACAACCTAACCTTGATTTTTCAAGACATTGTTACTAGACACGCATAAATTATTGAGGAAATGAGATTCAATATGAAGTGATACACACATGCGAGTGATCGGCAAAGTCTCCTCTGCAAGCAAGCCCAGTTCAACTATTTGACACCTACATCACTGATTTTTCTTATGGTATCTGAGTACTTTGATTTACAAAACCTCCTTGTCCACAGGGTTACCCCCCGCCGCCGAGGCCTGCTCAACCGTCCACGCCAAATGCACATGATCCAGACTCTGTAAGTCTCTAATTGGGTACTCAATACATCGAAGACTTTTAATTGTTCGACGCAAATGGTACATACCACCACCCAGCTCGACATAATCAATCAGCGACGTCGGTCGGCCGATGAATCAAGTTGCGTATCAACCATCCCACAGATTAGTTCCATCAGTAATGAAGTTTATAATTATTAAAATATTATGAACATAAATAATATGACGGTTCATATCCGCGTTGTGATTCATATGAAATGGAAATACTGGTAGCGGTGCCACGTTTTAACTATAGCTTTTTCCCGGGGCGCCGCCCGCGCAACCATCGATTTTGTCCATAGCTCGACCACCGAGGGTAGGTGGTGCAGTGTGGTGGTCTAGATGGGGATGTAGGGAGAAAGGATAGCTAGTGTAGTCAGATTGTCCGATAACATCATAAAGGATGGCAGAGCTAGATGCTGGATTAGATTAGCATCGAGTGCGAAGAGACAATATATAGCGGGGATTTATTGATACAGGTTCAAGTAGATATTTGATCATCATTATCATTCAACCATGTAGATATCTTATTTAAAAAGTGATCATATCTCCCTTAAAGTCGTATAATGCAGGGATCTTGAGCACCTTAATACTTTTCCGGCCAGTGTCTCTTGTGATCAATATTTTAAAAATACATTAGGGATAAACTATAACTACTCATTCTTTTTTATTTCTTTAAAGCTGTGTTTTTGTAAATGAGGTTGCGTCGTTAGACGCCGGGAGTGTTGTACACTAATGGCTGAATAATGTAGGCAGCCAGTCACGTAAAGAACAAAGTACAACCTCGGCTTCCGTACGTAATGAAGTTGCCTGCGTTCTCTTTCCATCTCGTCGAGAACATTAATTTAGCTTATTTTTACAACGCATACGACATGCAACATTAGTTGGTCTATCGAGCATTATACAAGAACTGGCAGATATGAAGTACAGCGGTACCAAGAGAACAAGATGTGAGAAAAATGAAAACTGTATTATCAGGAACGTAAATTCTTCGGTAATGGAAACATACCAACAAATACTAGATGTGTTTGTTAGTAGTTTTCAAATATTAAAAATGATATAACCCTGTGTTATGGTCTTTCCCACCGTCTATTATGGGACTACCTACGGGAATACAAGTAAACAATAATGTGGATAGTTGAACTTATAGTGAATAATGTGTGGAAGAGAAGATCGATATTTAGCTACATGAGCCAAATTAAAGGCCCCTTATGAAGACAGTAGAGAGAAAGCTACATACAAGGTTCTTTAACCAGAAGTACTTCAGTAATCAACTAAACATGGTGCCGAAATCATGCGTAGATAAAATTAAGATTAATGTTGCCATCAAAACTAGCTTCGGTGTGAGCGGTGCCTATACGTTCATTAGTTAAACGATTTTAACTGAAAAATGAGTTCGACTGCTCGTATGTTCTTCACATGTTTAATATCATACCGTGTCTTAGAAACGTAACAGGCGTGAATAAACATAATAATCATACGTCGTGTCGCCTCTTCATTAGCGCACATGTGGCCGGCGAAAACGGGCGAGCTGGGGTCGCCTCGCCTCTATTTGTGGACTGGCACTCCATATTCAGAGTTAGCGCACCGCCCCGCCGCCCGAGGACGCTAGGCACTCGACAATAAGTTTGCTCACTTCGTGACACCGAAAAACCTACGCATCCCTATACCATATTGTCATAATAGTCAATAGATTTTTATGTACCTACATCTCTTTGTTTCCAAATGAAATCAATTTCCTCGAACCCCGATGGAGGAAATCGAACCGCTCACCAGCGGATTTACTGTTTGCAGGCGACGCGGATGATTAAATTAGTGATTTAATTCCAAACGTTGTTTCGGTATCTGTGGTTTTAGGAATGTTTAGAGGCGCAACGGGGTCTGTTTAGTGAGAATGCGTCATATGTACTGAATCTAATGTTTGTGGGGATTGCGAAGTGCACACAGGCCGCGAGCGCGTCCGCTTATCGGTGACGGCCGCTGTGCATGCATAACGAGTGTGCGATATAAAGAATCGCTTACTGCAGTTGTCAAAGCACATTCAGGGGTGTCGTCATACCGTATGTCATTTTGATGTTATATATATATGCTATAATAAATAATATGTTTTATTATTATGCATTAACAATATTACGGCCTGTTTCACAATGTGCCGATAAATCATATATCTACTCAACTTTGATGGCATTTGTATGGTAAATAGATAGATAGTCCATACAAATATAATTAACTGTTATCTTTTTGAAAAACTTCCCAATTACGAAAATCGTAGAGGTTTTGATCGAACTTGGTTAGCACTTTTGAAAATTCAGTCTAATATTTTTTTAATTTTAGCTATCCATGTGAGGAACCCTCTAGTTTGAGTGATGCAATGCATGTTTAAATACTAGCACTGTTAAGGCATACATAACAAAATAGAGGAAATAATGTTCACAGTTAATGAAATCATATGATAATTCAAAAGCTGCATGCGTTTTTTCGTTTACAGTATCCCAATGAAATAATGTATGCGCGAAACGTACAACCCTACATCTGAATTTTGTGCCTGCGTGTGGATAGAGTGGAGCGCGGATGTTTGATGTTGATTGATACCGTTAGGCGGGCGCGCATTGTCTCGCCGCCCGCCCGGGGTACCCAAATGAGTGGAATCATTAAACAGGAGCTCGTGTAACAAAAGTATCGCCCTACATCGCCTAAAAACACCACCATCTCCGCGGACTTCAACAATCGCATCTGACGCGTTCGATCCGCCATTTAAGGGACCTCAAATTGCCTGTTGCCACTCTGCCCTTATTACCCAATGCCTCATTACGTTGGGGTTCATTAAAACGAATAAGTCTTCCATCACATGTTTTTATTGTTGCACAAGGCTAATTGGAAATGTCGCTATATTCTGTATAATTTAAATTTATCATAACTAGACATACTTTTAATCTTGAATTTAAAAATGCAATTTTGTCTTTTACGTTTATTATTACTTATTTGTTCTTAGACCTTGCTCGAGTAAGTACACATTTCACAAGGAATCCCAATTGAAGTGTTTTCTCAGCAAACATTTCCTTAAAATTCGCCAAGTGTCAGTTAAATGTCAAGCATTTACTGAGATGCTGAACACAAAAGCGGGTAAGAAATTATTCACCGCGAGTCGCGAGCATTCAACGTTAGCGAGCAACGTGAAGGGTTCTAATTCGAGTTATTTATTTATGCAACTTTACACTGGCGCTCTGAATGCCGGCCCCGGAGAAATGTGCCGCTCCCATAACTTGAATAAAAGAAGTGTGCTTTATAAAAATGTCCTTTTACAATCCTATAATAAACAGTCGGCAAAAATATGCGCCCCACCTGGCTGAAACCTGTGCATTGTATTATTGAAATGTTAATTATGTTACTCATTATAGGCGAACCAGAACATTTTTTCATAGCTGCGCCTGGATCGATCACACCGCTGGATTTTATTCCATTCATTAGCATGTTTGAATTGTGCCTCGACTGTTCCATTTACGTTAATTTGTTTTTGTTAAAGATGTCACTCCATTTAATGCGTAGTTACCGTCGCGTCGGAACGAGTTTAAATGATTGTTGAAAAGATTAAACGGAATAACCTCAATTAAAAGCGTTTCCAGTAAATGAACGTTGCGGGTCTCATGTGCAGTATCGCGAGCGTAGAAAATGTATTTTCTAACAATGTAAAAGTAGTGCATAAAACGAAATATTTAAATGTAAAAAGCGCGAGGCTGCTCGCTGCACGTTCATAATAAACGAGATTGAGTGGGGCGGTGTGTGGACCGAAATGAATGACGGCAGGCAACAGCGCGGAGTGTAATCAGCCGACAGGCGACGTGCGTTCGCATGTAAAAACAAAGCAAATACATTTTACTCGGAACATTTTCAGTTGAAATTTCTCTAGCTAGCGACGAGACACGCCTAATGACTATTTAATTTAACTAGTCTTTTATTACATGTTCTTGCTATATTTTAAGCATAATAAGTCTGTTTGTCATACTGGTATTGTTATGAATTGATGGTGAACCAATAGTGTGTTTTTTTTACTGAGAGAAATCTAACAGTAACCAGTTTAATTATTTCTCCAATGAATGGCCGTCAACCGAAAGCAGTAGCGATTTGAAGCGGGAAAATATTTTTGATGGAAATTGTCACCAACGATAATGAATGGTACTCTGCTACGGTTTTAAAGATACCCTTTGTTATACATTCTACCTAATAACCTTTTCGCATTTCTATTTTTGTATTGGGATCAGCTTCTCGGTTACCCTGATATGGCTGATCACTTATTAACACTGAGCGATAAGCGTCTGCTCCACGAGAACCAACTAGGGCGAATACCGGTAGCCTACAGGTATGACCATTTGCCAGAGATTTTGAGGCTTCTGACTGCCTGTAATATATGTCAAAGATATGAGAATGACAACTGGGACCTCTAGCTTAGCGTACACCTCCGAAGCACACATGAGGTCAGATTTTATCATCGTTACTGGCTAGTGCAACGTGCGGTATGTTATTATTCTTGAACCAAATCTCATTTGTCAAGGGGTATCCTCTCCAAGGAAATTGCAAGTAGTCAGAGTGCGCGAGAACGCTTCCTTTTTAATTGAATAAGCTGAGGGTGCTACATAATCCGGCGCTGCTGGTGCGCCCCGAGTCCCGAAATTCACGTAGTTATCTGTATACATACACTGTTTGCTTTTGTTCCCCAGTAATTCGCATCTCTTCCTTTCCATCTCTCTGTTACTCCACCTGTTTAACACTTATCTACAGTTGATCCGGCCCAATAATATAACCAAAAGAACGCATTTTTTGCAGTTTAATTTTATCTTTGATTGGATGTAACTTTATTTGAATTTCAAGTTAAATTAAATGTCCACTATTGCAGGCAACGAATAATATATTTTTCTTTGATAAAATTTTATCGCGGACGTTTGTGTATTTTATTTAGCCGTTCGGACGGATGGATGGAGTGGCCGCATTCGGCTCGAATGTAATTATTGCGGTCCGATTTCGATAATGCGCCGCGAGGCCGCTCGTGAACAAAATGTGGTCGGCCACCCATTTTGTAGCATTTTAATAATATATACGACTCACAGAGCAGATAAAGCCTTTCCATGTTATTTCAATTTTGAAATACGGGAATGTTAAACATTTTCTCATTTTGTGGATAATCTATCATATGCCAATCTATACGTTTCATATTGCACTGTAACTTATATTATTGTAGGCATATATCTATCTATCTACCCTGTCGCAGTCAATGCCACAATAAAAAGATTTACCTCAATTACAGGCTCCGTAGGCCGCGTGAGTGGTTTAATCAGGCTGTAAAAACGCTGGATCGCCGGTAACGAGGCTGTAAACCGGACCGGGCTCCCATAACCAAACGAACTGCTCCGTGATAGCTGCACACTAAAACTTAACCCGATTTGCGTACCCGACCGGTCGTGTCCGAGCTCACCGCGAATTAGATGACAACCAAAACCTACTACCTTTAAGGCAATGTGCACTTCAACGACCTCGTCTCACCTCCAAGCGATAACTTGGTGTGAAAGTTTGCATAATCGTAAGGAAAATGAAATAGAGTAAATACTAGAAGTGAAGTTATTGGCACTTATAATTTTGGTATCTGCGTTATTTACAAATAGGTTCTATGGGGACGACGCTGCGCTGGCCACTAATGCGAAATCGTGTGTTCCATGTGGTCGGTTGCGTGCTGCCTATTCGCTCTGCGGTTACTTTGTCGTCTTTATGTCCTCAATAAACGGCAATATTTACATATTTTATTATTCTATACTTTATGATGGAGAGTTTCACCGTGCTTCCCTCATTTATTAATCATCGTAAAATCACGTTATTGCCAATAACTATTAGATCTAACGGTTTAATACAGTCATGCTTGTCCCATATAAACTTCATGTGAATGTTTTAACAGCTCACGATGCGTAATTTCGTATAAGTTTTATGGATTCTTGGGCAATGGAATACCGTCCTATCATCAGTTATATTGCATCTGTCCGCATCAGAGAATAGGAGCTCCTTCGATATACGCTATGTGAGCTTGGAGGTAAACAACACAATTAATTGAAATAATACTATTTAAATTAACCTCCATTTAAATGAATGTAGGTATCCAAATCTTTTTGGCTAGTCAATCTTTCAAACAGAGTTGCATATTTATACAATTACAAGTAAGTAATGATAGGTAGTTGAACAATATATGTACCTAAGTATAAACTAAATCTGTTCCCTTAGGAACGCCGTGTAATTCAATAGGTTTATTCTCAGTCGATAGAATACTTGAATAACTGGAGTTGGCATCGTATCGTGGACCTTTGTTGTATCGTTATTACGTTACGATATGCGGATGTGTGTTGTAGATGTTTGTCGTAAAAGCGACCGTGTCGTTTTATAGCACCGACCCAGCCCCGAGAATGGGGTCGAAGAGCCACCGTGCTGGGTGGGCGTAATGCAACAACCTGAGACCACCCTACTTGTTTTAATATTAACCAACTAAACAGTATTGCGATGTTTCGCCAAACAATTATGACACCGCAAAAGTTAGGTGATCTTTTATTATGATATGCAAACTTTCGAGTTGTATGGACTAAATTAAGAATTAACATCAGACAAAGGAGTCAAGCTTAAAAAACCCTTATTTTTGCATCGTTATTTAGAAATGAAAAGACCTGCCACAAATATAAATCTTGCCCATAGTTTCATACAATACATAACTGCTTGGCGATAAATCGACAAATTGTAAACAAACCACAGCTGGATGATATTATTATTACATCCCGGTAACAACCGTTGGTTATTGTGATCGTGACGGCATTGACCCCGCGACCCTCGGCAACTATGACGCAACGAGTGTCACCGCAACCATCAATCACTGGGCGTTTTGTGACGTTTCACGACCTGTGCCACTCAGACAGTGCTACTGAGAGAACGTTCCTTCCTAGTGTGTGAGTGTACGATCGACATTATAACACATGTCTCGGCAGTTGGGAAAGTACCATTACAATTTCCAGTCGGCGCATCTCAGTTTGTTCATTATCACAGTAATGTTCTCTGTGTTGTGTGATCGGATACGTGGCATCATTGACAATTTGCTTTAGATTGTTTAAAGTCTTAATCAATATGAGACACTGTTACGTCAGGTAACCTACGCAGTAACAGTGTTGCATCAAGGAGTTGGTTCCATTTTGTGATATGGGAGTATGTGGCAGGCTGGCAGCAGAATGATGTCATCTGATCTGATTGCGCCGGGCGGGCACGCCTCGGCCTCCGCCGCCGATTCGTGACCAAGACTTTAATCGTCTCATGCATGCCTAGCTTCTCTCCATGCTGAACATTCCTGTGCATTCTGCCAAGCCTTGCAACGCGCAATCAATTGTTTTTTTACCTTTTGACTCCAGTGACCGCAAACCAGACTTCACAATCTGCACCCACACAGTTTGTTAAAATAACGCAAACTGTAAATTTTAAGGACTAAGCTATAATGATATCAAACTACCGCAATGTCGAAATCTAACCACCTTTTTATCTCCGTGGCGCTCAAACGCATTATTATTCGGAATTTATTTAAAGATGGCCCCTTCCTGTTGGCACCGATCCAACGGGGTATCCCCAACATTTACCAGACAATTTAATAATTATGGACTTTTATGTGGGTTAATGTATGTCTACTTGTGTTTGTATTCATTCAAGATTTTCGATGTTCGGAGACAGACATCGTTTACATTATTGCGCGAATGTAGGTGAATGTCAGGCTGCACCCATCCATGTTTTGTGCTAGTTGTTTGTATATTTATGTTGTTTTGTTGTCGAGCCACAGCAACCAAGCGTTTCTTGTTTGAAAGCGAGAGTTACAAGTTTCTTAGGAGTACGCTCTGCGTTGTCGATCCGACCGACGACATCTCCAGATTAGTACTTACTATATCTACTACTAGCTAAGCTCAACTAGTATCTTACATTCGTAGGTGTACGTTTCGAATAGGATATTTTATTATAATATAATAATAACACCGGCCCTTTTAATGTTCCACTGTTGGGCACGGGCGTACCCTCAATGCGAGGGGGATTAGGCCATAGTCCACCAAGCTGGCCCAGTGCGGGTTGGCGGACTACACACGACTTTCGAGGGGTTCTCTCCGACATGCAGGTTTCCTCGCCATGTTTTCCTGCACCGTTTAGCAAGTGATAATCATGGTTGAAAATGAGATTCGCACATGCAATCCAGAAATCCCAGAGGTGAGAGCCGGGGTTCGCACTTGTGATCCTCGTTACCGAGGCAAACGTACTACCTACTTGGCTATCACTGCTATTTTTAATAGGATATTTAACATGTTAAGAAATACATGGTAGCCCTCTGAACACGAACCACGTTCATTTATATATAGATTTACGGCCATTTATATAAACCATATGTGGGTTAGCAGTTTGTTTACAATAACTTGCTCATTCATATTATGTAAAACAATATTTCGTATAATATGTGTGTGTATAGATCAATTTACTCGAACACGTTTATTACGCTGCGGTAACTACGTTTCATGACGTTGGACCACTGACGACTTTCCTGTGTTTTGATAAAAGACCTTCAAACCGACCACACCTACGATTTACATTTATCCGTAATAATCCCATATGAGCGTCACACTCATTCATTCAATAAGTACAGGGTGTGTCTATAATTTTACGTGGTCGGCACTCGTAGCACAGCCGGCTGTGACAAGACGAAATGTGAGATTAATCGATTCTGTCTCTTTCCCTCGTATGATTTACGGAAGATAGAGAGCGACTCAGTGCGACATAATCCGTGACATATGTGGTTTTGTCTTGACCTGCGTGCTAGCCTTTCTGCTGTTACCTCGACCAATTTCTTATACTACTAGATTTGAGTTTCATTAAATTTATAACTCTGTTTATACTCCGAAGGATCCGTCGTCAGTCTAGGTAAATACCTACGTATACTTACGGATCCTGAAGGCGTTCATGAGCGGGGGGTGCCTCGAGATAATAAATAACGAGTGCAACGATTGCGGCCGCGGGCCTGGGGATAAGGGGGTCCGGGGAGGGCCCGACCATTTTAATGTCCCGGCGCCAGACTTTATATTAAACATTCGACCTTGGCAGTGGCCTACATCGACACCGGGAACACACACACACGCCCACTGCTCTCGTCACGAAAAGAAAAGTTCATTCAGTGTTTTCGTTACTTCTCAACGCTATAAATAATAAGCGTGTCGTGTTTACTCATCTAGGACGCTATTTAATCCCATTTGATCTTTGTGTAACATTGACACTGTTGAAGGTTTCTGTGACGTGGCGTACTATACTATGTTTCTCTGTTATACTTATAGATTTATTTTCTTAACTATTTTGTTCACGAAATTTGCTCTAAACGTAAGATACGACGACGTTTTTGCTTTGAACGTAACGTACATCATGCCTTTTCAAAACTTAAACGTTATTCTGCTTGGTGATATGAGGTTTGAGTAATCTAAAAGTGTATCACTATCATATAGCCGAGCTTTAGATTCAATATTTTTTACCCTCCTTCACATAAATTTTTACCAATGTCAGATGGTAAACTGCTCTTGAATGCTGCTTGAAATTTATAGGGGACAGTTGGGATGATAAAGAACCCTATCTTTTGAGTCTTCAGAAAATATTCATATTAGGAGGACACATAGAAATATCTCTCAGAACGTGTTAATAAGTAAAATCATAATTCGTTTCATGATATTATGGCTAAAATAAAGACCTCGTCGTTTAAATTCCATTCTAACGCAAACGACTCTTCTTAGTACTCTTGCTCTTCTTAGTTACTTGATTTGTCTTTTAAAGTTTTGTAAGCTTTCATTACATTCAAAGAAGTGTGTGTCTGGTGCAGAAGTGCTAAACGTTTGTAATATAACTCATTCCAGAAAAAGGAAACAAGGAAGCTAAAACCTTTTAAGATTTAAAATGTAGGGATTAATAGAGGTGAACTACATAAAATAAGATAAAGAAAAACCATCTATTCCCAACAATCCAGGCTTACATTTTATGACACCATAGCAATGCATATAGCTGATACCAGTATATTATGATAATCTAATTGCTACACATAGAGAGCTATTATCATCGGAAGCAATTGAATTGTTGTTTAACTATCGTTCAAGTAACAGCATAACGTAATCACCGGCAATGCAATATTATGTAATGAATGAGATTGCCGTTATTGTTACTGCGTGGAAGCGAGTGAGTAATGTGGGTCAGTGACGAGAACACAACCAGGGTCGAGATGCCATTGACGCGTCTTTTAAACTTACGTAACAGCCGCGTATTGTTTCGCCAAACAAGGACATGAAGGATGCTCACGCGTACACATACAAACCATAAAAATAAATAATGTTTCACGCGTGAAGGCGGCTGCGATGCAAATCAAGTCTTCACCGTTCGCCCTGTACTTAAAATTTCTTTAAAGGAATTCGTCATGGTGTTTGGGAACACACTTCTTTATAGAAAATCCTCTAACAATTTATATGGAATCAATGAACTATTAAAGTGATCTAATGTTGCTTTTACGGCCGTTGCACATATCTTTATTGGTGTTCTATGTATTTTGTCGATAACCCAATCTTTATCTTGTACATTTATCTATTGGCTCATATTATGGTTTGCCTGATTTACATTTCATTGTAATTGTCGGTAATAGTGTAGCGCCAGTAAGATATTTGATGTTAATATTAGAAAGATTGAAGTAATTGTTCGAATGTTTCATCTGTAGTCAATGCATTTATCAATATAAAATGCGTAGATAGAGAACAGTGGTGTCGGTTGTGCTTGCAGGTGTTCGATGTCACTACTAAACTGGTCGGGCATCCGGTCCCTGTTTCGTGTCGGAGCCCCACAGATGGCGCTACACGTATACTTGTGGAGAATCTTAAGTTTTTACCAACTGCAGACATATTTTCCAGGCATACTTTTGGAATTATAGATTGTACTTAAGTTACAGCCTCTCCTAGCAGGAGTCATTAGTAATTTTACTTTAGGCTTAAACACAATGGATAATAAAAACCACGAGATAAATAATAATTATAATTTAACAATACTCTTTGTGTTTATACGATGTTGTACTATTGGTAGAAGTATTTTGGGTAGAAATGAACTGTTATTTCTGCAATACCAATCTTCATGACATCCTCTGTAGAGCTAGCTAATAGCAGGAATATCCCTTACTGGAAATATCCCTATGACAGTATCGGACCACAAGACAAATTGTCTAATTACGGTACCGTCCGACCCCCTTATGTAACTAATGGCGGCATAATCGGGCTCGAGGAATCCGATCGTAAACACGCTCGCTAACCCACTAAAACATATTTCTTTTATTTTGCGGAGCGGCCTGACTTCGCAGTGCAGAGCCGGTCGCCCGCTACTCACAGAACAGGTTCCTATACCAAAATGAACGATAAATTCAACCGTAAATCGCTTTGCCACCTCACCCTCTGCATATCCTTTATTTGTTTTCTAGTTTTTCAATGTATATACCCGTACAATACAAAAACATATGATCATTTTCAGCCCATGCTGCCTAGCCTACCTGATTCTAATTGCTCAAGTCAAAACATTTTCCATAACTACACTACTGTTAAAATCTGAATTTTTATTAAAGGCCATAATGTAAAAAAAAAACATTGATTCCCAAGTTGATAGAACGCTCGTCTAGAAAGCAAACTGCGGCTCGTATCTCTGGATTTTCTTGGATTTCAAATATGAGGTTTGAAAACAGAGCAGTTCTTTATACACAAGCGAAAGCCACCAACTTACACTTTGCCAGCCAGGTGGATAGTGGCCTGAATCTCACTCGCGTTGAGCGGAGATATTATGCAATTTTTTGTTAACAATATATTAGTTATCTTACAAGAAAAATTGCAAATTAAGAACTTTCTCCGTCGGCTTTACCTACATCTTCTTGTTCGAATCTCAAAGAAATGCGGGCTTTAAGATTATTATAGAAGAAATTTTGATTTTTCTTTAAATTGTTACTTTTGTTTTTTTGTCTATTAAGATAGAGCAGAGTTATCTATTTGTTGGTTCCAAATTTCAAATCTATTAGCTTTAATACTAATAGATTGGGATTTGGGCACAATGCGTACGGTGGTTGGGTCGTCGGTGTATGACTAAATATGTAGACTTTAGAGTTTTATTTGCATCATCATCAGCGAGCTGTTCTCTAACTATTACGGTGAGACTGTCATGATGCTATGGTATCATGATATCATCAGGATAAAGAGTCGGTTAGGTGTCTTGACCTGAGTCCGCTAGACGGCGCCGTCGTGGCGTCGAGTTTCATCTAGCTAAACTTAGTAGTTTTTTTTCCAGTCATTGTCTTGATTGAACGTATATGTCTTTCCTCTTAGCGCTTCTTTACAGGCAAGACGAGCATTTAATCAGTCTATGTTCATCACATCAGCTAACCTAGTATCGCTATCAGGACGATTTAACATTTTATTTTATCCTTTCTTTCAATCATTACTATGCGTCAATCGATAATGATAGTTGCGCACTTTTCCCATTTTCCCCGGTTCATTAGGATTATTTTGTTGTATACAATATAGGTTCATTATATTATAACATGAAGTGGACACAGTGCGCATATGCATTGACCTGCATTCCCAATAGGCCATCGCTGTTTGCACTGCGACAATAATGAGATGTACTATATCGATGATATACTATTGGTTGCCATACTGCGATCAATATTACCTAATTAGTGATCAGCTACCTTGGAGACGCGTCTGATATTGCCTGTGTCTGATGCCAATTATATTATGTTAATAAAAATAAGTATTCGATTTCATTCATTATCAATGATAAGCCCACCATCTTTCACATTTACTCGTTGCTTATCACACACACGACTGTAACGAGTACATGTGTTTCACATTTATTATAACGTTGATAGCTCACGACTGTTTCTACAACACGCACACACAGCATTGTGATGCTCAAGTGTGTTTGTAAATTTAAAACGTTTCATAATACTTTTTGTTAGCATATTCAATGTTTGCAATATTCACTTATCCAACGTATGCTATATTTTGAATGGGTTCATAATTATTTATTGGTGTTATTTCTTGGTCTCCAACTCTATTCGTTTGACAGCTTCATATGTTTCCATTACTGTGTGAATATATTATAACTTAGTGTTTCTAAAAAGTAGTCATAATGTGGTTCGTTCGGATACAAAGTAAAGCTGGCTCCGGAGAACAAAATAACTGGTTGAGTTGGATAGTTGGTTGAGTGCGTGCAGCTCTGCGCTCGGCGTCGGTCGACCCCCCGCTCGACGTGCCCTCGCTCGTTGGTAGCTATACATATGGGTCGGACCGAGCGCGGCGTGCCGTCGCAATATCAGCCCGGTGAAATCGCTCGCCCGCCCGCTTCGTCGCACCGCACGCCTCGCCTGCGCCAGTCGCCGTGCGCCAACTGAAACGCGCGCACTGCTAGCGCAATCGAACGTACGATATTCCACACGAGGCTCTCGCTCTCTGATACCTTCCACCGCCGCCCTGTAGCCCGGCACCTCTCCTATTACTGGCGCCGGTCGATGATTCGGAACGTTCCTCTCTCGGCCTAAATTATTGTCAACTTCTAACTTTAGTAATTTTGATCGTTGTGTGTGCGTGAGAAGTGTATGTGCGCAGCTCGCCCTAATTTGTGTATCGGTGTAGTTAAGAAAAGGATTCAAGACGGCTGTCATCATAAGGCTGCCTGCGAACACAGTAAGTATCGCGGCGGCCGCATGACTCAATGTAAAATGGGACGATTCTTATCTATTGCAGTTGTGTGTGTGTTTGTGTGTGGGTGTGCTAACGCGGAGTTGCCAGCGTATGCGTGACATCCGACCGCCTTCGTAGCGGTGTGTGCGTTGGCTCAATACTCGATTCTATTTTGTGGCAGAGAGCTAGATGTTTGTTTTTATTATCATATGACCGGCTACTGCTGTTAGTTGATTTCAAGTATTGACTGTCCTTCAATAAAAAAGGGCACAACATTGTTCTATGTGCACTGCGTTCGTTGGAATAAAGAGCGTTGCTTAATATAGTGTTATTTCCTAAAAGATATTTATATGGAACCTAATGACACAAAAGCATTGGCCAGTAATATCATTGTATTAATTAAGGCTGTAGGAATACTAAACTCAATTTAGCGAGGCAAGTAATGGATTTTCATTTGCCGTCGGCACTGCTGCTGTAGGCGTATTTGTGCGGCGCTTGGATATTTTTCACTACGGAGCTCTAATCTCTGCACACTTTACAATAATGTGTTAAATTCTGATGCTGATCATGTTTCATTTTAATATGTTGTAAGGTGTGATAATGACTATTAAATATTTCTCAATCGTTCCAAGTCTTCAAAGACCGTTATTTGTCATATCCTTTAATTATTTAAGGTCTACCAGAAGTTATGTGAAAAAAGATAAACAATAAACGTAATACATGATTATTACAATCTCCTCAAGCATTTAAATTGTAATTAAAATTATAGGACAGATCTCGACTCTACCAAAGTATGAAAAGTGAACAGAATGAAACATCCTCATCGCCTACTTTGTCTACGTCTTAAAATATCTAAATTAGCAGCTAGAAGTAAAATAATATGTTGTTATTTGAGTATAATAATTGATTGAACAGTGGTCAGGATTCGAAGGTATTGGGTGCGGTTTTTGTAATGTAGAGTCTCATTCGTATTTCATTATCACAACCCGTTGACTTTACATATCTATAGCACGGAAAGTAATTAAATACCTTGGACAGGCCAAGAAAAGTCAGTTGATTTCCTATTCATCTAAAATTCCAAAACGAGGAAACAATTATAGTTATGATTTAAAATAAATAAGAGGAAAATTTACTGTTTTCGGAAAAAACAGGAAGAATTAGATTGAACAGTTACAAATGAAGTAGAAAGTGACTCAGTTTCTTGTAATTTGTCGGTTATAATAAATATGCTTGGATAAAGAAATGTTGATAAAAGGAAGGAGAGCGTGTACGCGTGGTAGCGCTATGTGTAAAATCAAATTGGGTAGCCACATCGTTTCCAAAGCTACAAATTATATAAATTGAAAAATATTGATGCATCGGAATAGGGAACTGTAAGTGGCAATATCGTTTGGATCTCGTCTTTGTTAATTCCTTATTGTTAAAACAGATTTTAATTTGAATTTAGTTGAAAATCATTGTGGTAATGTAATTAATTAACGATGAAGCTATGATCGACGCGTACCAGTTTTTATGCGTGTTTTAACATGTTTTAGTAGATGCATTCAAAATATCCCCATAAAAAATGTAATAACAATTGTCGCTACAGTTTGTATTATGTACTTAGGGTTTTGCTAAAAGCTGTTTTGTGTTGCGACGTGATTACAAAAGTGCATTGTTACCAGTGCGCGTGTGTTCGTATGCGTTTCTGATTATTTAATGCGATCACACGCTCGATCCGTCCGCTTGATAACGTCCTAACAGCCACCAGTGAGATGAATCAATCTTAGAATTTATTCGTCTCATCGTAAAAACTATAATGTCGGAGAAAACGGCGGCGTATCACACATTCCTCTCGCGTCGGTGGCTCATACAAATTATACGATGTGTGTTACGTATAGGTAGGTGGCCGTCATTATTTATGTTCTCTAACAGTCGGCTCAGTGGTGTGGGTTAAAATCGGAGCAGTCAGCTGATCGTCCGTGTGTATGTGTGTGTATGTGCGTTCTTCGGGAAACACCTTTTGATGACGTGTACGAGCTCCGTTTAATTGGACATTCACATTGTTCCCTCGTGCTTTTTTTGTAGTCATATTGATTGATTCGGTTGATAATAGCGTGAAGTGTATTAAGACGTTTATTTTGACGTCGATTGTATATATGTATGCGAATATAGCATTGATTACATTGCATTTTTTCTTTATCAAGCTTGCTTTAGCAAGTTGCGATAACGGGGAGATGAGTGGATATCATTGTCACCTTTTGTTCATATCTACAACAAATATAAATAGTTGGCAATATTACTTAATATTGTTATATCTATGATGGTGCTAATATTGTTGCTAAATCTATGATCGAATAATTATTTACTCTGTAATCAAATTTCCCATCTCCAGACATTCCCTTAACCCTACCTTTTAATTGAAACTTTATGATTTTATAGATCTGGAACAGTTTATTATTTAAGCTTATTTAATAGATACTGCAGCCCTTACACCATTTTTTTTTCAATAAAGACAATTTTAATAATTGCGATATTGTCATTTTCTCGAATCTTTTCCCTCTTCTAACGTATTCATGAATTGATTGATTAGGTACGTAATAAAAATATACTCGTTACTATTTGCACTGTAATTTATAACACTAGTCTTAATTGTGTGCCTCATTAAGATTTCGCGTAATTATGAAACATGTCAGTGCTCAAAAACATGATATCGCGGGTCGGTAATTACATTTGTTGTTTGTATATACCATAATATTACCTATATAACCAGCCTTGGTGGATAAATCAGTGTAATCCCATTTACTTATAGTAATTTGTTTTCTTCTATTCCCTATAACGTAGGTAACCTACGCGCGGTTAAACAACAGCTTCCAAATCCTAATTACAGATATTATAACTAATAAATATAAATGTGTTAGTGGTTTTGTGATCGGCGTTTCATTCTAGTGTTTGTATCCACAGTTTTTTTTTTAATGCTACCTTCAATTCCACCCACAAGAACTTACCTGCATGGACTCATGATTGATAATAGACCAATGAATGACCATGACCATGAATATTACATGTTTTGGAGTCTCCATAAAATCATTTACCGTAGAGGCCGCATGATTCTTCTAATCACGGTGTTGCGTCCTGCTAAAAGATCCGTAATCGGATAAAGTTTCTGTAATGTGTTATATGACGTAATAGGGTGTGATCTGATTATTTTAGAAAATGTAAACTTGTAGTTCTTTATCATAAGTCTTTAAAACTTAGTTATCCAAGTTCAAAATACTCGTTACGGGACTATGTTCCGTACATTTAATTTATTCGGTGGTTCTTGTCATCACGAATCACGTCAGAATGGAACAATAGTAGAAGTTGACAGGGAAAGTTGAGCTTCGGCGTCGGTGCCCCCCCTCCCGGCTCGACCCCCTCAATCACAAATAAATAAGCCAGAGTTGTCATCCGACAACAATAATAATAATTCGCCGGGCCGATCAGCTGTTCCGCCGACACCGACCCGAGTAACAGGTGGCCTATAAAGACATTCAATAAAGTGTGTACACCACTTGCCTCGGTTGCGGAACCGTAAATTTTACACAAGTACACACACAAACAAACTGTCCCGAGCTCAACTCGAACCAAGTTTCTTTGTTGTAAGTAATCTTTTTATACAACTTAACATACCAAACATTTGTTCCCTACAGACGTTTCACCGGGTTTTATTTCGGTTGTTGAATATCCCAATTATTTAAGTCCAAGAGTTGTGGGTCGACATATTTCAAACATATTTTTTTTATGTCTAATTCATCAAAGAAGGATCCGTATCTTGAAGGTGTATCGTTCAAGTACTGAACGTTACGCCCGAACACGTAATCATACAAACCTAGGTAATCTTTCAAGTACACCGAAGTGCTGCAGTGTCAACGTCCTCTATAAGAATCACTTGCTTCAGTGCACATATCATGCATCAGTGTTAGATTAGCTAGGTTATATTCGTTAGGGGTCGCTTGCACAAGGTGCTGAAAACCCTATACACAAATTATTTGACAGATGCCCCATACAATTTCTGTCAAATATGTTGGGGATATAGGATATTGGCACACTGTGAAACAAGCTCTAAGCATGATAAATAAAACCGACTTGTATATCGTTTACTTTCTTTGTAAATAAAGCGTTGATATCGAAGACCGTATATGTAAATTAAGATTGAACGAATGTTCAAAGGTGGCAGGGGTGTGAGAAGGTCGTGACCTCCCCGCTGTGCCCGGAACACGTGGCTCTTTGTACATAATTGTACGAGTTGAGTAAGATTACCTTAGGCTATGTACTCTTCGGGCACACGGCCCTCGCTTGTCAGAGCGCCCCGTTCTCTTTGTTTACATATCATTTAGTCCTGCATCCTGACTTCTGTATTCAACTGAGGCTGGAAGATTCTCATCTGTCATCTCTGTTTTTCTGTTTACCTTGCGGTTGCTTTTCAATTAACATGGCAAATGGTGTGCTCGAAATGATAATGAAAAATCATTGTCTATTCCACCAACTATCGTGAGCTACGGTTTTCAACAGCAGGTCGGTCGTAGGTACGTAAGTGAAAGAAATAGACGCACCGTTCCGCGGACGGGGTGCGGGGTGCGGGGTGCGCGAAGTACGGCGGAACCATTTGTAAGAGTTGCACAGCATTTCGCTCTCAATAGCACGCGGTCGCCGATGACGAGCCGGTTATGTAATGTAAATGTTTACGTACCTACTACACGTGCCCCGCCACCACGTGCCCCAACCGAGAACACTAGCCTTGTGAATTATTTATTTACGACAACATTTTCGCACGCCGGTCGACGAACTCTTGAATGATCTTGGAACGCATTTACGCCGATTAATCTCCGGCATGTTTTATATGACATTGATTTTCTAAGTCTGCTCGAGAATCGAAACTTTTAATTGATTTGCTTCATCGATGAAATATCTCTTATAAATATATCTTATTAACTAGTCCGAGAAGTTCCATTGACGGGCAAATATACGTGCTAACGGGTAATGAGAAATTATCCTGCAGATAGTCAAAATTCTGGTAAACTTTAAGAAATCTTAAATGCGCCTAATGGACAAAAATTGAAAACAATAATAAAATCTGACTAAGAAAAAATCATATATTTAGTTCATGTATAAAATATTAAAAATATCACAAATCTAAGTCAACGAACGCAATATCATTATCTTAAAGAGTAAATAACTGAATCTGAAAAATAAATACAGAATTTCAATAACGGATTCGTGAATAGCCGGCGAAATAAAGCCCGTGTTACCTAGATACGTTTGATGATGCAGAGCACTGCGAGCTAGGGGATTTGCGGTTATTTAGATGAGCTTCAAACGCCCATCAACGGTCTATTTATAGTGCACGCCAGTACTCGGGAGCGTAGCTCTCGTGCCACTGACCTAGCCTACCAGATATTAATACGAAGATCTATCTATCGCGTGTGGTCACCGTACGAATCGTAAATGAACGCGATTGTACTTGTGACTCACCGTGATGTAATTTGATTAGAGCGTTAAGATAAGACATTTCGTTGAACAAAGACGTAGAGATTCACAATTTATAAATCTGTTGTTGACACTATAATGTTGATAACACAAATGTAATAGTTACGACAAAACGATTGCACGCTTACATCGCAATTACAGTATTCCAAAGAAGTTATTACTGAAAATGTCTGCAAACAACTACATGTAAAGCAATGACAATGTCTTTTTGACTATACTTATTGTAGTCTAGAGCAGCAATGTAGGTACTTGTATCGCAAATCTTGAAAGTGTTCGAATCACATTTCAATGAGAAAAGTTGCCCGCTCCACACGTACCTAGTTGCTCTACAGCATATACTTAACTTGGTTGGTACGGTGCATTGTTACGCAACGGGCCCACGTGAGCCTTTCTCTCCGACTCAATGGCGGATTTCATGATCGTCGTCGCCTCGTTCCCATTGCACCTTATATGTGCAAGTTGTAGGTAGGTATAAGCCGGTGTGCGGTTGCGAGCGTAGTGTGGTCCCTCTATTTACCGCGTTGCTGGCAGCCTCCACACAATGTGTAGACGTGTACCAACAGGAGCGATTTTGTGTTTATTTGCGTGGGGATTTAGGCCAAGTGCAGTCGGTCAATTTAAGCCATTCTCGTTCATTCGCGTCGGGTCGACAATGCTCTCGAATCGCAATTGACGTTTTCAGATCATTCACTCAAATAGCTGATGAGTGATAGTGCAAGTGACAGTTGAAAACAGTCCTAAACGCGTCACGGATTTGCATAATCTACTGCAGTGGATGTAATTGTAATGTTCGTCGATACGCCTTTCTCAAAATGTTTTCTTTTTACGATTTTAAGGCTCAAAAGGTGAGCTTGAAAGCTAATAAATAAAGTCCACTTCATTACTCTTTTTTGGAATACGGCCATAGATATTGCAATAGAATAGTTCTGAAAAAGTAGACTGACTGACTGACTAATTATCCGACTTGGACATGTTTGTTCTTAGAGAATGTTAAAACCGTTGACTCAATGTTATACTATACCTACTTTATATAGTTCTTCACGAATTATCTGTAAATTTATCAAAACAGTAACTTCCAAAGACTTGTCTACCTTAGTTACGGGCGTTACGTCCCACGTCAAATCAATTCGCGTTCAATTTACTGGTTATACAAGTGAAGGTAGTACACAGATACAGTAACTAGATAGAACCGCTCGGCACGTCCGGACAGCTTCCAACAATAATAATTAATTGACTCGTCCGTTCGTTATCGTGCTTTTATATTGACGTTCCCGAGCGAGCAAGCGAGCGGGCCGCATTCGGAATGAAATTTCCATAAAAACTTTTGTGCCACGGCGGACGTTGCGAGCGCACGTTAAAATCGTCGGCTGGCAATAAAACAGCGGCCGGTGCGGCGAGGCGCGACGAAGCGAGCGGCGAGTGCGAGCAGGACGGCCTCACAGATAATGGACTCTGTACGGAATGAAGAACGCGCCTGGTGCGCCGAGCGAGCGAGTTGGAGCACGGCAAAAACATCGCCGCAGTTATCGCACCCCCCCCGCCGCCCCGCGCCCCGCCTCTTGGCCGGACTTGTCTGATCGACGCCGGAGCCTCTCGCAGGCGAAGTAACCTCGACAGCGGGGGGTCGTGAGTTGCCTCGTCAAGCCCGTTCGAACGCTGTGAATGCGTTGCAAAGCGACGCCCCGTGCCGCTCTCTCTATAATACGGCGCGATTTTAACTTGGAAAAGCTTTGTATTTTACGCGTTCGTTTGACAGTTCGGTCCCTTCGACTGTTAACTCGTTCTAATCGCATGTACCGTTGCACTTTGTAGTAGAAAGGGATCACCGATTGATTTACGAGCTAAGAACATCCACCGCGTTGAAACGGTACGTACTACTATCAGATGATTGTCAACTGTGTCCAGGTTTAATAGGGTTCGGTTGAGCTTTTGCGATTTAGTATTAACTGGTATTTTATTATGCGGGACTTGTTGTTTCACCGTAATTTACGAGTAGAGTTACATAACTTGCTTAGTTACCGTATCATCTGCTTGAACTTTATTATTAGCACCCGGTGTGTACACTTGTTTTTATTTTGTTGTTTGTCGGTGTGATGCGATTATTGTCGGAGGTGCCGCAGTTGTTTTATTGTGCGATTTACCGCAAGTGGCCGTGCTCTATTGACTCGCCGCGCAATTGTTGCTCTGTGTGCTGAGGTTGCAGTGTCAAGGCATATACACAACCCGAGAATGCATGCACACCGCTCTATGCATTATGCAAATATACTTGTACTACGTTATTAACAAGTACTACCGATTATACTTTATTTTGTTTATAAAGTTGAGATATTATGGATGGGTTTACGTGATTAGATAGCATTTTTTTTATTCGTAATAACTGCCATAACGGAAAACCGAGAAAAATTATAAAACGTCTATTATGAAACTAACAATTGGTTAATTATATATCACTCACTGTACTTTCATGGTTTACTATCCTTCATCCAGGAACCTGTATATTTATAGAGATTTTAATCATTTTAAAATATCATTACAAAACATTTAAAAGAAGTGTTTTGTAATATAAGTTGTAGATCAACGACAGTACTACTTCATATTCTCTGGTACTATAGTGTCACATAAGCACCACTTTTATACCAGAGGAGAATAGTGTTATGGGAAATGCACAATATCTTGGTTTTTTTAACTACAGCATAATCGGAGCTTGTAAAGTCGTAAGTGGCGCTCAGAAGCCTGAAAATATTTAACAAATGCCAGTTTGATTTACCGGTGGTTCCATTAGTTGGGTTTAGGTGGGCAGATGGTAATCGTTCCCTGGCAATATCGGTGATCAGGCAAAGGGTAGACTTAACGCTGATACGAAACAAAACAAATGGCAACAGGCCAGAAGACAGTTAAGCAAGTAACCACAAAGTTACACCATTCCTATATAAGACTTGAATATATTGCAATGAGGGAACCATCAGTACCGCTTATGTTTGCCAGGATTGTAAGATCTTAAAAGCAAACCTTAATCCAATCTCTGTTATCGTACAATTATGACGTCATTTTTTGTTAGATACTTTTTGCTAAAACCATAGTTAACTTGTCCACCCAGACAAGTCCAGGTTGGCGAAATACACATATACATAGCTTTTGAAAGACATGTGGGCTACCCGATAAGCAAGTTTTCATTATAATTAATAATTTTATTCGCGCATGAAATCCAAAATCCCAGAGGTGCGAGCCGGCACGCCTAATTGGAGTTCCATAGCATACCCTATAACAATTTCAGATCACGCAAAATGTACAGATATCCGAGCGTGAATAAGTTTTAGTAAGTGTGCGTGAGAAGTATCATAGGTATACCTCAGATGACAAAAATTAAAATAGTCGGTGCTTAAAAATCCTATACTCTAAAATTCTATTTTTTTTTTTGTATTTCCTATTTCGTGTATTTGAAAAATGTATGGTTTGTGTTTTGCAGGATCTGACCGGTCAGAACAGCAATGACTCGGGCGGCAGCGGCGGCGCGGGGCGCGCTACCACGCCGCACCTGAGGCCCACGCCCAGCCCCACCGGCTCCACCGGCTCGCGATCCATGTCACCGGCTGTCGGTGAGTGTAACAGACAACATGCTGTTGAAAGTAGGGAATGTTTCCAGAAGGTATACAATACATCCTTCGTAAAGGAGAGATACAGTTTTTATCTTTGACATTAACCTATGATAGTATTAGATGGTTGCATGGTAAATACACCACTCATGCTCGATATGAAATCACTATGATGCCCAATATACCCGGTGTACATCATTCCACCATACGCCACAGACGTAAGAGAGGTGGGGTTTTAAGCAGGGATAGTAAAATCATACTCAAGCTAGGAAAAAAACAGTGGAGAAATGAAGGTAGCCATGTTCCGTATGTAGCCGGAATTCCTAGCTTGCTGGTTTAACTGTGCTATTCCTTAAAACACTGACCTCGTGTTGCTTAGCGGTTAATGTTCATAAGTCGTTAGATAGATAAGAAATATCCCTTGTTAATGACTGACTAAGATGACCACAGCAGCGTTTTCTGGGGCAGATCGCGTTGCCACAATTTGACTCCCTTGACACATGAATTCCAACCTTATTGCAAGGAGATAAGGGCCAAGTATATTCTAGGGTTGTGTTGTGGTATCCTTTGTTTTGTCACGGGTGTGTTGATCAGATTCGTTGTGCATACTCCGTCACCGGTAGACACGGGCTTTCCCGACATTGACCCACATAGAGCGGGCGCCCAGAGTACGCCGTATTTTGCCCCTTTTGCGGGCGCGAACCACCCCAGCCCGCCCACCTTATGTACGAGTTGGGGTGGTCGCGGTATATAGGGCCTCGTGAAAAACTTACCCCCACCGTCGGTCGGGCCGAACACGCAAAACAGGACCTTCCACCCCGGAGGCCCACGAGGCGCTCCTATGTGCCGGACGCCGGCAGACGACACCGTCGACTACCTACCGACGTACTACATAAACATAGCCATATAAGAATGCTGCGGAATTTTAATTGACGAATTTTAAGTCCTTTTTCATGTCAACTCGGATTCGAAATGCATGCGGATAAATAATAAAAACAATCAGCTCGATAATTAAACGAAACTAATTAGTATTGTCCAGGTCATTATAAAATGAATTGACATACGACACCTCGAAAAGGATAAATCTAATTGCACAAAGCGTCAGCTGGCGTTCCACTGTGCATTTAGTTAAAATGTAAAGGTTCCGATAACACCCTCGTGGGGCTTTCCCCGAAGTGACCTTGACGGTCACACCCACCGGGACACCCCGCGTCTTATATACTAACCCACTGTCAGTATTTGTTTGATATAGTTAGGTAGATGTGTACATAGTTACTTTTGCCCTTCCATCTGATTTTAGAGTAGGTATGCCTACAATTCCATTCATGAAACATTGAATAATCCTGAACTTGTATAAGTTAGAGTAGGCGTACCGTATTCGAATATTTATCGAAGTTCATTTCATTTCTAATTTAGTCGTGAATATTGTTTGTATTCAAACAAACAATGGTGCTGATTCAGCCTGATTCTGTTTAGTACACAAACTAAATATCACTAAACTAACCGTATGGCCGTCCTGCTCGTAGTTATAGTACATCAGCAAGTCAGAAGTATTTATAGTGCTGTCAAACTTTGTCTAACTGCGATTTGAACAACAGATTTTCAGTCATTATCACGCAATTATCGTTTTTTATTTCACTAATAATGTGCACTGTTGTTAACTTTTTATGTACTCTTTAACGTAAATTGTTTTGTGAATTGCATCGAAGAATGTTCAATAACTTATACGAATCAACTTACATGAATAAATAACTAAGTTTCTGATGAAAATAACAGAACTGAACTTTACAGGTCAATTTAGAACTGGTAAAGTTTGTTGTTGAGAATAAATAAATCAAGTTTGCTAACTTTACTTGATAAATATTATCCGGATAAATTGGTTATAACCATAAAATTACAAATTTAACGATTGTGTGCTAATGATCAACTCTATCTAGCAATGTGCTTGTGTCTGTTAATAGCGAAGCTAACTTCGAGATATATAAATGTGACTTTGTTAACAATAAATAAAATGCAATTAGCCGAGCCAAAAAGGTACCTACTTTGCTGGATTCATATTTTTTTCGTGTGTACATATTTCTTACCAAACACAATATACATAATATAGGATGGAATATCTCGTGTTATGTATGAAGGCAAAATATATTTTTATGCTCTCAATCTGATGCAGGATAGTTTTGATTTCAGATACGATTTTTTATATATTATTAATAATAAATTATTTTATTACGAAAGCGTATAAATTTGACAATTAGATAATTACGATCGGAGCAACGACACGCTGAGATTATACGTTTGTGACAGTTAAAATGACGATATTGTTAATTCGTATATACAACTATCGAAGTACTCGGTCCAAAATGCTGTGAGTCGATGTAAGAAAAAGTAATTTGGTATTTTGGCTTGAAGCGGCTGTTAAAACCGCAAAAGCGATCGTGTTTTGTTAACGGCGGTGATTGCCGAGCGAACGTAGCTTTCTCAAAACATCGAGCTGCAGACCGGCCGAACTGCGACTGCCGCGCCACTCAAATACCGGTTATATGACCGCAATACACCCTCACTCTATACCTTCTCCGCCACGAACCAATTCTACTGTCTCGGTGTCCAACGCTGCTCGCGTTCAGTGACAACGCTCGAAGTCAGTCGCACGCGCAGCGATGTATTTCTCGTTCCAATACATGTTGCCACTAGGCTGTGAATTAGTGGAAGGCTAACATGACTGTATGACGTCAACCGTTCGGCTCGTCGGGCTTCTTGACTCTCCACAAACACCTAAGTGTATATGTGAAGTCTCGCGTTAGAAAATTATAGACGAGGCGGATAAGGAAAAATACGCTGGTTTATACAGGCACTTGTCGAATGTCATGCACAGTGACTCATCATTTTAATATTTTATGTCACCAGTGTGTGTTTTATAAAGAGCGTGTATAAGCAACAATACAAGTTTGTAGGTAAGTGTGAACCAAGAAGTTGACAAGTAGATTTTTAAAGTCCTGTTTACCCTGAAAAATCCGGAGTCTTAAAAAGGCAGGATAATTTGTAATAAAGGTGTAGAGAAGTAGATACTGTGGCACAATGTTGTTTGAAATGAAAACTAGACACACTTATTTATAAAAATAGGACCGGCTTTCTAAGTAACACTGTAACCAGTTCGGAATGTACTTGGGAGATCATTGTTATGAAAATCTCCAAATGTATAGTTATTTCTATCGATGTGACGGTACAGCAATTAATCATAATTTATCTTATCGATCTGTAAATAAAAATAATTGTCTGTTTATCGACCGCATGCACTCGTTTCCAATCCAAGTTCCGTCGTTATTTTAACACAATGCAGCCGCAATACCGCAACCCAACGCGTTCGAAGGTGAATTGCGTATTGTTTGACGCCCGCATACAATGTGACTTTCGAAAACGACTTTAATTTTTGTTGAATAAGGTTTCTTTTGCGCGAAGTGTACCTAATCGCGATGCTGTGCCGTTTTCGATCTTATATTAACGTGCGTTTCGGTTGATAATTCCGTGGCACAACCGATCGTTGTTCAGTACACGGGCGCTAAAAGCGTTTCGCAGTCGTCCGTCGTGCGTATCGGCCGTCGAGCAGTGGAATGCCATCAACTAAGATAAGGCTGGCTCTTGGGACTCGGCGAACGCCGCTCAGCTCGCTGTTTCTCCGTGACATTTGAAACCTATATTTACTTTGCCTTGATACTACGCTCGATATATAACATTTTGCTGATATGCAATCCTTTCCTCGGAACTTCTTTTGCCATACACCACATTTTGTTGACTTGTATTATGGTTTTATGCATATAATAGGTGTCCAATAATAATTTTAATTTAAATGCGTTGGTTTTTAAGTTGTAATTCTTGTTAGTACGAACGTTTGAGGTGGTCTAATGATTACCGTTTGTGCGGCCATTCAGTAAAGAAACTGACCTTTGCACGTTACACAATTTATGCATGCAGGTAGGGGCGTAGCGAGTATTTGCCGCTTGAATTCCTCTATATGCGGCCACGTGCCTTCGCGTCCTTGGCGAGGGCAACGACCTCAAACTCCAAAAAAAAGGGAGAAACAACAACGATTTTTTCCCCTATCCCCGCCATAATGTTTGTTTTGATCGTTTTCACGTAAACGATCCTTCGTGGTTTGGTTTGAATGATGGATTTATTGTGCCAGGATCGATGAGGTCGTATATGATTATTTGTCATTTTCTGTACTTACTGAACTACCAAGGACCTACATAAATACTCTCCATTGGAGTTGTAAACAATGTTAGTTATACTTTTCCATACCCAAGGAATCTTGCGAACAATGTGAAATCTGGAATTGGTTGTTTCCGTATTCTTGAAGTATTGGGATAATCACTCCCACAGACAGTAAATATATTGTTTCTTGTTAATAGTTCTTTGTGTGTTAGTAGAAGCTATAGTTTCTTGTCACACTGGGTGCTCGGACTGTTATGTCTGAAACATCTTTTAGTGTCTCCAATGATGAAGATGTACCTACATGAATCGCAAAAGAAAGGGTGCAAAATGTTTGCCAAATTTCAACGACCTGATTAGTGCAGTTGGTAGTGACCCTGCTTTCTGCGCCGAAGGACCCTGGTTCGAATCTTGGTAGGGCCAATCTTTCTGTGATGACCATGAATGTTTGTACCAGAGATCAGAGTCATGGATGTTTAATATCTATATAAGTATTATATACTGAGTTCGCCCTCAGTCCATTGTACGGTACCTATACTAAAAGCGTTGCTTAGTGTGGGACCGTATATTTGCTGTGTTCATCTGGCGATATTATATAAAAGTGTCTGATCCCTGTATACGAAACCTGTTGCGTGTCTACAGTCCCGACCGTTGCCCATCGCCTAATTGTATTCAGATTACCCCGGAAAAGTGATAAATCTCGGCGAGTCAAGGTCGTCGGAGGGTTCGACAGCCCATTCACCCCGTTTCCGTCTGCCCCCTCAGCTAATGGTGCGGACATTCTTTCCCTAGCCTCAACCAGACTCGCTCGACTCACGCTTATACTATACACATCGAGTGAGTACAAGGTGTACCTACCCACCTACCTACAACGCCCCCCCCCCCCCACACCCGATAACCAGATGTACTCACAAACGTAACAGCCACCCTGTTTTCGGTCCCTCTCCCCGGGATTGTTGTAAGATTGAAATGGAAAACGAGATTTAATTTGTCAATGAAACACTCTTAAAAGGTTTCATTTGATTTGTTTTGTTTGTTAAAGCCATTGTGACAATTCGCCTCGGCTTTCGATATTGAATAAATGAAACTTGTTCAACCGTGTGTATGAAATTACAAAACAGTTCGTAAAACGCATAATTATTTTCTCGTTTGTTTTTTCCCTTCGGATATTCCCGATGACGTAGTGGCAGTTAGGTATGCGCTTCGTGGTATCGTGCGGTACGCAACAAAAGGTATAGTTTTGAAGGTTGAAACAAGTCCCACTTTTAAGTTACATCGGAGTTACGTATGTTTGTATCGGTTTGGTTCGAACATGGTGTGTGTTAGCGGTGATCAAGTTAAATGGGTCGACAAACAGCGGCGGCGTCGTGACGCCACCGTTTGTCTCAACTAGGCCGCTCTTGTTAACGCTATTGTCTCCGCTCTGTTTATACTACACTGGTTAGATGGATAATATTTGTCTCTGCCTGCATAAAATATAGTCCTTTATGTGCTCAAGGGATGTATGAAATTTCATCATTAAAAATGTAAACGGTTGGCAGTACCCCTATGGCTTTTATACATTACTAAAAGTAATAGAAGTATGTATTTTATCAAATATCTGTAATTCTGTGTGCAAAATTTAAATGGGTATAGAAAACAAATTGTATTTATCATGAAATCTTATAGTTTATGTACTATAGAACCGACTCGGGTAGTAATTGCTTCACGGCCGCGTGACTGAGATCTCATACAAATACTTTGCTTCGCCACACCTCTTTGAGTAAGTGCAACCATGTTTACGTCTGTTTAGATACACGTTGAAAATTATGTTTGAAAATATTGAATTTGACTTGAATATTTTTTTAGGTTTCCCCCAAATTTATAGATGATTCATTTCTGAATGCAGATTTAGTTTCCTGATACTAACCTGTATGTGTATTTAGATTCTTACTTGTAAACTCATTTTTCAAAGTTTATTGTGTCAGCTTTAAGGGAGATTTGAAACCTGACCTGATGGGTGTCGATAAGCATGTGGTAGGATCATTATTCAACCTTATATGTGAAAAGAAAACATAGGGGACATTATTTTCAAGACAAAAGCCGTATCCGCTATTTTTTGTTTTTGTCTGTTTGCGTATCAAGGTAAAACTATCTAATAACAAAGAAGACCTTTGAAACGTCTGAAACAAAATCAACAACAAATATCATCTGAAAAAAAATACCCTGAAAATGGAAGCGTTGTCTGGGATAAAACAGTCCACGCGTTTTAAGCCGCGGTCACTGCTAGTTAAAAATACAATCTCGTTCACGATCATTCGGCCTGTAGGTAAAAGGAATGCGGTATCTGGACTTGAGACTTTAAATTGCACCTAAGTTGAAATATTTTGTGTCGTTTGCCTCATTCGCGGTCACAATCGGTGGTTAGCGGCATCGGTCTGGTTTGCGTGCGTGGGCGCCGTGCGGCCGTGCGCGAGGTAGGTATAGGCTGGGCCGCTCCCGGCGATCAGTGGGGCCGCGTGTCTTGCCGCACATTGCTGGTGAGTGACTAAACCGAGGCTGCTGAATTGGTCAGAATACCAACTTCTTAACTCCGAACTGACAGAATTATAAGAAAATATCCAGCTGCCATGCGTCTTAAGTCTTAAGTCAAAAAAAAATCTTTTTTATTTCATGTTGTCCATAATAGTCCGAATCTACCACAAATTTGAAGAGCGATAAAAACAAGATAAATGTTATATGTGCAAAAGATAGATGTTTGTGTGCCATTCAGCATGTACTAGCGTCTGTTAGTGGTTTAAGAACGACCAACAACTTGATTGATACCGAGGACCGGTTGGCGCAACGGCTCGAGTAGATGATTGTTCTTACAAGCTTACCTTGGAAGTAAATCCCCGTGCAAGGCTGACTTCGATAATGATCTGATTATCCCTAACTAGTCTAGATACTGTAGTGGTGATATTTGTAGATGTCTTGCTGAGCTACCCAGTTTGCACAATTATATTGCTATGCAAATGCAAAAAAATATCAATTGATGACTGGCCATGGTAATTATATTGGCATCGTTATCATCAATTTTAACAGATTGCCCATACAAAAATCAATAACGCCGTAATTTTCATTCTATTGCGAGTAAATTGTGTTCGCAGACATTGGGACCTCTTTGGTGGTTCTTTGTAGATGAAGGTCCTGTTTATATCAGCGGTCCGTGCGTCTAACCATTCTTCTTCTCATGTTACAAACTAAATCAGTATTCAGTTAAAATGCTAATTTGGCCAATCATGGCCGCGTTTAATTACTCCTTCCTGAAATCTCATTGGAAAATATTGATTCTGCCTGCAGCAACCGAACAGAATGCTATGCCAGCTTAAGGGCTGCCATATAATAGAAGATCGTATGAAGGGTTTAAAATAATTAAAAATACAATATATACCAATGATTTACTCTGCGTTAAGTGGTCCAGACCAGCTTGACACACACATCCTTGCGTTACGTGCACGCTGGTGGAACAATCAGATGGGAAAGTAAAGACCTCGGTTCGACTGCGGTACGCACGTCGCCGGCCGCGCTGGTGACGGGCGCTGCCCTTGACAGCTAGTTCAGCTGTGGACACGGCGGCACGTTGGTTGCCCAACGCGACTGACACAACGTTCGACATGCACAACGTCACCACAGACATAAAAGAAGGCGTCAGATAGGTTTCAAACAGTTGAACAGATGAGGAATGGCTCATTCATAACCCAGCCGTCCTGAGGATGCCTCGTTTGGAGGAGAAACACGTGTCGATAGTATTTTTTTTAGATTCGCTTCGTTCCGGGGAGAGTTATCTATTCATTAGGGTCTTTTTGGCTTCCGCTATTATCGATCAACTTATATGGTTTATATGTTGGTAAGGTTGACATGCCGAGGGTCAGTGGTAGGTCCCTCTTCTCATACAATTTAAACATATGAGCGCATACGTGACATTGCAGCAAGCATGCAGTTGCGATAAGAAAGTCCATGGTGTTAATATTGCAACCTTCTACAAGGTTCGACTTTTGACGACTATTACGTATTGTCTGAACGGGGGCGGGGTGTACCTATATTCTATTGTAGTTTTCTGGCTACTGTCTGTACATATATACATTCGTAATCTGTTATGTATGTAACCATTTTACTGGTATTCTCTCTCTTTTCTAATTAGCTGTTTTGTTGGTGAATTTAATCTTCAAATGGTATTTGTGTGTCAAAGGTCCAGTTTAGTGCATTCGACCTTTCTTTTCACAAAGTCTATTTTGTTTAAGCAGCATGATTTTAGAGCAGATTTTTAACACATGTCAATCAGCTCGCTACATAGGAATATGCTAACATATTTGCCTCAAGGCACAGATTCGTTTTTGTGCTCTGTGATCTAGCCTGAATTAATTTTTTTTGATAAATACCAACCTAATAGGTAATTGTGGCACAAGAGCAATTGATGTGATGTGTTGACACAAACTGTAGCTTGCACAATAAACATTTATGTATAAAATTCCAACGTCTCGAGATGCACCACATCTAGGAAGGAGCGGTCGTGAGCTATTTTTACGAGACATTGAATCGGATGAGCGCGGGGCCGAGCCGACCCCATTACCGTGGCGCTACACAAGCTACACTCATTAAAGGTCGCGGTAAACAAATAGATATAGGTGGGCGCGTGTGCCACAACGCTGTTATCTATGATTCACTGGCGCCTCGCCGTCTGTCGGCCGTCTGATCGCGCCGACACAACATAATGGACCGATAATAGCCCGCTGATGAGATTAAACTGATGATCCTCGCACGCATTATCTCATAAATACAAAATGACGCTAAGGGCTCGTTTTAAATATTGACAAAACCTTATCAATGAACGACATAACATGTGATGCAGCTGACGTAGAATGCATGTTGTTGATTAGTGATATTGCCTGAGGTTTCTCATTTACAAGCTGAGAGACTGATTGGTATCCAATTTTCATTCATGATTCTCGAGGTGCTGCTCATGGATTCAGGTTAAAGGAATAACAAATAATTGATCTAAGCAAGAAACGTGTAACATTTCATTCAAACCAGCACCGACTGAAACTAAGCCCGCGTAATTGCAAATCAACATTGAGTGTGTAACAGCTGGCGGGCGCTCTCACGTAACACCAACATAACCGATTCCAAATCGACCTACATAAAAGCTGCAATACCACTTTCGTCGTCGCAAATCACTGCCGCTCGTATCTCGGCCTCGGTCATTGCGTTGCGCGCATGTCGTATGCACATATACGGATGCGATAAAGTGCACCGAGAATTCGCAGTCTAGCGGCGCACGCTGCTCACGTGCCGGGTGAAAACGAAAGTGATCGGATGCGTCTCTCCGCCCTCGACTGATGCCCGCCCGGCTCCGGCGAGCCCTCGTTAACAGTATTATTCAAATTGTGTGCGCCGCCACCCGCACCGGCACCAGCACCGCCGTCGAGCAACACGATCGATCCCTAAACAGATACGGGAATTGTTTGCCGCTTGCACTCTCGAATACTATTCCATACATCTAATGTTAAACGTTCATTTGCATAATATAAACTCTCACTATTCGCGAGCGCCCGTCGTCCTACTAACTTAATCATTCTATTACTCGTTTGTCTTTGATAACTTGTATATCTGCTTCGGTTTCATTTGTGCTGATTGTACCGATTGCACTACTGGATCTCTGTACCTGTATTTATGTTATCTGTTTGATTGTTTGCAGGCACGCAAAACGTAGCGATGCCACCGCGAACGTCGTCGCTGCCGGACGGCAGCGGGGCGGCGCGGGGTGCCGCGGGCGGCGGCGCGGGTGCGGGCCCGCCGCCCGGGCCCATGGTGCAGCCCTATCACCACCCTGCCTACAAGGCACCGCACTACCCGCCGCCGCAGCCCTACGCATACCCGCCGAGGAACCACCACCCTTACCCGTACGGGTATCGGCCGCCGCCGCCGCCGCATCCGCCGCAGCACTATCCTCAACTCAAGGTAATCTCGTCAGCCCCACCCCAGCCCCCTTTTCGATCAGTGACGATGACGGACAATCATCGACGACCCTAAATGTTTGCTTGATAGCTATAGATGGGGAATGCAATCCGGCACCAAAATACGTGCGGGATTCTGGTATTGCATTCCCCAGCAGTTATCAAAAGTTTCGCCGTTATCTTGTATTAAATAATCGAAATGAGTTTGCCTGGGATTGATTAGACTTATTATAGTATATAACGCGTGTTATTGTATATTACAGCAACAGCCCCGGCACATGGGCCCGCCAGGCGCGGGCGGGGCGGGCGGCGCGGGCGAGGGCGCCATGCCGCCGCCCACGGCGCCGGCCGAGGCGCACGACAACGGGCCGGCGCCGCCCGCCACCGCGCTCGTCACCACGGGGCCCGACGGCGCGCCGCTCGACGAGGGCAGCCAGCAGAGCACGCTCAGCAACGCGTCCGCAGGTAACGCACTACACCACACCACACCACACCCTTCAAATCAATGAAATTAACAAAATGCTTTAACAACAAGACGCGGAGCCGCCCATGGCTTGATTGTCAGATCACTTTTAGTCAGTCTTTACACTTGTAGATTTGTGGAAATTGTTCGCAGATGTAGGCTATATCTTTAATTTTCTACGAATCATTTTGCCTTCTAAACCAGAGGGTCTCTCGGCAGGGTCCCGACAAATTGGCATGTCAATGACTAGCCAACTTGTCTATTTATTATTTTATTATATATTTATTTATTGTTTTGATTTGCCAATTAGTAGGTACTACCGATCGACCGTGCCGATCGATAACCAAATTCTGTCGCTTGACCCTATAAACGATTCGATTAACTAAAGGCCTTTCGTCATCAGGAATCTGGATACATACTGTCAATAAGTAAATCTATTATTAGTCGCATATTGAATGTCAGATAATTAGAAATGTGTTGTTGTGGTTGCACAGCGTCGGGCGAGGAGGCGTGCGGCGCGGCGGGCAAGGGCGCGCGCAAGGAGTTCGGCAGCGCGGCGCCGTCGCCCGGCGGCGGCTCGCACTCCTCGCTGCACGACGACTACGACGCCTCGCCCTCCGCCTGGCCGCGACCGCCATCCAGTCCCGTGAGTGCACACAACGCCGAACTTACACACACAACACACCACACGATGCACACACGTAACCGAACGAGGACCTGGTGGGTTATTATAAATCATTCGGAATCGATATCCGAAACGGATTTGAAACTTTCGGATGTTGGTGTCGCTCCCGACGAGCTTTCATACTTAATTTTATTAACAAAACGATTTGTTGATAAAATTAAGTATGATATATTTGTATGATATTTTTGACGATGACAATACATCGAGAAAAATCGAAGATAATCAAATTCGGAAATTTTAATAGCGATTGTGGTAATCCAGTTCGGAAGTTTTCGATTCCGTTTCCGATATCCATTTCGAATGGTTTAAAATAACCCTCTTGCACACTGATTCTTATTCACTCGGCACGATACCATGTCGGATACGACAAGTTACTTCCAAATTGAAAACCTTTATAGGAAATTCATAAAAAAGCGATACATATTCTCTATAGGATTGATACATCACGTAATGAATTGTTTGAATTTTTGACTGTTAAGAAAACGGTGGTTTCCAACACTAAATAATTTCGAATAAATTAGAATCATTCTGCAAGGACCGATATGTGAACATGTCGCAACTCAGTCCAATCATTGCCTACTACAAGTCCTGGCAAGGCCTCGACTAACCTAGTGTTTGATAGCGCCATAGCGCAACACCTAACAGGAACAACTTTATGACTGCAGGGAACCTATGAACATTAGGTAATTAGCATATACACACACTACACTCCCGGGTTTCTCCCTGTAGGTGTTCCTTGGAATATTCATTCGGCATAAAGGTTATTAGACTTCCCCTCATACTATAATTACTAAGTTATCATGCACTTAGTATGTACAAATAGGACTATTTAAGATACAAGATATAATTTCTGGGTTATTGGATGGATATGTGTGTAATTTTGGATTTTCATTCCTCTTTTAACATTTCAATATTTAGTTCAAACCTATCTATACTGCAATCATAGACTTTGGTTAGCTTATTAATTCTTAGTACCTAGTTATAAAGAATTCAATTAAAATATTTACAACCTAGGCCATTGCAAACTCCATCCATACGAAACCCATAACGAAATATACTAGTCACGGGTGCCGATCACATGGAAAGTGATTAGAAATCATCTACATGTTTGTAAAATATTACCTATAACTGTTTGTGTCTGATCGGCAACCGTGCTCTATACATATTGTTTATTTCATTCAGTAAATGTCACAATAATTTAAATTTATAATTACATGCTTCATACATTTCAATTGTCTTGTTCTCACCTTACATTACGTGTGTACGAGCGACAGGGAGGCATTGCATTTTATCATGTATTTCAGGTATTTAACAGTCACATACCGCCGGAGTCCTACAGATCAAAGGTTTATATCTCAAATTAAAAATCATAAGCATGTGTAGTGACGATACAATTAATATTTATCACTATTTAATTAACGTGTTTTCGAACTGCATGTGAGCCATTCTCTATCGGTATAATACAAAATGCATTGCCTTTTTCATATAAATTATTTGACTGCATCAATTCACATATGTTTGCAATGCACTTCTCAAAAGTACCTTCGCCGATGTTCGGAAAGCCGTAACTTTCAAACGAACAGTTGATAGCAATCACTCAATTGTCCGTCTGTGACGCGATTGTTATTTGTTTTTCATTAAAAAGTTGTCGGGCTTACACTTTGTTCCGATCCTACTATTGATGAGTACTTACTGCAAATACTTTATAATACTAAACGCAACTTTCAGTGCCAACTAGCTTGAAGCTTGTGATATAATTAGTTGTCTTTATCTTTCAATTATTGTCGCTTCTTGCTACATATGTATGGTTGTGGACTTCCAGAAGCAGCAAGTATGTAAATCAGATACAGATAATATTTTAGGTTTCCATTTATTCTCTCTCGCGACACTGGGTCACACTTTATGTAGTTCTTATTCCTTCTAGTTATGATTATCGATATTGGTGCGATATACCTACTTTAGTTAGTATTCTAAATGGAGCATGACACGTTTTAGAGCCTATAAAACGTAATACTTTAAAACTTTGCACTGTGGATAATTTGCATGAAAATACAACAAGACCCCGTTTCGTAAACTATGTATCGGCCTGCTGTACTGTATGATGTAGTTTATTGAAAAGGGTTTAGTATTGGAATGCAATTATATAAAAGCTCCTTATAACTTTTTTTTTAATTATTATTTTGTAGTCTGGTGGTTTTTTGAAAATCATTCAATATATTTTTTATTTCTATATAAAGAATATAAGGAGTTTTTTTACGAACGGGGCTGACGAAAGCACGCTGGATGAAAAGTTTTATTAAATTCGTGGAAATTTATTTCATTCTAGGCTGAAAATCAAAGGCGACGCGTAGGAGATTCTTCGTCAGGCCCGGTAAAACACAACACACTATCAGTCTAAAAACGCTTGTTATGTTTGCGTAACAATAGCTCACTCTATGATTAGTAATTTAGGCTAAAAATAATCTTTTAGTACCTCCTGCTAGATTTAAATGTTGAACATGAAACCAAGCAATGAAATAAAATCATTTTTACAATTCGTTTTTATTTTAAAATTCTATTGCTTAGTTTTTATGAAAATATAAATTACGCCCAGGTCACATGACTATCTATTTGATTGTGATTCACAACACACTAGGTTATTATACATCGATAAAATGATATAGTCATGTGAGCTGGGCGTGTGTCGACGCGAGCGCGTCGGCGGCGGACCCACTGCACTTACCGTTACAATGCATTCTGCTCTGGCGATGAACTCGCGGCAGTGACACGAGATCAAATGTAAAGAACAGTTTTGACCAGCGATTTTGATGCCAACATCCACGCATGTGTTCCCCGAAGGATTGGGGTAGGCAGAAGTACACAGCAGTGTACGCACAATTTGCAGTATTTATCTTCTATATATATTAGTTCGCAATGTAAATGGGACGATTCTATTGCTAATATAATCCACAATTTGAATCAGGGCCATAGTCCACCAAGCAGTTTTGGGCGTCTAAAAGAGTGCGTGCCGATGATCCATATTAAAACATATTTTTCAATGCGAATATATCGCGAATACTCGACAAGCCAGCGTGGTGGACTATGGTCTAATACCCCTCGCATTGAGGGGAGGCCCGTGCCCTCCAATACGAGATTAATAAGTCTTATTATTATGCTTGTTAAGCATGTAAATGCTCTACAAGTTGATTTTGACTATTGAGTGTTCTTTAAAAATGTATGAAACCGGGAACGGGGTATATATTTTTTCTTACATTCGATCTCGTGCCCCTGCCGTTAATTGAGCTGGTGTATCGGTTCGCGCTCATGAGTAAGAGCTAGAGAATGTGTTGTTGCGCGTGTTGTGCGGGCGCGGGTGTGGTGTGTGACGGAGTGTCCCTGCGCCAGAAGTCGGACTCGCTGGGCAAGCTGTACGAGATGGACGACGCACCTGAGCGGCGCGGCTGGGTGGAGCGGCTGCTGGCCTTCATGGACGAGCGCCGCACGCCCATCGCCGCCTGCCCCACCATCTCCAAGCAGCCGCTCGACCTCTACCGCCTCTACCTGCTCGTGCGCGACCGCGGCGGATTCGTTGAGGTGCGTACATAGCTTGTTTTAGCACATCACAGTACATGTACGTGGGGGGGGGGGGGGGGGGATTTCTATGCTCGTATTAGTCAGGGGCGCCAGTCATTTTGTTAAGGGCTCTTTTTGTGTGATATGTCCTATCTTTTAAGAAAATAATTCAAATTGGTCGCATTAAAGTATTTCAGGGAGGGGGGGATTGTACTCAGACCGCCCCTATAAGTGACAAGCCGCAATAAGCGTATTGTATAGTCTGTTATGGTCATGTCGTTGTAACAGGTAATATGCGTACTTTTTTTTATTACATAAATATATAAATCTTTTTGGTGGCCGCCTCGGAGACCATCCTGGATTTCCAGTCTCACGTGGTATTGCACTTCTGGCAGTCCTGCACTAGTAGCACAGATGGATGTGACAAGACAAAATGTGAGATAAATAGAATCTGTTTCTTTCCCTCGTATGAATTACGGAAGGGAGGAAGCGACTCAATCCGTGATATAGGATTTGTCTTGACATACATGCTAGCCTTTCTGGGAGGAGCAAGAGGTACCACCTATAGATAGATATCACTAAAGGCAGTAAATTCCAACAAGGACGAGAGTGGAAGTTTCCACAGTTTCTGCGACTTTCTCTAAGGCAGGTGACACTTAGTCACAAATTACATAAATTGGATTCAGGATATGAATATTTTGTTCATGTAAACCATTGAGTACAGTACTTATGATACGTTAACGTTGTTACAAAATGCTAAGCTACAACTTTACCACCCGTTCGGAATGCCGCCGTTCCTATCGAGAAGAACGGGCGAGAAACTCCATAGTTTCCTTATTAATAAAAAAATTAAGCCATGGATATTTGGTATTTCGCGCCCTGCCCTTTTCACGTCAGGGATGCGTATTCTAAATGTGAATTCATTAGACGCGTCTATTTTAGATGATGCAAAAACGAACGAAAGCTTACGAGCGAATGAATGAAGTCGTTCCTTAAACCTTTTCGTTCAGCAACTGAATGCGCTGCATCGTTTCGTTCTTTTGCATCGTTGACATCGTCGGCGTGCTGATTTTTTTGCATATTCTGAGTCGTGGTAGTGCCACTACTTTTAGCGATAACGCTGCACCATAAATAAATGTATATACCTACCTATTTGCATATTATTTAAACGGATTTAATTGTTTGAAATAAAATATACAATTATAAAGTTATTTTTTGTGCAATAGGACAAAACTTTAGCAGAAATATGACATTGTTTGCTGGCGGTCGGTACGTGTCGATTATTATTGTTCTCAGTGCAATGTGATTTTTAAGGTTAGGTTTCATTTCAGGACAGGGTTGTCAACTATATTAAGTAATTACTGTAACAAACGTGCTGATTGTTCTGTACTGTTGTTAATACGTTATGTAAAAAAAATATACAAAATACCATAAATCAATGTTATATCTACTATTTTATCATGAATTCTGTTATGTTTTGGTTACGTTAACTGCCTCTACCAGAGTCTTGGCGCAATGATAGAACCAGCTATTTCCTTTATTTCTCAAACCCACATAAAACATAAATCTCTTGCTCATACTACAAACTGCATTCTATTTTATTATCCGCAGTTAAAGTCGAGTAAATTAATGCATAGAGGACGAACGGTGTGTGTAATTCAATTCGATTTTACAGTTTGAAAACGTTAGCATTTGTAAACACTTGTATTCTTGAGTATCACTTGAGCGGTACCAATAATACCGAGCGCGCGTCTCCATGCATCTAAGACTTATAGACTTCGGCCGGGATTTATGTAAGTGCATGTACCGCGCTTTATGTGAATAGGCGCCATAAACCCGCCGGGCCTTTAACGATAGTTAATAAATTTTTATCATTGCAACGTTCGTTAAGGCCGGCCCGCGCCGCCCCCGCCGCCGCCAGTCGCGGCGCGGCGGGCACGGCGGCCGGCCGCCGCTCACCTCGCACGGGGAGCTCCGCCGCCAGCGGCATGGTCAGGTTTCCACTCGTTAACACGCGCGAGTTATCGCCTTTTCCACCGACCACTAAACCTTCACACTTTATGTACCGGTTAACTGTCGCCTCGTGTTCATTTGTTTACTTTAAAACTGCACAACGTTTCGCTCGTGCGTCGCTACTCGTTCGCTAATTGTGCAAATGTTTCCAGGTGACGAAGAATAAAACGTGGAAGGACATCGCCGGTCTGTTGGGCATCGGCGCGTCCTCGTCGGCCGCGTACACGTTACGCAAGCACTACACGAAGAATCTTCTAGCGTACGAATGTCACTTCGACCGCGGCGGGATCGACCCGCAGCCCATCATCAACCAAGTAGAAGCGTCCACCAAGAAGAAGAGCGGGAAGTCTAACAGTACGACCGGCGCAGGTGTGTATAGTATAATACATTTGAATGATTCTAAAATTCCCCTAGTCACCCTAGTCACAGTATAATAATACCTGCGTTTTTTAATGTCCCCCTGCTGGGCACGGGCCTCCCCTCAATGCGAGGGAGATTAGGTCATAGTCCACCACGCTGGTCCAGTGCGGGTTGGCGGACTAGTCACAGTAACTGTATTAAATAAACCGATCACAACTTAGAACATTTTCAAAGTTTGTGCTCAAGTTCTCTCACATATTTAAGATCCCATCTGTGTATCACACGCAGCGCGAGCGAATTACAAATAGAGCGTGAATTACTTATGCACTTCCAAAACCGGGAATCACCTATGTATTCAAGCAAATATCATCATAAAATATGAAAGGGTTCCCGGGATCTAGTAACACATGTAGGAAACCAGTGTTATTAAGTATTTATTTTTGGCGGTGATGTTTTTAAAAAATTTGATTGGTTTATTCCGCACATCTCTCGTCTCCGCCTAATAGTGATGTAAGATACCACCCCGTTGTAACGATATTTTTTTTGTAATTCAGCGGGAACATCAAATTCACAAGAGTCGTTCCCGGGCGGCGGCGGGGCGGGCGGCGCCGCGGCCATGGACGGCTACGGCCAGCAGTACGCCGGCTACCCGCCGCAGCCCAACCACTCGCAAGGTAACACACACACAACATTTACACATACTTCTCCCAGGTGACGAGCTAACAATAGGCATGTCCAGATCAAACGTACAACCTCGGAGCTCTTACGTCTGTCATTTGCCGCGTGTTGTCATCCTTCGCGCGGCATGTGTCTGAGACAGCACTCGGGGTTAAGCAGTTGGTCTGAACACGCCCGTTTATGAATGGGCCCTTAGTATGAGTTTTGAATGCGATCAAATGAATATCTTCATACATTCATCAGTGATGCTGTAGGTTTCTATATTGAAATATTCGATCAGTATTTAAATACCTTTAAACTCATACTAAGCAGCTCTTATACTGATACTAACCTAAATTTGAAACAACTATAACTACTGCTGTCTTGCTCGTACACTGCGAGCATGAGCAGGAGTGCAATACCATTACCATTAAAGTTACTCAAGTTTAGTTTGTGTACCAACGACATAAGGACCAATGTACGCCAAAGTTATGTAAGCTTAGCGAACAGCGACGGAAAATACATCAATATGATCGCTTGTAAGCATTAACTTTATTCGATAAAGAATTCTAACCATACAGCAAGCTGTATTTTGACCCTGAACCTCAACTGAGCTACAATGCCCGCAAAATAACTTCGCGTCTGTGAAATTCATACGGGACTTTGGTTAGAACATAATTTGAGATAGAATAAAACGTCTTTCGTCGCAGCTAACTTTACAGATACAAGCTTATTATGCAGACATTGTACGGGTCAACGATGTAAATATCTCAAAAAAAAAAATTACAAAATATATCACTATACTAAATTGTGCGATCCTATGCATGGATTACTTTCTAGAGTTAACTGCTCGGCTTACAAAGTTGATTGGACCTACAGTCCAATTTATAGTAAAGAAAGGCTAGGGATACACGCGAAGGCATTTGTGTTGCATTCGAACTGCGGACACGACTAACTATACAGTTTTGATAGGTTGAATCACCACTGGTGAACGTATCGACGGGTGATTCATCACGCAAAAATAAATACCCAAAATCCAATGCGAACCGCCTTGTGCAGTGATTAAGATCTACAGGTCTATTATCTAACATTAGCCGTATTACATTTTATATACGTCTTTAAATTTCGATGGATCTAAATCCTCCTCGCATTATGAAGAGGCCTGACACAGCTCCAGTGGGCAAATTATGATTATATAATGGCTTTTATTTTTATATGCTCTATATCAGCCTTTCCCAAAGTGGACGATAACGCCCCCTTGTGGGCGCTGCAGGCCTAAAGTGGGCGGTAAGAGACCCAGCAAAAAATGGGGGCGTTGTGTAGAGGCTTACAATGATTAATTTATTTTAAAGTTATAGTGGTTTTTGAGTAGATGAAAAAATGAGGGCGCTAAAAATAATTCATTCTCAAAGTGGGCAGTAGACAAAATAACTTTGGGAACCCGTGTTCTATATGCGTACACACAAAATAAAAAAAAGATAATCGGCATAATAGCCTATTGGACTTTTTTAATATCCTCAATGTACAGGCAGCCCTAATAACTGGTTATAATAACATTAAGTTTATTTTGCGGTATTGCGTGCAGTTCGAATGCAACAAAATGATTGTCGCTTAGTCCCTATCAAGCACTGACTGCTGACACCGGACTCCCATTGGTAACGGTGACGAGGCGGCCTTTTTGTCGCTTCTTCAATGTGAACGCTAGTGTGAATAGGCTAGCTACCATATAGTGAAGATTATACTTGCACTAGAGTCGCTCGGGAACACGTTCGAGAAGCTTCTGAAATTGTATCCCATCTCAGTGTGTAGCTGCCATACACCAAGAAAGGCCGACAGAGTGTGTGGAATCACATCACGGTTTATGCTACTTTCTCAAATGAGAGAAAATAATGTGCTCGCCACGAATCTATAGCAGACTTAACATACCTTGTCTTGATACGAAGCAATAAGCATATTTTTCAGTCGCAATAGTTTACTTTATTTTTGACGGCAACCAATAAGTATAGTTAATAATTGGCGACGATTTTATGACTTCTCGACGTTGTTCGCGCAGCAAACACCGTCCGTTGTACAAAGTTCGATAGATTTAGCTGCCGCCGCGCGCACTGAGGCGAGGGCGTTGCACAAAGCGACGCGCGCGCAGCGCTTGTTCTCTTTATTTGTGCGATACGACTAACGATCCAACTAACTTGTTTCCGAGTGGCTGACTTGACACACCTAACAATATCATTCGGCCCGTACCGTACCGCTTGCCACTAACACTAACTGACGCGTCCTGGAGGAACACCTTTCTCTGCATTCATTGTAAAGTGATATTAATATCACGCTATTGTTGCGTGTAATGCGAAATGCTCTCTGAATCTACCGTTCATACATTTGTTTTTTCGTGTGCTTACGAAATTCATTGTTCGATTTCCACCCGTAACGCCGCAATTTTGTATATGAGGATTCGAAATCGAAGATTCGATTCCGTAAGTCGTCAGAGTTCATACTAGAAACTGAGATTTACCTAGGTAATATGTGTCACATTCATCAGTGTTTGTTTGATAACCACAAACCTTAATAAATATTTGTGTTGTAGACATTTTCCATACCGACCAAAGTGGACGAATACATAGTATTTAGTTTGTTGCCGAAAAAAAAAGACACTTTATGCACGGTAGCCTCGTTTTTCGCAGATACCGTTCAATTCAGATCGAGCCATTATCTTAATAAACGCATGTTCGCATTGTACGTAACCCAATACTGTCAAGTGTTCCTTCGGGTACGTGCGGGTGGTTCATAGACGTGTGGTTGTAGGCGGCGGGCCAGGCGGCGACAACCTCGCCGCCTCGAACCCCTTCGACGAGCCGCCGGGGCCGCGCAGACCCCCAGGTACTTAACATGCACATCCACATACACACACCATCTTATTAACTTACGTCTGTTCATCCGAAACTGTGTTGCTATGTAGACTTACACCGAGTACGTGTTGGCACTATTGGGGACTAGACTCCCTGTCTACTCATGAAATAGTACGGTATAGGACCGTAGAAAGGCTCTAGAGCTAAGTAGCTCCATAAGAATATTCAATTTCGAGCCTGAGTTTAAATACGCCTTTTCAGACCATTAATCAATACCACCTTGTTTTCGGTACTTTGCTATCACTTCTGTTTATCCTCCAGTAGTGTTAAATGATAACCACATTGAAGTGGAGGCATGCTCTTGATATTATAGTTGGACGCTTGACGCTGGAAGCGCTAAGCGCTTTGGTTTGTGACACCCGGGAAAGTGAATGGAAGCGACATTCATTACTTTTCGCTTGCTGTCATTCAGTGCGTTGAAGGAGGGTTTTCCAGCTAACTTCATAGGGCATTGTTAACTGTTACAAACTTTTAATAACACAATTTGTTACCATGAACTAGTTACATAGCACATAAAGTTAAATGTCTGTTGTGAGTGTGTGTTCTACTTTTTACGAATATAAATTGTATGAAACAAAGTAATTTGTGAAAATAAGAGAATGAATATCAACAATCTGATGAACAGACGCTAAATTATTTAATTTATATCATGGCGGTACCACGTCACGTCAAACACAACCAATTGGCTGTTGTTTTTTTTATAACCGCTTGTCTCGGCTGAAATAATATTACGTGTTTGCCGCTATGTTATGTTATGTTAAATATATGCTGCATGAAATTCCAAATCTGTACATTTATCATCGAGCATGATTGTTTTTTTTTCGGGTAAAGGTTCGCACGCTCGGTCTCCGTGTTGGCTAATCTAGCAATGTTTTAACTTGTAGGTTACCAGCAAGGTTACGGCTATGAATACGGCTCCCCTTATCAACAACCGACGAGGCCTGTGTATCCACCGTATGGACCCGACGGTGACAGGTACGTTACTGTTTACACTCTTTAAGACGTATCCAGCAGATACTCATAATGTTATCTTAACACAGTCGTTGTTCATCCCGCTCACACCACAGATGTTATAAACAAGAATAACAGTGACAGCATAGCATGCATTGTGGAGAACATTAGAAATTGCTACTTACCCTTTAGTACAGTTCAGAATGTGCTTGTTTCAATAACGGAGCGTGGCAATCAGGTCGCGCCCTAAAGGGGCAAGGTTGGTCGTTCATAGTCTTTAACGACTTTCGTTGCGGGTTCCAAGACTTATTAGCTTTTCCCCGGGACTCGCCGAGGGTCCAAACTCGACGTCTTTGTTGATGATCGCTGTTAATCCCGGCTTGCTGGAGTAATGTGGTGGGAGTGTGTGGCGGACCTAGTTCCTTAAAAAAACCGCATAATGCACATATTGAACTGACGTGCATTTAGTTAGTGTCGTACGAGGTAGTAATAGAGTTGTTTGTGTGTGGTTCAGAGGGTACCGCGGCGGCGCGGCCGGCGGCGAGTACCAGTACGGCGGGTACGGAGGCGGGTACCGCGCGGCGGGCGGCGCGGGGGCGGGCGGCGCGGGCACGCCGCCGCCCGCGCAGCCCTACCCCGAGTACTACCGCGCGCCGCACCCGCAGCACCACCCGCACCCGCAGCACCCGCAGCACCCGCCGCACCCGCAGCACCCGCAGCAACATCCGCCGCATCCGCCCATCTCGCCGCAACAGCCCGAGGTAACACAACCACATCATATACGACATTTACTTGAGTGTGTTAGGTATTTGTGCGAATTGTTGCCGGTCCTCGTATATATTAGTTCTTTGTTTGTAAATGTTATCTAAATGATGAATGATCTATCGAACTAATATAACTTTGGCTTTCAATTCACCGTGTAAAAGTTGAACTCCTGAAAATTGAGACCCACAGCAAGTCGTGTAGTCTATCTACTAAATTAAACTTGAAATGAAGCCGACGTACATCCCTACGAAGGTAGAAATTATTTTTCAAATATATTTTGTTATTGACGCTACTTTTATAATTTATTGCAATTATGACTGTATGTTTTTGTAATTACATGTGAAGATTTCAGAAGTCGCGTCAATAGTAATATGTGTAGCATGACTTCTAAATTAGTTTTGTGTAAAATTGAATATGATATTTAAAGAAGTATCAGTACAAACAATCTTGAATGAGTGTCCTAAGTTATATCCAAACGCATAAATAGATGTATGGGTGCTGTATTAGATTTTCAGTGCCTATATCGACCGCCCTGCATGTATAGCATGTAAGGAGTATTGTATTTACAGTGTTTACGTCACATTATGTTATATTGTGCTTATATACTGCACTATTATGTATTTGGTTGATGTTGAATTCTATAAAAAAACACAATCCGTTTTTATCTGTGGTAACGTGTTTTGTCGAAAAAAGATCAAAGTTGGACAACATGCATTATTGCTTTCTAGTGCCTTCCTAGTTTAGTTCAGTAAAACTAACAAACTATCTAAGTACCTATATATTATGAACAATATACACAGAATATATAAAATATCTGTTGAGCTCGACAATTATAACTGATCTTAAGATGTATTTAGGTCTTGAATGGTATTATATTCTAGGAAGAATTTAGGAAGACGTAAATCTCCCTAAAATTGCGTTAAATTTGACGTAAAGAACAAGACAAATTTTACTCCCCCAAAAAAGATTTGGTACAATTGTAGCAATAATTTTAATATCAATACAAGTTATGTTCTTGTTCGAATTGCCGATTTCACATGAAATCTTTTCTGCGGGGTTTTTTTAAAACATTCGCAATCGATATCGGAGGCGGCATCAAAACTTCCCGAGACGAATTACAGCTATCGCTCTATGTAAATTCTTTGTAAATGCACACCATCTTTTCTCGATCGAGAGGTTTTAAAACTATCATCCGAACGTGTTTTTTTTTTTGTTGCTCTGTCATACTGGAGTTTGACCAGTAAGATGCGCGAATATTTCCGAAGCATCAGATAGCTATTAATAGCCTTTTGACAGTTTTTTAGGAGCGAAATTATCATCGGAAGGATTTCGACTAGGTTTCCGATATGGATTGCGAATGATTTGAAACAACCCCGCCGGAGTGCGTGCGCGCACATGCGAGCAGCGATAGTGTGACAGTGTCGCGCGTGCGCAGTGCCGTGACGGTCTGTCTGTTTGGGTGTGTGTAGATGTCGGGCGGCGCGCAGGCGCAGTGTGTCGGTAACTTATTGAACTCGCAGCTCGCGCGCCAGCTGGTGGCGCCGCTCACGCCCAGCGCCAGGCCCTACGTACGGACGCCCCGTTTGTACCACGCACTCAACACCGCTTCCCATCGATTGGCGATACGGTCTCATTCTCACCCGCACCGATATCTGGTCACGCGTGCCCCGAGCTGACATTCTCGTACCGTACCATGTTGCGTTCACCAACAATTTAGTACCCCTCGTAGTAGGGATGACAATGATTCCGTTGTAAAGTGATCATTATTTTAAATTCTATTCAAAAGAGGATATTGTATTCAGATTTATTTAGATCTCCATTTCTATGGATGTTATAAAATAGATTTTAATAACACGAGAACTAGTCACTACGACTCGTACCTAATAGATAAATAAAAAAAAATGCTCCATTCGAACACTTTTTGTATCCAAGAATATTTTGTTTAGTTTTTGTTTATTGAATCACGTCTTTAAAAGTAGAACCATAAGACATCACCGAAAAACATATAGGGATACGGTACCAAGGCAACGACTATGGATGCGAGGGGCAAATCTCATTCGTGGTTTTGGCTTCATTTTTATTTCAAATAATACCACTCGTTTGATAAAATTCTCAGCTATCACTGTTAATTTTTCTTCTATTTTTGTTTAACTAAATTTTGGCTTGCGGTGTGATTAATTGGCTTTTCGATCTCGCCCATGTCGGTTGATAGACCGGCCGGTGGCTAAAACAGACGAACGACCTCGTCCGCTAGCTCCTTCAAAATTTAACAAAAACAATTAAAACATGGAAGTAAAGGTTTAGAGTGTGTGGTGGTGGCTTTATACGATCAGATTTTGGATCATGTGCATGCATATAATTCACACAAAATCATGTAAGCTTAGCTGTAAGGTTAACGTAATACGTAGCTTTGATTTTTATAATAGCAAAACACTATTCGGTCGAATGAATCCTTTCGTTCAATAAATATAGTTCTGCGATCCATTCGATCGATGTTGTTCGAAATAATCATTTTATAGCCAACACATTTTGGGTGCACGGCCAGTGTAACAATGTTACCATGTATAAATGTTGCTTCATCGAAATGATAGACCTCGTTTAAGCTCGACACGTCCGATGCGAAATGTAACGCTTATGTAAGACCACCATTCCATCATTAATAGAACATTGGCGTGTCGAGTTTATACCCGACCTTACTGAGCACGTCGACGAGAGAGATTCGTTTTGGTGAACGTTGTGTTTCAAATTTAGCTTCAATAAATCAAACAATATAAGTATCTGTTTGCTCATTTTCAAAAGTGTAAAAGCTACTTGTATAGTATGACAAAGAGATGGTACGACTCAATGTTACTACAGAAGTAAATCGCGGTCCTCCCCAAGACGGTGTCTCGAAGCGAACGGTCGGCAAAGTCGGGTGCGAGGCGCCGGCGACGATTGCGTGACCCTTTTTCGTGTCCACAGTACGGCGGAGGCAAGGGCATGGGGGGCGGCGCGGGCGCGGGCGCGGTGGCCGGCGCGCCGCGGCGGCACCCCGACTTCGCGAAAGGCGAGCCGGCGTACGGAGCCGCGGGGGCGGGCCCGGGGGTGGCGGGCGCGGGTGCGGGGGCGGGCGCGGCGGCGGGCGCGGGGGCGGGCGCGCGCTTCGGCGGCGCCTGGGCCGGCGCCTTCCCACGCGCGCAGCCCGCGCCCGCCGCGCCCTGGCGCGCGCCGCCCGCACAGCAGCCCGCCTGGCCGCACCAGCCTTACCAGCCACAGGTACCGTAAACATACACACACACACACACACACACACACACACCCACCCACACACACACACACCCACCCACACGCACACACACACACACACACACCCACACGCACACATACGCACACACACAACACGTTGTCCACCGAAGGGAATGAATGAATCACCGGTAACAGGTTCGATGAGATATTTATGTTCCTTTTTCAAAATATGTGCATGACTTTTTAAATGGCCAGTATAGAATTATCAATTGAAGTTATTCGGACGACGCACTTCACATGGGCCGAGCCGAATCAATAAAGAATTTTCCTAAGACTCACCGACGCATAAATCTTGGAGTCTTTGTAAGCCCGCTGTTGATCTTAGCTTGGCTGTTAGGGGTAACAATGGAGTGTGTGGTAGACCCAAGCATGAATATCGATAATGGTGATAGGAGTTCCAGCGCACTTGATTTTAAATCGTTCGGAAAGATTCCGTGTAAGACGTAGTGTCAATCCGATGGGGAATATGAATCGATTTTTATGGAGTGATCCTAAACGGTTTCTGTTCCGAAGCAAGCTGTTGTGTACGACACGGAATTGAACCGCACCTTTTCTAACCGATAGCTGTTATACTGCCAGTATTAAAAATGATTATGGGGATTTGTAACGAAGTTTGTTTCCATTGTAGACGAGCGGAGCGCCGGGTTGGGCCGGAGCGCCGCGACCACCCACACAAGACGCGTACCCTTCGTCCGCCGCGCCCACGCCTGTGAGTCTTATAGTTCTTATAGTTATGCGAATATTACACATTAAAATAAAACTAATTTTAAGGATGTTATACTTTTTATTAGTTCTCATCCAGCTTTCGACTTAATTTTTTGACTCGACTTTAAGAATCACAAACAATTTCAGAATTCAGCGCCGAGTATAAACGCCAGCGGACAACTGAAGCGCGAGCTGACGTTCCCCGCGGAGTGCGTGGAGGCGGCCGCGCCGGCGGGCGACAAGCGGCGGCGCCTCGCCAAGCCCGACGTGGCGCCCGTGGACGCGTGGCGCATCATGATGGCGCTCAAGTCCGGCCTGCTGGCCGAGACCTGCTGGGCGCTCGACATCCTCAACATTCTACTCTTCGACGACAACTGTATAGGCTACTTCGGACTACAACACATGCCCGGCCTGCTCGACCTGCTGCTCGAGCACTTCCACAAGAGTCTCAGCGACGTGTTCGACTCGCCGGCGAGCGAGGACGAGCCCTGGTACGCGCCGCCCGCCAGCCCGGAGCCCGCGGAGCCGGCCCGGCCGCCGCGCCGGCCGCGCGACCCGCCCGACCCCGCCGACCGCGTGGCCGTGCTGGCCGGCGACAACTACACCATGCAGTCGCGCCGGCGGCACCCCGTGGCGCTGCGGCCGGACGACGAGCCGCCCGCCGCCGACGAGCCCGGCGACGAGCACGACCACGTGGAGGACGTGCTGGAGCCGTGGCAGTTCGGCGGCGAGGCGGGCGGCGCCGCGCACGTGCTGCCCGCCTTCCGCGCAGAGTTCCTGCACCTGCCCTTCGTGCGCGTCATGCCGGGCCGCCGCGCGCCCGAACCGCCACCACCCGCGCCCGCCCCCGCCGCCCCAGCACCCGCAGCCGCCACCGCGCCCGTCGCCCCCGCGCCGCCCGCGCCGCCCGCCGACGCGGAGCGCGACAACCTGGCGCCCGAGCCCATGGAGCTGGAGCCGGAGCGGCGGCCCGCGCTGCAGGTGCGCGACCCGGCCGGCGTGCTGCGGCGCCGCCGGCTCGAGGACTACGAGGACGAGTGCTACACGCGCGACGAGCCCAGTCTCAACCTAGTGGACGAGACGCGCGACGCGCTCGCGCGCCGCTGCGTGGCGCTGTCCAACATCCTGCGCGGGCTCACGTTCGTGCCCGGCAACGAGGCCGAGTTCTCGCGATCGGGCGCGTTCCTGGCGCTGGCCGGCAAGCTGCTGCTGCTGCAGCACGAGCACGCGCCGCGCGCCGCCCGCGCGCGCGCCTACGAGCGCGCCGCGCGCGACGAGGCCGACGCCGCCGCCTGCTGCTCCAGCCTGCGCGGCGGCGCCGAGTGGTGGTGGGACGCGCTGGCGCAGCTGCGCGAGGACGCGCTCGTCTGCTGCGCCAACATCGCGGGCGGCGTGGAGCTGGCCGGCCAGCCCGAGGCCGTGGCGCGCCCGCTGCTGGACGGGCTGCTGCACTGGAGCGTGTGCCCGGCGGCCGTGGCGGGGGACGCGCCGCCCGCCGCCGCCGCCGGCTCGCCGCTGTCGCCGCGCCGTCTGGCGCTCGAGGCTCTGTGCAAGCTGTGCGTGACGGACGCCAACGTGGACCTGGTGCTGGCGACGCCGCCGCGCGGGCGCATCGCGGCGCTGTGCGCGGGGCTGGCGCGCGACCTGTGCCGGCCGGAGCGGCCCGTGGTGCGCGAGTTCGCCGTGAACCTGCTGCACTACCTGGCGGGCGCGGGCGGCGGCGCGGCGCGGGAGGTGGCGCTGCACGCGCCGGCCGTGGCGCAGCTGGTGGCGTTCATCGAGCGCGCCGAGCAGACGGCGCTGGGCGTGGCCAACCAGCACGGCGTGGCGGCGCTGCGCGACAACCCCGACGCGATGGGCACGTCGCTGGACATGCTGCGGCGCGCCGCCGCCACGCTTCTGCGGCTGGCCGAGCAGCCGCGCAATCGCCCGCTAATCCGCCGCCACGAGCGCCGCCTGCTGTCGCTCGTCATGAGCCAGATCCTGGACCAGAAGGTGGCGCACGAGCTGGCGGACGTGCTGTTCCACTGCAGCCAGGCGCGCGACGACGCGCCCGCGGACGAGTAGTGTGCCAGTGCGCGTGCCAGTGCCGGTGCCAGTGCGTGGTGTACATATAGTGATAGCGTGAGGACGCGGACGCGGACGCGGTCGAGCACGCGCCGCCAGTGCTAGCCTGTACGATACGTTTCTGTTATTTATGTCCACGATGATTTATTTACAAGGATGTCAATGTGCTATAATCGATTTCTATTGTTCGATTGAGAAAAGATGTATTATAACTCGTAATTTTGATTTTTATAATAAAATGGGACTTGAATCTGTTTATTGGTTTTATGATGGAGATTTTATACCGAGTACCTATAGCGCCTTTGTCTATAAGAGAACACGTAGTGGAGAGTGCGAGGAGCTTATGTGGGCTATAAGTTTAATTAAGTTTAATGTGAATTACAATAATCTATAATATATTGAAATTGAATCTGATTTTTTTTTCTTCAATTGGCATTTATGATTTCGCACACCCGTCACCAAATTTAAATGTTTTAAATGCAATAATCATAATTTATAAATGTCGCATCTAAAATATCATAGCGGACATCATTCTACTTCAAACTAGCTAGGAGGAACATAGAGCTGCAAAATCTAAAGAAAGATTTTGTGGCACATACACAAGTTTTAAGTTATCTATTACTTGTATCTGCTGGTCGATTCACAAAATTTCGACAACAATCCGATTCGATATCGATCCCTGACGACGATGATTTATCAAAGCTATGCTTCATAACCGAATCGAAGATTCGATACAACTACGCAACCCAATGGTTCCATTCGATATCTGTGCTGTGTCTACATATTACACGTCATAATGCATGTTTCGATTTTATTAATAACCGATTCGGTTTATACAAAACTCGTAAGGTTGTGAATCGGGAAGCTTTACTAAGCTTTATACTTTTCGTTGCAATGTTAAAATATGGTTGGTTTGCAATGATTTGCTAAGTAATAACAGACTGAATATCTGCTTACATTTCCTTGTCAGCATAGCGACCTATTTACTAGGTATGAAATACATTTTTTTTTAAACGAGTATGCATATTGTACACGGTAGCGAAGAAGAGGCGTAGGGGTCAAAAAATATAATTTAGTCATATGTTTTGTAAAGTTATGAGAAAAGCTCTTGAGCCAGTATTTTTGAAGATAAAAATGGCGAATATTTACGTGGCGTCATATTCAAAACATAACTAGGTAAACAAATCTTGTAGCTTTGACTTATTTTATTATTTATATTAATAGCCATGTGAAAAGCTAACTTACAAAAGTTACTTCAACACTTCAACACCCGTAATTGTTTGCCTTGTGGGTGTTGATTTTTCCCCCATAACCACAAAACTAAACTCTTTGGGACTGTGCATAAGAACAAAAAGTATGTACTTGATTATTTTTTCTGTACGAAACTGGCAACTAAGACGCTTCGTTGTCTTCAATCACGTCAAGCAAAGCACAGAATTCTGATTTCAAGTTAACGTCATCTTTCACTAGTACCAGAGTATATTTGGAAAACAAATTTGTTAAAATTCCCATTTCGTTGTAAAGTAAAATATATTTGTAATCATCATCTTCAGTAACAATGATGCAGGCAATAGAAATTAATTAGTTTAGTATTATTCGTCTAATGTCGGGAGATCCATTTGATTATACACGATGGAGTGTCAGTCAAGCGATAGTAAAAAATTATACAAAGTATTTGACGCGTCAAAAAGAAAGCGAACGAGGAAGAAAAGAGACGGACTCGACGACACGAACTCGGTCGCCACCGACGACTCCGCCAGTGTAAGTATTCCGAGTGGAAGTCAGCGTAAGTACTATCGGCCAAAGTTAAGCATGCCCAGTTAAGAATTTTTTCCCTTACAAGCGAAGCAGGTGATAAGCCACGCCCCATTCCGATTTTCGCCAATCAGATGCGTTACACGTTCGTGTGAATGCATTACGTATAAACATTAGACAGTCGCTATTTGCGCCTGCTAATTGTTGACGCGTCCCGTGTTATCGCCATTTTTTGCTTTTACGAACTGTTTATATCCATCGGACAGTGCATTGCAGTGGAGTTAAATATGCAAGTAAGTACTATTTTGTTTAAATAAATAAATTGCTTTTAGTATTAGTAGTTGTTATATGTATATTTTATCATTTGGTTTGTTTTATAATCCATAAGTAATGTTACTATACAAACTAAATAAAAATTCATTGCATTTTGAAAAACCCTCTAAATTCTTTAATATATTTTGTGTGAACTGTAAAATACCGTATTAATAACGCAAAATGTTTAATACGTTTACGTTTTTATATCTTTTTTTAATGATATAAAAAATATGCACCGAGTCTTTGAATATCATTATTAATATTTACTTTAGAAACTTGCACTATTTTATATCCTCAATGTTCTTATCAAACTCTATTCATGTTTTTTATAACATAACGACCACTGTTCTAAAATAACCCTAAATGCAATGGAATCTACTACAAACAAATGTGTTTTTCCTTTGTTCACATACACGGTGTATAACGCTACCAAGCAAATTTACGCTTTATTTCACCCCAATAAGTGCGTTAATGCTTTCATAATGAAATCTGCGGCCCACTTATTCTATATATCTACTCGAACAGAAGCGCCATTGTTTATATTTAAAAGATTTATAATGGGCTAATAAAGTTGCCGACAATGCCTTGTTTAAAAAAATGTGGTGGCATTCGAAAACACATTTTGTTTGTAACAGCCGACGATTTTATTACCCTTCAGTTAGAAAATATCAATGTTCCAAATCACATTATTGTTTTTAATTTAAGGTGCAATAATAATGATAAGTGACGAGCGGCTTGCAATCAATTGTGTCTGACTGATGAAAACAAAACATTTTTTGCAGCGATCAACCGGTGCGGCAGGAAGGAGTTCTTGCCGACCGCGTCCGTGCCGTCTTGTCGATCTCGAAGCGGACAACAGCGCACATTTACATAATTATTTTTATATAATTTATCAAATAATATTTACTTGCGTTGTATGAACTATAATTATGTTATGTTAACTTTCTTACCAAGCACGTTTATATAATTATTGTTATATTTTTTTTAAATAATATTTACTTGCGTTATATAAACTATACTTATGTTGTTAAATTGTTTACCCGCAGTTAGATAATAAGGAAGAATTTGATTTATAATAAATGTATGCGATAAAACAATGTGTTATATTTAAAATGGTTTGTGACACTAATAAAAAATAACGTGTGTAAATTATTATTTAAATGAATTAAATAGTTTTCTTTTATACGCCGAATCCTCAAAAATCATTCCCACTTCAATCCTATTTTATGAGCTTTTATTTTCTTTTATGGCTCCGATAAAGAATGAAAATAAGTCATTTAAAACCTTATCTACATTGTTAAAGGCATAGTATCGCCTGACAGGGTGTCTTATACAATGTCGATAAAGGTATAAAAAGGACAACAATTATTGTATTAGATTACCATCTTTACAACTTAATATTATTACAACTAAAACAACTCCATATTCTACCAGTCGACAGAATTAAAAATATGTCAAGTTCAACCTTATAGCAACACCATCAAAGTGCATTTTCATAACTAGCAAGTGAGTTATATTGTATTATTTGTTGTTATAATTATTGTAGATAATGACTACTTTGAAAAAAAATAATCTCTAGCTTACAAATTTATAATTGAAAATTTAGTATATTTTAATGAGACTAACTAAATTACACATTGAAGTAGTCAGATTTTAAATGGACAGTTTGCTCTACAAACAATGCAAATATTTGTGTATAATACTATAGTAAGTATATTTAAGCAGTGATAGCCAAGTTGGTAGAGCGCTTGCCTTGGTAACGAGGATTGCAGGTTCAAACCCCGGCTCGCACCTCTGGGATTTTTCATGTGCGAATCTCATTTTCAACAATGATTATCACTTGCTAAACGGTGAAGGAAAACATCTTGAGGAAACCTGCATGTCTGAGAGAACCCCTCGAAAGATGTGTGAAGTCCGCCAATTCGCACTGGGCCAGCGTGGTGGACTATGGCCTAATCCCCCTCGCATTGAGGGGAGGCCCGTGCCCAGCAGTGGGACATTAAAAGGGCTGGAATTATTATTATTATTAAGTATATTTAAATCCATTGTGTATTTTTCACTTAGGTATATTGATTTATTTTAAATGTTTTATTTATATGTGTTCAACAGTATTTTATAATTTATTGAATAATCTCTGGTTATACATATATTAAATACATAATCAAGAATAATATTAGAAAATCAAGATAATACATTTTGCTAGACGAAACAGTTAAATATATGAATTGCGTATGAAATTAATTCCAAATGTTAACAACATGGGAACAATACGTAAAAAGCATGAGCCATTCCCATTCATGTTTCACATTCCAAGAACTTATCACACACACAAGCAAACTTTACAGTAATAGCATGCGCCACACTATTAAAAATCATTACAATATTCACACGGACACAGCTAAGGATTTTTAAGCGCTTCCTATTGGTCGCAGGGCGTTTGTCTTTGCGGGTCGCGCCGAGAGCCGTGTATACAATTATCGCCTTTAGACTGGTCATGCGGAACTTTTGCCGATAGTACAATGAAACTGGCAAATACTATGAGATGACCAATTAGTAGATGTGGCTCGGTGCATTTGCACTGGATTGACGCTCGGGAATATAGTACTTTTGAATATGTACTCCAGGAGTGTCTGTGATAGTACATATAAATCTATTATAGCCGCGTTGTTTACCTACCTCAAAACTCATTTCTAGTCTTTTGTATCGATCTTTGGAAGTGCTACGCTTCGCTTACATGCTGCAATGTAACTGGGGGCGATTCAGATCTTTTGGGTGACGATTTTCGTCTTTGGGGATATAGACATTCCAAATTTATGATTCGATACGGCTACGTCGCAATTTATATAACTAAATCGGTTCATGCAAAACATATTGTAAGCACTACCTTTTACACATTAAAGGTTGGTAGATTCCGCTGGCAGGACCTGTATTCCTTTAGAGATCGATAGACCCAAATAAGTCAGAGGTCACAGTAGTCATGGTTTCTGGAGGCTTACGGATTTTGTAAACATCAAATCTAGAGGTTTTGCCGATTTGTAGTATCAATTGAATAAATTACTAGCTAACTTGCCTCATGACATGCCAATTTGTTGGGACACTACAAATCGTCCCTACAGAGAGGGAGCCAAGTTGGGCTGTTCGTAGACGCTTTATAACGTCCGCAGCTATTGTGTTTGGGATGTGGTTTTAACTTTTTCTTGTTGTCAGGTTTGTCAAGCCAATGCTGGGCGGGTGACGTCGGCTAAAGTTAGCCTGCAAGATATACCCACTGGACAAACCCTTGAGGGGCAGGACAAAATATTAAAAAGGTTGCTCATTTTGTTATTCAGTACATAAGTACTAAAAACAATATTTCATAGGATATGTCGTTTTCTCGCATTCAATAGGCTTCGATAACCGAATGAGGCAAGCAACTGTTTAATAATATTTGAATGCAGCTTTATCTACTTAAAAAAAATGCTAAAATGAACTATTGTCAACCTAACTACCTTCCCTAAGGTACCATGTATCTTTATGTATAGACCGATGTGGTTTTTTTAACACGCTGAAGTCTTGCAATGTTTTGTCGTGTACGTAGTATTTGGTGTTATTTTTGGAATGTAATCGTTATAACCAGCCGATGGACTTGTTATAATATTTCAGTTACACTTATATAGGACGTCCCTGAATCTCATGATTATTAAACAAATGGGAGAAGAGGAACCCACCACTGACCCTCGGCTTGTCAACTTTTCCAATTATAAAACCAAACAAGTTTGATCGATAATTAAAGCAACACCGAACTCCTCTAAGATTTCCGCCAAGTATCGCCTAGTTCTATAAATTATCTCATGATTATCTTATTCGTAGTAGAGAAACGGACACGAGTCCGTCGGTGACCCGATCGCCGGTGGACCCGCATCGCTCCTCGCGCTCGCCCCGTCGACACCGCAGACCTCCGTACGTCATCCAATATCTATACATATAAATAAAATTGGAGTGTCTGTTTGTAATATTAAAATAACCGCTTTTTACTAAATGCATTTGGATGTATACACGGTACCTATACCGAAACAACATTTTTTACAATTTTTGTCTGTCTGTCTGTCTGTCTGTCCGTCTGTCTGTCTGTCCGTCTGTCTGTCTGTCTGTCTGTCTGTCTGTCTGTCTGTTTGTTCCGGGTAATCTCTGCAATGGCTGGACCGATTTTGACGGGAATTTCACTGGCAGATAGCTGATGTAACAAGGAGTAACTTAGGCTACTTTTATTTTAGAAAAAAAAAATAGGATCTCTCGAAAAAAAATTAAAACCAATGTTGCAGCGCTGCGCCTGATTAAAGTTTGATAGCAACAATCTGCAATGTGTCCCGCGGGATCAGAACGCGAGCAGGCTGTTACCAACGGCTGAGTCTTTGTTAAATACCACGCGGACGAAGTCGCGGGCAACAGCTAGTATAATATATACATATAATATAATCTTAATATATATAAATTACGTGTTACGGTGTTTGTCCGCTATGGACTCCTAAACTACTAAACCGATTTTAATAAAATTTTGCACACTGTGTGCAGTTTTATCCAGCTTGAAAGATAGGATAGTTTATATCTCAATTTGCCAAAGGCTTTATAATTTACTTTTGAGCTGTTTTTGGTGCAATTAGCCTGTCTCTATGGTGCGTAAGATTTGTCTCTGTCGTAAGCCTCGCCTGCCTTACGTTAGGTATATATTATGTTAGTATGGGATGCAAAACAAAATGGCCTCCTGGCGGTTACTTTCTTATTTGAATTATAAAGGTTAGTGTTATAACCATTGACGTAGCGTATGTACTAGTGACCATTACTAATTCTATGGTTATGGTTTTAACGTTTAGTTTTCAATACACACACACACAATAGTTACAATTATGAAAAATTGCAGGAGAGAAGGCTTATCCCTTGCGCTAAAGGCGGGCCTGGTTTCCACACCGCGCTCGATTTCACCCAATCAGGTATCAATTAATTTCTGCACTTCTCATCAATCACATTAATATGAACTTTAAAACTTAAAGTACAGATTCGTATATTCTTCGGCGCGTTTTCATCATGTATATATACTCATCTGTATAATAATAGCCTTTATGAAGGTTATCAAATTCTAACAGATACCGAAATGTTTAGGATACAGAAGGCGTCACAGGTACCATACTGCAAGATCAAGACTCGTTCATATACGCGTTCCTTGAAGAGGCCATAAAGAGGGATAAAAAGAAGTAATTGATAAGTACTTTCAGAGACTTAACTCCCTGCCCACTTAAGTATATTTACTATGCACTAGAGCTATTCTGTATTGCTATGCGAAAATTCCCGTAAGGTAAGTAAGTACTTAGTATTTGTTGTCCCCGGTAATATTGTTTTAGATAGGTACCCAACACAATGGCTCTTTTCCAAGAGCTTTTCGCAGTAAAATGCAATTGATTTCCGTCTCAGACATCGTCACAGTCGCCGGCGCGATGAGAGACGCAGCAGCCGCGACCGGGATGCCTCTGTGTCCCGGGAACACCGGCACCACCATCATCGGCGCAAGTGTGACGTGTCCCGGGAACATGACAAGTGAGTATATGCTTGTACACCTGTCAAGCTGCCCTTTGTCGAAATCGCGCAAAGAAAAAGTTCCAAAGCAATTTACAACATAGAAGAATATGATACCTACTTATCTATAAGATACAGCGTCTTATATCGTTTAATAAAATAGAAAATGTATAAGCGGAATTAATTAAACTAGGTAGATAAGTATTTTCAGTCTGTTATCTTTTTTCAGACCTACAAAGGACACTGCCCCATCTCCCAGTTTCGATCAAGCAATAATCTTTCAAACCTTCGCGAAGCTTTGTTCACAACTTAACGATAAACCGCCACCACAATATTCGAACGTACCGCCAAAAGATGCAGTGGTTAGTGTTAACCCCATCCTCCAATCACAACATTAATATATGTGTAGACATAATGTTTTTTTTTTAACTTTTTTCAGCCCCGCACACTAAGTCACAAATCACTGCAATGTGAGGTAGTGTCGAGACGGCCCCCTTACGACGCCGACAGTAACCCAGTCCGGCTAAGTAGCCACGACAGATCCCGAGAAATCGTAGCTTCTGGGGTTCACAGCCAGGAAACATTCACAGGGAGAGTTCGGAGCCGCGATGTTCCAGCCGAAGAGCGGGCCAAACAAGACAAATGCATGTGCTGTTACGATAAAAGTGATCCCAAATACTCCAGCAAATTAGACATTTCGAGATCTAGGAACCCAGAGGATAGATACAGAGAGTATGCGCCCGTCAATATTCCCACTCGAACCTGCATCGATCACTGTAGAAATCGTCCACCGGCCAATCGGGAGTATCGAGACTACGAAAGAGATAGGAGACATTACGACGAAGAAAAGAGGAAATATTGCGAGCAAAAGACTAGCAGAAGCTTCGATGTGCACAGAGGCCCGTATCTAGAAGACGATAGAGTCGGCCGCAGGACAGCTAGAAGCGACATCAATAAAGACCGTCGATATGAGGACAAGAGTCGGTATGATGATGGAAAATACTACGACGATAAGGTGGACCCTCGGAACAGAGATTCCAAGGATAAGCGCTGGAGGAAGAATGTGGAGCGGTGCGACAGGAACTCGGTGGTGTCTCGGGATGATGATTACCGGGAGAGGGACAGGGATAGAGATAGGTACTCGGAGCGTGAAAGGGATTCAGGGCTGAGTGTGGCCGATGGCGAGACTAGTACGATGAGTGGGAGGAGCAACTGCTTGAAGGTGGTCAAGGTAGTATACTATTCTTGAGTTCAGTATGTCATATTATATTATAATTAGGGTATAAATAAACAAGTAAATTTTGCAGATTATAGATAATTGTTAAATATTACATTTCTAAGTACCTAGAAGAACCACATAGAAAATAATATTGCAGAACTGTTGAAAAAAAGGAGTTATTATATCATGATGGCTTGTTAAGAAAGATTTAAATAAATGATATTATCATATCCCTAGTATTTAAAAAAATCTGCTCGACTTCTATCAGTGTATGAAATCGTTTGTTGTGCAGCAAGAGATAGCGGAACAGCGCGAGGCGATGGACAAGATGATGAAGCTGTGGAAGGAGCTGATGCGTTGCTTCAAGGGAATCTCGCAGACACACGTGCAGGACAAGGCGGCCGTACATGTAAATACTTCTTGTTCACACCAATTTGCACTTGCACTCATGAACCATTTAATTCATAATTATGTCACTTAAATATAACTTTGTAAGTATACAGGCGTCAAAATTCCAACGCAAATTGTTTGTAAACGGATCTAAAGATCAACAAAGACTCAAAAATTCGACCCAAATCGAGTGCGAGGGAAAATCTAAATATTTAGCATAGTAGATCGTCAACATATATGTGTCCGATTTTGTACGGCATGACTTTGCTTGTGTGATAATAAGGGAATGGACTGGTTTGGTGTCCAGGATTCTGCCGCCAACGTGAAGGAGTCTGCGGCTGCGCAGCTGCGGCTTTGGCGCGAGTGCATGCGCCGGTACGAGACCGTGGCCCGGGACGTGGGCGACACCGACGCGAGACTCATGGTGAGTTTCCGACAGCGACGGGAGATGGAACCAATTCAGATGTGTACTGCAGCAGTGTACGATCTGCCCGTCTTTTTTTTAGTTTCACTCCCATCTGACTGCAAGCTTTGTATAGTTTTGGTTCTAGAAGTTGCTGTACGATGCAGTGCTATGTCAATGTTCCCGCCGAACCAATAATGTAGGACACTTCCTTCAATACTTAAACTAGATTTGGCCCTGGGTGAGCTGGTGCATTTTACACTGGAAATATTAATGTCGAAGAAATACTTAGTTTCCATGCATGTTATAAATAGCTTAGAGATGACTCAAATGAATATGAATGGTAGTAACGTTTCGCTGTCGGGCGTCACCTGTCGTTGTCGCGGTGTGCAGAATGCTACTTTGAACGCTTTGGTCGAAGTAAAAAATGCATGAAAACGGATCGGAAGTTGAAATGTGAACCTTATAATGAATATATTATGATCCTTTTTTTATTTGAGAGGTAGTCGTACCCATATGCTATTCAAGTTTACTAGGTGCTGATCTGTGTTTAAAAGGAGGAGATAAAGAAGCAGCGCTCGGAGATGGCGGAGATGTCGGGCATGTGGCAGGAGTGCTTACAGCGATACCGCGACATGAGCACCGACTTCAACACCCTCAAGCAGAAGGTAACCAATATTGAAACCTAATCCTATCCTCGTCGCCAATATTATATCAGGCTTTTCGCCCGATATTTCAGCAGTAATTAATATAATTAATAATACACCGATTCGAATCTTAACGTCTTTATTTATAACAATCACAAACTACCTAGTCTGTGGTTATTTCAATCACATAACCACAGAATAAAAATAACATATGTCAGATATGACACATTTCAAATAATGGAACCTTAATACATATATAATCGTGATTATCATTTGTCCGTGAGCGCTTCCTCGGAGAGCGCGTAAAACCGTCGGTCTCTCGCGTCGTGTCGGATTGTCATCCCATCAGGCTATGAGAGTGGAGGAAGAGAGAGAGTGCACCTACGCTTGCGCACATATATAGTTGTGGTCTATACTATCTCCTGCTTTGAGATGGGCGGCCATGACCGGAATTCGGTCAGGACTAATTATTATGTAATCCATTTAGGAATCATAAATATCTATCGGTCGATGTGCATTCGGGCGTATTAACGACGCTGAACTGAAATGGAAGGACGTGTTCTAAGTTAAAGGCACCACTGGTATTAATACGTGCCTATTTAAGTGAACTTTTTTTGCCTGAGAAAACTCTATGACTACCCAAGCCCCGGGGAGGAAAGCGGGTTTTATCCGACTCCTACCGACTAAAACTCCACGGAGGTCCTTGTCGGGGCTATTAGAAACCTATTTAAGTGTCCTAGCCTGTGTAGAACCAGATCAGTTTCACACCTACTCTGCCTTTAATCATATCAATTGGTACGGTGTAGTTTGCGACGTCGGAGAGTCCGACGCGCATGTCTGCGCACGCGGCGCCGCTGGTGTGCGCGGAGGGCGAGGGCAGCGTGCCGCCCGCGCCCTACCGCCTGCCGCACAACTACCAACCGGTAATAATCTATACCTTTAACATATTGAAATACATGTTACTTTACAATAGCAAATCAGAACAACGATGATATGACATCCATGACTGTGATTCTTAACAAGTTGTGTTTCCGGAACTAAAGTGCAGTGGAACATGGTGTTGAATACCCAATTTTCTTGAAAATTAAATTTATAGCCCTATTCAATTGGAACCAAAATACCGATGGTAAAATGTGGCTCCAGTGCACCTCTGCTTGCACGTTGGGGGATTACAGGCGTGATGCTTTTATTTTGTTTAGCTTGTCAAAGTCAAACTTTTGTCGTGTAGAAATAGCATGTGTCTACTTCTACTGTATATACCGCGTGTAACAAAAATACGAAATAATATTTCAAGAGGTGTAAGTACTAATGACCCTGAACAACGTTTGTTCTAGCACATAGGTCGAAAAGTGATTAGGACTCGAGATAATGAGGTCTAAACTTTTGCCAAAAAAATGTTAAGTGCAACCCTACAATCAGTGTCTAGTCTTTCCAATTAAGACCAACGATTTCACAGACGTGACAAAATAGGATATGTTTCTTGCCTACGACACAAAAGGTTAACAATAAACATTCCGCAAGTTACTGATATCTTTGATTTTAATTCAGCATTAAAATACCATTTATATTACTCATTATTCTTCTAATTTTCATATCAGTTCCTATTTTACTAGGTAATTAGTACTCACCTGCTGCTTAAAAACTAATTATAACTAATATTTGTTAGTTAATAAAATGTTATAATTTCGATAAAACATCTACATAATTAATTTAAATGTTAAATTGGTATTTTTTGTATCAAGTCTGTTACCTTTACAGATCTGAGACAACATTTTACCTATTCATCATTCTACCAATAACTAGTCTTTGATACGACAGCGTAGTCCACGTGGACTTACGGTCAAAGTTCAATGAAATCCTTTGCGCTGGCGTCGCCGCTCCAATGATAAAGTCGCGCCAAATGTTCAATTACTCTCATTGGCTGGGAGCGACAAACATCGGCATGTACAAAGAAATGTCGGCACATGTCAAACAAAATGAGTGACGCCCTTTTCACACCGCTATTTTTATTCATTGAATTGATTGGTTCCGTCGATTATTATTTTTTATTAATTAATTAATGAAATATTTTTTTTCTGGTGCTATTTAACGTTAAAGTATTTATTTTGTGTCTTAAATTTTGTTTAAGCACTTAATTAATTTTTCATTTTCTATTTTGCTTCGCTCCATCGCTTATGTACGTGTATTTATTTGAAAGGGTTTTTTAATTGTTTTATGGGAACCCAACAATTCGGAAATGTCGGCATTTGCACATTTTGTTTGATTCCGCTTTCAAGTCGTCCAGTTAGTCGGAGTCTTTTAAGGTGTAAGCGCGTAAATTGAAGAAGCAATGCCTCATTTTTACTATCAAATAGTGAATACTACGAAATGATGTTGTGTTTGGGTGAAGCACGGGGAAGTATTCTCGAGGCGGTGAATATTTACCGCCATCAGTACAGTGATGGAAGGCCGCCTGCTGAACAGCGCCGGCTTCCATCATACACGTGCTTCCGCAATCTTTGCCTGCGGGTGCATAGGACCGGTTCCTTTCGCGGGACCCGTGGTGGCGTGGAGTCGGGCGCTGGCCGCCCCAATCTGTGCGCTGGGGCCGAGATTGAGACGCCGATTCTCCAGATTTTTTTGTTAACAAGAGGACGAACACTCGCCGTGCCGCTGCTGTGTTGAACGTCAATCACATGGTGGTGTGGCGTACTCTCCGTGACGACGGACAACACCCTCACCACTTCTAGCGGATACAAAAGCTCACACCAGCGGATTATGTGCCGAGGATGACGTTCTTTCAGTCGACTGATTCGCGTTCCACCGAGCGGATCCTGTGGACCGACGAAGCGAGCTTCACCAGCCACCACATACGAACCCACACGCCGCCACTGAAAACAACTACCAGCATCAGTGGAAGATTAATGCCTGGGCTGGTATTCTAGGTAACTCCACGAACTACTTGGACCATCTAACGGGGTACGTGGAAGACGCAATATTGGAGTTGCCATTGTCGGAGTACTTGGCCATAACTTTCCAGCACGACGGAGCGCCAGCGCATTACACACGCGTCGTCCGGCAGTATTTAAACGCCCGGTACCCTGAGTGGATTGGCCGAGGTGGGCCAGTGCCGTGGCCTCCTAGGTCCCCGGACTTAACTCCACTGGACTTTTTTCTCTGGGGTCACATAAAGAGCACAGTGTACGCTGAAAAGTGCACCACGCGTGAGGAGATGGAGGACAGAATACGTTCCGCATTCAGCTCTGTAACCCCACAGATGCTACAGAACGTCCGGGCGTCAACTTTGCGCAGGATGATGCCCTGTATCGAAAAAGAAGGGGCTCACTTTGAACCATACTTATAACATGCGTAATAGTGATGGATGCGATAGACACCTAAGTAGTCTCAAGAATGTGAGCTGTGCTATGCTGTGTGATAATATTAAACATCTAATTTGTTTTTTGTGTGAATACCATCATACGTGTAAAATGCGAATCTGGTAGGTACCAAGGTTGTCTACATATTAAGTTTTTTGTTATTGTTATGGTTACCATAATTACATACGAAATTAGGTATGTCGCTAGTGAATTTGGTTCACTAGCTTGTATGGTAGATACCTACTTACCGATATCGTTTTGTTTGTGATTAAAATCGTTAAAACGCTGTAGACGTGCCCAGTAGGAGCTAATCTTTTTGAGTGTATACCTACATACTTACCTACTCGTAGGCAGATATCAGGATTGTTATTGTTGTTAAATTAAATAAAATAAAACTAAGTAATGAGTCGCTAAGCTTTCGAAAATCGTGTTATGATAATATTGTTATTAACTTGTTGAATTTGTTTGATTACTGTGTCTGACTATGTTTTGATTTCTGAAGTAGATTGGGTTACCTGTACCTAATAAAACTTTAATGATTGCATTTAGTACTTTTATTTATGTTATCACGACCCGGCTTAGGTAGGTCGCAGGAATCAGCTAAAATCAAAAAGCACAAGACTGGGCATAGTGGAGGTCTATGGAGAAGAGGCCTATGCCCAGTTGGACGTCATACAGCTGACATGATGATGATGATGATTAAGTTATTAGATAGGATAGGTACCTATGTTAAATATGCGAATGGAAATCATGTAGAAATTTCACGGTGGGTACAGACAGGGTGATAGCGAGGCGCGCGGGCGGCTGCGCGGCCGCGGCGCGGGCAGTGTCGCGGCGGCAGCGGGGAGTGTAGCGGCATAGAGGCGGGGGCGGCGGTGTTCATTCATACGCAGGGTTGCCGAAAAATGTTAGACAAATGGTTTTTTTAAAGTTTATATGGAAATATTTTTTCAAGATTTCGACTTATGTTCCCTGGGGAAAGTTCTTCGCTTTTATGGGTACATTCATACCCAGAAATATTATTTCGTATTTTTGTTACACCCTGTATAGGGATGCGAAGATAGCGCTAACAAATAATACTAACTTTGTCTTGCTGGAAAAATATATAATCTTCTTCAACATTCAGCATTTTCATGAACAGAAAATAAAACAAAAGAACTCAAAACACAAACGTCATGCTGACATAAATCGAATCCGGCTGTGAAGCGGCCAGCTACTTTTCGCGGACATAGTACCTCCGCTACAGACGTTTTAGATGGGTTAAAAGGGGGACGGGCGGAATGGGACTTAACATTTCTCGCATAAATACAAGAAGTGCGATCGAACATGGTTGTGAGAGTTTGTGGTGGTTGGTCGCAGCAGCTGGGCGCGACGCCGGCGGGCTACGCGTGCGCGGGCGGGTCGCCGCTGCGCACGCGCGCGTCGGCGCCGCCCGCGTGGTGGTGGTGCGACCCGCAGCGCTCGCCGCGCTCGCCGCGCTCGCCGCGCCGCCGCTCCTCGCCCGAGTCGCGCGCCTCCCGCGACCGGGACCACCGGCGCCGCCACAAGGACAGGGGTAACCCGACATTCATCCATTCATCTGTTTCAGGCTTAAGGGTTTCCACGCACCATTTTCCACGTAATCAGTGGTAGGCCGATCGGTAGGGTCACGAAGGGAACAGAGAAGCGACTGGAGGTTTTTTTTATTAAATTATAGGCAAGTATTTGATCTCGATCTCACCTGATGGTAAGTGACGATGAGATCTACGATGGAGGATACTTGCCTAGATGGTGCCTGTTCACCCTCGACTTGAAAACACCCAGATTGAAGTCAAGGTGGTCTGGCAGGAGGCAAATTATTGACATGCCGATTGGTAGGGAGTTGGGACATTAACCGATCGGCCCTGGAACCAAGTTGCGCCATTTGTAGATGCTTTTAGCGCCACACCTTCTAAGTCCATAAGGCATTGGTTACCGCATCATTCCTGTGAACCCTGCCGCGAAGTATAGAGGTCGGCGCTGGTCCGGGACAGCCCTGATTCAAAGTCGTTTTCAGCGGTTATAAAGCCTTTGTGGAGGGCACACTTTACCAACTACGGGAGAGCGAATGGAAATGGAATGGATATACTTAAGAGACAAAATAAAAGATTATTTGTCCGCAAGAGTTCGGGTTTTCTCGATGCTACTCTTAAATTATGTACTGTCATTATTTTAAGACTTTCAGAGATGATTGTAATTCAACAATGCAATGCAAATCAGGTGATTACATTTATATACTATTTTAAAGTACCGACGCTTGATATAGGAATTCATATTTTCAGATGAGCCCAGATATAAGGAAAAAGCTTCAAAGCCGGCCGCGGCCCGATCCGAGCATAGACACAGAAAAAGATGAAAGCGCCAATTAAAACAGACAAAATTATTTTTAATTATAAAATTTCCGTAAAGGAGCACATTGTTGAACATGGAGTATTACATGAAAACAAACCCCAAAACCCAAGTAACGAATGTGTAATACTAAAAAATTACGCGATGTGTTTTGTAAAAATGTCTCGTAATATTGTGTTCTTGAGATTTTTGAAGCATGTATCTAAGTAGTTTTTGACTATTGTTTCAAAAAGTAAGAAACTGCATTAAATATTATAAAAACCTATATAACTTCTTTTCTTTTGCTTTCAATTGGCAATGTTATTAGGCTACTCAATGAGGTATTATATATTTTTTAGTAAGTCCCATAGATTTAGGTCCCTACTTAAACTAATTATATACTTAAAAGATATGAGATGTAAAAGATATGAACTGAGCTGTTTATAGTAAAACGAAAATAGGTGTACATATTTTGTTTGTTTGTTTTTGGGGTTGAGTCACCTTCGTCCGTAGGAGAATTAAGTACCCTCGAGATACCCTACACGTGACCCTGGGTGGTGCCAACCAAGTGTCAACTCTACTGGTGGTAGGCTTCGGCCGTGGCTAGTCACCACCCACTGAACAAAGCCATGTCGGCAAGCGGCCTAGCCGTGTTCCGGCATGATGTTCGGTGTTGCCATTCATGGAGGGCGGGTCAGATCAGTTGCGTTGCATGTGCCTAGTGAATGTAGCGTCTCTTATCTACTGCCGCCTTCCTACCTAGGCAAGTATGCTACATCGTAGATGTCATCGTCACTTACCATATTATCGTCAGTATTTGATCTCGATCTCACCTGATAGATCGAGATCAAATACTTGCCTATAATGTAATAAAAAAAAAAACATAATATATAAAATACTTCCTAATTAAAATTTTATTTATGTATGAAATATTGTTTCTAATTACGAGTTTACAAAAACCCAAACATAACTTCAATTTTCCGAAGTGGAATAAACCAACTACTTACTCACCAGCACTTCAAAAAATAAAACAAATGGTGCAAAAGAATTAATTGTAAGTATAATTAAATAAATTTGGTTTTTTAACAAAAACACAACGTAACGAATTATTAATTAACGAGAAAAAATTTCAATAAGTACCTTATCACGTTTGAAATAACAAGGAGTTGAAATATATTATTATAATTTTTTCTTTCCTATTATGACATCTTCAGACATCTCCCACAGTTTTTGCGCTGCTTCGTCATCGTAGGCCTTTTGTGCAGGTTTCGTCTCACGACAATTTGTAAAATATTTTCCAGTCACATCGCTCAAATCAGGTTCCACAGCCAAATATATTGACGTCTGCGCACCCTCTACGGCATTTTTAAATAGCAGACTCAGTAGGAACCTGATGAAAGCAGGCTTATTCCGAAATATATCCGTATTCACTGCACCGGGATGTAAGCAGTTTACCGTCACTCTTGTACCTTTTAAAATCGCACTAAGCTTTCTTGTGAAAAGTGCATTTGCAAGCTTAGTGTTGGAATACACTCTGCTGTGCTGAATAAAATTCTTGGATTGTTTATCTAAATCTTCGATCGTTCCCAAATAATGCATTATCGATGATACGTTCACAATTCTACTAGGTGCTGATGATTTTAATAGCGGCAATAGTAACATGGTTAAAAGAAATGGACTGAAATGATTTACTTGTGCTTCTATGGGAAGGTTGTCACCAGTTAAAGAGTTATCAAGTTTTCCCGTTCCGGCGTTGTTGATTAAAACATGCAGTTTCGTTTCAGTCTTCATAATATCATCGGCAAAATCTCTTACAGATTGAAAATTCGTTAAATCTAGTTGTTTGACGACGATGTTCTCGTTTCCTGTGGATTTTTTTATTTTATTACTAGCTTCTACGCCTTTTTGTGGATCTCTGCATGCCAGGATGACTCTGGCGCCGCGTTGGGCGAGGTCCTCGGCTGTGGTGTATCCGATTCCCGTATTTGCACCGGTTACGATAACAACTTTATCAGTCATTTTAACGTCACCGTTGTATAATACACATGTCAGTTTCTGATATATTTTGTATAAAACTATTATTATAGCAAATATTATAATTGTTTGAAGCATTTTTGTCGTATTTGCTCTTAATCTCTGAATTTCTCGAGTTCGATTTTACTATGACTGATGTTATTAACGTAAAAATAATTCGGATGAATATAAAGACGTGATCCCGCGTACAAGAACCAAGCCACACTAAGTGAGTTGAGTGATTTACGTTATTTGAACGTCAAAACGAACGCATGTCACAACAAAATATCATCACACGATTGGATATGATAAAATACGTACATCATAAAAATTGAGGTTATGTTCAAGACAGACGGACTTGGGCGAAATGGCGGCAATTTCAAAAAATAATAATGTGTAGAGTACTACAGTAAATAAATTTTCAGTAGTGTATCCACAGCTTTACTGATAGGCGTAGGGGATTCATTTCACCATCATCATTGTCATCAGGGGTATTTATAATTAAATAACAATTATTAAGAAATACTGGACACTGGAAAAAATGGCGCTAATTTGTAGACGATTGCCATCCTAAAAAAATTAAGAAAAGGTACCTACCTATTTTGCGCTAGCAGAATCAATAGAAGTAGGGACGCAGGTTATAAAGATCGAGCAAATAATCATCAAAATGTGGCCAAAGAAACGTGTATCGTGTTGTAACTAAATAGGTAGATATATTTATTGTCATTCGGTGACTCATTGGACCTGAAAACTTTTTGTAACACATAAGTATTACTGAAATTTCAAAATACACGCTGTAAAATAAATCAAGCCCGCTATTTCTTATCGTGTAGTGACTTTGCCCATACCAAATACCTAAACAGCTTCTACAGACCTACCTTTTTTCTGGACGTCCAATGCCAGATTATTCGTAAGCTAACCGTATACTTCATAGTCCACGTATTTAGACACAATGTATTGAGAATCGAACGTTTTAAATACTGTCCGATAGAAGCGCTGTGTAATTTTCTATGCAATGTGTCTAAATACGTGACCTATAAACTATATAATTAGCTTACGAATAAACTCGCACTTGACGTACAGATATTTGAGTACATACAACTACTAGATATTCCCACGTTTCAGGAAAAGCCTGCGAGTTCATTTTCTAAGGATTATTCCAATTGCATCTAGAGTAAGGATTCAGGATCAAAGAGGAATAATATCCTATGTAGCTCCGTAGGTACCAATGAAGCGAAGCGGCTTCCAAATAAAACGATTGACACACTTTCAAAATTCTTTTATATAGAACAAGTTATTAAATGGACATTACAAATTATTTAAATATCTAAGTGCATACAACTATATTGTTGTTATATTGTAAAACTTTGTCATTTTAACTAAAAAATGACAAAATTATTTTCATCTGCGAATAGAGCTATCAGCCGATCGAATAAACTTTACCTTACATACATAACAACTATTGTAAGATTTAGTTTAAGGCTTTACTTTAACTATGTTACAGGTAGATTCATACGCTATAGTTAAACATACTGGCTCTTGAGATAATTCTTCTTAATAGTTCGATTTTCGTTCCTACCAAATGGCTGAAGCTCCATTAAAAGTTATAACTGAAGTTTTGTAAATATATGAATGTATACATAATATTTTGTGTACAAATATATAATGTTCAGTCTCTAGGGGAACACTGCTAGGTCATTCGGTTGCCCAAATCCCATCGGGCAAGAAGACCGTTGACAGATGGACGACATTCGCTAAATATAATTTTAACTACTCGCACTAATGATTAGAAAACGCATTATAAATTAAACTTACACTAATTATATTGAGAATATTCAAACAATTATACATAGCCCCGTATTTACCAATGAACCAATATATCAGTAGGCACGTCATAGGAGATGTTACATTGTAATAGATATATCGTCATATATGATAATAGAAGAAATGTATGGTACAATGAGCTGAGGTTGTCCCGGGTCTATATAAGGCTTAACAATAATAGTGTAAAATATTTTAAGGGGTCCATTGGTAGGCTATAATGGTCACATTCTCGAAATAATAAAAACAAATCATTTGAAATCACTCCGTGCTTAGTGCGCGGTGCAACTGTGGGTTCTTTTTCACAGAAAAATCAAGCACTTTTTTTTTATGGGACTAGGCCCGCCAGACACTCCCACCACTGCTACTCCTGTAAGTCAGGATCTACAGTGGTGTCTAATGAAGACACCGAGGTTTGACCCTCGGCGAGTCCCGGGATAAAGTTAATTGTCTTGGAACCCGCACGAAATTAATCGAAAGATCAAGCACTGTATACACATATATGTTATACATAAACGAGATCTTTATTACCCGCTTATTAACCCCTTATTATATTTTACACAATTTCTGTGAAGCCCAAAGTTGTTGTTTAATGTAGTGTAATTTTATACATGTATATTATATAGATATTAAACCACTATGACTTAGGTACAAACATTCGTGCTCATCACACAAAGTTTGCCCCTACCGGGACTCGAACTGCGTCCATGGTACAAAAAGCATGGTCACTCACTCACTACCATTAACATTGCTAGACTGTCATCACATCAATTGTCTTTGAAATTTCCACATAATTAAATGACATTACACATACTTAAGTACCTACCTATATGTTGAAATCATATGATATTATTGTACTTATTATAATTTATCCAGAACGTTTTCGTCGTCTTCGAACGTCTTCATAGGTATTATTTGAAGGCATCTTTCTTCATTAAGTTGGAACGCAATTCAGGGTTAATTTTTCCATATTCTGTCTCATAAATCCATAAGGTTCACATTTCTTCTTCTTTTTTTATGTTGGCAATCGGCTACAAAATAGTGCCATTTCGCCAGTGTCAAGTAAATTTTTCTTCGTTTTTTTAATTATAAGTACCCCTATGATGATAATGATGTTACAAGTAAAGCTGTGGATACTTTACTGAAAATTTACATGACACTTTGGGAGATCTCAAAAAGTCAAGCTGTACTGTTTTATTTTACTTTCCTTCACTCGTGCACGTTTATGAACACACAATGGTTAGTATTCCATTAAAATTACAGAAACAGTACCAAAGAAACACAATTGTTAGAAAATAAAACAATATTGTCAACTTCACTGTTTAAGTTCCCGCCAATAAAGAAGTTACATTTGTTATAATTTTTATTTATTTTTCTCGAATCTTAAATGTATTGTTGGCAGGCATAATGGTTTAGAAAGATAACATTGTCCTTAGATAGATTTTTATAATATTTTAACATTGTAAATAAATAGATATTCCATGTGCTTGGAAAAACAATGGAATATAAATATTTTAAGGAAGAAATCGTATGATTTATAGAATAGAGCAGACATGAGTAAAAAGTATTTTAAATAAAATATAGAGGAAAACTGTTGGCAACGTTGCAAAACGATATATTTTTTCGTTTTGTGGATAATTCTAGAGACATTGCCATGACAGGCATAACGATCCCCCATAACGGTTATGGTCTTTTTAGGGGGGAGTTACCTATGGGGAGGACTTTTTTGTGCGATTTCGTAAATCAATGGTTTTTACCCATATTCCATAAAAAAATATTGAATTAAGTTATTCTTGGTACGTTAGAGTAGGAGGTAGGTACTTATATTATTCCTGATCATACATTCATTAAATCATATTTACACTATTCGTTGAATTACATCTTACAAATAAAAGCAGTAGGTAGAGCAAAGGAACAATTCAACACTCAAGACAGCTTAATTTGATAGTACATAACATACATAGGTAATTACATTAACTCGAGAATATAAACTAATAATTTGGGTAACTCGTTAGCGTGATCAATTCGGTTTGTAGGTATATACACAGGAATTATAATAATTTGCACTTAAATTAGAATCATTCATAAATACAGTTCCCGCCATGTATGTTCACGTCACACGATTAGTTCACTCAGTTCCGTCACTAGAGTCCTCGGTGGCGCCACTGGCGCATCAATAGGCCTGAAAAGGAAAAAAAAATACGTCTTTTTTCTTAGACATTCACTCTTCGAACTACTTTACGAAATGAAATGCGACGGAATACAATGGAATACGATCAATTATGACCTTACCCACAAATTAGTGGGTATTTTGCCAGTGTCAAGTTTTTAATAGCGATAAAAAATTCAATTTCAATAAATACAAATGACACGGGATTTGGTGTTGTTCATGACAAAACTGACAGAATTGGAACTGACAGAAAAAGGATTGAAGACAGAAAAATCAGGATATCATTCGATTTATAATAGAGTACACACGGTTTAACCGTTTCGTTTTTGTACGCAATTTTCATATTTTCATGTCATCCATTATTTATATATTCACTAGCTGCGCCCCGCGGTGTTACCCGCCATTAAAAAGAATGTCCTTTTTACCGGGATAAAAAGTAGCCTATGTGCTATTCCAGATTATAATCTATCTCTGTGCCAGATTTCATCCAGATCTGTTCAGCCGTTCCGGCGTGATTGAGTAACAAACATCCAACCATCCAACCATTCAAACTTTCACATTTATTATATTAGTGGAATAGTGGGATCACTTAGGACTAGTGAGAAGCTATCTCAATAATTACCTTAACTCCGTACGCCATCTCATAGCCGCCCTTGCTCTGCATTTGGTTCTGCATGGAGTGCAGCAGCGAGGACGGGATGTGCACGTCGGTCGAACCTGGAACACGACAAGGATAAATATTAGCTAAGAACCAACCCAGCACATCAACCAGCGCGTAACCACGAGATAAGACCCATCTACCATTGTCTAACCATTATATAAGACACCCTCTTATATGTTTGTTATCAGGCGTCTAATGCACACGAGTTAAAGATCCCTACAGAGACCAAGCTACCACTGCGAGAAGAGTACTCGCAGCGGGCCCTTTGTATGTTGATTGGTCTCTGTAGGACTTTTTACTCGGGTGTCTAAAGTTTGTGACACACATCTCATTTTGGGTTGGTATGGGCACCGCCTCTTCTTGCTATGAACGCAGCACAGTTAATGGCCGTTAATCTTTATTTAATCACAAATACTTAAGAATCTTATCTGTCTGTAAATTCCGGGCATTTAAGTAAGAGCCATCAGCCAGTAGCTAGGTCAGTTACGGTAGACACTTAATAATCGAATGTTTTTAATTTTAGGGTTCCGTACCTACCTCACAAAGGGAAAAATCGAAACGGATATGATAGTAAAATGTTCTTATATTAATAACATTCCTGTACTTTCTTTTCGATTGCGTCAAAACAACAATCACTAAATAAGTAGGTAGTTTAATTTACGTAATTAAATTAAAGTGGCAAGTTAATGCCGCCGTAAGGTGATCTGAATTGGCTAAGCCGTTTATAAAATGGCTTAACTGCAGAAGTAATCTAGAGGACATAACCTAAAAGATTATTTTAAGAACTGTCACATTAGCTACCGCCATCTTGGCTATTGTCAAATGTACGCTTGGCTAATGTATTGGTCGCTTCGCGAACTAATTAGCACGAGAAGGTCGCCTCTTGTTTATGATAGCAACTGACGCTAATTGACCGCACTATTATAATAAATGGACTTGTATTGATCACAGAATCGACTAATGAATTTAATTATCTACTATCTTAGTAGCAATAACTAATCTTGGCATTGGTAGTTATTAGCACTTTAATAATCGAAAAATGTTAGTAGGTACAAAATATAACCCACAAATATATAGTTTCTGACCATTAACAATGGCATTATGTAAATGCATTCTTCTACTTTGGCGGCAAATACTTATCTACATAACATAAGATACGTAAATTAAAATTTTCTGTTTTTTGTTGAAGTCCGTAAATCTTCCAAGATCCGGATCCAGATTCATATCTTCACAGATCGCACTACAATAACTTCAGTCCAACTAAACCAGCGCGCGAGACGATCAGTCGACTACCAATATCCGAGTCATAGTTTACATGCCATACATATATTTATATCTCTTAGTTAACGTCGGTAAACATGTCTATACCCAGAGACATGTTGAAACTAGTTGTAGGACATTTAAGATTATGCTAAACATGTGATAATATTGACAGTGCTAGCAGATATCATAACATATATTATCTCAATGCATATCACTTATCACCGACCTTACAAGAGATGAGAGATCAAAGTATAGATAAACATCCTGGCGGTGGCTTACATTCTTAGAAACTGACACGACCTTGATGATGGCAGCTAGCTCTCAGGGACTGTGATTGATTGCATTTGAAAGATGCAACGATAGCTAATGAATTATAAGAGTATTGGTGATTTTCTCTTCTTCTTTCTTTACGAAATGAGATGCGATGAAATAAAATGGATATAAATATGGCCTCACCCACAACTTCGCGGGTATTCTGCCAGAGTAAAGAAAAACGATCATCTTGTACGAACTTGTGCACGCTAATCGACTTGTTGAGTTTTTTAAAAGTACACCAATGATACTTCCTACTAAAATATTAGTCATTCTTATAACAAGTTGGTACATGTAACACAACTTATACAGTATCTTGAAAGTTTCAAATAAGAACTTGTGTTAATTAATAGAGGTCGATTTTGAGACCTCGTCGACCAACAAAATCAGATTTTGTTTATGTCGAGCCCTGGGAAACCGATATCGACCACTTTGGGAATCCCTGCTATAGCATATAGGTAACGAAGAATCTAGGTATAAGATCAAATACATATTTTTTTTAATTTTCACGTGATCTGTACAGATGAAGACCTTGACATTTGACTTTTCTGCCGCTCTCCAAGGCAACGCAAAGACTTAAGTACAAGTTAAGTGTTTTATAATTACTGAAGTCCACGATGATTCTCAATTCTATTGAGAAGGCCATTTTTGTTACCTATAATATTTTGAGCACCTAGATTCATTTGCCCGCGGTAGTACGAGTTCAGTCCTGTACAAACATTCTCACACCTTTTTATGTGATTTTTCACACTTTTAGGTGGATTTCGCCCGTCCTCGCACTTTCGAATGAATGTCCCCCATTCTCAAACCTCTTTGTGTAATTTTGAAAATCCTTTCTTTTTAACTAGACGACCACGTAGTGTAGTGTTCTGAACATAGACTGCTGGCTCACTGCATGAGTTGGTGACGGGAGCAATTCCCAGTCTGGCCAAATTTCGGAAATTATCTTTTTCCAGATGGTCTTAATAAACGATTCCAGTAACTCCATCAGCAAAGAGAAGCACCAGTCCAATATGCGGTACATACTCATTATACAAACATCGCTTAGTTTGGGACCATACTGTTGGTAGGTGTATTTGTCTGGCGATATGGTTTTTTTTTATTACATTATAGGCAAGTATTTGATCTCGATCGCACCTGATGGTAAGTGACGATGAGATGTACGATGGAGCAAACTTGCCTAGGTAGGAAGGCGGCAGTAGATCGAGACGCTACATTCACTAGGCACATGCAGCGCAGCTGATCTGACCCGCCATCCATGATGGCGTATTGGTTTGATTAAACTTGTTTTGAGAATTAATACGTCCATCCCCGAGTACCGAAATTATGTTATATACTAATGTTATAGTGCGCTATTGTGGCAATATATAAGGTTAAACAAAAATTGTGTTAAATATTTGAAGGGGTTAACAAGTAGGTGATAACGATCACGTTAATGTATAATATACACATATACACATACGTGTATACAGTGTTTGATTTTTCTGTGAGAAAGCAAGCCAGTACAGTTTCATTGCGCACTTAGTGCTTAGTGTTATTTTAAAAATGTCAAATTATTTATATTTCTTTTGGAGATAGTGACCTCTTTATAGCCTACCAATGAGTCTCTTAAAATATTTTACATTGCGAAACTTTGTTTTTTTTTAAATGGCGCCTTGAATTAGGCGTAATGTGTATCTTCACGTATCTCCTCAAGGTGAGTAAGCAGGATGTCCGCAATTGATGCAGCTTGCAAATTCGTTAGTCACGTTGTCGGTATATTTAGATACAATACATAACATTATTGGTATGTTTATTTATTTATACAAAGAAAGAGGAAACCGTTACGAGCACTATAATATATATTTTTAAATACTGCCAAATTAAATACGTGAGTCTTTTAGTTATAGTGTATTAAGGGGGAAGCTCAGGGTCAGGGCGCGAAATTCAAAATGTCAATGGTTTTTATTTTTTTAGGAAAAATTTGGACATCTTTACGATGTAATTTAGTTTTTTGCGATATAAGCATTCTGCATTGGATGTCTCGATGTATTAAGTTTGCTTAAAAAAATACCTAAAGCGATACAACACCATAAAGTTAGTAAAAGTAGCGGTTTTTACAAACCTTATGGTATTGTATCAGATTAGGTACTTTTTTAAGCAAACTTAATACATCGAGACATCCAATGCAAAATTTTAATATCGCAAAACACTAAATTACATCGTAAAGATGTCCAATTTTTTCCTAAAAAAATAAAAACCATTGACATTTTGAGTTTCGCGCCCTGACCCTGAGCTTCCACCTTAAAGTAAGATATTATTTATGGTTCACCAAAATATTATAAAATATATTAACAGACGAATTGCTGAGCTATATGGATCATGTTGATGTATAAAATAATTGCGTAGATAATGTTTGTTTTTTTTGTCCGTGCGTTCAGTACAGGCTGTCTTTTTTAAATGTCTAATAATGTGATTTATTTCTTTGTGAACGTTACCTTTATAACCTACTGTTGGCTTTGTGAAAATATTTTACACAATTATTGGTACACACTTAAGCTTTTTTAAATACTCATTGTAAATATATCTCTTACAATTTAATTAAGATGATAACCTTCGCGGTTAATGGGGCATGCGGTGGCTTGTTTATGTTAGCGGTAATTAATTGCTAGCGGTCCATATTCAAACCACATGTGGCCCACAAAATGGTTTTGTAATTGCGTATTTGCTTAACACTTATATAAAACACACTTCTCTAGGAAGCCTTTGTCGCTAAGAGTTCCTTTAAAGAATTTACTCAGTCGATAAATATTACTGCAAAATAAATAATATTAATGTAATATCGCCAGACGAACACACACCTATACGGTCCCACACTAAGCAACGCTTGTATTATGGGTACCGTACAATTGACTGAGGGTGAACACAATAATACTTATATAGATATTAAACATCCATGACTCGGGCACAAGCATTCGTGCGCATCACAGAATGTTCGTCCCTACCAGAATTCGAACCCGGGAACCACAGCCCAGAAAGCAGGCTTACTACCAACCAAGCTAATCAGGTCGTCGAGTAACTCAATGGATAATGCTGTTCTAAATATATGCACCATTGTGAGTCAACGTTTTGAATATAACCCAATTATTTTATAAGAAAATTATAATTGTCAATGATGTTCCTATATCAGATTTAATGATTTTAAGACCAATCACTAAAACTGATGGCAAATTCATTTGTTCACGATACTTGATGATTCCATCTCTATAGGAATAGTGCGAGTTTATTCGTCAGTTAACCCACCCACTAATCTGCGTATTTTTTGGGGTCGAGTCACCTTCGTCCGTAGGAGAATTAAATACCCTCGAGATACCCTACACGTGACCCTGGGTGGTGCCAACCAGGTGACAACTCTACTGGTGGTAGGCTTCGGCCGTGGTTAGTCACCACCCACTGAACAAAGCCATGTCGCCAAGCGGCCTAGCCGTGTTCCGGCATGATGTTCGGTGTTGCCATTCATGGATGGCGGGTCAGATCAGTTGCGCTGCATGTTCCTAGTGAATGTAGCGTCTCGATCTACTGCCGCCTTCCTACCTAGGCAAGTATGCTCCATCGTAGATATCATCATCACTTACCATCAGGTGAAATAGAGATCAAATACTTGCCTATAATGAAAACAAATATATTAATCCATCACTAAGACGTATTATATATTAGTTAACGTCCGCAAGAGACGCTGTTCAATTTGCCATTCAAAATTACTAATACGCAGACTACGCAGTATACGTTTCACTTAAGAAAAAACTTGCACTCTGTATAATATGTGGCGTAATATAATTACGTGAGTATGTGCACATTATTGGGTGTACAAGGAAGTTCAGTACACAAATGTAATTGATTCGTTCGTGACCGACCTACTCCTGTACGCAAATGCTATGTACCAATTGTTTTCGATCACTGAATTCGTTGCATTCTAATCGCTTCATTAGCGAACGGCGGGCGCTCATCAAATGTTGTACGTATCTACATATACGAGTTGTAATTTTATTGTTCACTGGCTGTTACCCGCGCCACGGCTTCATCGGCGTGGTATTTAAGAAAAAAGTTTTTTTCTAAAATAAAAGTAGCTTAAGTTACTCCTTGTTACATCAGCTATCTGTCAGTGAAAGTCCCGTCAAAATTGGTCCGGCCATTTCAGAGAACAGCCGAAACTAACAGACAGACAGACAGGCAGACAAAAATTGTTTTGGTATACGTACCGTGTATACATCCAAATGCACTTAGTAAAAAGCGGTTATATTAATTTATAGACTTGTGAAATATGTACTGCTTTATGTAATAGTATGTACACCTGATTAGCTCAGTGGGTAGAGACCCTGCTTTCTGTGATACGGGTCCCGGGTTCGAATCTTGGTAGGGACAATCTTTGTGAGATGAGCATGAATGTTTATACCCGAGTCATGGATGTTTCTTATCTATTTAAGTATTATATACTGAGGTATCCATAATACAAGCGTTGCGTAGTGTGGGGCCGTATAGTTGGTGTGTTCGTCTGGCGATATTTATTTATTTATTACCTTGTCTCATTTTTTATACGATGAATAGAATAACTATGAAAAAAAATATTAAGAAATTTTGACTATTCTACATCGATCAATAAGTGATATTTAACTTTTAATTATAACACTACCTACATACAAAAAATTGTATCCCCGAGATTCGTATAGCCGGTTTTGAGATTTTATGGAAATAGATTCAGGTAAACGGCGGCGTTAGAAAATAAACCGGTATTAGACTAGACTGATTCCCAGCTAGGTAGCTAACAAGCTCATGATAAACAGACATGGCGGGTACACGGAGTACGAGGCTCGTTTGAATCGGGATGAGTCACTCGCCCGCTTACTCGCCACCCGCTACGGACAGCGAACTCGCGTGTTTATTTTTAAACTCGCTTGTAGGGCTGCCCGCGTTCAGATGTCATGTGAATTCATGTGATTAAGGAAAATCACATAGATGACCAAAGCATCATGTATCATTCTCCTTGTGTGAAAAATCGTGTTAGGTATTTATAATAAGCACCTATTTATAGATTTTTATTGTATGTTACCTGTTTATGAATACTGACAATATAATATTCGAATGTGTGTTTGTTTTGTTAGTTTGCATGTTTGACGGAAGATCACGCAAAAACGGCTGAACTTAATTCGGTAAAGAGTATACATACAACCTATGTGATTATACTCAAAAATAACTTAGACGCTACTTTTTGTCCTCCTAATTAATGCAGGTGGGTGAGGCTAGTGTTTTTGTTCTTAATGATCTTAAAAGCACTCAATATAATATTCGTAAGTTAATTACCATGCTAATCATAAATAAATATTTTTTTTAAACTAGCTGGCATCCTTGGCTGCATAACCAATACGCGTACAACCGTCTCAGATGTTCTAAATTTAAAATTCAACGACATTCCGCGTCTCCGTTTATATTATGATGAATCGGGAAATGCATACTCTTTACCTCTCCATGTACTTGGTAGATACTTCATTGTAACATATATATTACTTGTAAGTTTTATAGCTAAGGTATTATATAGAATTTTAATAAAATCGTAAAAATTTTTCGTGCGGATTTTATTTTTAGTCATATTCAAAATATTTCAAATCAATCAACTTAAACAAATACTTTTACCCTATTATTCATCCATCTTTATAAATTCTGATTAATGTTATATGATTTTACCCACACAGACATAAGACAGTTTGTCAACTCTACTTGTATAATGGGTCTTTGAAGTGCATCCGAGAATGCACTATGACGCTGTTTCCATTATACTATAACTGCCGATAATCATCTTCAATGGTGCAGAAGTGATTGCTAGTCACCATAATAGGGGCACTGTCTCCGGTCTATCGGTAACCAAATTAGGAGCGCTCGTCCTGCCGCATACAAATGCGTTCAACGTAGTGAAGGGAAATTATGAAAACAAAAACATCGATATCGGTATTCTCACAATATACCTACAAATGTAATAAGGATTTTAATTCTAAAATATGACATTATATCATTATTCTTGGATAAAGAGGACTAAAATGTGAGTAGATTTAATGTCACGGAATAAATACAAAAATATTTACCTCTCAACGAAAATTAAATGAGTTTTGTTTTTTTCCATGAGGTTTACTTTAAAATAATTGATGAATCCATCTTGGTAGTGCTGTACATTTCAAGTAAGCGTTTTGCCGATATCGATTTTTTGCTTCGTTCAACAAATATAGATAAAGACACAGCATTGCTGCAGGCAGTTTTTATGTAACACTGAATACAGTGGGCAAGTTCAGTCGCGTCGTTAATTTCAATTATGTAAGGCTGAGTTTTGTAATCCTCTCGCGTCCTTAGATGGACAAGTTAGGTTTTTACAATGGTCTGTAATGGAAAGTGGTCTGGTTCCGTCGGCCTAGGATTTATTTTATTGCTGGTTCCACTTACATTTCAAGTACTTGGTATAACAATTGATGTAACGAATACGGGTAGGAATTTAAATACGAAAAAAATCTCGAGATATGCCTACATAATGGAGTTTAGAAATTTGGTTTCGATAACTCGAAATTAATTTTCAATGTTTATAAAACACCACTAATTCTGTTAAATGAAAGGCGCAGGGAGCCGAAAATTTAAAACGGCACAAGCAAAGGCTTATTCGCTCCGAATTTACTTTCATTCCGTTCGGAGTTATGACCTAAGGTCCATGGGTCTAAGCGATCTAGATTTGATAAAAACTTTATCGAAAAGATTGGTCAACACACCGACCGACGAGGCGACCTAAAAGCCGGGCATTTCCTCGGTCAGTGAGTAGAAAGGTGATGCTCCTTTATGAAAGCCCCTTTAGGCGAGCGTTTTTACAAATAGTAACAACTACTTAGCAAGTTAATTACGTCTTGAGACCAATTTAGTATGTACCCTTTTCCGTTACACAGAGATTGTAGAATCAACATAATATAATAAAAATGTAACTGACCGCTGTCTGTAAATGGAAGATATATGAAAACCTATTATTGGGGGCTTTAACGCAATAGAACCCAAAACAATGATTGCTAGAATTATTGTATCTTTGTCTGTGCGTATCAGCGCGCTAATCTCAGAAACGGCTGAACCGATTTGAGCCCAGTTTTCACTAATGTATTGTGTTAAGCTATGTGGTAAGTTCACTTAAAATGTTGTGTTTGTTCTATTTCAATCAGTTCATTAATAAAAAAGTTATATCGATTTAAAGACGCGGGCGAAATCGCGTGCAACAGCTAGTCTATACATATAAATAAAATTGGAGTGTCTGTTTGTAATATTAAAATAACCGCTTTTTACTAAGTGCATTTGGATGTATACACGTTACCTATACCGAAACAACATTTTTTACAATTTTTGTCTGTCTGTCTGTCTGTCTGTCCGTCTGTCTGTCTGTCTGTCTGTCTGTCTGTCTGTTTGTTCCGGCTAATCTCTGAAATGGCTGGACCGATTTTGACGGGACTTTCACTGGCAGATAGCTGATGTAACAAGGAGTAACCTAGGCTACTTTTATTTTAGAAAAAAAATAGGATCTCACGAAAAAAAATTAAAACCAATGTTGCAGCGCAGCGCCTGATTAAGATTGATAGCAACACCTGCAATGCTTCCCGCGGGCTCAGAATGGGCGGGCAGGCTGTTGTCAACGGTTGTCTTAGTTAAATACCACGCGGACGAAGTCGCGGGCAACAGCTAGTATTGAATAAAACCTTCAAAATGAAGACTGTACACATTGTTTGGTGTAAAACCATTAATAGCGGTAGTAGTTGGCATGCGTGCGGGCGCCGCATCCACTCAGGGTCGTTCACCTTGGCTCAGTGGAAGGTTACGATAATCGTTTCAATGACGGCTCCTTATCGAATCGCCGTCACATCGGATTACACTGATCGGCCTCGAGTGCTTGTATTTGTTGATAAGCTTCGATTGTGAAAGTTTTTGTCAAAGCATATAGTAGGTACCGTTTTAGTAATAAAAGTTCTCCAGTCGTTACTCGATAATGTTTGGACATCACTACAAACAATGGTGTTTAGCACTGAAGTTGACCTGGACAGCTGTTAAACATACTTGTTAAAGTTGCACTATTCAAACTTTTTTTTATTTATTAAGTAAACTTGACGTTGATATTCTTTTTTTAATAACAGTAAGAAAGTAGATGGGTTCCCATGGGAGACAAAATTCGCGAGAATTTTCTTTATATTAAACTTACCTATGTGTCCTGTGTGCTGAAAGTTCGTGGGCGCGCCGATCATCGATCTGTCTATTCTCCGCCGCGTGCGCTGCGCCTGCGCAGCCGGCTGGTAGCAGCACGCGAACCATTGCAGCCAAATTTCACCACCGGTGCTTGCCATTTTAATTTATAGCTAACGTCCACTGCACACTCGCGATCTCGCCACTGGCCCACTAAACGCGGCACAGGTTTTTTTCTAAATGGTTGTCCGAGTGACGCCCGAGTTCCGATCGAACGTTCGATCCTCGGTATCGCGACGCACTGGTGAAAATAATTCGTCGGCGTTTATTTTCTTGGATGTTTATCACGACTGGATGACGTCACAAGTGGTTCGAGATGATCGCTGATGCGATAGCGATGATCGCATGATCCCAAATAACATCTGAAAAGAATGAACATCACTTAAGTACCGCGCGCTGATAACACAAATTGTTTTGTTTACTGGTTTTTCAATGAAAGCACGGTGTTGCCCGTTAACGAGAGGTTGGGAGATAATTACCATAATAGTTGTCTAATTAAACTAATGACAGAGATAAAAATTAAAGTTTAAAAATAAACATTTTATTAATTAAGTACCTACCTAACTACCTACTAACAAACATAAAATATTTGACATTCATTAAGGGTGGGATTATGGTGGAATGATGTTTTTTTTAGAAAATGGCCTCACCCACCTTTCGGTAGGTATGTCGCCAACGTCAAATGGAATGTTTTTTTGTTTAATATCAAATATGGGAAATATCCCATATTAGGATACTATAGCAGGCCTAATCCGCAGACTAGGCCCAATACCGCCCCCACCCCCCTAACCCTATCAGTAAAGCTGAGGATACTTTACTGACAAATTACCGGACTCCTTGGAAGAACTATAAAAGTCATGTTTTACTGTTCAGTTTTATTTTCCTACTCTCGCGCACGTTTATGAACACGTAATGATGACATTATTTAAGACTTCGGAAACAACATTTTAAATTAGTTTCTACGTCGCGTGACGTGCCTGATCTCATTAAAGAATTCGTTATTTTAATCTCTCATACATAATTATTGAACGCACCTTTTTCCGCTTGATAAAGTTGTTTCATTTTATTACAATAACTTATTAGTAACTGGATGTCCGACGAAATCCGTGTCCCCTCAGAATCATTTATGTATGAGAAAATCAATTATCTTTATTATTATTTTGTTAGCGAATTTTGTCCTATGTTGTAATAGTTATTCTGCTATTCTGGGCGGAGACAAATAAAAAAATCGAGGAATCTAATCTGCCCACCCATTCTTGAGTTATAAACTAACACGACACTTTTTACGAAAGTAAACCCGACAGGAATAAATAAATAAATATCGCCAGACGAACACACCAACTATAAGGTCCCACACTAAGCAACGCTTGCATTATGTGTACTGTACAGTGGACTGAGGGCGAACCCGGTATAAATCTATACTCTATACATATAAATAAAATTGGAGTGTCTGTTTGTAATATTAAAATAACCGCTTTTTACTAAGTGCATTTCGATGTATACACGTTACCTATACCGAAACAACATTTTTTACAATTTTTGTCTGTCTGTCCGTCTCTCTGTCTATCTGTCTGTCTATCTGTTTGTTCAGGCTAATCTCTGAAATGGCTGGACCGATTTTGACGGGACTTTCACTGGCAGATAGCTGATGTAATTAGGAGTAACTTAGGCTACTTTTATTTTAGAAAAAAACCTAGGATCTCACGAAAAAAAAAAAAAAACCAATGTGGCAGCGCAGCGCCTGATTAAGTTTGATAGCAACAACCTGCAATGCGTCCCGCGGGCTCAGGATGGGCGAGCAGGCTGTTGTCAACGGTTGTCTTTGTTAAATACCACGCGGACGAAGTCGCGGGCAACAGCTAGTTAGTAATATATAGATATTAAACATCCATGACTTGGTTACGAACATTCGTGCTCATCACACAAAGTTTGTCTCTACTAGGATTCAAACCTTGGACCCTCGGCACAGAAAGCAGAGTCATTACCAACTGCGCTACTAAGGATATATATATATAGGCACAATCATATTATAAAAGATTTCTTTAAAGATCCTCTAAAGCCGGACGAATGACCCAGTTCCATTATAAAACTTCTCGTAACTAGCTACCTGGTTATATGTTATGGTGTACAAAACCCATGTATTTATAGCTGGCGGAGCGGTGCTGAGCGACGCCCCGCTTAGCTCGCCGCCCTAGATATCGCGCCTGTATCCGAACCGCGTGTGAACGCTTTATAAAAAAGAGAAAGGATTGATTTATGGTTATTTTATTAGACGATAATCCGCCATTTTGGTTTATGAAATCTTTTGGTGGAAGATTCATATTTGGAATATAGTATCGATGATGATAGAAGGGAGTTTCTTTGTCAAACGGTAAATACATTTTAAGAATAGCCATCATAATAAAATTACATACTAAATAGGTACAGTATCTAGTAAGGAATGTATTTTTGTGAGATTTCCGACAAACCGAAATTGCACGAGTCGGGGGCCCTAAGTCTGCTAACACAATCGATTCTATCTGTCAAAAGTGACCGTTACTATGCGATTGCTGTTCGATTATGAATCGATTGTGTTAGCAGACTTGGGGCCCAGGGATGTCAATCTCGGGAGGTGTCGTTACGTTCGAAATTTATTCCCTAGTCGGTATTTACCTTCTACTTATTAATAAAATTAATCTTCACTATTCAATAAATATCCTGCAGATAACGGCAGCGGGTCGATTCACGAATCGATTCGATTAGAGATTTTATTGTGTCGTAAATATCTTTCAGAGTCATCCTTAACCCTTAGTAGCCTGATTTACGAAAGTGATTTATTTTTAATATTACTGTGTTTAATAATAATGACATTTGATTTTTTTTTAAATTTCGTTGGAAAGAATATTATACAACAGTAAAATACGTACAGCCATCCTATAAAAAAAAACTAATAGTAATGTGAACATTCGGTTTAAAAGATTGATATCAAAATTGAAACTCTAGGCTATTAAGGGTTAATAGCCGAATTGCTGGTTCGAAGCGATTACGCAACCGAACGATGCGACACCACGACCCTTGTAGTGTACACAGAATACACTTCCTAAATGCAAGTTGTAATTAATAACCGAATTTGATCATTATAACACGTAAACGTAAGGGTGTAAATCAAGTGTTATTTACTATTACAAGAGCAAGTACCGGCATTGTAATATCATATTACGTCCTAAATCTCATTGTCAATATGACGCTTGGCTAGTGAAAGTAATCGGATCACTGGACGATCTCTGCTGATAGGGAAAGTGCTTCGATAATACGGGGATCAAGTTATCAGTGTTTGAGACTGAGTTGTGTAAGTAGGTAGTTCTTTGTTAGGACAATGTTTTAAATAACGATCAGTCTTGAAGCCAAATTCATATTTGAATATCAGCATTGAATTAAATATATTGATGTCTTCGTATTCTGGTAGGGACAAACTTTGTGTGATAAACACGAATGTTTGTACCCGATTCATGGAAATTTGATTTCTATATAAGTATTATAGACTGGGAACTCCCCCAGTCCATTGTATACAGTACCCATTATACAGGCCTTGCTTGGTTTTCGACCGTACAGTTGGTGTTTTCGTCTGGCGATATTATTATTATTAATTTCGCTAAAAAATAACTTGAAACGATGCACAACTCGAAAATGGCGAATTTCACAAATAGAGTTTTGTATCACTCCGAGATCAAGCCCGGACGCCTCGTTCAAACGAGGATAATTCGGGGAATCCTCGCCGCCCAACGTTAGAGGGAGATGTAAAACAGGATGCGTCGAGTACGTATCAAATGAGCGAGTCAACGAGCGATCTATTCGCGGCAATCTCCCGTTGCGACCTCAGACACTAGCACTTAGATAAAACCCTGACCATTTTGAAAGTACTATTGCATTTGGTTCGATTGTAGACCCTATTGCAGAGAATGTGGATTTGAAATTAAACGATCAGTTTCTTAATTTTTTTCTTAAACACAGTGTCGTAGCCAAACTGGCGATAAACACCAGTTAAACATCCGTTTAGGCGAACATATAGACAACTTAATAGCTAGGTAACACAAGTATGCTGGCTGATAACGAATGGTAAATTGACGTTGTTACCTCAGGAGCTGGTAATTTTCATGGAAATATAAGATAAAAATGGAAAGTCTGTAGCGACCTCTTCAACCGCGCACAAGCTACACAGCCGGCGCTGCAGACGTATTAAAAACAAATGAACAATTGGAAATACAATCCTGAAACGCGCTATGAGAGTTTTCGGAGCACGTAACATATATACAAGTCACCGACAATAATCGTCGGGGCATAGCGGCCGCCCCGCCAGACATACCACCGCCTGGCTGGAAGATCTTCCCCTTTCCGCTAAAAGTCGATAAAAAGTTTTAAAATGGCGCAACATTCAGCTATAAAGTTTTCTATACGTTCTAAAAGTGCTGATTTGATCAGAATATAATTTGTTTTTTTTCTCGGCCTTAGGTTAGCATCGAATTAGACGGGAAGCGGGTGCCAAATTAAGCTATAACACTATACGGAACGTTGGTAAGCTGTACACTCATACCAACCTACCTCACCTACGGCAGAGGATATTCTATGGCTTAGTATGGAAGCGGCAAATGCTCGTTGAAGAGCAAAGCTCAACATACACAGCTCTGCCTCGCTCGACAGTCATAACAACAAGGATTTATTTTGTTAAATAAAACACTTAGGAATAAAATAAATACACGCCAATTCTCCAATGTGTAAAGGATAAGTGACCTAAAAACAAACAGTTTTAAGTGCATAGCTGTCTGGGTGAAAATAACTAGCAGGAGTGCAGACGGCGAGGTGAAACACCTGCGCCAGCCACAGCTGACTCATGCCATCGGTCGCGGTCGGGAATCATCGGGGTTCGTCGGTGAGCAAATATTGCAGTTTTTGAAAATGGAAAAGAAAACAGTTTTATTTTTTAAAAAGAAAATATAGTTTTCGTTCGAAATACATTTTTTTGTAATGTGTACATGTCCATATTGTCCATACAAAGTGCTGGAACTTGTCTTTTTAAACTCTCCAGAGAAATCTGGTAATTTTATGTAAAGCAAATAAAATAAATACTTAAAAAAAACGAGAAATATCGCTTAACACTGGCAGCAGAGGCTCAATTTTGCAGCTGATTGCTTAGAAAAAAAAAGAAGGTTCAAGTTACTCGGACCCTGCAATTAATCGATTTAGAAAACTTTTTTTTACGTCTATTACGAAGTAGCTTAGCCAATGCTTCACATTGCTTGATCGCGTTCTTTGATTGTCATTTGGCAATGTAACAGAGAGCGTTGTGAAATAGTCCCTAACCTTCGCATTTCATAATGGTCCTTACCTTACGATTGCAAAAGAGCGCTGACCACGCTGTAATTATATTTTGATACTTTGTGTGCTAAGTGTGTGCATTTGTGTTTATAACTGCTGAATTAATGACACCGAAATACTGCTGTTGTCATCAAATTACGACAAAATAAATTGGAAACAACTAAAATATTGCTGTCCTGTTTGTACATTACGGCTATGAGAAGGATGGTAATACTTTTAGTAAAGTTTTGTTTATGAACCAACATATATGTTGGCCTTTCTACAAAGAGCCTTACTCTAAGAAAACAATGAGCCGTACGGCAATTACTGTCTCTTTTTTTTTAAACCGAATAGCACGATTAGCGTTCTGCGTTCTTTGAAATAGTTGCTGACCGCCTGCTGTTTACGCAGGCGCAGTAAAATCCATACAATATATAACAGAACGCTCTTCTGTCCCAGGATCTTAACGAATACAGCTCTCTCTCTATTGGCTAGTTATATTACCTTGTAGAATCTCTTGTACTACCAAAAATCATATAAGGATGCTTGTAGGCACTATCAAACCCTTAAATAAGAGTAAAACAAATGGGGGAAGAGGAACCCACCACTGACCCTCGGTATGTCAAGTTTCCAATTATAAACCAAACAAGTCGATCGATACTTGAGACGCCAACAACACCGAACTCCTCTAAGATGTTAGTCCAGAAACTGTCTGTCACGAGTGTCAGGACCCCATATAATATGTAATTCTCGGCGAAACGATGCGATTATAAAAAAGTATTCGACACGTGTTTCGCCTCTAAACGAGGCATCCTCAGGACGCCTGGGCTACAATTATATTAAATAGGAGTAAAGATTTATTGTACACTAATCAGTGTACAATAAATCTTTATTAGAATTGTGAAGAGTCTAATACACGTGAGATAAAGAAAAAATAGCCCACGTAATCCCTCTCCCTTTAATGTTACGCGTGTGTTGGATATCGTCGCCGTGTCTTGAGCCAGATAAGCGTATCGCTGTTATATAGCTATGGCTAAAGCAGCCTTTCCCAAAGTGGGCGATAACGCCCCCTTGTGGGCGCTGCAGGCCTAAAGGGTAAGGGTAAGAGACCCAGAAAAATGGGGGCGTTGTGTAGAGGCTTCAAATAATTAATTTAATTTGAAGTTATAGTGGTTTTTAAGTAGGTGAAATAATGGGCGCGCTAATAAATAATTCATTCTCAAAGTGGGCTGTAGACAAAATAAGTTTGGGAACACCTGGGCTATAGGGAGCCCGTGGGAGATGTTTTGGGGGTTATTTACGATGTTTTCGTGGTTCGGGCTTATTCTGAAGAGAATATTATACGAACGAATAATTCCTTATTACTTTGGTTTGGAAATAATGTGCTTAGTTTAGCGGACTTACTTTAGGCTTGATCAAGTCCGAAGTTAAGTCATTAATTAAATGAATACAATATCAAATTCGAATGCAATATTTCTAAATTAATTATAGATGTTTGTCATAGAAATAATATGGTAAATTGATAATCGAATGTTATTGGAAAAAAAAAATACATATTATTTTTATTTTTTTATACATTGTAGGCAAGTATTTGATCTCGATCTCACCTGATGGCAAGTGACGATGAGATCTACGATGGAGCATACTTGCCTAGGTAGGAAGGCGGCAGTAGATCGAGACGCTACATTCACTAGGCACATGCAGCGCAACTGATCTGACCCGCCATCCATGAATGGCAACACCGAACATCTTGCCCGAACACGGCTAGGCAGCTTGGCGACATGGCTTTGTTCAGTGGGTGGTGACTAACCACAGCCGAAGCCTACCACCAGTAGAGTTGTCACCTGGTTGGCACCACCCAGGGTCACGTGTAGGGTATCTCGAGGGTACTTAATTCTCCTACGGACGAAGGTGACTCGACCCCAAAAATTAGATAGTAATAATATCGCCAGATGAACAACTAACTCGGTATGTACGGTACGGCCCCAAACTAAGCAGTGGTTGTATCATGTGTACCGTACAATGGACTGGGGGAAAACCCATTATATACTGAATTAAAATTTACAATTACAGTTAAACTAAATAAGATAATAAAAAAATATACATACATATACATACATTAAAGAACCATGACTCAAGTACAAACATCGGTGCTCATCACAGAAAGTTTATCCCTACCAGGATTCGAGCCTGGGACTCTCGGCGTAAAAAGCAGCGTCACTACCAACTGAGGTAATCAGGTCGTCATAGGAACCTAAGTATTCCTAATTTGAACTTTCGAAAAAGAATTAAAATAATCGACTCCCCTCAAATCGAAAATGCGGGTGATTGAATCGATCGATTGCTAGTGAAGTTTGACACAAGATGGTTGTTGACCCTGCCACGTCCGCCAGGAAATCGAACAGCGTTTTATATGCAAACGAGGCAGTAAACTTAACACAAGATAACTCGCATGCGCTTACAATGTATTGTTTAGAAACCTCTTTAATGTATAAACTGAACTTTCTGTTATTAACTTTTATTGTATGTGTGTGGCTTGTCTATCGTTGAGTTAGGTACTAACGATTAAGATGATAGATAAAGCTGGGTTTTTATTAGCTAATAAGTAATTCTTGATAATTGTTATTGAATTATATGTACCTCTGATGATAATGATAATGAAATGAGTCCCCTATCCCTATCAGTAAAGCGGTGGTCGTTTTACTGAAAATTTACCCGATATGTTAGGAGGACTTGAAAAGTCAAGTTACACTATTTTATATCAATTTCCTTCACTCTTGCACGTTTATGAACACATTGGTTAATATCCCACTAATATTAAACATTATTTATCAAAGAACACACTTTTTTGGAAAATAAAACAATATTTACAACGGTTCAACTTACCGCCAAAAAGGCCCTATTACTATTTATTTTAGTTTATTAATAAATAACTCAGTTATTTTTCTTTTTATGTAAAACCAAAGAGTATTTTAGCCACATAACACGATACATTCCAATTTCGAATCAAAAACTCTATGGTTTACTAGAACAATTTCGTAAGCGGGCACATGGATAACATCTTTAACAATGGCGTTTTGAATAGTTCGCTAAGCCAAGAGCGATAGTTGTACAACTGAGATAAAAAAGACTTGGGGCAGACTGTTGCGTCATCGTAGATGAGATCAGATATTTTTTCATAAATAATATTCAAACCGAAAGGTTAATAACCAGTTGCTTAAACAAACAGGGTTTGGAAAGATTGGATGGGAGTCATGAGAGTATATTGTATTTTTTTTTTAATTACATTATAGGCAAGTATTTGATCTCGATCTCACCTGATGGTAAGTGACGATGAGATCTACGATGGAGCATGCTTGCCTAGGTAGGAAGGCGGCAGTAGATCGAGACGCTACATTCACTAGGCACATGCAGCGCAACTGATCTGACCCGCCATCCATGAATGGCAACACCGAACATCATGCCGGAACACGGCTAGGCCGCTTGGCGACATGGCTTTGTTCAGTGGGTGGTGACTAGCCACGGCCGAAGCCTACCACCAGTAGAGTTGTCACCTGGTTGGCACCACCCAGGGTCACGTGTAGGGTATCTCGAGGGTACTTAATTCTCCTAAGGACGAAGGTGACTCGACCCCAGCTCGTATCTACTTAATTAGTTAACAAAATCACGCAATGTATGCAATACAAATTTGAAGCTGTTTCATTTTAACACGACATACAAATATTGCAAGATAAAATGACGTCTCAAAGAGTTTATTTGAACCTTAGCCATAATAATGTGAAAAAAAATACTGTCCATAAACACTGGAGTGTGAGGCCAAATACAGAAAAAAACAGTAAGTACCTAAGTGACGAAATGTTTCTTAAACAGCTCCTATAAAGCTTGCTGTCTTAATAATATACCTATATCAAAACAATGTGTAGATGGCAAGGGTTCATCTAACGGAGCTGTGCCCCTCCGAGCGGCTTGTTAACTGTTATCAGTTAGTTTGTTTTGTGACTCAATCGTGCTCCCGCGCAGCCGCGATAATTATTGTTTCACTTTGGAATGTCACAGATTAACAGCGGGCTTCGAAGAAATAATGATAGGGTATCGCATAATAATAATATTATGAAACACCCCGTAGTAATAAATATGGTCGCTAACTAGGCAATTATGTTATGTACCACGCAAAGTACTTTGGCCGATCCTAGTAAGCCAAACCAGGGCGAGTAAGTAGGGAGTTTGGTCTATTTCTTTCTTGAGTTAATTTAAAGTAAGTTAAAAAGGCGGTGTGCATGGGGTCATACCTTACCAATTCGACAAAAATCAAATGTATGAAATAGTTCCTAAAGCGGCTTTAAAAAAATTCTAATATACTGGATTTTCGTGAAGCCAGTTACCCATCTATTCACATAGACATCAATTAAATCTTTAATGTGCATGAATAGCACCTACAAATAAATCTATATTTTTTATATAAAAAGTGGAGCAAGGTTAAAAGTAATAGGTACCTACGAAAAGTCCAAACTATGTAATAACACGTAGATTATGAATGAAACAAAAGGTAACGTGAGCTATCTTCGAGTTCACACGCTGATGATAACTGGGTCAGCAACTCATTAGCCGTCTCCAGACAGACCGCGCAGCCTCGCGAGCCGCGCGCTAGCTGAGAGCGAGGCAAATGACAGGTGACATCACTCGGGCGAGGCATTACTTGCCTAGACAAGTGTCGCAAGGGACACGCCACTTTCATATCATCATGTCACATCCATTATTTTATTTATAATGTGTATTTATTGCTATTAATTACTTGACATTGGCGAAATACCCGCTAAGTTGTGGGTGAGGCCATTTGCATATCCATTTTATTTCATCGCATCTCATTTCGTAAAGAAAGAAGAAGAAGAAGTCTCGTAAGGCTGCGTGGTAATTATGTAGATAGCCATTAATGGGGTCTCGGGCCATGGGGCCCTGGTATCGCGCGCTGGTTGATAGCAAGTCATAACAGCGATCAGGCGCAGCACTGCGAGCGTCTGCCTCGGCGGCCAGTCTGGATTCGGCTAATTGCATATTATTATCATCATCATTTTGGGGTCGAGTCACCTTCGTCCGTAGGAGAATCAAGTACCCTCGAGATACCCTACACGCGACCCTGGGTGGTGCCAACCAGGTGACAACTCTACTGGTGGTAGGCTTCGGCCGTGGTTAGTCACCACCCACTGAACAAAGCCATGTCGCCAGGCGGCCTAGCCGTGTTCCGGCACGATGTTCGGTGTTGCCATTCATGGATGGCGGGTCAGATCAGTTGCGCTGCATGTGCCTAGTGAATGTAGCGTCTCGATCTACTGCCGCCTTCCTACCTAGGCAAGTATGCTCCATCGTAGATCTCATCATCACTTACCATCAGGTGAAATCGAGATCAAATACTTGCCTATAATGTAATAAAAAAAATATTGTATACCTTAGTATACCTATCAAGATAGGTAGGCACTTAGTATGTCTTTTAAGCAAATAACAAGTAACCAGATCATACAATTACATACAGACATTTACATATGATTATGTATGACGAAAACAAAGCGAAATCCACAAACTGAGTGACTCATCATAGAATCATACGCAGTCGCTGTAAGTACTAGTAAATCTTAATTAGCAATAGTAACATTAGACTTCTCTGATAAAGAAGTGATAATTAAGTGAGGGGTCGGTAACCTAACGAAGAACCGTATCTTGACATGACCGACGCTCGTGAGACTTGACAGTTACTGTTCAAGTTAACTGATGGTTTTATCTGCCAGTTAACTAACTTTATGTTAGCAGTACTTATACAAGGTTATATACGTATAATATTTTTAACCAAGCTATAGAACCGTTTAATGCTGTCCAAACATTTAATCGTGGTTACCTTGCGACGAAGGACACGCGATAAGATCCGGTTCTACGAGAGCAAGTTTTCTAACGTTAGTTATATATTGATAAGAGACGTGGTATAATGGCGGAACCACGGCCAGTACCACCATAGATATATTTGACTATAACTTAGAAAACATACTATTATTCCTTGTTTGAAAAACACTCCTGGAAACCAACGCGAGATTGTTTTTGGGTTTGCGATGTTGTAGGTTTGTTTGCCATCGTGGCAAATTTCGGAAATGATCAGCTAGCATGTTTTTTTTAATGATTGCATTACTTTTTGTACCATTAACCTCTCGAACTAAGACAAAGCTTCGCTTTTAGGAACCAATAGTTTAAAGGCCATGGCGGGAATCAAAACTGGAACATCGCAGTTACGAGCAGTCCCTATAGCTACTAGGCTATGGACGTTTAATTTGGCTTAGTTTGGGTATTACCGGTATGACCTTCAATTTTACGGTACCCTTAATACAAGCGTTGCTTAGTTGACGTTTTGTTCTAGTGATATAGACCCAAGTTTTTATTTTATTTTTGCACAGATCAGTCTTTACGAGTATCGTCTCGAATCTTATGACATACAGTACACTCGGTTACTGTTTAAGAATTTGGCAGTTGCGTCGTGACCTGATCTCCAGATAGATCGCATGTCGAAATCGGCGCGAGTAGCTGGCGAGGTGCGCGTTACGAGATCAAAGCGGGGCGCCTGGAAATAGAACGACCCCCTCGTTGTCATGGCAACCGCCCCCCTCCCGCCCGCAGCGGAATGTTGCAGTACAAGTAGGGCTGATGAGAAATTGGGGATATAAGATCGCATGCTATGAAGTAACGGCTCATGATTTGGCTCAGTATTTTTCGTATCCGTACGGAGGTCACTCGGCCCTTGCGTGAATTTCAAAAATATGTTTAGACAATTTGACTTGTTTTACGTTGTTTCGTCACCCCTGGTGTAATGGACGCGTTGCAGTTTGGGATCGTACTTTGATTGGTTGACATGTCTGGGGCCTTACCATGACCTCTTATTTCCATACAGGATATATTGGACTGCTTGACAATTTTATATTTTAATTCAATAATACGTAACAATAATACCAGCCCCTTAAATGTCCCATTGTTGGTCACGGGTCTCCCATCAATGCGAGGGGAATTAGGCCATAGTCCACCATGCTGACCAGTTGGCAGACTTCACACTTCTTTCGAGGGCTTCTCTCAGACAAGCAGGCTTCCTCACGATGTTTTTCTTCACCGTTTAGCAAGTGATAATCGTAGTTGAAAATGAGATTCGCACATGAAATCCAGAAATCAACCAGATCCTCATTACCGAGGCAAGCCTTCTACCAACTTGGCTGGCCAATACAAATGTATCCTAACAAAAAACTATACGTCAACATAACAATTACTATCTAACGGGAAAAGGCTGTTGTTAGCGACGCTAAAACATATTGTTATTATTTAAGTAAGTAAGTCCGAACTTGAGCTTAAAACTATTTGGTGAAATGTCACATATAACTTGACATCTGTCAATTGTTTTAAAAATTGAAATATTTTCGTTTGTTTTTGGGTTTTCCCGCGCCTTTTTTTGTTGGTCTCCCGCCTATTACCGTGCTGAGAACTGTTGTGTTTCTGTTTTCGTCAATTATACTAATTGACAGTCCACTTTAACATTTTATTTCCTGCTCACGCTCACCTGTTCCCCCGTCGGCTACAGCTGCGAAGTGAATGGACATGCTTTTGGATTACACTTATTTGCATTCATTCATGCTCCTTGATACGTCATTGACTATAAGCGGCCTAGTTACATTCGTTGCCTATTCTTACACAACAAACAATAAAATTTGAACCTTTGCCCTGTGCCCATCCTGTAATTATAACTTTAGCATTATTTCTACTAATGGCAATGAATAATGAGTCCTTAGAACTTGTTTACTGGCCGGCGATGCTGGTTATATTGTTATTTCCTTATTAACCGCGTTATCAGAGGCGATATTGTTAACAATAGTGTGATGTTATTGTTCGCGATAGATGTGTTGAGTGTTCGCTAAGTAGGGTATCAATTGTGTGTATCCAATTTCCAGTTGTTTTAGGATATACCAGGGGCTCCCAAACTTATTTTGTCTGATGCCCACTTTGAGAATGAATTATTTTTTAGCGCCCCCATTTTTTCACCTACTTAAAACCACTATGACTTCAAATTAAACACAACGCCCCCTTTAGGCCTACAGCGCCCACAAGGGGGCGTTATCGCCTACTTTGGGAAAGGCTGGGATATACGAATGGTCTAGCAGGGCCGGCCCTACAATAGGGCGAATGGAGATTTAAGTTTATTATGGAGACTTAAGTTGTCGAGATCTTCCTGGAGAACGAGAATTTCCTTCTATGCTTGCACGCACTACTGAGTGGTACCTATATAGGGTGTAAGGGATATGGTAAAAAACTTTGGGTACAGGTTACACTTAATGCCTGTGTGTCATGGTTTACAAATGTTGTTATTTTTGAGCGCGCAATGTATTGTAAACAACGCGATCACTACACAACGCTCCGCACGATACCCGACGCGTGCGAGTGCAGTACGCGCTCGAGCGTATCGAGTTTTAATTTACATTGCAGTGTTAGGTCTAGAATAGTAATTTATTTGAAATCACGTTGTAGTAGACTCCTATTATGATTTCATGATAAAATCAATTTAAGAATACTGAAAAATATGCGTATAATTCGTGGAATATCGAACTATAGGCGGTCCAGTTTTCGTTACGAAGCTGTATATAAGCTGTATATAAGTGGCAAGCAAGGGGGCGCCATTATCAGATATCGCTCCATCCTAATATTGCCTCTGGGCGGTACTGCTTCTATGGACTTCCACAAAACCAATTAAGTGGTAGGTATAACGAAAAGCCCGGAAGAATTTAGCATCTCATGTGGACAGCGAGTAATCTCCCGGCGATAATGTAAGTACATTATATGGTATTGAATACACGCTTTGGGTGGATGATAGACATGGTATTGTAATACAAAGTGTCTGGCCGCTGCCCAGAGTTTGTAATAGTTTATTATTGCGCGGCCGAGTTCGGGTCGAGAGCTGGCGATGTGCTAATGTATTTAATACAAGCGATGTAGCGATTTAAAACAACATTATTCTCAACTCGACGGCTGTATACTTTATAGTCTACCGTATTTAGACATTTTGTATGGAGAGTAGAAAAGCGCCTCTAGTGGACGGTATTTAAAACGTATTCGGTTAGGTTACGAAAAATCTCGCACTTGACGTACTGATTAGCGCAGTTGGTAGTGACGCTGCTTTCTGTGCCGAGGGTCCCGGCTTCGAATCCTGGTAGAGCCAAACTTTGTGTGATGAACACGAATGTTTGTACCCAAGTAATGGATGGTTAATATCTACATACTGGGTTCGCCCCAAGTCCATTGTACGGTGTCCATAATACAAGTGTTGCTTAGAGTGGGACCGTATAGTTGGTGTGTTGGTCTGGCGATATTTATAAAAAAAAAACTTCGCTGTGTTTCATAATATAAACGATAAATCATCATTAATCTTTTTTTTTTATTATTACATTATAGGCAAGTATTTGATCTCGATCGAAACACTAACCAGTGATGTTGAAGCAACCTCACTTCACCTATTAGATACAACCCTGAACCGTGCAGTGCACCTCAGTACCTGCAATCTCTGCCTCGGTACGTTTGCGGCTAAACGCATTTTTAAATTTTCCAAAAACTTTCCTGCTACACATTGTTCCCATTCATTTTTTTTTTTATTACATTATAGGCAAGTATTTGATCTCGATCTCACCTGATGGTAAGTGATGATGAGATCTATGATGGAGCATACTTACCTAGGTAGGAAGGCGGCAGTAGATCATGACGCCACATTCACTAGGCACATGCAGCCCAGCTGATCTTACCCGCCATCCATGAATGGAAACACCGAACATCATGCCGGAACACGCCTAGGCCGCTTGGCGACATTTTTTATTTTTTTTTATTAAATTATAGGCAAGTATTTGATCTCGATCTCACCTGATGGTAAGTGACGATGAGATCTACGATGGAGCATACTTGCCTAGGTAGGAAGGCGGCAGTAGATAAGAGACGCTACATTCACTAGGCACATGCAGCGCAACTGATCTGACCCGCCATCCATGAATGGCAACACCAAACATCATGCCGGAACACGGCTAGGCCGCTTGGCGACATGGCTTTGTTCAGTGGGTGGTGACTAGCCACGGCCGAAGCCTACCACCAGTAGAGTTGTCACCTAGTTGGCACCACCCAGGGTCACGTGTAGGGTATATCGAGGGTATTTAATTCTCCTACGGACGAAGGTGACTCGACCCCAATGAACTTTTCACTTTTTAAAAAACTAGGGATATTGACTTTGGTATCATTATATATTTTTGAAATTGGCACGTTTGTAGTAAAAAACCCTAAGTTATACACTCGGATAAATGACGGCTGTAGATATGCTCAAAGAGATCCTAGCAAACTAAGAATCGACAAATGTAGGAGCACTTTTCACAGTAAAAACTCAAGAATAATGACTATTAAAATTTATAATAAGATACCAAAGAACATTAGGGAACTTTCTATGAACAAATTTAGACAAGCTTTAAAATTATGGCTCCTTAAAAATTGCTTCTACAGTGTCGAAGAGTTTTTCAAACATAAAGAATAATATAATATATTTATAAGGATAAGATTAGAATTGTTAATTATTATACTCATAGCTTTAAGAATAGTTTTAAGTTTTGATTCATATGATGCTGTTCATCATATACTCAATATTCGCATGCCTATTGCAGGCGAGATATGCTGTACAATTAATTTATTTAATATCTTTATGTAAACCAAACCATATCTAGCGAATAAATAAATTTCATTTCATTTCATTTCATTTCATTTCATTTCATTTCATTTCATTTAACTGGGATTCGACAGAAAACAATTATACAATTACAAAGGAACGTAAAAACATAAAATAAACGCGATAAAATCTGTAAAATAAGATTTATATCAATAGGTACTAGCGTTTTATATGTATAGAACTGTGTGAGTATGTAGGTGGGTACTTCTAAGATCTACTTACACACCGAATGTTGATGTTGTAGATAACATCTCTTTCAAATATGCGCATGCGCAACGCAAAACATGTTTATTTTATGTAAAATTCTCTTCAAATGTTAAGCAATTTTGGATATCAAAGCAAGTTTTCACAATAAACTGGATTACTTACCGAGAAATTTCTCAACGTGTTTTATTCATGTTTGAATTTCGCAAAGTATTTTTGGAAGCTGACGAATGGATAATACTATGTGTCGAGACGCACGTTCCTTGACAACATTTATTTTAAACTAGCTGTTACCCGCTACTTCGTCCGCGTGATATTTAACAAAAAACGGGCGAAGTCGCGGGTAACATAAAAGCTTGTCTAAAATAAAAGTAGCCTTTGCTACTCCTTGTTACATCGGCTATCTGCCAGTGAAAGTCCCGTCAAAATCGGTCCAGCCATTTCAGAGATTAGCCGGAACAACCAGACAGACAGACAGACAAAAGTTGTAAAAAATGTTGTTTCGGTAATGTACCGTGTGTACATCCAAATGCACTTAATAAAAAGCGGTTATTTTAATATAACAAACAGACACTCCAATTTTATTTATTTGTATAGATGCATATTTGTAAAAATTAGAAGCCTTATATCTTCATTAATATATGACTCAATGAATATCTCTAATTATGATTTTTTACACCTATTTTGAAATTGTTCAACAGATGTTATGCTTGATTCTGACAAAATAATTTCTAGTACATATTGCGTTAATTCTCATACACGTTGCATACGGCGCAAAGACGTTTCGTTTGAAGTACCTACCAATATGCAACAGAAACTCAGTAGAGTAAAAAATATAAGTAAACATGGCCTTTTTGTAAGCAAAATCTAGGAAATTAAATAAGTAGCTAAAATACCTACCTACTCGGGATGAAGTTAATAAAAATATATAAAAAGGAGTTGAGAAGAATATTGGCATTGAAGAAGAGTAGTAGATACAGATATAAGAATAAATACTGCAAAAGAGATAATTATATCAATTTAACAAAGAGAACATAATAGAAAAAAAATGTTCAAACCCGATTGAATTCGTACAAACAAAACGCTTGACCTAAATCAATTGAATACTCTGTCATATTCAACATATGGTTCATTTTTAACTGTCCCCCCATCCATCTGCGTAAGTGTGCCTGGTGTCTACAATGCGAATGGATCTTACAGTGACGTCACAAGTCTTTTGTTAGCCCTGCCTGCGTGTACGCATTTTAAAACCATTGTTAGTCATCGACGGAACATAACCTTCTTGCAATGACAAAAAGTCTATTTCATGCGGCTAACTTCGTAACATTTAACTTTGACTTGTTTAGGAGACTAAAACTGTTTAGTTTTATTTTAATGTTGTATTAAAAATTAATCGAGATCATCTATGGTTGAGACACTCAAATTAAAACTTCTTGAAGCACTCTATGTTGATTATCAGGGAAGAAAATAAACCATAGCAAAAGAGAATGAGTGAGAATACTAGGAGCTAATAAATGTATATTTCAAAAGGACGATCCAATTATTTTATACGCTGGATGATTTGATGACGGTGCACTAAAGGTAAATTGTACGTGAATACAGAAATAACTCTGCAACAGATTTAAGGAAAACTGAAATAATACTAAAGTGATCAACTGCATTTTACAGAACCAACAAATAAGGCTGATCGAACCAACTTGCTGAAGTCTAAACACTAACCAGTGATGTTGAAGCAACCTCACTTCACCTATTAGATACAACCCTGAACCGTGCAGTGCACCTCAGTACCTGCAAACTCTGCCTCGGTACGTTTGCGGCTAAACGCATTTTTAAATTTTCCAAAAACTTTCCTGCTACACATTGTTCCCATTTTTTTTTTTTTTTAATTACATTATAGGCAAGTATTTGATCTCGATCTCACCTGATGGTAAGTGACGATGAGATCTACGATGGAGCATACTTGCCTAGGTAGGAAGGCGGCAGTAGATCGAGACGCTACATTCACTAGGCACATGCAGCGCAGCTGATCTGACCCGCCATCCATGAATGGCAGCACCGAACATCATGCCGGAACACGGCTAGGCCGCTTGGCGACATGGCTTTGTTCGGTGGGTGGTGACTAGCCACAGCCGAAGCCTACCACCATTTACATGTTCTGTATGTTAGCATTACGTCTTTCTTGCAACATTGCAAATATAAATATGACGAACACTCATTTAAATAATATCGAGTCAACAAAATTGTTCATTCGATTACCACAACAGAGGCTAATGCATTTATTGCTTAAATTGGATTTCGTAACAAATTATTTTCTTTACCGAATCGACTGAGTCACGTAATTGGCCAATGAACTGATAGAAGTCATGACCAATGTGTCTAAATAATCGTAGTAACTTTATTTGTTTAAAATTTGTACTAGCATTCCTGTTTCTTCGGCGACTGGAGAGACAGCAGCCAGAGTACGAATAAAACTTACAGTATTCTAGACTATAAGTCACAATATTGAAAGAGCCGCCAAATTCGAGATTGGAACCAATAGTGTCCTCCTTTTTAAGCACCATTCCCAGGCTGGTCCAGGCTTGAATTTAATTGATATATAGATATGGTACCTAACGAGAGAAAATCGCAAATTGCCATTATGCATTCTATAACTATTAGATTTAGGTATCGAGTAATTTAATGTGTCATTACAAAAGTCCTATGATGATCTCGTAATTTTATTGCCAAGTAGAGTAGTCAGACAGGTATTTTTATATTGCACTGATAGTTTCGAATAGCATTGGAAAAATATTGCTCGATTTCGTTTTGCGTAATATAAATGATGTCAGTGTCAGTGATTAATAATAATGACTGCGCTAAAATCATCTTAATAGTTTAAATTACTTCACAATTTCTAGCGTAATTAACTAGAACGCTCAATAATTCTGATAACTTTTTGTATTGTTGAAGAATTACAACATCCAGCATCCAAGTCAAACGATCTGGGTAAGGTTTTACTCAAGGATAGTATCTAATAGTGGCCTCGTATCATGAGAGGAAAATTCAATATAATAAGGACTAGCTTCATTGCATTTCGTTTTAAAACTGCTACAGGGTTTTTCGAATAAAATGTAGATACAATTTGAAATAAGAGTTAACTTATTCGTCGTTTAATAAATACTGCAGCTATCCCAGGGAACTTCGTACCGCCTCATAATCAAATGTATGAGAAAATAATTTATTGGTACTCTATGAAACATTTAAACAAATCTATTCCACGGGAACTATACATTTTACCGGGATAAAGAGTAGCCTATGTGCTATTCCAGACTGCAATCTATATCTGTGCCAAATTTCATCCAGATCTGTTCAGCCGTTCTGGCGTGAAAGAGTAACAAACATCCATGCAACCATCCAAACTTTCACATTTTTAATATTAGTAGGATTAGTAGGATTATGTGTGTGGCTAGCCTGATAAGGCTATGAGATGGATTCTTGCACAAGTTAAGATTCGCGACATCGTAAGATTTCAAAGATACGAATGTATTTGCATACTAAATTGAATAAATTACAATCCGATTATTCTCATTTCCATTTGTCTTTTCACAATATTCCGCCAACCTCGATACCTCGTCGCGAAGAGAGCGTGCATCATCACTGACAAAACGCTGCTAAGGCTTATAATATACGCAACTTCTAATCGCATTTGATTTATTATTGCAGTAATAGCCAAGCTGGTAGATCGCTTGCCTCGGTAACGAGGATCGCAGGTTCAAACACCCCGGCTCGCATCTCCAGGATTTCTGGATTTCATGTGCGAATCTCGTATTCAACCACAATTATCACTTGCTAAACGGTAAAAGAAAACATCGTGAGGAAACCTACATATCTGAGAGAACCCCTCGAAAGATGTGTGAAGTCCGCCAACCTGCACTGGGCCAGCGTGGTGGACTATGGTCTAATCCCCGTAATTGAGGGGCGCCCCGTGCCCAGCAGTGAGGCAAAAAGGGCTGGTATTATTATAAGGACACACAATATGTACCTTATAATATTTCTGTGGTTAAATCTGCAACTTAATATTCCTCCCTTGTGGCGGAAGTTTGTGAGCCCGATTTAATTAAAAATTACTTCATTGTATAGATTTGGGTGGAACGACGTTGGATATTACAAATTATAATGGCCTCGCAATCTCTTTGCTTTCTTACCCTTAAATCCTTATAGAAAGAAAGATCGCACACGCATCTCACCATATTGTACCGTTTCCAACCACCATTTTGTTACAAGCCAGTATTGATTTTTGTTATTTTACCGTTGCCCGAGTTTACTGTATTGTATCATAAATGGAATACGTTGCTTGATATAAATATTCTTATAGTTTTATGAGATTTATCAGAGGAGTGTTGCGTAGTGGCGTCCTGACTTTGCTCTGATGTTAGTATAGGCCTCTTTGTTAGTTTAGGCCACGTTTAACTTGCGGTTTGAAGTGTTTTGTATTTTGACGTCATGTTTCTCTAAATTCAATTGTTTATTTCTATTTGTTCAATCCCGATTCCTTTTTGCGTACTATAAAATGTTCTTGAATATAGTAGTTGTAAGCGTTCTACATTCCACGTTTTGTGTTCAGCGTTCTCTAAATTGTATGGTATTTATATCGGCCCCACAAGCAGCCAGCGGCCAATCATTTCAAAGAATACAGAACGAGGAACTCTAATCGCTCTGTTTCGGCTCTAAACTGAGTAGGCTCATTGAAGATCGTATTCTGTTATTGATATCCCTATAAGGTAACCTACTTGTAAACAAGCCGACCGCAGTCGGACCGCATCTTAGTCACTGGCCGCGATGATATTCATAACATAAACACAATGATTAATACTGATGACAATTTAGATCTTTTTTATTTTAAGACGATCAGCCATGGTTAGCCAAATATCGACCGATAAACCAAATTGTAAGTCCGTAGAATTTGTTTGAACAGTGAAAAGACACTGATTGGATTTCGTTTTGCAATTCTCGTCCTTAGTTCTGAGATGTTGTTCCTTGATAAACATCAATAAATTGATAACCAAATGTTTCTCCAGATGTAGCTGTATGAATGCATTGATTATTATAGTTATGATAATTATAGAGCAGTAGTGGCAGGTCATCTCGGGCATTCGGTTTCGATGGATATGGTTCAAGTTACATCTTGATCTTTATTAAAAACTACGTCTATAGCTGATTAATTAACATGTTTAATACTAGTTCCCGGATTTACAAACATTATTTTACTATAAGCAAGTGAGCAGTGATAGCCAAGTTGGTGGAACGCTTGCTTCAGTAATGTGTATCGCAGGTTCAAACCGCTGCTCCTACCTCTGGGATTTCTGTATTTAATGTGCGAATCTTATTTTCAACTGTGATTATCACTTGCTTAACGGTGAAGGAAAACATTGTGAGGAAACCTGCATATCTAAGAGAACCTCTCGAAAGTCGTGTGAAGTCCGCCAACCCGCACTGGGCCATCGTGGTGGACTTTCGCCTAATCCCCTTCGCATTGATGTGATGTCCGTGCCCAACAGTGGGGCATTAAAAGGAGGTATTGTTATTTATTTTAAGTATATAAAGTAGCAAGATCTGGTTCATGAAAAAAGTAGAAATTAGAAACCAATGTTACAAGGCAAAGAAATGGCTGACTATGCTATAGTAGTCAGACGGGTTCACAACAACTCAAACTAACGGAACCAAGCAACGTGCTCTCATCAAATTATAAAAATATACATTGTTTATAATTAAGACAAATTCTACAAATCTCCATATTATTGATGAAATAATATATGGTATCCTGGTGGATGCCGGACGAAAAATCAATATACTTACGCGTTAAACGGATAATCCTTTTGAAAATATGTTGGCACAAGCACTAATGGTAAAGTAGGTACGTCAACACAGAATATTTGTTCAGTTTGCACTGGCGTTATACGATTGATTTGCAAAAAATGTTTATTTTGATAATATTTCCAAATCGAATTGGAGGGTTCACGTACTCCCGCCGTGAGGGTCGGAGACTGACTGATGACGACGACGCTGTGCGGTGCGCCGGTTGACTTACCGTCCGCAACGAAACGATGTAACTACAAATTTATTTAACAAACAAATACTAACCTTAAATATTATAGTTAAAGTTAGTTTTTTGCTGAATCCAACGGCAAGTTCTCCCGCGTCAGTTGCGCTCCACATGCATTGTGTATGCCACGGTCGTACATTTCTTTGGCTCGAGAGAAAAGGCGAAAGGACATCGCGGCTTCAACGCTCGACTTGTTTGCATTTGCCACGTTATTTATTCATTCTGAATTTGATTAAAGTCATATTGAATGGTGTTGTCCACTGATGATATGTATGTAAAGAGCAAATTCAGTTGTTATACGAAGATGGTATAAGGGTGCTACTTATTATATTATTTTCTCGATGACTAATTGCAAATGCAGCCTGCTTATCGTGATGTCCATGGCTTGATTCCCAGGATCGTGCAGTGCTATTAAGATATTTTTTTTTGCCAGACAATTGGTAAATCGCCGGCTATATTATTGGACCGTAATACAAGTTTAAAAATACACTGTGCTGTCTTATATTAATTTTGAAATATGGGCGTGCAAAACAGCACTCGATAAATAAATAAATATCACCATAAGAACACACTAACTATACGGTCCCACACTATGCAGCGCTTGTAATGTGGGTACCGTACAATGGACTGGGGGCGAGCCCCATTTGGATGTTTAATATCTATATATATTACTTATAATATAGATATTAAACATCCAAGACTTGGGTACAAACATTCGTGCCAATCACGCTTGTTCCTACCAGGATGAGAACCTGGGACCCTCAGCATACAGGATATGGGTATGTACCAACTCATTGTATAATTGTGTTGTTCCTCACCTACAAGTTAATTATGACGCACGCGCACCAATGTATACTGTAATGTAACTGATACAGAACAGTCATGGTTATCTCAAAGTCGAAAAATACCAATACACTGCTCTACATGGGTAGAGCAGGTACTTTCTCTGAGTTTTAATTGGCCATATTTCATTCTCTACTTGTCTTAGTTTTTTAATGTTAAAAATACAACTGGTCTATTTACTAATTCAATGCTAGGTAACTTTGTCGTATCCAGAGGTAAGTGGGTTGAATTGAATATTTTCGAAAAAAATAATCGTTGGGTACATTATATTCGATATATTATCTGATTCCGCCATTACCTATTAATATTCACAATTTTCTTAAATCAGTTTGTTGGCTGAAAAATAATTATCCACGCGTAAGAAGTTGTGTGTAAAGGAATATCACCGCTCCACCGTTTGTTGCATTTCCACTCCCAAAATAAACTCCTAGGGTACTCAAGTTTGAATTAATGTATTACACGTTGACCTTCACGACGACACTTCATCTGTAAGAACTTGTGAGAGCCCAACTCGTTATCGAAGACGTATGAACTCCGCGCCAGCTCGCACTGGCGATGGACTTTGGCCTGAATTTCTATTTACGGAAGGCCTACAATGTGGGATTAGGCCCGCCACACACTCCCACCACTGCTACTCGTGTAAGCCAGGATCTACAGTGGTGTCCAATGAAGACACCGAGGTTTGACCCTCCGCGAGTCCCGGGATAAAGTTAATTGTCTTGGAGCCCACACGAAATTAATCGAAAGATAAAAATAGGAGGAGTTGGAAGAAAATTATCCACATCCCTCCATTGCAAAGCGGGAGACAAAAAAAATCTGCAGAAGCAAGACTCTTACAGCTGGACTAATTCCAGGTGTAAGGCACCACGGAGAGTTTAAATACTAGTTGGTCCTAAACTCGTGAGCTGATTAAACTACTAACAGGATTACGGAAGGCCTGTGGTAAATTAAATGGCAAAGCAGTGGGGAGGAGGGCAAAAGGGTTAAAGCAACAAGGTGACATGAACACATGGGCCAATGACTGTTAACACGTTGACTGCGTTAGGAGGTCTAAAAGAACTCTAACGTGACTTTCAGCTGGTGCGGCGCCGAAAATCGTGTTCTCCACCTCTGTGCGGGAGGTCGTAACTTCTTTATTTCTATGTGTTTGACGGAGACAAATATACATACCTACTTCCCGCTGCGAGTTTGATTCAATAATGTAATAAAAAAAATAGGAGATGGATGAGGTCTCTAACGCACTGAGTTGTAATAATATACATCTGTTGCGTGAAGAGATCTTTCGGACCTCCTAAAACACAGGCGTCATAGACGCAAGGAGCGGAGCGCGGGCGGCGCGGGCGCCGTTAGCTCGCGCTCAGTGTTGTTCAAATGTCGATAATGTGTACCTGCGCACTCCATGTAAAAAAAATACGCTCTTATATTTTGTCAGCGTGGTAGCAAAAAAAGTCGTTGCACAGGCTGTCACAGTAAATTACGGATTACATTTAGTAGCACAGATGCATCCAAAACAGCCAAACGAATAAATATGTGTATGTGTGTGTGTGTGTATGTACAACTATGTGTGTAATGCGATCAAAAAATGTGTTTACCATGCTTCAATGAGGAACATTTTTCTTAAATATATTTTAGGTCACTATGTTTATTGAAATAAAACTAATTTTATGGATTATCATAATTCATCATTCACGGAAGAACAGTCACCATGGTCAGTCCTCCCGTGATCATGGTTGCTGTAAAACAGCCGAAACGACGGGAACGTAAAAAACAAATAATAAACACGATAAAATCCATAAGATTAGTTTTATTTCAATGTGTAGTATTCGCGTAAATATAAGAAATCAATATTACTATGTTTAAATGATTACTTCATAAAAAGTTTAGCTATCGATAACTGGGGTTTTATTTTAATCCCATTACTAGTCACAACCCAAACGGATCTATCTTTAGTTGCGATGCGAGATTCAATGGATACCTAATTTTTTTTTCGTTATATCTCATAACCCACTTTTCATATCCCCATGCGTAGCAAACTTGAGATAGAACAGTTAATTCTCTATTATTTACAGAAAGAACATAGATTGTATCTTATTTTTTGATAAAGATATGAGTTTTTTTAAAATACCTTATTTTAGGAGATGGATTAGGTCTCATACGCACTACAGTGAAGCTCGGTTATGAGGTCGAATAGGTCTCTACCGCACTGGCTGAAAGTCCTCTGAAAATGGCACCGCACTCAACGTGTTAAAAAGGGCTTCTAAGTGAACGGAGCGATAAGTACCAACTCATCTGAAAAACAAGACAGTGACCATAACTCAGATTATACGTGGACATATAACGTCGATAAAGAATTATATGAAATATTTTAAGGGGTAGCCGAATATCTAGTTACCTGATGACTGATTTCGCGAATTTCGAACTTATGTAGTTACACGCGAATTCGCGTGTCCTACACAAATAAACCTGCATTTTGGTGCATCAGTATGTTGGACAACATTCCGTCTATATTATTTCTTTGTGTGAAAAGTAGGTTTAAAGGATATGTGTATTATTTTTTGAATTTGGTTTTTTATAAGAACATATTCACCGTGCACTTTGTAGGTTGTATTTTGGTGTGTTATGTGGAATTCCTTTTGATTTTTCAAGTACTTAATATATTCATATTCTAGGTCCATGGGGTCCAAGCGCCATAAATTTTATACAAAATCTATGACAAAGATTGGTCGACGCTACCGGCGCTCTATGGACTGGGCATTTCCTTGCTCAGCGAGTAGCTTTGGCTATTCAGCGTAGAAATGCGGCCAGCATCTTGGGTAAGCTTCAGCAAGGGCCAATTTTTTTACACTTCTTGTAAATATTAAGTAGGTAAGCTTTTCTTTCTCTCCATAATTTATATTTTTAATCTTAATAATTTGATAATTTTCTGGTGATAATGCTCTTTATAGCCTAACGACGTACCTGTTAATTTAACATTATTACTGTTAGGCACACCTTATAAATAAATTTAAAAAAAAAAACATAATGGAAATAATGGGGATGATGACGTCTTACTGGGTTCGCCAGACTAACACACCAACTGTGTAATCGAAGCTGGGGATCGCTTGTAGTATGTGTTCTTTGTCTGTCTCTACACCCTGGCTCATTAATTGTAGAGTGACTTCACACCGCACCCGTCTGTAACCACATTGTAAGGACGCAACACTGAGCTTTTATTCTTCTCGATTGTATACATATGTGTAAGTAGCTTATCTAAAGCGCAATAATCAGTTTATCGGCGAACATGCTATCTCGCACGAACTCCAGTATCAATTAGTTTGTATCGTCTACGAGATTAGTGGGCGGTCATTGCGATACAGATATAGCCTTCAACACACAGAAAAGGTTACGGTGGGCATGGTGACCACTTTGTTATATTCAGGAGCAGAGGAGGGTAGTTGACAGTTTTTTGAAATTAAATAATCTATACATACAAATAAATAAAATTGGAGTGTCTGTTTGTAATATTAAAATAACCGCTTTTTACTAAGTGCATTTGGATGTATACACGGTACATATTACACTCTTGCCAAATTCAAAGTCATATCATTTATTTCGTATAGACCAACGGGGGCACTTACAAATTGTCTTTAACATTTTTTTTCATAACTCTTACAACTAGATCGGAACGCGACCTCAACTGAGAGGATCCGGCGAGAAACTCAGCGGGATATCAATTAGATATAGATATAAGAGCGATCAGTCCCGAGCCGAGTTTAGAGATTTTTTTGAAAATGACACTATTTTTCCGATGTTAAGTAGGAATAAATTTTAAATATAAGAGATTCAATGTCAACCTAGTACGGATTAGGAGTAGAAAGAATGAGCGATACGCGCACAAACGCGTCGTCAGCGCCATCCTGCCGGTCCTCGAAGCTTGGGTGAGGAGGAAGACTGGGCGAGTCACCTTTAGGCTTGCGCAGATACTCACTGGACACGGCTGTTTCAGTGATTATCTGTGCAAGATAGGACGCGAGGCAACGACCAATTGCCACCACTGTGGAGGGGACCTGGATTCCGCCCAGCACACGCTGGAGGCGTGTCCCGCGTGGGACGCGGAGCGGGGAATCCTGGTCCAACGGATCGGATCGGATCTCTCCCTCGACAGCGTAGTGTCGGCTATGCTGTCCGGGGAAGCGGCGTGGGGGGCTATGACTGCCTTCTGTGAGACTGTTATGTCCCAGAAGGAGTCAGCCGAGCGGGATCGCGAGAGAGCCGATCCCGCTCGCCGCCGACGAAGACGCCGAGTCGCGCTTCGTCGAGGCCCCCCGGCCCTGATGCCCAGGGCCTTAAATAACGGGCTACCCTCGGGGTCGAGGACGACTGGGGTGTGGGCCCCGGACGTCCGGTGACGATGACGACTCCTGAGGAGGACGGCGGCGGGCGTGGCTCCCCGCCGCCGTGCGCAGCGAGGGCGCAGGGGGAGCAAAGATCTGCTCCCCGAGACGGGCCCCCATAAGGGGGCGAGGCACAAGAGGGGCACCGGTGCGTTCCGTTTGGAGATCCCGGAGCCCCTCCAACATGTGTCGAAGGCGGCCACCGGGGGGGTTTTAGTGGGTAAGAATCCCACATAACCCGGCCCTCTCCCACACAGAGGCCGGGTATCTATAGAAGATTTCCCCCCCGTCAACAAAAAAAAAAAAAAAAAAAAGGAGTAGAAAGAATACTTAATACGGTTGAATATGGTCACTGTAGATACGTTTCTTGGGTGGTCCTGGCCTGCCATAAGGAGTGTAGCCAGTTGTCTGCGAACGCATAATAATTTAACACCCTATATATACTATACAGAATGATTAAAAAAGAGTGTACGAGTACTAAGCCTTGAAAGGGCGCTTCCTAGCACATTTGTAATCATAAAATATATATTCTTAAGATTATAGTTAATTAGTTATATTAGTAAAGAAAAACGTTATGGCGCGTTATATGGGGGGGGGGGGGGGGGTAAAAATCTCCAATAATGGCGTTACGTAATACTTGAACGCTCCCTAATTTATTTGTTTAAATATGTTACATTATTTTTGTAATACCTTATATTACACATCAGTGAGTGCAGATACTTATAGTGGAAAATTTATGGACACATTCGATTTATCAATACATTTTAAAATATTTATACTAAGAGCTTGTTGAAAATGTGGTACTGTCTACTGGTGGTAGGCTTCGGCCGTGGATAGTCACCACCCACTGAACAAAGCCATGTCGCCAAGCGGCCTAGCCGTGTTCCGGCATGATGTTCGGTGTTGCCATTCATGGATGGCGGGTCAGATCAGTTGCGCTGCATGTGCCTAGTGAATGTAGCGTCTCGATCTACTGCCGCCGTCCTACCTAGGCAAGTATGCTCCATCGTAGATCTCATCATCACTTACCATCAGGTTAGTTCGAGATCAAATACTTGCCTATAATGTAATAAAAAAACTCATGTCCATGTTTAATCAATCAAAAGTAACTTGCTATATGTGTGCGTGCCAATAACCGAATAAAATAAGAAGAATAATAAGGAAGGTGCAACTGAAATAGTGTGAGTTATATCGAACGATGACGAGCATGTACCTGCTTGCACACAAAATAAATACCTACTATGAACCACAGACCTGTTGATAATTCAGACATAACGTCACCACTAGCAAAGAGAAGCTACGCAATGCATCAGTAGCGGCAAATGTAACCATATACCAAACTTTTTGCCTAGCAACCGGTGCGTGGCATAGACTATGAAGTTCTGGGCATCGTTTTTTTTATGTTTGCGTGATAGCGTGTGTTTACATGCTAGACCAGAGCTTTTTAGGCTTCACTTGTAGCGCACGCCGGGTGTTGTCTGAATGTTTTATGAAGTCTGTGACTATTAACTAGTCACATTTCACCATACATTTAAAGCCTGATTAACAATGTGCCGTTGAAACCTATCCACAACTTATTTTATAGAATTTCTAAGGGTCACCCCTCAAATATCTTGTGGATACGGTTCGTCAGTATTTAGCGGATATACGAATCGCTATTGAGTTGCAAGAAAAACTCGATCGTAATTGTATTAAAAAACAATATCCACATATTTTTTTGCATTGTTTTATATGTGTTTGTATTTAAATTATTTATTATATAACCCTTTTATTTATTATTTAACACTGTTACTTTTGAATTTCTAATAAATTGATTAAATTTTTAGGTATGTTATACTAGCGGAAAATCACGTCGGGGTCACCAATTGAGAGAAAAAGGGAAGATCTTCTAGCCAGGCGGGTGGTGTACCTGGCGGGGCGGCCACTATGCCTCGACGGTTATTGTCGGGACCTTGTTCATATACATTACGAGCTCCGAAAACTCTCATAGCGCGTTTCACGTTTGTATGGAGAGTTGTCAATTGTTCTGAATGTCGTCTGCAGCGCCATCTGTGTAGCGTGTGCGCGAGGTTGCAGACGTCGCTACAATATCTTTAGCTGATTTCAATCGATTGGACGTCTTCATTTGTTTTTTGGGCATGTGTAAATCTGTATTTATAAATAAATCGATGAACCTTTTATATTTTTACAGTGTTTTATACAACATGTAGGTAGGTACATGTACTTACATAATTTTTCCTGTGTGTATTTTGACGCGATCGAGTGAACGTTGGCTGGCCAATGAACAACCAGTGTCCTCGTAGCCGTCGCCCCGCCATGCTGCCCGTTACACTAGCGGTCATTGCGAGCTTGTGCGCAGGTAGGTACCTAAATAAGATTACTATTATTATCGATAAATTCTATGATTTGCTCCCCATATTTAGATACGTGTAACAATAATAGTGTTAAATATTGCAACACGGCTAATAGTAGGTTATAAAGATACAATTTGCAAAGAAATAAATCAAAATATTTGACGTTTAATAAAATTACATCCTGTACTGAGCGCATGGCAACACGCTACTGGTTGATCTTGTAATTAAAAAAAAAGCAAACATAATTTACATAATTATATTATATATCAATGTGATCCACATAACTTACTTATACATCGGATAAAATATTTTACACCATTTTTGTTATACCTTATATAAACGGTTATTAACACTTGCTAGGTAACTAATGTTTTATGTAAAACTAGCTGCGTCCGGCGGTGTTACGTGAAAAAAATGAAAAATTAAAACATCTATCCCACGGGAACCATACATTTTACCGGGATAAAAAGTAGCCTATGTGCTATTCCAGACTATAATTTATCTCTGTGCCAAATTTTATCCAGATCCGTTCAGCGGTTCTGGCGTGAAAGAGTAACAAAAATCCATCCATCCATCCATCCATCCAAACTTTCACATTTATAATATTAGTATAGATAGTATATAGTATAGTATTATAGTATAGTATAGTATGGTATATAGTATAGAAGTATAGATGTATATTGAACACCGAACATCGTTTTAACTGTGATTGCTTTAGAGTTGAATTAGATACATACAGCGACCACTTCTACGTCCACGAGAAACACAATTTCATGCCAAGTTATAAGTGTAAAGGCATATAGTTGTTTTGTGATAAGCGATAATATTTCTTAACATGTATATGGTACTTATAATATGTTTGATAGTTTAACCAATTCAGTCTGTTGTGTGTTTTGTAGTCTTATTGATTTGTCTCAATGAACTCTGGTCTCATTTAATAAATACTAGCTGTTGCCCGCGACTTCGTCCGCGTGGTATTTAACAAAGACAACCGTTGACAACAGCCTGCTCGCCCATTCTGAGCCCGCGGGGCGCATTGCAGGTTGTTGCTATCAAACTTAATCAGGCGCTGCGCTGCAACATTGGTTTTAATTTTTTTTTTCGTGAGATCCTATTTTTTTTCTAAAATAAAAGTAGCCTAAGTTACTCCTTGTTACATCAGCTATCTGCCAGTGAAAGTCCCGTCAAAATCGGTCCAGCCATTTCAGAGATTAGCCGGAACAAACAGACAGACAGACAGACAGACAGACAGACAGACGGACAGACAGACAGACAGACAGACAGACAGACAGACAGACAGACAGACAGACAGACAAAAATTGTAAAAAAAATTGTTTCGGTATAGGTAACGTGTATACATCCAAATGCACTTAGTAAAAAGCGGTTATTTTAATATTACAAACAGACACTCCAATTTTATTTATATGTATAGATTAGTCATGAACAGTACAATATTGGGAGGAAAACTATGTGTTACCTTATCATATCGCGAAATTTCTCGATTATTTCATAAATTAAACATGAGATTTATTAAAAATAGCTATATAGATGCTATACCACAAACAGTCGACAACACACGCAAAAACAAATTCGCACACACATATACACACACACGAACACGGTACAGTGAACTTGGTTTAAGGGGACAGCTCAGGGTCAGGGCGCGAAATTCAAAATGTGAATGGTGTTTATTTTTTTTACGAAAAATTTGGAAATCTTTACGATGTAATATAGTGTTTTGCGATATTAGCATTCTGTATTGGATGTCTCGATGTATTAAGTTTGCTTAAAAAAGTACCTAATCCGATACAATACCATAAGGTTTGTAAAAACGGCTACTTTTACTAACTTTATGGTGCTAATATCGCAAAACACTAAATTACATCGTAAAGATGTCCAAATTTTTCGTAAAAAAATAAAAAGCATTGACATTTTGAATTTCGCGCCCTGACCCTGAGCTTCCCCCTTAAACGTAAGGCACTCGGCCCACTGCACCCGATGTTTCCAGGTTCGATTTCCTTCTTAGCAAATTTCGGAAATGATACTCTCGTAATTTGACCCTGTATGGATATTGTTATCGTCCCCAGGCCATTGACTGGTATCCACCCATCATGGTACCTCTGGTCATATTGCCCTTCAATTTTCCCGTCAACAACTAGGAGCTGTAGAGGATCTTTCACGTTCAAAGACACGTGTCCAAACAGTCAGGATGCGAGATTGAACGGTTGAAGAAGACTCTGCTTGCTGGCGAGTTCTTGAAGTATGGACTGGTTTGTTCTATATTCTATGTCCAGCGGTGTGATTTTGAAATCGGAATCGGATTCGAAAACCTCATACATAGATAAAACAAACTTTTTTGTTTCCACTTTAAGTATTTGTCAGTTTACAAAGAGAGGTACAAAAAATAAAAAAATAACACGTAGGCTTTTTTTTTTTTTGGGACTAGGCCCGCCACACACTCCCCCCACTGTTACTCCTGTAAGCCAGGATCTACAGTGGTGTCCAATGAAGACACCGAGGTTTGACCCTCGGCGAGTCCCGGGATAAAGTTAATTGTCTTGGAACCCGCACGAAATTAATCAGAATCAGAATATTTTTTATTCACGTAGACCATTATTGTACAGTACTTATGAATCGTCAAGTTACAAAAATATTATGCTACTGCTTTACCACCCGTTCGGAATGCCGTTCCTATGGAGAAGAACGGGCAAGAAACTCCATGGTTGCTCTTTTTTTTAAAATAGATCTTTTACATTTTTGAGCAATACATTGTTATAGGTATGTGAGAACAATGTAGGAACGGCTAATCAAACTTTAGCAGCAGGTCAAAAAAAAACAAAAAGTACTAACTAAGTATAAAATTACAGTTAATGGCTACATGGTTCCCACATTTACAAATTACTTATGTAAATGAAAATAAGAAGCAAGAAGAGAAATACAAAATCTTAATAGTCTGCTCAAACAAGGTCATTTATATTCCTGAGGAGCCGGACCAGCATCCAACCAAGCATTTTTATCCTTAAGATAAGCATCTAGTGTATAGTATGCCTTCTTACATAGCGTACGTTTTATGCACGCTTTGAATTTATTTTCACTAAGTTCGGTAATGTCAGAGTGTATTTTATTATAAAATTTAACACAATACCCCATGAAAGATGTGTGAATCCTTGCTAGTCGAAAGTGTGGTTGATCTTATTTGTTTCTATTTCTTGTATTATAACGATGTTGATCACCGAGCCTTTTAAAGAGAAATAAATTTTTCCTAACATAGGTACATAATGTTTTCATAAATATATTGGCATGGTACTGTCAAAATATTAGTTTCCTTAAATAATTCTCTTAGGGATTCGCGTCTGCCCAAATTATAGATGGCCCTAATAGCCCGCTTTTGTAAAATGGTAAAATCGAAAGATAAATAGGAGGAGTTGGAAGAAAATTATCCACTTCCCTCCATTGCAAAGCGGGAGACAAAAAGATCTGGTAGACAAATGTCCACAGAAGTAAGACTATTACAGCTGGACTAATTCCAGGTGTAAGGCACCACGGAGAGTTTAAATACTAATTGGTCCTAAACTTGTGAGCTGATTAAACTTGATTCCAGTAGTAGGTATGGCAAAAACGCTTGAACGCACGGAAGTTATCCCTGGTTTCCACAAGGTCTGTAACACGTAGGCTTAGAAACATGAACATAAAAAATTACAAGTGTTCGACTTAATTTTAGATTTATGAGGTTATAAGTATGGAGCTTTTTATCACAAGAAACTGTTATAGTTTAAATTTCGCGATCAATATTTTTCCTACTATTTCCAACCATTATTTAACTAACGTCGTACTAAACGCAAACCACCATCCTCGGAACAGACACGAATCCTTTAATATAATGTAGTTTTCATAGTTTTCAAGACATTGAAATAGGTATTAATGCAATATGGACAACCAAAACAATTAGATAAGATAGAAAAATGGAACAGATTAGAAATAGGATGGAATTAATTAATGTACGGAGAGGTTTCTGAAACAAAATACGTATAATCTTTATCTTTATCGGTTGCGCGTTCAATATATTAGTGTATGAACGAAGGTTAGCAACCAGTTCGCTCGCGACCATTGTCTCACCAACATGCAACCTGCCACACTCGGGGCGATCCTCGCCCTCCTGTTTTCAGGTAATTTTTATTAATACAATACTATTTCTAAGGCATCAAGGTTCAATATAGTGTGTTAATATTAAGACGTTTAGGGTCTCTTTTGTAAGAACTACTTGCGGTTGACATAAAAAAGTTGTTGTATCTTCACAAAGCAATATTCGGAACGGATCGTGAGCTCGTATGAAATGATCAACCGAATTTTAAAAGGTGACTTACATTATTTTAACTCGTTCAAGTAAATTGTATTAAAACAAAACGTAGTTATTGTGTTTATTTGTCGTGCGCGTGACTTCACACCGACAGTTGTATCTTTAAGGCCACGCACACACTAACTACGAGACAGTCAAAAGGCTATAAGCTATAATATAGTGGCAGTATAAGCGGTTATCGTTTCGCGTACGTATGACAAATATCTTGTTATGGTCAACTATCCTTAAGAGGACATAACATCTTCGGCCAGTCGAGTCAATACTCGGCAGGATCCGAGAAAAATCCATTCGGTCTCATCACTCATTCTCTTATATGAATGTAAATGTCCTATAGAAAGAGACAAGCTTACGCCAATAGTAACCTAGACTAAATAGCCAATAAGCCTGAGGCTATTCGTGGCCGCCATGTATTGTGTGCAGGCCCTAACAAAGTGTAACAAATAGAAGCCTTAGTACAGTATTTATAGTTTACATTGTATTGGAGTTTATGTGCACGAATATTGATAAGCAGGTGTGGCATCGTTCTTGAGGACATTGTCGTGTTAAAAACAAAAGAAATACGCGAATATATTAAACACAAACGCCGAAATAGAATGTTATTATTTAAAAATAATAAATAACGCAACCAAATACTTAATTGAAGATGTGTTAACATTTTCAAGAGTGTCAGGAATGTGAAGATAGAACTAATAATTCAAGCAATGCATTGTTGTATTGTTTGGTGTCTCATAAATACATGCCGGTGCGAGTTAGAACCTATTATCTTCGACATAGTACATTTAAACCATTGTGTCATTCAGTCTACAAACAATCGTATGATAGTTTAGTACTTATTCGGTATTGCGACTATACAACGAATTTAGATTAAAAAAGAAATCGAGTAATTATTAAAAAAAAATATAAGTATATATTTTGTATATATTTTTGTATACTTAATAAAAAAAAAATCGTTGTTTACGATTATCGAGTACTTTCTTCTTAAAGTGTATACACAACATTCTGAGCACAATATCAGTATAATCTTATCGTTCAGATTTCGACAAGAGCCTTATAAATCAAAAACGGAGAAAAACTGCGTAATATTCGTATACCTACCAATAAAACACTTACTTCATTGTTCAGCACGTCAAGTGCGAGCTATCTAAGGTAAAGTCACTAGTAGTTGACCATGTACCTGTAGTTGACCGCTAATGCACATAAACCGTTATAATAAGAATTCGCGGCAATTTTTAGAAATCATTCGTTAATAAGTAGTCAGTGCTGACATCTGGTCAACTAAGCGCGAAAATTGCGCATCCATATCTGTCAAATTTAGAAAATGGCTGCCAGTTGTTTGTTGAGTGACGGACCATAAAATCAATAAATTCGTTTTTTGTTACAATATTCTTATATACTTTATAGTCTACTGTATTAAGACATTTTGTATGGAGAATTGAAAAGCGCCTCTAGGGGACGGTATATAAAACTAGTCTAAATACGATAGACTATAAAGTAGTTAGTTTACGAATAATCTCGCACTTGACGTAGAATACGTCTCTACCTCAAACACTATTATTTTACTTAGCGTGTCGGTACGTAAGCGTCGTCCATCCCTCTCACACGACAGATTTCATAAATAAGTGTGAGAGTGACGGTACATTTTATCGATGACGTTACGATCACTTTAGGAGTTCCTACTTATCCTACAGTAAGTAATCATAGCTGGGTGTATTTTCCATTAGGCGAATGCATAATGCCAAGCCTCCATTATTACGAAAATCTTTGCAAGATCTTGTAAAATAGACTTTAAGAAATATCGATGTATGCGTAAGGTAAATGCGGACTATGAAAATACCTATATATATTTATTAAGTATAAGAAACAGATTTGTTTATGTTCATTATGGCCACCGCCTTCTTTCCATGCGAAAGATATTTAGGAATCAGAAATGATTAGTTATTACGTAAGGGTTTCCTCACAATGTTTTCCTTAATCTTTTGCATTTACTTAGCGGTGAAACATTCCAAATTGTGTGTTCACGAACTACGTCCATTGACACTTCTAAGTCTACAAAACTATAAAGAAAATAACAATCATAACAGGTAATGGAAAAATATAATTTATGTACTTATGTGTTGCAATGAGACTTGCCTCTCTAGATAAAATGTCGATTTTACAAACGTATCAAGAATGAGTCATGTGACTGTCAGTCTGATTGTCATACATTTTTAACCGACTTCAAAAAGGAGGAGGTTCTGAATTCGGTTGTATTTTTTTTATTGTATCGACATTAAGATGCTAAGAATCTCTTGTAGTCAGTCATTTTAGCTCAGAGGCCAGTTCTCTAGCACAAACATTAAAACTAAATGTTATTTTTGTTCATAATATGTCAATACTGTCTATGTAATATGTCATTTCCGATTCACAAAGGGTAGGTACCTATATTTACTAACATTATTTTTAACTTGCTCTTATTAAGCATGTTAAATTTGTAACGTAGCGTTATTTAAGTCACAATTTCGATGTCAATTAATAGATAACAAAAGAAAAAATATGTAAATATAACTGCGGATTTTTCTTATTTTCATGATCATATATTTTTTTAATAATGTGTATATATCGCAAAAAACCTTCTTTTATGTGGGTGAGACCATATTTCATCTGATTCCAATTTTATTTAATTGCGTTCGTTTTGTAAAGAAACGAGAAAAAAATATATTTGACATTGTTATTATTTATTGAAATTGTGACTTCACATAATAATTATAAATGCATTAAAGCAGCGTACGTTCAAATGGTAGTATACCCTTTCTGAATCGTGCTGTATATCAATATAAGTTTATTGGAAATATTGAAATTATATATTTCTACAAATCACTTGGAAAATTTACTTATTTCAAGCACTTTCAGGTCGAGTGTACGCAAACAATGAGATTGTAAGAGACGTCAATGTCACCGAAGGCGACAACTTCTCATTTTCCGTTGTAACTGCATTACATACGGAAGTCGTTAAATGCTTCTTGGAGCCACCACAGTCCGATATTATAGAGTTTGAACCCGATAATGTGAGCCAATCCACAGATAGGTACCAAGTTTTAAATGGTAACCCCATATCTCAATGTCAGGTGGAAGTAAAGAACTTTGATGAAAGCGACCAGGGCTACTGGAATATGTATTATGACCATCCAGATGGTAGAGGAGACTCACAACGTTACCTTGTGAAGGTACTTCTTAAAGGTAAGATTAATAATGGTTTCATTCTTGATCAGGAGAGTAACGGGTCCTTATTTCGGTTTTCCGACTCTAAAGCAAAGACAGCCAACCTTCAATAGGAGATCGCATCAGAAGAAGAAGTATAAAGAAGATAAGTAAGATACAGTACTTATGTGTTCTGTATCTTCAGTCGTAGCTATTCTGATATATTCATCAAATACGCTTATGAATGAGAACAGAACTAAGTACAAAACATATGAAGACAGTTAATTTAGAAATTATGTTATACAGCCAATAAGCTTATGAAGCTGGTAATATTAATTCGTTACTTCTAGATATCCCGACTACAGAACCTTCTGTATTTGAAGAGACATTGAATCTAAGTGAAATCGAGCATTACACAACAAAGGATGCACTTATAGATATCTCTTTAAATAAGGAATCGTTTGAGGAGGAGTGCTATGTGGTACCCCCTAATGGTGGTGTGGCGAAGGCTGATATTCCTGTGGATGGAGTTACCGTGCAAAGTAGCAGTGACTTCGTTTCGTGTAGAATCACTATTGGCCCTATGGTCGAAGGATTGTTAGGACAGTGGAGTCTTTGCGGGAAATCAAAAAGCAATGGGAATATGCGGTGTCAACCTGCCAACATCACTTGGCGTAAGTTTTATTTTTATTTTATTATTGACGATGTGTCTACGAGGAGTAATGTCTAATATTGGTATCTTGTCAATATATTTGGTACCAGGTTAGCATGGAACTAATCCTGTCTTTCTGTGGGTGTCGTAAAAGGCTACTAAATTTAGCATGACATGGCACATCTAATAGGAACTGCATGTTTCAGCGATGGGCTCACCACCTGTCGATTAAGTAATATCTATAGCTATCTATAAATAAATAAATAAAAGTGTATGTTCTGAATCCGTTCAACTGTTTAGAATGTGTCCGAACAAAACTTTGAAATTAACTTTCGTGTTGCTACGTCTTCAGCGTAATATCTACATAGAATATTATTGAGTATTTTGTTATCTCAAGGCCTAATCATTTCATCTTCTATTAAACTATCTACTTCAAATATTAACACTATGCTTTTATTTTAGATAGCGACACTCCAAATGTAGAATGGTATTCGGAAGTCCATGATAGATTTGACCATCCTGTCAATTTCGGTGGGTCTGTTAATCCAGGTGTTTGGCACCACAATAGTGCCATCACCTGCCACATAATCACGCCTAATGGAGAGGATTTAGTTTTGACCAAGGACGTACACTACCCCAACATAGAACGCGTGTCTTCTGAAGATTCAGGGCTCTGCAGCGTCCTTATAAAAGTTGTTGATCAAAATAGTTTGGGAGACTGGACCGTTTATGGAAAATACAAGTCAGTCAATTATGATGAGCTGTCTGAAGTGCGTTTACCTATGAAATTCAAACTTTACAGTAAGTATCTAGCTTTAATGGATTGATGATTCTTGTAACTTCTTGGCAGCTACTCGCTTACCGGTAATGGGAAGATTCTTGAAAAAAATATTTCCAAGACCCTGATGGTGATAATTATATACTACTTCCCCCATCATTAGAGTGTAAGAAACAAATATATTAATAAGGTGTCCGTAGCATATGTTATCATATTATTATGTTTGCAGATCCAGATGACCCTTACGAGCAAGCGTATAACGTAACTATGTTGCCAAGCGCTCATCGTACTGTCAACCTGGGCAGAGCGATTAATATGGAGGTGACAGGTTCATTGCCTGTACACCAATGCCAGTTCACGGCACCAACAGGCCGGACCTTCTACAGTCATGGGTCTGAAGACTTTGATGGAGTTTCGTTTGTGAAAGCGGAGGATGAGATTGTTTGCCGTATTGCTATCGGCCCTATCACCCCAGATATGGTTGGACAATGGGAATTAATCGGAAAGTTTAATGATGGATATCTGTTTGATGAAAAAGTGCAAATGTTCAATATTGCTATTGAAGGTAAGTGTTATTAACCTTTACTTTATGAGGGAGCAACCGTGAGGTTTATCTATTCTTGCGCTAACCATTAAATAACGGTTACCGCAAGATTTTTAACCTAGATCTAGATTTACACAAATAAGTTGACTGCTTCTCCAGGAACGAGATACGATGGTACAAAGAGATCTAACGACGTATAGCGTCATTTTCTAATCTTAAACGTTCGCTGGAATAGAATTAGCTAAATTTTAATGTATACCTATTCCATTCTAGTCTGGGCTTTTAACTTTAATACTATTTTACTTTATTCACAAGCTCATTTAAACACATCTGACTTGAGTCTTTTGGATCGGATTTCGGAGAAGTACATAGAGTTAAATAGTCGATTTGCCCAAACAAAGAGTCGAGCCAAGAATAGGAGAGTTGCATAGAACAACAACTGTCAGATCTTACGTACCTACTGGTGAATCTTGTCACATCATACGACTTGCAAACTGCGGCACAGTGTGATGTTACCATCAATCTTAAATCCTAAAGACTCAATAGGATTTCAATAGCGACAGGGATTAGAAGCTTAATTAGATTCTGTATCTACCGAATGGGGATTGCATTATACTATTTACTTTAAAGGTAGTGATAATCATATACGTGTATCGCATCACGTTTAGAGATAAGATTGTTGATTTATTATATCTCACGGTGATAATTGATTGTAGTAAAGCTATCTATAAGTGCTTTATACTACCAAATAGTTATATTCTGAGTGGATGTGTATTTATGTTACTTTTGAAAATGGTTTCGAAGCACAAAGTAGGATACATCGCTCCCAACACCCTCCTATTTGAAGCAATGAAGGTTTGCCTTTATGGTGCAAGATTCTAGATTCTATTCACCACGAAGATATCATGATATATAGGTGTATAGGTGCTTCGAATAGCTATTCAGAACATGGTCTCAACCTTTACTTCATGCTTCAAGAATGATGTGTCACAGACTACTCGTTGCATTTTCCTTCTTCTTATTTCGTTGTAAATCACCATTGGAATGGTGTCAAGTGGCCGCCAGTGTTGATCAAAATAATCAGTCATCTTGGAAAAACAAAAGAAGTCCTTTCATCGTTTTATTTAAACTTACTATGCTCGTGTACATTTATGAACATTCAATGATCGACACCACCACCAACATTAAACTTTAGAATGTCTAACTTTGGTGGTCCATATACCACCAAACCCTTATACTTAGTTGTTGAGGGTACACCAGTTCAAACTATGACACTAGCACGTCAAAAACCCCAGTCTTCCAGTAACTATTGTTGCTTTAAAGCAGCCAAAACGTCAGGAACGTAAGAACATAAAATAAACGCGATAAAATCCGTAAAATTACTTTTATTTCAATGTATTCGCGTAAATATAAGAAATCAATATATTTGAACATAATTTTATTTCTTATTAGTATTGAAGACTACTTAACAGTGCATTTTATATCTTTACCCTGATGACCTAAGTTCCGAAATATAATGTTTCAGAGGAAGTAAATGCTGTACCGAACCAAGTTAATATAGCCGAAGGCAATGATCTACGTTTCCGATTGGAGCAGTCCACGGAACTATTTGAGACGTGCAAACTCACTGGACCTGAGGGCACAAGTGTGACATACGAAATCGATCCACTCCACATCAACTCCTGCGGTTATGTAATCAAAACTGTGTCTCAGGCCCACAGTGGAAAATGGATGATCGTTTATGGAAACAAAATAGTTTATAGAGCCGTTATTGACGTAAATGTTTTCGGTAATGATGTATTTTTAAGTAGCGTAAAGCCAAGTCTACACGCTCAAGTAAATTGTGCAAACCAACTTGCGCCTAGTGTAAGTAGTGCAAGTACCCAGGGCCCCAAGTCTGCTAACACAATCGATTCATATTCAAACAGCAACCGAATAGTAACTGTCACTTTTGACAGATACTATGCGGTTACTGTTCGAATATGAATCAATTGTTTTAGCAGACTTGGGGCCCAACTGGGTGTTTGATTTGACTTGGAAGCTCTAGTAACTTCTAAAACCATTAATTAGAATGACCATTTGAGCAAATCGTTATATATGACAGGCTTACAACACAATTCGTGTCTTATCACCGCGCTTAACAATTTTACTAACACAGTTGATATTATCTATGGGTTAGATAATAGTGCAACATTGTTTCGTAGATCAATTGTGATTTTATGATATCACTGATTACTATGCCTACTCCATGAGGTAGCTGGTATGCTGGTTTATTAATACACGGTATGATAATTGAAATAACCACATTATTGGGAACACTCGCTCACAATAAATACTTAACAACATTTAACCATTATTCACATTTAACAGTTAACCACTATTTGAGGCGACTACAAAAAGGAGGAGAAGAAGAATTCAGAATTAAATTCAGAAAAAGAAAAAGAAATTCAGAATTCAAGAATTCAGTTTTAATAATATTTTATTCAATCTCTCCTAGTTTACTAGTAATTGCGCCAATTACAGTTTATATATGACAGCCTGGTATACCGCTACGCCTGGTATGCCGCTACTTACCAGTCAGTAAACGTATTTAACAGCGCAAACTGGTTTGCACAAATAACTACGACGGAAAACTTGAGTGTGCAGCAAGAGCTTAAATAAATCGTTATAAAAATAAGGAAAATATTTGACGGAAACCCTTACTTTATAGGTGCGTAACATAGAATACATTCGTACCGTACCTCGCGCGAAGTTGGTACACGATTCAAACTAAGTTAGACCTAGATAAATAGTTATTAAGCTTTTTATTTGATTTGCAATGTTTGTCTATTTAGGCAGTGTTTGTTATTTCTCGAAATAGTATTTTCTGTATATATCCACTGCATAATCCCTTCTAAATTACTCGTTTCTTCATCAGCCGTATCAGCGGACAACCAGATATGGACATTAGGCACGCCTGTTCACACGACAATAGGCCCTGAGGATGCAGTTTACTGTAAGCTGCAAAATGCAAATGGCTTGACAGTGTTCGACAGTTTCGGCCGATGTGTGATCGACATTGAGAGGGTTACGTTAGACCATCAGGGAGCTTGGAGGATGTCAATCGGCATGCCGGGAGCTGTGCTGCTCCACGAGACGGCCTTCATCGTGAATGTGAATGAAGCAGGTCAGTGTGGATTTTACATGTTCATTCTTTCTTCATCTTCATCTTTACAGCAGCTACAGAGCTTAACAATAATAATACTAAATAACTTAGTTTCGTCGCCACCGAGTCAAATAGTCCCTTTAGGGTACCGGTATTCCCATTAGTGGGATCTTGAAGGGCAGCAGGCAGTCGCTCTATTCAATGACATAAATCAACCAAATCAGAGCAGACTGGAAGCCAACCCTAATATAAAAAAGATGGAGAGAAAAAGTTAGGAAGAAGAAGAGTGTACATATCCCAAATTCCTTCCAGTCTCCATCCCAGTGGTCACCACTAGGGTGGAGCGAGTGGCACCATCAGTGATGCTGACTTGCTCTGTGCCATCTGAGTACGAGGTCAAAGGCTGCAAGTTCCGTGACCACCGCGGCAACATCATGCTCGCGCACCACGGAGTTGGGCAGGACGTAGGGACCGGTGCTGTGAGTACTAGGTGAGCTTCTCAATCATAATAAGTAGCTGTTTATTTTTCCTCTGTTGGGCACGGGTCTCCCATTAATAGGAAGAGGTTCTCACCATGCTGGTTCAATGCGTTTTGGCGCTCTTTTCACGTCTTTCAGAAGGCGTGCAGTTTTTTTTCATTTAGTAAATGATTACTCCTATTGAAAATGAAACTCGCATATAAAGTTCTTACATCCCAGAAGCGTAAACTTGTGCATGTATCTGCTCTCCTTTTTAAGGGGAGCTTTAGATAAATTTGGCTGTAACTGCTTTTCCAGCTTTGAATCAGAAGTGTCCGCAAACGGCTGTACGCTTCAGATCAAGAACCCAACTGCTGCGGATCTCGGCCTGTGGAGGTGTGCAGTGGACACGGACGTAGAAACCCTGTATGGATTCATGAATGTCACTTGCCCCTGGCTCATGCAGAACCCTGACGTCGCCGCTTCTGTTAACTTAGGTAATGGCACACTTTGCAGATACATTCATTCCTTTATATCATAAGGATTTCTTTTCACCACACGGCTACGTATATTGCGTTTACAGCAGTAGCCGAGGCAGAACATAAGGGATGAAATATTGAACGAGCTATTGTTTTCGAGAAACACCGATCTCCCACTAGAGATCTGTCTCTTTAAATAAATAATATATACCACAAGCATAGGCATACGCGAATTATGTTTCATCCCTCAGGAAACTCTCCTTTGGTCTAACAAGTAATAACAATGTCATTGTTTTTCCAGAGCCAACGCTAACCCAAGAGAGATCGAACATTGTTTCCCCGGAGGGCGACTCTACCGTCATGTCATGTGCCATAGATGCCTCCATCAGATACTGCTACTTCAGAGCTAGGAACGGCTCTATCTTCAACCTTAGGCCCGGTAAGTATCTCTGGTTTATCTAGTCCGAACCTAGATATAGGACAGAGGCCTTATATACGCTAAGATCTTTCGGATCGTGAGTCCTTTCTGGTCATCTTAAATTACATCTACCGATCATAATGCTTTGCCAATTGATAGCAGCTTTGTCGAATGGCATCGGTATAAACAAAAGTCGATTGGCATAGCCTACTAGCTATACCCTAGCAAAGACCTCGAGCTATGGTATACTCATTCCGTGCTCTCTTCACACCTCATATGGTATCAAAAAATTACCGCGCATTCATGAGCATAAAATTACCGTGATGTTAATGGACTTTTCTTCCGCAGACCTCTCGACCGTAGACTACGAATACGTAGGCGCAGGCTTCCACGCTGGAGACTGCGGCATCAGATTAAAGAACCTACTGACGACAGACTCCGGCCGCTGGAGTTGCCACGTGGGTCTTTTCGATACATCCGCGCCAGAACAGAGCAAACGCTTCGAAGTTGAAGTAAAAGGTACAAAATAAAAATATCTCCAAAATCATCGTACCGGTCACGGGCTATCTAACATCCATTACAGTCGGAAGCATGAGATAATGCCACATTTAGTTTACTGATATACCTAGTTGCTTTGTTTCTAGTATCAGTCCAGAAGAAAACCAGATATACTATGTTCCAAATACATATTTTTATTGCTGAAGCTATGGGGTAACATTTAAGGATACCAAGTCCTCTTTTGGAGAGTAGGTACTTGGTTACCATGTGTACGACAGGTTGCGTTAGAACATAAGAAGATTTCTCTCTGGTCTCTCCCTATAATATCTTCTAACGTATCCCTTTTATGGTTACAGAGAAGATGACAGTGTCCCACTACCGCGACTATGCAGGACAGCTGGTGCTAGAAGGCGAAGTGTACGACAACCACCGCGTCGAGTACTGCAGATACATTCGCATCGATGGATTAGGTAAGTCACCAGAACAATGGACAGAAATGGAAATAGAATGCGAGCAGACCCTTGTGACTTCGTACTTGCTGAGCTGTTTGCATGAGAACACTTGCTACTTGCGTGGACAGTACGCAAGTAGCTCTTGTTGATCGGCCCTATTGAGGATTGGTTATACGGTACCCATAATACAAGCGCTGCTTATTGCAGGACCGTATAGTTGGTGTGTTCGTCTGTCAATATAATATTATTGTCTAGACTTGACATTATAAAACCACTTCTCCAACAGGTTTCACGTCGGACAGCGTGCCAGAAGGCTATACAGTAAACAACGCGCTGATGGCCAACGGCTACTGCACCCTGGTCATGGCTGAGCCCACCATGCTGAACATGCACCCCTGGACTGTGGTCGCCAAGCTCGCGGGCGTTGACCAGGAGATTGTCAAGTACTCTGTCGACCATCTGATGGTGGGAGACAGCCCAGTAATTGGGGGTGGACCCGGCAATAGTAAGTCTTATTTTGGTAACACTTGTTAGAACTATGTCATAAATGTGCGTACTGTTTCTATGATAATGTAATTTAGAGTTGATTGTGACGTTGTTTTTACTGGTGGTAGGCTTCGGTACTGGTGGTAGGCTTCGGCCGTGGCTAGTCACCACCCACTGAACAAAGCCATGTCGCCAAGCGGCCTAGCCGTGATCCGGCATGATGTTCGGTGTTGCCATTGATGGATGGCGGGTCAGATCAGTTGCGCTGCATGTGCCTAGTGAATGTAGCGTCTCTTATCTACTGCCGCCTTCCTACCTAGGCAAGTATGCTCCATCGTAGATCTCATCGTCACTTACCATCAGGTGAGATCGAGATCAAATACTTGCCTATAATGTAATAAAAAAAAAAAGACTATATCTGATAGATTCGTAAGTTTTATCTATAATCACATATAATGGTGTTAGACATTTGTCATAGATCAAGGATCGTAGATAGAGGCCAACAATCCTACTTGAATGAAGGCGCAGTTAGTCAGAACTAGTTAATCAAATAAAACAATTTAAACAGTATTTTATTGAAGAATAGTGCCATTGTTAATTTCTATGAATTTAGTGGTTAATGTATATTTATGGTATCTATGTTTCATAACTTTTAGCAAACCAATGTTAATGTACTATTTTATCTTTCAGATTACAGTGTAATCCTACTATGGGTCAGCTGTGCTATGATTCTACTGACGCTTGCGACCCTCGGCGCTGCTCTGATCACCAAGAAGAACCGCAACTGGGCCCACGCGAAAGCCACCGCGATCCGTGACAGCTTCAGAAAAGTACCCTATACCAATACGGAGAAAACACCACCAGCAGTTTAACAAACTATTCTATTAGACAAACGAAATATTTACCCGCTGGTCAAAGATACAACTATAAATAAACTCAAATCTATTTTAGTAGTAAATGTAGTACAGTACGTCAAGTGCGAGATTATTCGTAAGCCTACACTTGACGCTCTGTATGGGGTTACGTCACATGAACGCTGGGCCCAATAGTGGGCATATGTTTGCGAATTAGCAGCGGTCACGTGACGCTCAATAATTCAATCGCATCACTGAAATGCCATACCCACTACCCAATAGACAGGAAAGGATACCAGAATATCAGCTTGCTAGCTAAGCTTTAAAAACTAGCCTCGTGTAACCCAGTCACAAGTCCTACTTATCTGTTTGAGTCAAATCATTTTATTTTTTTGGTACGACGACGCGTTAAAATTAAGCGGCCTGTGTTATTTAAGTTGTGTTTGAGTAGTCGTAGTATTGAAGTTAAAAGTGTTTCATAGACAACATATACGCTGATGACCAGGGGTCCCTTTAACGGAATAGACAACAGAAAAAAAACTGATTATTTACTCACGAAGTTTTCCTAAAAGCTGATAAGGGTTTTGAAATTTCTTTTCCGATTTTTTCCTATAGACGACCTACGAGACGAACGAAAATTTGCATATCTATTTCCAGACCGCACATTGCATTTTTTTTCTAGTAGTAGGCACAATAAAATACCTACGAAATTTTCCTTGGCGGACGCTAATTACATGGTCATTTACAATATTATATATTATTAGCGAGTACGTCAACCCGGTCATTATAAACAACTGGCACAACACGTTAAAAAAGCCATTTACTGATTAGAAATCACGAAATTTTCCTGTCTTTTTGTCCTTATTTTCAGTAGGTAGGTATACCGTATCAAGACCAATATTATCTATGTACTTAAATAAAATGTTTATGTAGCTAAGGTTTTTCAATAAAAGTGCTATGGAGCTGCGTTTTGTATATTGTTATTTTTGATAAATAAACTTGTTATCAGTTTAATTGCATTTTTATTACTTACCCACATGATAAGGACGTGGAAAATTTGTATTAGTTATATGAAAACTTGATTGTCTTCTAACAGCGTTGAGAAAATTATTAGGTAGTATAATAATAATAAAGTCAATTCTATTCAATTATATTCTAGGGTGGCGTATTTAAAGATTCGGCGTCTTGGCAGGGTTGCCACATGTGATTTTCTATTCATACCCAACATTGTTTTTCTCCAAAATTATCAAATTTGCTTAAGTTTTACCCAAACGCAATAAGTCAATAATATCGACGAATTAACATAATTATTAGGTGTTTGCCTTTTTAATTTTTTTTTCATAAACACACATAGATAATATCGAGCGGACTGTATTAGGTAATAAAAATAAATAAGTAAATTCTAAGCGTGCGAACTGTGCGCAGGGTTGAACAGTGACTGCCCACCTTGGGTTGCCATTAAACAAAAATACATTGTGTTTGTGGAACAAACATGCTGGGGAAACAGAAAACAAATTTATGAACTACCTTTTCCTTGTTTACAAAAAGTGTCATATCTATTCATAACTAATCTATGATACATCAGTGGCACATCTATACATGTTACTATCTAGGTATGCAAATACAAATAAAGGAATTCAAAATGATTATCTTTTTTCTTTGAGAAACACAATTACATATTAATTACAATTACCTACAACTACAATTACAACTACATATTGTGGCAACCGACCCTGGGGCTTAATATTGTTTATAGCTAAACAGTTATATGCTTGACTTAATTATCACAAAGGTTTAAATTTAACTTAATGTTATGAATTTTAATTATAACACTTACAGTCTGTTGTTTACTCACTTACAAACTGTATAAGTACCATTCACACAATTAAATAGGTAGAGAAATTAAAACATAAGTTTAGAGAAATAATGAGTCATTCTTAAACAAGTAGGTAGCTTAATGTATCTAACTATTAATTAATATAAATCAAAATAAAATATATACTCCTAATAGAAACACATAACTTGTCTGATAAGACATAGAAAACTTAATGATTAGTACTAAAATAAAATAACAAAGGAAACTTCTTTCTGAAGAAATTAAACATAAAAAATAACAAGTAATTCTGTGTGTTTGAACACTAATCAATCACAATATATTGGCACTGGGATCATGTTCCAATGACCATATCAATTTATAACCGATCATCCTCGACCTCCTGAAACAGCGCACACTGTTCTGATATCCTAATCGAAACAGCAGAATAACCTAACAAACAAAATAAGTCAGCGAATTCACTCAAAGACATACATGTAAATGTGTTCAGTTAGAGCCTACGGTTAGGCTCTGAAACTAAAAAAATCCCATTCTCCATGATTTTTTTATTTCTCCGAACTTTCTCCCAAATTTCTCCAAGAAACAAATTTTGTACCCAGAAGTGCGAAAAAAATACCCATTCTGATAACCCTGCGTCCTGGGGCTATGCGCTCTGGGCGTATAAGGTTTGCCGCCCCAAAAACCTTATACGCTCAACGAAGGTTACCTAAATAACATGAAAGGCGTCCAAAGCTGAGCGTTGACCGATTTGTTGGGGCTAAATCGGCCCTACAGATTGGGTAGCAATCTGTAGGGCCGTTATTAGAAGCTTTTAGTTGATTAACTTGGTACATTCGGTGCCAAACATATTATACTAGTCAAAGTGCTGTGCTTTAAGCACAAATAAAATCCTGAAGAGCAGTATTTTATGCCTCATGCGGTTACTGTCATTCTTATTAATGAAGTCTGTGGTATGAGCGAGACCGAGCAAGCGTACTTTAACGTAACGCTACGAACATTTTTTGTGCTCAAACCTCTGATTCGTTACACAGATTTCAAATATTTACGTATCGTAAATAATATAAATATGACATAGGTAAATTTTAATTCAACGGACATTTTATTTCAAAAATATAACGGATCTTTTTAAAAAAAGAGCAACCATGGAGTTTCTTGCCCGTTCTTCTCCATAGGAACGGTATTCCGAACGAGTGGTAAAGTTTTAGCTTGGCATTTTGTAACTATTTTGACGTTTCTTAAGTACTGTACTTAATGGTTTATATCAATAAAAATATTCTGATTCTAATTCTGAATTAATCTTAATTAAGCTGAGGAATATTTTATTCTTATTCTGCCTTGAAGTTCATTGCTCCAATTAAATTCTTAATTGTAATCCAAGGCTGCGATTATAAAAGGAATCTATGATAATAACGAGATAACGATAAAACATTTATTTGTATATCTTATCAGCAACTTAATTTCAATTCACCAGACGAACGGTAGTGAATTGTAATTTATAAATATTCGTCAAAATGGCGAGAATCATCTCTGTGTTATTTATTGTGTGTTTTATTGGTATTGTAACATGTGAGTATAAGACGACCATATTTATAACTTAATACTACTTTATAATTTTGAGGAGTGCATCTTATAAAACGGTGAATCGGTATAATCACAGCTAAGAACCTTCTTGCCCAAAAATTCCATTCATTCTAGAAGTTTACAGTGCCAAAACAGGCAGGTCTGCGTGTTGGGATAAAAATGTTACGCACAATATATGAAAGGTACCTTCTATCTATTCGCGGCGTAATTCTTTTTACTTTATAAAAATTGATTGATGAATTTTTAATTGATTTATTTTAGTGGGATTGTGACCCAGGTACTATTATGGACACCTAATCCAACATATAATGTTACATCTTATATAGACAATTCGATTATATTTAATTAAATTAAAAATAAATTCAAATTAAGCAAGTATCAGAATGAACTCAGCAAATCCCCACCACCATCGGGCGGCAGGATGCCCAAAACGCTGGCAGCATTGCCACGTGGTATGGCAATGCTGATGTGTTGGCCGAAATAAGTGCCAGCTTTCTGGTCACCAGATGTCTCAACCAGACGTTTTGAAAAATCCGATGGGCACCCTTTATAGGCCGAACCAAATTCATCCTACTTAATATTATAAATGTGAAAGTTTGGATGGATGTATGTTTGTTACTCAGTCACGCCAGAACGGCTGAATGGATCTGGATGAAATTTGGCACACAGATAGATTATAGTCTGGAATAGCACATAGGCTACTTTTTATCCTGGTAAAATGTATGGTTCCCGGTAAAAAGGACATACTTTTTAATCGCGGGTAACATCACGGTGCGCAGCTAGTATACTATAAAATATTCCAGCTCAAAGAATAGCGGGAGGTAGTGCTGCAGCTATCAGCGAATACCCGTTCGCGGCAGCTTTGCTGACGAATGGTGGCTCTGGCTCGTACCAGCAGGCCTGCGGGGGCACCATTCTGAGCGCCTCCGCCATACTGTCGGCAGCCTCTTGCTTCTATACTAATGGAACGTGAGTAGCATTGCAAAATGAATCTCATAATACACATAATATGACTCTAACTTGGTTGTATTTACAATAGAGTAACTTATTCTACAGTGGCTGAATCCGCTATTCATAGATTTTAAGTAAGTCAGATCATCACGGGAAAACTACTCAACGGATTTTGGTGAGAATGAGAATGAATAAAGCTTATAAACCGGGGCAATATGATTCTTCGTATAGTAGGAAATGGATAAATTTGCTCGGGATAGACAAAATCAATTACATAATCCCAGTGGATTATGTAATTGATTTTGTCGAATAAAATCCACCCAGTGGTGGATTTTATTTAATGATATCAGGTATGGTAATTACTTATATAACAGATTTTGGATAAAGTTTCGCCCGCACACCACAAGTGACAGCAAATGCACTGGCTACACCAGCAGCTGCAATCTAAATGAGTTCATGCCAAAATTAAGCCTAACATAAAAGCCAATACCAGTACCATTGAATTTATAAACTCACGACTCCAATCCTTAATCCACCTCTAAAGTAACATAGATATTCCTCAACTTCAGTGCCGACCCAGCCAGCTGGTGGCGATCCAGAGTCGGTTCTTCGAACGGTAACTCCGGAGGCACCATACACATGATCAGACTTATAACTGCACACCCTGACTTCAACTCGGCAACCCTGATAAACGACCTGGCCGTGGCCAGAACAACCGTGAACATTGCACTGCAGGCTAACGTGATTGAGGCAGCCAGGATCGTTGGGACAGCTTACACCATAACCAACAACCAGGCTTTGAAGGCTATCGGATGGGGAGCAGTTTCTGTAAGTATAAGAGACTCCGTAGACGAAGGACAAAGTCGCGAACGTTAAGAATTCTGGCATTAGTCTCAGTGATGCAACTTTGGGTGATGAACATACACTGGGTTCGCCCCCAGTCCATTGTACGGTACCCGTAATACAAGCGTTGCTTAGCTTGCAGATGGTGTGTTCGTCCATAGAATATATTTCCTACTGTCATGTTTTCACATTCAGCTCTTTTGGATATGCCATATATTTTAGAAGGACCTTTAAAAAAAACATACTGCCAATTGCCACATTACTCCACGTATATAAGCATATCAAATGAATGTCCTCAGAACCAAATCTCATCTTCGGAGCAGCTGCGAGCGGTGGATATCTGGGCGGTGGCGCCCGCCACCTGCACCACCAGATACAACAGCATCGGGTTCACTGTCACCGATAGCATGGTGTGCGCTGGCTGGCTCGATATCGGCATTAGAGGACAGTGCCAGGTAATCTTATTCATACAAATAATATCCTTACGCCTATTATCCCCTAAGTGGTTAGTATTTGGTCCCCTCCCAATGTAACGGAGCGAGCCTATTGCCATTATAACGTGAGACAGTTTCGGGCCATAGTATATCTCGTGACCCAGTGCGGGCTAAAGAAGTTCGCAATGTTCCATGTGATTCCCCACTGTGTTCACCTACACTGAACAGCGAATCACTATTGAAAATAAGACTCGCACATAAAAATCTAAAATGCCAGAAGTGGAATATGCAGTTTTTTTCCAAAACAAGCGCTCGACTTATTTGGCTATTACTATCCTACTCAGTCTGTACGTAACTTATGGGAGTGGACTGGCATAAAGATTGTGGACAGTGGAACAACTATTCAGACTGGCTTTGGATAAAAAATAAAGAATACGCAACTGACCGCCAACCTTAATTATTGGAGTGGCATTTGAAGAAGGAGGAGTGCTACCAACGAAGTCGTTCTATTCAGCCGAGCTCGCTCGTTCGTAATAACTAGGCCAATTCTGACTTTGCTGAGAAATCGCCACGATCCCAAGTCTGCTAACCCAATAGACACACAATTGAATAACAACATCATATAGTAATTATTACTTTCCCATACTAAAACAGTCGACAGTGCCAATTATATGCAATTCCCACTCCATCCACGTTTGCATCCTTGGACCTATATTCTGACTTCTTAACCACATTATTTCCAGGGTGATGCGGGTAGCCCACTGCTGGACGGCTCCGGCGCTGTAGTGGGCGTGTTCTCGTGGGCGCAGGGCTGCGCTCAAGGCAGGTTCCCGGGCATCAACACTCGTGTAACTCCTTACGTTAACTGGATCATCGCAACCGCTACAGCCACCGCTACAGCCACCGCTTAAGTGACAATGTGGCTTAAGGCTTATTACTTACTTACTGTAATGTATACCTAAATAAATTATGATATACTTTTTTGATAAACGTTTCGTTTAATCATACCAATTGAGTAATTTAATATTTCCAGAGTAGGATAGATAGAACAAACTACCAAAATACCTACCTTCATTCCACACACGGTTCAAGTTTTTGAGGGCAGATAAAGATATGTACATATGTATAATTTAATTATGTAGGTTGGTAGTTATGCTACGTACTACATTATTATTTGACAATGGATTTACCTGATAAGATTGGATCAACAATAAGATATCGCTAAGTATTTACAAACTTGAAACCTGAATGTCAACCAACATGCCAACATTACAAAAAAAAGATGTAAAAAACACTAGTGCTGTAATATAAGGCAAAAAAGCACACGTGCATAATAAGCTGCATTATGAACCTAAAATCCGTGGCAAAAGAGCCACTTTACGAGCGAGTGTATTGAAATAATATTTAACGTACAGACACGATGCACATATTTTAAATTGTAACATGGAATTTTTTGCGGTAGTCGAAGAGAAAGGATATAAATTTTGTTTTATTTTGTGAAAAATGTTTTTCTTAATTTTGGTGGAACATTAACCATTATGTCAGGTTATAACATTATGTTGTTTCTCCTGTTTTACCTGAGAACGCATGCTACTGGGACTCTACGGTCCCTGCGGTGAGCCACCACACACAGCTCTTCCCTGCATGCCTGTAAGTGTCCGGCCTCTACGTACTTTAACTGCCCCTCTCATAATCTCAGTTTTGAGACGGCCTTCTTAGACTCTATAGTCTCTCTAGTTATCTGTGTAGCTCGTGGCGAGGTTGAAGAGGTCGCTACTTTGATTATATTTAATACTAGCTGTTACCCGCGACTTCGTTCGCGTGGTATTTAACAAAGACACAACCGTTGGCAACAGCCTGCTCGCGGATTCTGAGCCCGCGGGACGCATTTCAGGTTGTTGCTATCAAACTTAATCAGGCGCAACGCTGCAACATTGGTTTTAATTTTTTTTCGTGAGATCCTATGTTTTTTTCTAAAATAAAAGTAGCCTAAGTTACTCCTTGTTACATCAGCTATCTGCCAGTGGAAGTCCCGTCAAAATCGGTCCAGCCATTTCAGAGAATAGCCGGAACAAACAGACAGACAGACAGACAGACAGACAGACAGACAGACAGACGGACAGACAGACAGACAAAAATTAAAAAAAAAATTGTTTCGGTATAGGTAACGTGTATACATCTAAATGCACTTAGTAAAAAGCGGTTATTTTAATATTACAAACAGACATTCCAATTTTATTTATATGTATAGATAGATGTATAGATTACTTTCTTTATTATATTTAGTACCTACCTACTGTGTGTCACAGTCCCGGTGGTAGTTGACAACCAGCGTCAGGCATTACTTGCCTGGCACATGCTGAACTGGTCACCTATTTGGTGCAATCGTGAAACACATAACACCTTCCATTTGTAATATGGTATAAACTATGAACTGAGTATATTAAGCTGGTGTCTCATATTCGTTCCAATCAAGGATTTGTGTTCTTATACTTATAAGCCAAGGGTAGCCAAGCCTTTAACCAAGAGTGGGACATTAAAAAGGCCCTATTGATTTCTTATATTTACGCGAATACTACACATTGAAATAAAACGAATTTTCCGGATTTTATCGCGTTTATTTTATGGAAGTGGTAAAGCAGCCGAAACGTCGGGAACGTAAAAACATAAAATAACAGCGATAAAATCCGGAAAAATTGTTTTATATCAATTTAAAAGGGCTTTAAAGAAAGCCATTATATGTTTGACATTGTGCAAAATACCTACTAACATGTGGGTGAAGCCATATTTTATCTGATTTCATGTTATTTGATCCTCGAATCTCCTTTCATAAAGAAGAAAGAAGAAACAAATAATTAATGGCGATTTATTACTATTTTGAAATTATCGCCTTATAAAGTGGAACAGTGCTGAAATAACATCGATATTCGTTAGAGCATTCATTTCTAACAACCTTTCAACCAATGAAGTATCCTTTAAAACGTGTTAAAGTGTAATATATTAACAAATGCGTCGGTTTCTGCTGATAGCAACAAAAACCTCCATCATAGCTGTTATTCATTATAGGTACGTATCTTTCATGAATTCAAGACTATCACAATCACAACCAGACAAGAGCAAATTATCAAAAGATCAGTTCCGAATGTTCCCAGGCCAACCACCAGTTGTTTGGCCTGGGAAGATTAGTAGTTACTAGATACAGTGAGCCATGCGGTGTAAGCTCAACCCTCGCGACCGAGCTGTCGCAAGACTATTATTATTTCATCGTCAGTAACGATAGGAACGGCTGCAGCTCCTGTATGTACACACATACGTATCAACGATAAAATATCAGTACAAATGTCTCTAACAATGATTCAGTATTCAGTTGCTACGTCCGCCTTTCAGAAAATGAACGCGTTTTGGTTGGCGCTCTTCTCGAACGCGCTGCTCTCTCGCTCGATCACAGTGCACCCGCAACATCGAGACATCGCGAGTACGTATCTTATCGATAACATTATCGATACGCCCGAGTGATTGTGCTAATCGAATTTGGAAAAGTTAATTGTGTGCTTAACGATTTTTTTTTATTAGTTAAATTATAAAGGTTTTACATAATATGAATGATATATTTTGGTTATAGTCACGATATTATACTTGCCCAGTGGCGTAGCTATGTAACCCAGGGCCCCGGGGCAAACATAAAATTGGGGCCCTATACTGTATGATCTAAATACTTTAAAGGTGCAACACTACTTCATCATCAGCCCCTTATCGCCCCTTATCCCACTGTAGGGCATAATAAAGGCAAAGCTAGTTACTAGTATTACTTCTGTGTAACGTAGTAAATAGTTTTCAATGTTGGTTTTTTGAACGTCCTTCATGGAGGCCGAGAGGGGGCCCCGGGGCTCTGCCCTGCTTAGCCCTACGGTAGCTACGCGACTGATTATATTCTTGTTTGAGTATATACCTGGAATTCCAAGTCACATTGAGTGTGATGTTAATCTTTATAACGCAACTATGATGGTAATAGGGCATTCGAGTAATACTTAAATTATAATTATAGTACCAGCAGCACGTACGCTAAAGTTTGCTATTGGGTAGAACAAGATAATATATTAGACTAGCTGTTGCCCGCGACTTCGTCCGCGTGGTATTTAATAACGTCTCAACCGTTGGCAACAGCCTGCTCGCGTTCTGATCCCGCGGGACTCATTGCAGATTGTTGCTATCAAACTTTAAGCAGGCGCAGCGCTGCAACATTGGTTTTAATTTTTTTTCGAGAGATCCAATTTTTTTTTCTAAAATAAAAGTAGCCTGAGTTACTCCTTGTTACATCAGCTATCAGCCAGTGAAATTCCCGTCAAAATCGGTCCAGCCATTGCAGAGATTACCCGGAACAAACAGACAGACAGACAGACGGACAGACAGACAGACGGACAGACAGACAGACAAAAATTGTAAAAATTGTTGTTTCGGTATAGGTACCGTGTATACATCCAAATGCATTTAGTAAAAAGCGGTTATTTTAATATTACAAACAGACACTCCAATTTTATTTATATGTATAGATTATAAAACTAGGACTGGGTTTTATATGTACATTAAATATGTATATAATTTAAAAAAATGTGTCAGTGTATTTGGACATCGTTGAAACCAAAAACAAGTGTATTTATAATTGCTTGTCTGTGTGTCTGTTTTCATAATTGGATAGCGCATGGTTATATATAACAAAATCACATATCACTACGCTATGACCATTGGGATCTGCTGCAGAGCAAAATTGAAGGCTGCGCGGGCGCAGTTGCAGGAAAAAATCGCTGGTAATTAGTAAAAATGGGCCAGTCACAAGTGATTATTGTTTTAAAAAACAAGCAATTTTAATGTTCCTATCAAACAGTCGCAACAACACATGTTGCAAGGTTGTAACATCTGCGCAAATCATTATAAACGCGTGAATATTTTTATTGTGTCACTGGAGCACTCCGTTATTATTATAAGACTAGCTGTTACCGGCGACTTCGTCCGCTTGGTATTTAAAAAAAAAACCCATGTTACTCCTTGTTACATCAGCCAGTGAAAGTCCCGTCAAAATCGGTCCAGTCATTTCAGAGATCAGCCGAAGCAAACAGACAGACAGACAAGACAGCCAAAAATTGTAAAAAAAATGTTTTGGTATGTGTACCGTGTATACATCCAAATGCACTTAGTAAAAAGCTGTTATTTTAATATTACAAAGAGACACTCCGATGTTACTTATTTGTATAGATTATATTATTTACTTCTTTTTATTCAATTATTATTATTCGTACTTAAGTATTCAAGGACTAATTAATCCGTCACTTAAGTAATTGGATATTATCATTGAAGGCCGGAAGCCGATGCCTATAAAAATTCAAACAAATAAAATACTTATGTAAAACCATGGTATAATAATATACCACGCCAGATATTCTCCTCCGACAATGTTCCAATTAGACGACACGATCAGTGTTGCCAATAATGAGATCTTGGATAGAATGAATACTGCTCATTGTTCGAAGATAACCGATGACGTAGTTTTGGGCTAATTACGCGATCTAGCCGTCACGGGATGATAATGCGTGGCGTCGCATATTATTGTACCATGCTTAAAACAATATAAAGTATTGAGAACCAGTATATGCATGTGTAGGTTTATAATTTAACAGTATTGCACATATCAAAGCAATTAATCGTAGCACTGCAGTGAAGGAATTGCATGAAGTAGGTTACAGACTTGTTACACAGGCGACTGAATCAATGTACGTACTATCGAGGGACTCACTCCTTGCCCATTTAAGACAATTTTCGTTTGAACATTACAATTAACCGTCTAGGATATTGTTGCGCTATAGCCAAGTGTTGCCATGCGAGAATTACCTTAAGATGATAGTGTGGCGATATTCGCGATCAAATTCAGTGAGAATAATCACATAGCTTTGATAAAATACACCTAGATATACTAACTAACAAAGTTGAGAATTAAAACGGCTAGTTGTTGATATTCCTTACTGGAGTCAATAAATTACCCTTAGGGTGCGTTTCCACCAAAGCGGACGAGCGACGCGGAAAGAAAACTAATTGATTGAAGACCTGAGTAGCTCAGTTGGTAGTGACTCTGCCTTCTACGCCAAGGGTCCCGGGTTTAAATCCTGGTAGGGACAATTTTTGTGTGGTTCACGAATGTTAGTACTCGAGTCATGGTTGTTTAATATGTATATAAGTATGATATACTGAGTTCGCCCCCAGTGCAATGTCCGGTACCCATAATACAAGCGTTGCTTAGTGTGGGACCGTATAGTTGGTGTGTTCGTCTGCCGATATTAATTTATTATTAGATCTACAGGCCTAGCTATGACCGGCTGTGACAAGACGAAATGTGAGATATATCAGCATGGTTCCATTTTCTTCTATGAATATAGATGGCGAGAGCGGCTTTGTAAAAGATTATCCGTAACTTAAGTCTTGTCTTGGTCGGAATGCTAGCCCCGCTGATTGCCCCCCCCCCCCCCCGCTACGCTTTTCCGCTTTAATTAATATTTTTTACCCAAAAATGGTTTGTATGTTGTTTTACAGCAAAAACAAAAATAGAAGTGAAGAGTTTGAACATCCCTTGCGGCCTCAACGATATCATCCGGATATCGGCTCCGATCGTCACCGACCAGTCGCTCTACTATATAAGCAAGCCAAACGGTGACGTCCTACCCCTCAATATAACCGCACCCGTCACATTGGAGCCGAAATCTAACGATTACGGCTACGTGGAAATGTTATACAAGAAAAGTCAAAAGCCCATTGTCACCGTCGACTTCAACTATGATGTGTTTAGTGTGGCTCGGGATGAAGACGCGCTGGGGCGGAAGGAAGCCAAATTGAATGATAATGAGTTTCTTTTGGGGCCGCTGGGGGTCGAGGACCACGGCAACTGGGTGCTGAGCGTGTACAATATGGATTACAACGGAGATTGGATCGAATTGTTTCAAGTTATCCATATTAAAATTGTAGGTAAGGTTATTTTTCTAATTTGCTTTTTTTGCATGGTGGTCTTATCCGATTGCACTGATTATGATCCCTCCGAGCGGACTACCGGTAAAGGGTAAGACTGTTTTATTAATTCTTTATCGGCTACGGAACTTAATAAAATCATTTTGTCAGAATCTTCTATACATATAAATAAAATTGGAGTGTCTGTTTGTAATATTAAAATAACCGCTTTTTACTAAATGCATTTGGATGTATTCACGTTACCTATACCGAAACAACATTTTTTACAATTTTTGTATGTCTGTCTGTCTGTCTGTCCGTCTGTCTGTCTGTCTGTTTGTTCCAGCTAATCTCTGAAATGGCTGGACCGATTTTTACGGGACTTTCACTGGCAGATAGCTGATGTAACAAGGAGTAACTTAGGCTACTTTTATTTGAGAAAAAGAAATAGGATCTCACGATAAAAAATTAAAACCAATGTTGCAGCGCAGCGCCTGATTAAGTTTGATAGCAACAACCTGCAATGCGTCCCGCGGGCTCAGAATGGGCGAGCAGGCCGTTGTCAACGGTTGTCTTTGTTAAATACCACGCGGACGAAGTCGCGGGCAACAGCTAGTTGTAAATAAAAAATATATCGCCCAACTGGTCCTAAACTAAACTATGTGTTGCTTTCGTAAGTCAATAGTCTCAATTTTGGTAGAAAAGACTGTTTTTATTTTTGTATCGTTTGAAATAGGCAATAATGTAGAGCAGTTTTTTCCCGGCTCGACAAAAAAATATTGATCGTTGTTGTACCTATTCCAGATGAAAAGGGTGATGGTGATGCCGATGATAATTATGAGATGAAATGAAAGTCCCGTCAAAATCGGTCCAGCCATTTCAGAGATTAGCCGGAACAAACAGACAGACAGACAAAAATTTTAAAAAATGTTGTTTTGGTATATGTACCGTGTATACATCCAAATGCACTTACTAAAAAGCGGGTTATTTAATATTACAAACAGACACTCCGATTTTATTTACGTGTATAGATAGGGACATACTGGTTAATATCCCAAGAATATAAAATAAAATCAAAGAAACAGATAAAAAAAAATGTCAACCTATCTTCCCGCCAAAAAGTCCTACCAGTCATTCGATTCGGCGTTTACATTTCTTAATTATTTGTTTTTCAGAATACGTTCACGTCTATCCCATCAGGCCAAAGTTGTATGACGGGGACACACTAAGCTTGGGACTAGCTTACCCCATCGAAGCTCTAACCAGCTGCCAGCTCATAGCGCCGGAGTCGAGTTTCGACAAGATGTTCGAGAGGAGCCATCTTGACATGAACCAATGCGACTTTATATTGCGTAACGTGACGGTACGTGACTCTGGTCTGTGGCGGATCGTGGCCGTCGGGAGGATCGTTTATGAAGGCGGAACTAAGATTATTGTTTTACCGTTTTCTAAACGATAGTAAGCGCAAGCGCAACTTGTTGGACAACCCGATTGGTACACTCGGTAATGACCCTGATTTCTGTACCGAGGGTCCCAGGCCGAATCTCGTTGGGGGCAATCTCTGTGATGAGCCCGAATGCTTGCGCCTGAATGATGGATGTTTAATATCTATACCGGTGATACTGAAAGCGTGGGCTAAGACTTGAACCCGCGCTTCTTTAGCACATTTGTAATAGTGATTACAATCAGAATCAGAATTTCGTGTCAATTTAAAAATATTCTCAAAAAATCATTATAGGGTATTTTTCTAAATCGTCATATCCAAATTCCGTCGTATCAGTGTTTAAAAATACGCTCAAAAAGCCTAGGTTTCGCGTTTAGTATACCCATACTGTATCACCCTGTATACAGGGATCGCCCCCAGTCCTTTGAACGGTACCAGTAATATAAGTTGCTTAGTTTGGGACCGTGCAGTTGATGTGTGTCTGGCGATATTCTTATTGTTTGCGGACTCTTATCGCAGCGTACAAGATTGAGTAAAGCGCAAGCCATACAAATAGCGTAGCTAACTTAACTTAGCTTGGCTCACGTTGCTGCAAGATAAGCGAGCTAGCTGGACTTTGTATGCTTAATATCGATATAAATGTAGCAAAAAAAAAATACGTAACGTATTTCTAAAATTCATACAACCATGAATCGTGTACAAACATTCGTGCTCACCACACAAAGTTAAAACAGCATAATTAAAATAACACATTTTATTTTATTTAAGTGCCTATATTTACAAGAGAAACTTAAGTATAACATGTTCTTAATTAAATATAAGTTAGGTTAGGTCTCGTTGATGCTCAAATAAAAGTCATACCAAGTTTCAAACATCACATCAAAAAACATACAAAGATGAACATTACATAGTTTTAATCATTGTCACACACATTTAGTAGATATTAGACGAGACAATTGTAGGTATAATAGTCAGTGCATATTGTCGAGAAAATCGACAATACATCGTCATTAAGTTATTTCAATATTTTTCAACACACTTGCTTGTAAAGTGGCTCTTATATAGATTTTCATTGTGTGCACTTTGTATAACCGCACTAGTTAGTTAGTTATAAACATCTCATTTTTTTATGTTGGCATAGAGGTTTTATGTTAAAGAAACTGTGTTCAATTTAAATATGTTAAATAAACATTAGATTTCGAATATTTATTTTTGTCATTAATTTAACATTATTTTTTGTATAAGACTGTTTTATGACTTTGTTATCTGTGTCCAGGCCGAACCAGGTGCCATCTTTGTCAGGTGGTCATGTTTTACAAATATGTGTCTAAATTATAGTGTGTGTTTTGATTTTTCTCACAAGTGTGTTCAAAAACATCGTATGACACGTGTGAGCTTTGGTAATTACACTCTCGGCTTGATTGCCATCCAACCCCGACTGTAATGACCAACAGCCATCCAAACCCGACTGTAATGACCAACAGCCCTCCAACCCCGACTGTAATGACCAACAGCCATCTAACCCCGACTGAAATGACCAACAGCCATCCAACCCCGACTGTAATGACCAACAGCCATCCAACCCCGACTGTAATGACCAACATAGCTCACTTGTATCACAATGTAGTCTTATATGTAAGAAAATAGCGTGGTGGACTATGGCCTAATCCGCCTCGCATTGACGGGAGGCCCGTGCCCAGCAGTGGGCCATTAAAAAGGGTTGGTATTATTATATATAAGATATATAAGATAGTAAGGAATCAGTCATATTGAAACCCCAGCTTCATGTGCGAATTTCATTTTCAATAATGATTATCACTTGATGTATGGTGAAGGTATATGTCGTGAGGAAACATGCGCGTTTTTCATAAGCTAGGGGGAAAAGGCCAGGGTAATGCCCAAATCCCACCTTTTGACCCAAATCCCCCGCGTTGAGGGGTAGTGCCAGATATAATGGCAACAGACTCACTATGAAATTGTGTCCAGAATATTATTAGCGTAATGTACATGCACTCTGCGCACCCCTCTTGGGTATACTTGGGTAGGCGTGTTGGTTTTTTTTTTATTACATTATAGGCAAGTATTTGATCTTGATCTCACCTGGTGGTAAGTGACGATGAGATCTACGATGGAGCACACTTGCCTAGGTAGGAAGGCGGCAGTAGATCGAGACGCTACATTCACTAGGCACATGCAGCGCAACTGATCTGACCCGCCATCCATGATGTTGTTGATGTTTATATTTTATTTCATTTTCCAAGTGATTTTTTTGAAAGAAGTTTTTTATTGTCATAAGTCGTAGTAAGTAAGTCTAAATGTATTCAAACTGAAATCCTCAATTATATCGAAAGAGAGAGAGAAAGAGCTTTTTAAACGGCAATAAACTTTTCTATAACTAGAGAAAATAAGGCTGTCTTAAGATGTTAATCAGCCGTGTATATAGAATATCATTTGGAAGAATTGACATCCTGGCCATTATTATTTTACACGGATGCCAGATCAGCCATTTTTATGTCATCGCGCATCACGGGAATAGATCATTTACATGAAACTTGGCTTTGGAATAGCTTATAACCCGGCTGTAATATAGAGTATATTTTATCCCGGAAAATAAATAGGTTTCTATGTGAGAGTCAAAAAACAGAATGACTCAAAGTCAAGGTCGATTTTATTAAACATTTGACCAACATTTAACACGGGCACAGTTTACCTACTGGATCAGAGATAACGATCTATTTTTTATCGTTAGGAATAGAAAGATTCCGTGGGATAGTCAAAATACTAAAAACCACGCGTGCGTAGTTCCTGGCACTGCTGGTAATAAATAAATTCAAACCGAATGTAGGGGTACGAATTTGGGGACAACAGTTAAGCCGAACTTGGGGGTACAAATTGTGGGTAACAATTTAGCCGAATATAGGGGTATGAATAAACTATGGGCTGGTAACCCAAATTTGGGGGTATACATTTGGGATACCAGTTTTGGCCGAATTTGGGAGGAGCATTTTAGCCGAATTTGGAAGTATAAATTGTGGGGTATTAGTTTAGCCGCATTTAGCGGTAACACTTTCGTCGAATTTGGGGTATAAGTGATGGTGTGGCGGTTTAGTCGGAGCCGCTGCCGCTGGCGCTCCCGCTGCCGCTGCCGCTCCCGCTGGCGCTCCTGCGCGGCGTGGCCCCACCGCGCTCCCCGTCCGGCTCGCTGCCCTCGTCGTCGGAGTCCTTGAGCGCCTTGGCGCGGTCCAGCCGCTTCGCGCGCCGCGTCTCCACGTCCGAGCCCTCCGACTCCGACGAGTATATGGCGGCGCCCGCGGAAGCTGCCAGCAATGGAGGAACGTTAAGGTCAAAGTGCTAGGGTCAGGGCGAGAAATTCCACATTTAGGCGGGTTTTTAAATTTATTTTAGGAAGAATTGTGGCATTTTTGTAATATAATTGTACTATATGAAACATAATCGAGCGAGATATGAATTAACAAACCTGTGATGTTATCTTTCTCACTTCAAACTTATGATATGTTGTCCTATCATTTTCTTTAATTATCGCCTTGATATCACACATTTTTATATCTTCATGTCACATCCATTATTTTATTAATAATGTGTATTTATTGAATGTGTTATTGCTATTAATTACTTAAGTTGTGGGTGAGGCTACATTCATATCCATTTTATTTCATCACATCTCATTTCGTAAAGAATGAAAGAATTATCGACGGCCTGATTAGCGCAGTGGTAGTGACTCTGCTTTCTGCGCCGAGGGTCCCGGGTTCGAATCCTGGTAGGGACACAAGCTTTGTGTGATGAGCACGAATCTTTGTACCCGAGTCATGGATGTTTAATATGTATATAAGTATTATATATACCGAGTTCGCCCTCAGTCCATTGTACGGTACCCATAACACAAGCGTTAAGCTTAAAGTGGGACCGTATAGTTGGTGTGTTCGTATGGCGATATTTATTTATTTATCGCCTTGAATCTGTCCTTTTTTTGTGATTTGCTAGAGATTATGAGTTTAAAAACATGGGCAGGCTCACCCTTCTGTCCCTGCTTGTACTTGTTCTTGATGGCGGCGAGCGACACGCCGCCCTCGTCCTCGGAGTCGTCGCGCGGCGCGCCGGCGCCGGCGGCGGGCGCGCGCGCGCCGGCCGCGCGGCGCTTGGGCCGCGCCGACGGACGCGACCGCATCACGGCGCGGAGCTCCATCTCCTCTTTCTGAAAATACCACGGTTACTTATCACCACAAAAGGGTATGTTTTATTGAGGCACCGCGGGCGGAATCTAGTTAAAAATTAAGTAGATATATATTGATTTCTTATATTTACGCGAATACTACACATTGAAATAAAACTAATTTTAAGAATTTTCGGGAGGACCATGGTCAGTCCTCCCGTGACCATGGTTGCTGTAAAGCAGCCGAAACGTCGGGAACGTAAAAATCAAAAATAAACCGCGATAAAATTCTTAAAATTAGTTTGATTTCAATAGATATATATTGTTAAAAACTACGATAGCCAAGTTGGTATAACGCTCGCCTTGAAAAAAAGAGTCGAACGATCAAACGCCGGTTTGCACCTATAAAATTTGCGAATGTCATTTTAAACCATGAATCAATGAATTATCACTTACCAAACGTTGAATGAAAATATCGTGAGGAAACCTGCATGTCTGAGAGAACCCCTCGAAAGACGTATGAAGTCCGCCAACCCGCACTGGGCCAGCGTGGTGGACTATGGCCTAATCCCCCTCGCATTGAGGGGAGGCCCGTGCCCGACAGTTGGACAATAAAAGGGCTGGCAATATTATTATTTACTATAGCATTATGAAATATTTATTTATTATTCGTGAGGAAACATGCATGCCTGTGAAAACCTCGAAAGACGTGCGAAGTCCGTCAGCCCGCACGGGCCCAGAGTGCATTTGCATTGAGGAGAGACCCTGCCCAGGACATCAAAGGGCTTATTATTGTATTAAAATGCACATACCTTAAGTTGATACTTCCTATCCGCGTCGGGGTCGGCTCCGACTTGCGACAGTATCTTGATGGCCGACGTTTTAGTGGAGCGGTCCGCGAGCGACAGCGTCATCTTCCTATGTGTGAAGGACTCCGTGGAGTGTGGCCTGAAGGACAGCTTGGTGCGGAACACCGCTTGACCCTGAAGACCTGTTCCTTGACGAACGAAGAGATGGTTGTGGTCACCCTGGAAGAGAAGATAAGGTGTAAGCAGTTGAGGCTTACTGGACCGGTAATGAAAGCCACAGCCGGATTGATTCCTTGAATTGTCTTTTTGTGATTTTCCTTGGCCCCTGATTCAGAACTTTTAGGTTCGGCTTATACCGGTTTGTATGACATAAATCAGTTGGCAAGACTGAATTCTTATGCTAAGACTCAAGCCGGTTGATAAGGCTAAAATCGGATGGTAAGGCGAATACCGGTTGTTAAAAGTAAACCGCTTAATAAAACACAACCCGGTATAGGCCGGACTAAAAAGCCGGTTGGTAAGAATAAAAACGATTGGAGACTGCAACCAGTTGGAAAGACTAAAACCAGTTATTAAGAATATAACCTGAATTTAAAAAAGTTAATATATTTGACTTACATGTAAGGGTTGTTTGTAAACATCGAATATCTCGGAGCCGAGATGGAGCGACATGCTGCCGTCGGACCACTTCACCATGCGCGCGTTGGACTCCTTGATGGCGTTGCCGTCCTTGTCGAACGCGGTGCGCCAGCGCATCGTGTTCTCCACTTTCAGTTTTAATCTATGTAAGAAAAGAACACGACATATAATATTTATTTCGGCTCAAATCTCATGTTGGCACGCAGTTTGTAGTATAAACGAATGATTCGACTTGACTCGACGCGTCTAATGGGCATCCATTAGACGCGTCACGTACGCATTATTTTGCGGCTAAAAACTAAAAAAAAATCTATCGTTCACAACCTATAATAGCTACCATTTATATACTTAAAACTAGCTGTTACCCGAGACTACGTCCGCGTGGTATTTAACAAAAAGTTTAAAAAAAAAAAAAGTAGCCTAAGTTTCTCTTTGTTACATTAGCTATCTGCCAGTGAAAGTCCCGTCAAAATCAGTCCAGCCATTTCAGAGATTAGCCGAAACAAACAGACAGACAGACAAATTAAAAAAAATGTTTTGGTATATGTACCGTATATATCCAAATACATGTACTAACAAGCGGTTATCTTAACATTATAAACAGACACTCCAATTTTTTTTTGTATAGATACTAAATCACCTTACTCATAGATGTTGTACAATGTGTTACGTATAATGTATACCTGGCGCGACCTTCTTCATCCAACGTTTCCTCTTCATCAATTTCATCCTCATAAGTATTGGGGTCATAAGGCCTCGTCTCCACTGACAAGAAGTTGGGCAGTTTAACAAAGTGCAGCTCCTTGCCCAACTCCGTCCAAATCTTGGGCATGTCCACATCGATACGGGTCTCTGGGATTTCTATTTCTTCCTCTTCTGGCTTATCACGAGGCGGCTGACAAAGGAAATTATATTGTGGACGTTAAAAGGATGATTTTATGACACATTTTTGACTAGCATTTGGATTTACTACGGCTTTTATTCATAATCATTCTATAGTTTACATATCATTTTAATTCTATATAGACGACATATGCCTTCCACACATCACGGTTCTCAGCAACTCGCATCCACAGGCTCCCTGCGACGCGTGTGATCGTGTATTTCGACTCGGGATCGCCATTCTAGAATCTTTCTGCCCCAACGGCAATCGGTTCTTCGAGCTATGTGCCACTGGTTGTAAACCTATGTCTTTTCATATTTATGTTAGTACTTCTTGACCTGCTGCTAAAGTCTAATTAGCCGTTCCTACATTGTTCTCACATATCTCTAACAACTTATTGCTCAAAAATGTAAAAGATCTTTAAAAAAAAAGAGCAACCATGGAGTTTCTTGCCCGTTCTTCTCCATAGGAACGGCATTCCGAACGGGTGGTAAAGTAGTAGCATAGTATTTTGTGACTTTTGACGATTCATAAGTACTGTACTTAATGGTCTACGTGAATAAAAACATATTCTGATTCTATTTATAGTGTAGAAATTGAATTAAACTATCTACAGTTTAGAAAAATGTCTGGTAAACGGCATGTGCCTCGTGCCTCACACCTGTGACTGCAAACCAACTAACCAAGCAATGACTGTCCTACCTCTCGTAGGCAATTTACAATGCTGGTACAACTGACCTCGTCCCCGCTGCCTCGCGCGTCGTCGTCTGACCTCGCGCCGCTGCGGCTTCGTGACCTTGACCGTGACCGCGAGCGGTCCCTGTCGTTATCCTCGTCGTGTTCGTTGTCGGTGCTTATGTCTGAGGCGTCGCCGAACAAAGCGTCCGCAGTCACTGAGGGTAGTCACGTAAAAGTAAAAAAAAAAGTTTGTATTATGAAAAAATGGCAAATTAAAACATATCCTAATTATAATTGATAGAACTGGGCGATACTTCGGGGAAATCCATTGTTAAACAAATGGGGGAAGAGGAACCCACCACTGATCCTCGGCTTGTCAACATTTCCAATTATAAACCAAACAAGTCTGATCGATAATTAAAGAAGCCAGCAACACCTAACTGCTCTTAGATGTTAGTCGAGAAACTATCTGTCACGAGTGACGGGACCCCAAATAAAATGTAATTCTCCGCGAAACGACATCCTAATTAGTAAATATTTCATTTTTATTTCATTAATTTCAAAATGATCTTCGATCTTCAGATAGTAAAAGAATTTCTTTATGTGAAATTGGCAATTAAGTTCTATGATATTCCTTCTCGTTTCCACCAAAAAATTGTGAACTTACCACCATCTCCATCTTTCTTTTCCTCTTCATCATCGGTGTCTATGAGCTTCATGGTCTTTTTCTTGGGCTTGTCGCTGGTGTCCGAGCCACTGTCTGAGCCCTTCTTGCGTTTAGTAGTCTTGGCTTCCCCATCGCTTTCTGAGTCTGATAATACTGTGCGTTTCTTTTTGTCACCTGTGAACAATAAAAAAAAATGCTAGACTAACACCAACTGCATGGCCCCAAATCTGGCATTGCTTGGTGTGGTATTACCATTTTCTTTTGTCAAATATAATATGTCAGTTTGAAGAATTTGTCCGTATAAATATTATATTATTGTAATAGAAAATAAAGGATATGTACTGCATATCAATGGTATCAATTTAATTGAATTTTTGTGTGTGAAAACAACATAGGACATTATTGAGCTTTCTAACTTATAATAATTCCAGCCCTTTTTATGTCCCACTGCTGGGCACGGGCCTCCCCTCAATGCGAGGGGGGATTAGGCCATAGTCCACCACGCTGGCCCAGTGCGGGTTGGCAGACTTCACACATCTTTCGAGGGGTTCTTACCAGACATGCAGGTTTCCTCACGATGTTTTCCTTCACCGTTTTAGCAAGTGATAATCTTGGTTGAAAATTAGATTCGCACGTGAAAAATCCCAGAGGTGCGAGCCGGGGTTTGAACCTGCAATCCTCGTTATCGAGGCAAGCATTCTACCAACTTGGCTATCACTGCTTTCTAACTTATCCGATATGAAATTAGTGCTTAAGGAACTAAAATTAAATATTCTTCCTAGTATCTGTAAGTTCCTGAATAACTGGAAAACTGCTGCACCAAAATGAACTGGGTTTTCACTATTGCTCCATAATATATAATATTGGCTAGTATAATTAGGCTAAAATATCAGTCAAGCTACAGAGCAGAGTTGATGGTCCTTACAGGAAAAGCTAGTTTATATATAGAATGATAAGTATTAAAAAAATAGGTACCTATCTGCCCTTCCGAAGCGTTTGAGCTCTTGGACCGCGACCTCGAGCGACTCTTCGACTTGGACTTGCTGCGAGACTTAGACCTCGACTGCCTTGAACCAGACCTGTAACACAACTCCTTATTTAATATGAGGTGATCATAGGATAGGAGGCCTGGGAGGTGAGATGATATCTTAGGTTTCCTTCCGCATGTGATAAACAGCGACAAAGGGGGCTAGCTAGATGAATGCAACATTTGATTAGAATTTGATTAGTCTATTATATATTATATGTATTATACTGAAGAATATGTATTAGTTAATCCACACAATTGACGTTTTCCGACTGAAGGATGGATGATCAAATAAAAAAAATACAAACCTTGATCTACTCTTCGATTTTGCTTTAGCCTGTCCATCGTCAATCATCAGATTCGGGGAATTAGACCTGCTGTCTTGAACATCAGGTCTGGCCACTGGACTCTTCGACCTTGATGTCGCACTACCCGACCGCGACCTTGACTTCCTACTCTTAGGACTAGCGCTTGCAGACTTCGATCGAGAACGGCTTTTGGCATCTTGCGATTTTGGACTCTGCGACCTCGACTTCGGACTTTGTGATCGTGACTTCGGACTCTGCGATCGAGACTTCGGACTTTGCGACCGAGATTTCGGACTTTGCGATCGAGATTTCGGGCTTTGAGATCTGGACTTTGGGCTTTGTGGCCCTGATTTCGGACTTGCAGAATGGCTTTTGGCACTACCTGAACGGGATCTGGCACTGCCTGAGCCAGAACGGGACCTTCTAGAGCCACTTCTGGACCTGGAAACACGTTTTGGACTTCCTGAAGTGTTTGATTTGGGACTTGAAGTGCCAGATTTGTTGCTGTGAGCGGATCCTGATCGAGATCTGTTGGATCTTGCTGGTGAGTTAGACTTGCTTCTGGAGGTGTTTCTGGAGTGAGCAGATTGGTTGGATTTGGGTGATTCACTCCCTGATTTTGCTGGGCTGCGGGAAACTGAACTGTAATAATGCAATGAATAAAAATAGGTATAAAAAGCAAATCACAATTATAATTTGAATATTCTTCTTTTGTATTGGGGTTGTCTTTTAGACATCAGTCTACCCTGATTTTAATGATTATCAATATTAACTGCAGTACACTTCCGTGTACTGCAGTAAATATTTGCAGAGACCTGCCGTTTCAGGGTTTACAGGTGTTATTATTTATGATAGTTGAATTAGAAATAATATTGCCATCAACACAATAGGAAGATGGAACTGATGTTTGGAATTTGTCATGCAATATACTTTTGTTGTATTGAAAATATATAAATACCAATCCATCTTGTGTTAATAACTAACCGAGATTGGCTGCCTTCTTTCCCTGACGGAGCTGGACTAGGGCTCTTGCTGCGGCTTGCACTGGAACCGCTATCCGAGTCAGAACCAGAGTCAGTATCTAAAAAAAACAATTAGGTTTCTTGATGGGTTTTGTATTGTTTTGTGCAAGTTTTACAGTGGCTATATGAAATATATACGTATACACGTATGGTCTATATATACAGCATATTTTAACGTTGTAGCAAATCAACAGAACTTCTACTTCTTTCTAATAACTTCAAACTTACAAGCAACTTATCGTAGTTACTTACCATCTAAGACATTTTTAGCGATTGGTGCCATGGTATTTTGACTCTTTCACAATATTTTATAAAATGAAAATGCTTCTTAGCATACGCAGGAAAATTGTTCAAGTTGTTTGTTTTTCCGTCACATACCAATTTGTTTTCGTTTCGATAATGCACAATAAAAGAGGTTATGATTACCAAAAGAACGGGAAAGCAATAATTGATTGACAACGTCAGTCAAGCAATTTTTTTTTTTTTTTTTTTTTTTTTAAATTCGCTCCTTCGAACAGGCTAAAGTCATTATGACCATACCGCCTCGTCTTACGTAGTTGGTTTTCATAAATGTAATAATATAACAATTAATTTCATTCGTGTAAAATCATTTATGACAATCCAAATCCTGTAAATTCTACAGTTTTTTATTTTTTCACAGAGTATCCTTTAGTTTTCTCTTACGTCATGTCCTTGAATATAATGTCAGTTTCCTCGTCTTTTATAGTCAAAGTCAAATTTTATTCTATCAATTTGATAGAATAAATGAATTGATTGTAGGTTACGATATCGCTCAGCCTCTGTTTAGGTCATTTTATACTAAGTATTTATATTACACAAAGATTATGTACAATAGCATAGCCTTATCTTACTTATTCTAAATCTCATTTACAGTACTTATTATAAATTTGTACAAATACCCAAAAGTTGAGACATTCATAAGCAACTCCTGAATGCACTGCGGGACCAGTTCAGGTTCATTATAAGTTTGTAGAAGGTCATCTATCAACACAAGGCGCTGAATGTTGAAAGATGGACACTCGAAGAAAATATGATTCAATGATTGGATGTTTTGTGATTGACAGTAATCACAATTAGAGGAATCAACCATTTTAAGACGATGAAGATGATAATTCAATCGACAATGACCAAATCGCATACGACAAATAGTTGCGTAAAACTTTCTATTCAAGAAAGTGTCACTCTTACAAAACCATGGTGTGGAATTGATCTGAACATCTAATGAGGCATACCAGGTACCTTTATTTTCCACCTGTGTACAATGATATGAATGTGTTCCCCATGATTGACACATTCGTTGTTTTAAAAGACTTACAGCATCTGTGAATGGTATTGAGACATTTGTATCACTGTTATTATCAGGGATAACATCTGAAAATTTAACTATAGTATTAGCTAGATAGTCTGCTTTTTCATTTCCCACAACACCTATATGTGAAGGCACCCACAAAAAATTAACATGAATATTTGCATCTGATAATTCCATCCATAACTGTTTTATAAAATAAATTATGTAGTTAGTGTTAGCATGTAATTTATTATTTTCTAAGTTTTTTAATACACTCATGCTATCACTTACCACAACCCATTTGGTGTGTCCTCGATTATGATTTTTAATGTGTCTCATAGCACTCAAGATAGCAACAGCCTCAGCAGTAAAAATACTTGCATTTTTATCAATTTTGTGACCTACACCTCTATTTAAAGTGGGTTCAAATATGGCATAAGACACAGCACTATCATTTTTAGAACCATCTGTATAAACAAATTGATGATCAGACCACTCTGCCAACATAACATATACATCTTCTTTAATTGACAACTTATTGTTAATAATTATATTCATTGCTGGAAATTTGCTAGTAAATGATCCTTCATAACAAGGTAAAATATGATTTGATTGATAAATATTTAAATTTTGAAGAAAATCTAAGAAATTTCGAAATCCCTGTAACATATATAATGGTCTGGAGAATGTCTGAGAATGTGTAATAGATAAATTGCTAATAAGACTATTATTAGAAACACTGTGAAGTTTTAGAAGAAACCTTTCTTTTAAATAAACAAAACGAATGCCGATTGGCGGGAGGTTACATTCAATCTGCATTGCATTTATAGGGGTGCTTCTGAATGCCCCAGTAATTAAACGCAGACATTTGTTTTGAAAAACATTTAAACTATTTACAAATTTTACATCTGCAGCAAAACAAAAAAAACCATATTCAAAGTGACTACGAACTAATGATTTGTACAATGTTAACAGAATTTTTGGGTCTGCACCCCAGTATGAGCCGGACAACGATTTTAATACATTAAAAGCTTTGTTAGCTTTATTATTTATATGTTTTATATAATTATTCCAGGATAAATTATGGGAGAATAAAACACCCAAAAACTTTACATCCATTGCAATAGTTAAAGGAGAATGATTATAAAGAACAATAGGAGGATTAGAACACCGTTTCCCAAAAACAACAACTTTAGACTTTGATGGATTGACCTCAAGATCTAGGTAAGAGAAATATTTATGTAACTTTGCTAATGCATCATTGACAATTTCAACTACTTGAAGTAGATTTTTTCCTGACACATAAACTACCAAATCATCTGCAAATTGAAGGTTTTTAACATTTGAACCTAATATTAGATTTAAACGCCGAATATATAGTATGAAAAGTAATGGTGATAAAATGCCACCTTGACAGACTCCTTTTGATGAAAGTCTGGGGCCATAGAGGTGTCTATTATATTTAGCAAAAACATCTCTACTACTTAAGAAATTTTTTATCCAATTCATTATTTTTTCAGGTATTCCTACTAGTACCAATTCATGACAAAGAATATCAATATTTACACTGTTAAAAGCACCAGCAATATCGAAGAAAACTGCAATCATATGATTGTTTGCTCCTAATGAATTATGAATATCAAGCTGCAATTGACAAATACTTTCCCTAGCTGAACGATTTCTGCGAAAACCGAATTGATTAGAAGGTAAAATATTGTTTTGTTCCACATAAAACTCTAAACGTTGCTTTACCAATTGTTCAAATATCTTTCCTACACATGAGGTAAGTGCTATTGGGCGGTAGGAATCGGGACATTGTTTATGTTTATTAGGCTTTAAAATTGGTACCAAACAATCTGTCTTCCATTCTTGGGGTATAATGTTCTTTTCCCAAAGTAAATTCAACACACTTAGAAAAATTACCAAGATCTTACTATTTAGTTTCTTAAAAAAGATGTATGGTATTCCATCGAGACCAAAGGCAGTATCCCTTCTAGAAGAAATGGCAGATATTAATTCATTGATTGTAAATGGACTGAGAAGAAAACTATTACCAGAGTTTACATTATTAGTACTAAGTATATTAGGACTCGAAGACACAAAATCTGGGGTATATTTCATTAGAAAATCTGAAATCCATGCATCATTTCCATTACTATTAGGAATGTATGTTTTATTAAATTTACGCATAAATTTCCATATAACCGACATAGAAGTACAACGATTAAAACTTTCACAAAGAGATTTCCAACTATTTTGCCTTTCCCTTTTCAAAATAAGTTTTTTAAGAGCTCGAGTTCTTTTAAATTCCAAATAGCTTTCTTCTGTTGGGTCATCTTTAAACTTTAAATATGCTTCTTTGAAATTCAAAACAGCGTCTGAGCATTTTTGATTCCACCATGGAAGGGAAGGTCTTTTACCAAAGTTCCTTTGACATGACTGACTGTTCTTGGAGTGACTGGAATTGAAATTAGGAACTGATTTTTCAGCTGCTATGAGCAAAATTTTACAAAAAAGTAGATATGTATTGTGAGGACTTAAAAGATCCAGTTCAAAATTATCTATTAGAGCATCTACACAATTATTGAACTTTTTCCAATCCACCCATTTGTAGTTTGGGTAGATGGGTAAATGTTTACTATTACAGTAATTTATATCCTCATTGTCGCTGTTATTGTTAACTAATACTTTAATTATTACAGGAAGATGATAACTAGTTCCAAGAGGACTATCAAGGACTGACCATTCACAATGAAGTGCCAGTGATGAAGAAACCAAGGACAAATCTAATGCATTTGGACGCCATGTTAATGAACCGATTGTTGTTACTTGACCATCATTAAGCAGAACTAAATTATTGTCATCGATGACCTCCAAAACTTCCCTACCCCGAGGAGAGTCAGAACCACAACCCCAGGAAGTATGGTGGGCGTTGAAGTCCCCTGCGAATATAAATGGACTGGGAATTGACTTTACCAAAGATTCAAATTTAGCTTTGTTAAAAGCTGGATTACAATTTGCAGGACTGTAAAAACTGACAATACTAAACTCTTTATTATTCACTGTAATTCTGACACAGATGTTTTGCAATGAATTATCAAAATATGTGTTAATTTTTGAGTATGCAATACTTTTATGTATTATTATAGCTACTCCATTATGATTGTTTCCACAATCATTACGTTCAATATTGTAATTTCTAATTTTAAAATGTTGATGAGCTTTGAACCATGTTTCAGATATGATTGCAATATGTATGTTATGAGTGTAGAGATAATTAATGAATATATGTTTGTTACTGTTTAGACTTTGGGCATTCCACTGTAATATGTTTAACAAATCCATTATGAAGTATTAGGTAATTTATTACTGAGCGTTTTCTTAAGGGTATCTCGAATGGATACTGAGTTGATTGGTGCATCCTTATTACTAATTATTTTGGTAATTGTTTCTATTAAAATATTGATGAAAGTATCAGATTTCATGAGATTATTTACCTGAGTATCAAGTGTACGTGCCGTTAATGTTGGAAATGATTTAGCGTCAAACAAGTCCGAAAATGTAGCAGTTCCGGACTTGATTTTATTTGCTTCGACTTTTTGTTTTTTAATTGGACATGCTGATGAAATGGCTATATGATTGCCCTGACAATTGGCGCATTTAGCATCCTTAGGATTAATTTTACAGCTTTTATAATTATGGTTTTCTGTACATACAGAGCATACCTCGGCGTTACGACAAAACTTGGCAATATGCCCATACCGCATACATTTGAGGCACTGCTTCACTGGAGGTATGTACTTACTCACCTCATGTCGCCAAGAGTCGAGATATACATAGTCGGGAAGGTTAGTGGAGGCAAAGGTTACCGCGACTGCCTGCGTGGGAACGAAGGCGGCGCCACCGTCACCTCGCACTCTGCGCATGAAGCGCCTCACCTGTATTACGTTCTTGGAACTACCAATTAAAGAAAAGATTTGATTATTCGACATTTCCACTGGGACTGATGTGAGCACTCCAGTCACTTCGGTGTCGCCAGCTGGTATTGTAGCTTTAAGGGACAATTGGTCCAACAGTTTTTTATTTTTTAAGAACATATTCGCATTGTTGGGCAGGTCAAATGTTATGCCCACCTTATATTTATTAATTGATTTAAGGTGCATGACGCCCGAAACGCCATGCTCCCGCAACCCTTTGGAAAGAGCCATTCGGTCTCTATCACTAAATGTACTGTCCTCAACTTTATGCGATAAAAACACAATGAATTCAGTTTTCCTTGAGTCTTCAGGATACTGCCGCGAATAGCCTGGGACTTTGTAAATAGCATATTTGTCGGCTTTTGGTTTCGGAGTATCGGGCAACGCCGACTTCAATGACTCCGAATCTGAGGATTCAGAGACCGAGTTCAGCTGCTGCAGGTCCGAGTCCGGGTCTGGAAGAGGCGAATCTTCCTTCCGCCGTCTTTTTTTCCCCATCTTGGGGAATTTCCTTTACACTGACCAATACTAATTATATTTGTACAACAATTTACACCAAAATATACAAATTCTTACAATATATACATTAAATTTTAAATTTTCCAGAAAAAATATTAAAAAGCGCGCCTTTCCACTTTTACAGTTCCCGCCTTTTTTCTCAGTCAAGCAAGCAAAACAAATATGTAGTTGACCATAGTGCATATGAGTTCTTAGTTGTATAGATTAAGTATTTTAGTCGATTTAAAAATCATTTTCATAATCATTCATCGTTGCATCTCTCACATCGTGGTATAAATTATAAATGTTTGACCTTTAGTCACTCGTTTAATGAATTTATAAAAAAATCGACTCACCTCACTTCAAATCAGGTTCAAATCAATCATTCTCGTTCAGATAATTTGGGGTTGTTAGCAAAATGTTTCATTAACTCCATTCGGTAAATTTAGAGATTCAGTCAATGCGAGAAATTTAAAGGTACTTATACCTTATACCTTATACCTTCTTATACCTTATACCTTCACTAGGTATGTAGGTACCCTAGATTTAGCAAAACCATGCCTGAGAATCGGAAATGTTATGAATGGATTTTGATTGGGTTTCTGAACGAGTCAACTGCTGTCAGATTTAACTCATGATTGGGTTTTTTTGGCGGAAAGATAAATTCATTTTATTTCATCGCATTTTATTTCCATCCAATAATTAAAGAAAGAAAGAAGAATAGTGGGGTTGTAAATTTTGTTTTAATTCCAAAAAAGTGTTTCTTTTATAAATAATGTGTATTATAACTAGGAAATAAAAATGAAATAGTATAGACTATAGTAAAGTTTCACTTATTAAGGGGGAAGCTCAGGGTCAGGGCGCCAAATTCAAAATGTCAATGGTTTTTATTTTTTTACGAAAAATTTGGACATCTTTACGATGTAATTTAGTGTTTTGCGATATTAGCATTCTGCATTGAATGTCTCGATGTATTAAGTTTGCTTAAAAAAATACCTAAAGCGATACAACACCATTAAGTTAGTAAAAGTAGCGGTTTTTACAAACCTTATGGTATTGTATCGGATTAGGTTCTTTTTTAAGCACCTTAAGTTTACTCAAGATGTCCGGTATTTTTTTAATAACGTGTACCCAGCTTTACTGGTGATAAGGGCAAAGAAATCATTTCATCATGTTCACCGTCGTCATTGACATCATCATTACCATCAGGGGTATTTATAACTTTATAACAATTATCAAGAAAAACAACACTGGCAATAATGGTAATTTTGTAGCTGACCACCAACCATTCATTGCAGAAGAACCATTATAACCTTGGCTTACCTTTGGAAAGGGCTTTCCTATAACAAGAGGTAAGTTTATAATTCGGCTAAGTTAAACGCAAACTCCGCTCGAAGGTGTTTTCCATCTATTTATTTCATAGACAAAGTTCGTATTTCTAAATAAAATTTCAATTTATTACCCAGGAAACCATAAGGAGCCCTTTCATAAGGAAACGTTACGTTATTAAATTAATTATAGGGAATCCCTTTGAATCATTGCTCATTGAATGACTTTTCCGGGCTCTGCTCTGCCAGAGCAAATTACGTAAACTACGTGTTCGTGCAGGTTCCCACTGGGAATCTTTTCCACTATATTAAAATTTGCAAATTTTTAGGTTGGTAAGCAAATAGCTTACTTAAGTTGGAAGCTCAGGGTCAGGGCGCGAAATTAAAAATGTCAACGGTTTTTATTTTTTTACGAAAAATTTGGACATCTTTACGATGTAATTTAGTGTTTTGCGATATTAGCATTCTGCATTGAATGTCTCGATGTATTAAGTTTGCTTAAAAAAATACCTAAAGCGATACAACTTTGTCCAAATTTTTCGTAAAAAAATAAAAACCATTGACATTTTGAATTTGGCGCCCTGACCCTGAGCTTCCCCGGTGGAAGCTCAGGGTAGGGTAAAAACCATTGACATTTTGAATTTCGCGCCCTGACGCGCGAAATTCGCGCCCAGGGCGCGAAATTCAAATTGTCAATGGTTTTTATTTTTTTACGAAAAGTTTGGACATCTTTACGATGTAATTTAGTGTTTTGCGATATTAGCATTCTGCATTGGATGTCTCGATGTATTAAGTTTGCTTAAAAAAGTACTTAATCCGATACAATACCATAAGGATTGTAAAAACCGCTAGTTTTACTAACTTTATGGTGTTGTATCGCTTTAGGTATTTTTTTAAGCAAACTTAATACATCGAGACATCCAATGCAGAATGTTAATATCGCAAAACACTAAATTACATCGTAAAAATGTCCAAATGTTTCGTAAAAAAATAAAAACCATTGAAATTTTGAATTTCGCGCCCTGACCCTGAGCTTCCACCTTAAGGACATCAAGATAATGTAGAAAGTAAAAGATAAAAATCAATCTTTCAAGAACCTCGATAACCGCACTTGAATTCATGCCATAGAATTGCAACGCGATGTTGCGTAATGCAACAACTGAAAACAAAAGCTGTAAATAATTTTAAATAAATGATCAAATGTCAATTACCTTCATTTAGAGTAAAACAAGATATAGACCTACTCCAGCCACATTACAGACTACAACAGCGTGCCTAATGCTTCATCTATCCAATTCACTCGACTTCGAAATCAAGTCTTATCGGACTCGTATTCCGTCTCACCTCACAATAGTAGAAATAAAAGGGATGAAATGATCCTAAAACATACACACGTTCAAGGGTGAGGTGTCCATGTGGAGGACCATGCGGTCTCCAACCATCTGTTCCCAATGAATGGGGGCCATTCAATGGCTTTTTTTACACCTAGTATTCCGCCGCGCCGTCGTTCGCCTTTCGTTCGAGTTTTGTTTCGATTTTGTATGTGTTATGTGATGTGTTCGAGTTGTTTGAGTTCGGCGATCGTCAGTTGAACAATGGCCACGGCGGGAGATGTTTGTGCCGGTCTCCTCCGACACAAACATATTTTACTACGAGAATTATGCGAAACAAACATTCTAGACGTCTTGGTTAAGAAAGGTATATTTAATTTAAACGATTTGGAATTAATAACGAGCGCAGCGGACAGTGATAAGTGCAATTACTTCATAGATATTGTTGGTAAACAAAGTGGTGTTCAGTTAAATGAGTTGTGTGTTGTTTTGGGCAAGGAATGCCCGAAATTGTCGAAGGAGCTTATGAATGATAGGCACAGATTCATTGTCAATGGTGAGTAATTGATTTAAATTGAGAGCAATAATTATAAGTAGCCGGAGCGAGTCGCAAGATCTTGATACTGCCTGCAAATAGGTAGACCGCTATTCAAGCATGATTGGTACCCATAGTAACGCAGTCTATGTAGGACAAACTGTGTCTGTCTGTGGGTAGTTTTTACCTGTTTTTTTTTTACTTAATTATGTAGGTACTTAAGTAGGGCTATAAAAAATATAAGGCTCGTAGACTTAATTACATTTAACATACACACTAGACATAGATTACACTTCTTAGTATATACCTACACATAAGGGGCTTCGACACTACAGTTTGAAAGATTAGACAGTCTTTTTTCTCTCTTTCTTTCTGTTGGGTGGTTGATCCGAGCATGTAGAAGCCTTTATAACAACTCTAGGGCAAAAACAAAATAATGTTAAGTATATTGCACCCTATATACGTACTTACCATAAGTAAAAATCCATTCTTTACCTAAGAAGTACCTGCTTCAATTTTATTCACGGCCAATTTGAAACAAATACGTATATACCTATCTCGAAGCGCGTTTAGTGAATCGGTGAATCACTCAGTGAAAGGAGCTGAAAAACTTATTGAGGGTACTCTAAACACATACATACCTACCTACTCAAACCTGAAGTCTAGAAGACAGGCACTAGCTAATCGGTAAAAGCAATCACGATAGGTACCTATCTATGTACCGAAAATGATTCAAAAGAAATCGCCCGCTGCCACGAAACCACCAATTCGAATTTGATTGAAAAATTGCATGTCCGTATAAACTGAAAGGGGGGAGACGGTCGAAATGAGACAATAGTTTCACAATTTATAAATCTGACATTGAAACTTTATAGCGGTGCTTTAAGGATTAGAATTGCTTAATAATGATGTTACAAAAGTTTGTATAGTCTATGCGGGTGCGCTCGGAAATTGACCCCGCCCGTGGTATGGGAATCAATCCATTACGGCTCCCATTCATGTACCTAATTCAAATGAACACACAATTAACTTCCATGGCATTATTATAATTTATCTACCTATATTGTCATTTGTCGTGCGGTTGCATAATTCAACGATAATGATGTTATGTGGGTAATCGGAGTTAATCACGATATAACCGATGACTTTAACCTTATTATGTTTATGTAGTTACTTCATAAGTACTGATCTTTTTTTACTACAAGCGTTCCATGATTCAGTGGGTTACTTAAAGTAGGTTCTTAAGATAGTCTAATTCTTAAAAATGTTAATAAGCAATACTTGTAATTTCGGAACTGACGCATGCATTTTGGGACATCTATTCTTTAGACGGCGTGACACGATCAAAGTTAGCGGTGCCCTGAAAATAATATTGTGAACCTTACATATAGATAAAACCGATGATATACCCAAGACCCAACCTGACTTACGAGTAAGCAAAATGTAGTAATAGACACCTTAAAGCGCTGACACTATGCAGTAAGTGTAGATCACGCAACAGAACAATCAATATAATAGAACATGATACTTCCACCAACGTTTATAATTCTAAGAACCACATAAAAGGCAGCGTTGTTTCATTTCCCCGAAGCTATTTGCCTGTGCAAACAGTGTAAATAAAAACTCACCGACCATTGTCGTTCGGTATTAGACAAATCTTACTGGTAGACAACAGTTGCTAGAACTTAGAAGTCTTAACAACATCTAAGTTGTAGCAATATGAATTTCCCTATGAATCTTTTCAAGTTTATTTTGAGAACTAATGATTACGATTATAGGTATGATTCTGATCGTGCTAAACTATTTCGTTAAAAGTTTATGTTAGTGACATATGACACAGATTTTTTTATATGCAATGAAAATCTCAAATTGCAATTGATATCAGAGACACGAGCGTAAATGAAGATAGATAGAATGTACCTACCCACTTCTTACAAACCTAATATCTAGATCAAACCAAAGTCATAACATAATGTAAGGCTAACTTTGTAGAAGGTACTATAAGACTGGTTTATTGTCTACTTATGTTATTATCTATGTGGGCACCTACCAACTACCTACAGTCACGTTATACGAGTAGTGTCAAGGTTAAAGTCAATGCGAACTTTAGATACCTACTTAGGTACTTAATAAAATTCTAGGAACACCTCTGAATGGTATGTGACTAGGAGGCCTAGGACTGTTTACCTACGACTACCTCAGTCGTAAGAAGACACACACGTTAAATACCTACTATATAAAATATTGAAAACTATACAATTTCTTAAATGTAGAGCTGTAAAACTACCTATTGGTATCACAAGCTTTTGTATTCCACCAATGTCAAGTTCATTATATTGATAATTCTTTGGGGACTTTATGATATTATTTTCACATTTAACGGTTTTGCAAAGTAAAGGAACCAATAAAAATATTTTCCCGCTGGCAATAAAAATGTCAATTCCATAATTGAACGTATTTGTAACGGTGGTTACATTTTAAGATCAGACGATTATTTAGACACGTGTTCATCCTGACATCACCTGCGCATCGCGCCCAATTGGTTGTAAGTGCAAATGACTGTATTCTGCAGAGCAGATGTTTGATGCCGATGTTACATTATTAAGCAGCATCGTTATTGGAAAACATCTGTCAAATGATGGCGACAGGTTTTGTTCCCAACTGTTTTAATACGTCAATGCTAACTAACATTATTTCAGCTAAAGTGCTAACCTAAGGTGCTTCAGTAAGTTTCTGAAAAAGTTTGTTTAAAAATATCATAATTTATTCTGTTACTAAACTGTACAAAACGTTAAAATATTTATGATCTCCAGTGCATTGCCCTGCGAAGCGGACACACGCTACACTTTGTCTTTGCGAACACTTTGAAGATTTTAGTGTTAAGTTCCAGGCGGCTTTATCATCCAAAAAAAAAAATTGTCTACTTTTTACTTCGTCACAATTTCTTGCGTAGTCCACGTGTAAATCGAGCATGCGATACTTAATTACATAACATCAACTTCGCATGACCAAAAATTTAAGACGTCAACAGCAGGTCAAACGTCACCTCCTCGAACAACAGAGGTCAAAGGCCGCGAATCCCCATCCTCGCATCTGCCCACGGGGTGTGACGGCTCGTGTGAATACACCATGGGAAAACTTCCGAGAATACCATTATCTATTTATTGTTAAACTGATAATCAAAGACTGGAATGTTTTTGTAGTTTGTAACTAAAGTTTAGCATTTTCTAGGTATTGTAAAAGGTATACATGTGTATGTATTTTAATAAATACAGGTATTCCCTTCCGTGACAATTACGTCACGTGAATAGCGACGTTATTTTATAACGTCCTCGGCTCTCTTCGAACAATGAGCGGTGTTAATCCCATTGAACATGTCAATTAATGACTGCACTGCACCAACGAGCCCAAATAACACAGGACATACGACGTATTTGGCCATCGTGGCATATCGTCGGAAGAGTATACCTGCCCTTTTATACTATCTATACATATAAATAAAATTGGAGTGTCTGTTTGTAATATTAAAATAACCGCTTTTTACTAAGTGCATTTGGATGTATACACGTTACCTATACCGAAACAACATTTTTTACAATTTTTGTCTGTCTGTCTGTCTGTCTGTCTGTTTGTTCCGGGTAATCTCTGAAATGGCTGGACCGATTTTGACGTGAATTTCACTGGCAGATAGCTGATGTAACAAGGAGTAACATAGGTTACTTTTATTTTAGAAAAAAAAATTGGATCTCTCGAAAAAAAATTAAAACCAATGTTGCAGCGCTGCGCCTGATTAAAGTTTGATAGCAACAATCTGCAATGCGTCCCGCGGGATCAGAACGCGACCAGGCTGTTGCCAACGGCTGAGTCTTTGTTAAATACCACGCGGACGAAGTCGCGGGCAACAGCTAGTGTACAATAAATGGAATCTACTTCATCTTTATCGATGCGTTCTTGAAAGCAAAGAGTATATTATAATCACTAGAAGGCTAAATCGTTCGTAGTCGCCTTGTGGAGTTTTTGGCTCGCTTCTTGATGTTTTGACTCATGAATGATAATTTCATATATTGCATTAAATATATAAATTTTGAAGCACTCAATACGAACGGCAATACTTCTACTACTAAAATAAAAATATAATTAAACTAATCGTTAAAATATTCCCATTGTTTCTTCAATGTTTGTAACGTGAAATCGCTTTGATGCAACCACCCGGCCCTAACCAATCTGTGGTCAGGAAATTACGAAAGGAAACTAAACAAACCACAAGCAATATTTATTACTTTCTGATCCCAAGTATGATGTTATTTAAAGGGACTTTATGGCGGGAAGTTGAACCGTGAAGTAGTCAATTTTGTTTTATTTTCCACAAAATCTGTTTCTTTAATTAGTAAATTGTGCGGTAAATTGAAATAAAATAGTAAAACTTGACCATTAAAGTTCTACCAAAATGTCTTCTAAATTTTCAGTCATGTCTGCACAGTTTTACTGATAGGGGTAGAGAATTAATTTCATCGTCATCATCATTATCATCAGGGGTACCGATAATTCTACAAAACATATCAAGAAGTAATCGACACGCAAAAATTGCACTATTATGTAGCCGATTGCTAACCTTAAAAATTAGAAGTAATTAAAAAAAATGTTCCCGCTTTTTTATAATATCGTTGACCACCGTTTAAAAATATTTAACTTAACAAGGAAATCTCTTGTTATTATAGATGCGATGTGGCTAAAAGCTAATGAAATAAAAACTTTTTTGAATACCGGTTCAGGAAAAACTGGAAAAACCTTGCATGCGTGGTCTAACATGAACTTGGCCAGTTTTAAGTTATGTTGGAAGGAATTTAAATAAAATACATTGAATTTATTGCTAGATACAATTAGATACTTTCTTATTCTAAAACGGTCGAACTTTCGAGGATTGATTTGCAATGGTAGGTAGGTACGCTGCAATGGATCCCTTCGTCGCAACGCACAAATGCGTTAAACCATAAACACCATTGGATAAGGTGTCGATCAGTGTACGTGCATGGCGACGAGTTCGATGACCGTCTACCGTAGTAAATTAAAAAAAAAATGCTGTTATTGATTGACTCGAAACGCTTGACCGTACACGTAACACTGCATATCGGGATAGTCAGGAGGCGTCCTTAAGATTAAAAAAGACATAAATACTTAAAAAAAAACATCTCATTTTTTACAAAAAATCTTTTCAATAACTCGCGTCGATACTATTTTTTAGTAGCCAAGAAGACTTCTATTTTATTGCGTAATAGTTTCGTAATTAACACAAATATATTTAATATTTATCTGAAGACGTTAGAGGTTCCCACAAACATTTGCGACGATAGCAATGACGATAAGAATGCGTTTTGTGTTAGAAATGTCGATAATGGGGCAAATGTCATTAAACTGTCAATGTAAGTTTAAAAATGAACGATCTGTTTTATTACCTAACAAACGTTCATCGAACCCTAAAGAACTACCTGCAATTTTAAAGGGAAAGTCTTACTATTTCCATTTAAATATTGAATGCAAAAACGATTTAAAAAAAAACTTAGACAATAAAGGATACCTCGATACCTTCTAATTTCAAAATTGACAATTGTTTTTTTTAATCTTTAGACTTTTTTCCTGCCATTATTATGTATCTCATTTAAATCAAACCCAATAAATAGTCTCAGGACGATGCCAAAGGCAATGTGATAAATGAGAACAATGAAGCTGGAATTAGTGGTGATTAGGTCACGTGCGCCAGAATTGTGTTAATCCAATTAGCGAATTGGCCGTTTCATGCAATGTTTTCGCCTCTTGAAATCGTTCCAAGAAATAGGCGGTAATTCTGCTAGTTGAGTGTCTTCAAAATAGAGAATCATAAGTAAATGAAGTGAATCTACTTAGCAACGAGACTCTTCAATAATCCACAGACCATTATGTCAATTGTATAGACACTGCCGTGGTAGTGTTAATGATTATACTCATTGTTCTAAACGTCACGTTCCTCCCTATTTCCCATGGTAACTATCCCACGTGCCCGTGAACTTCGGAATTAATCGTACCGCGATCGATTTGTGGCAATCGTTAGGTATCGTTTGTATTTATTTGTTTTGTGTCAGTCACAGTCCAAATAACTCGCGTACGAAAAATTCTACTTTTTTACCTACTTACTTACATTGACAAATAATGTTCAAACTGGTCAGAATCTAATGATTTCTAACAATCAATAGGTACAAAGACCCAATCCTTATTTAGGTGCTAACTCCCCTGTCCAATGCAGTACCAGTCAAACGATCAGCTTAATAAGAACCGTCCAGTCGCCCCAATCAATTATTAATGTAGCACGAAGCGGAGTGGCCTAAATTAATAATTTCATTCGTGTATGTTGGCTAGCCCGAGATCACTGTCAGATTTAATTTATAAATCGAATGATGCATGATCTTGAGTGATCTTGTATGTTTTTTGTTGGTTGGTAGCATTGGTGCTGTCAGATTAGGTGATGTGATTGCTTACAGATTTCGTTTGTTCCTCTTTTATTTCGATGGCAATCGGCTACAAAATAGAGCTACTTTTGCCAGTGTCAAGTAAGTTTACTTCATAATATTCAGAGTGTACTTTACGCGGCTTCGTTTATAATATAACTGTTTTGCATTAAGACAAAACAGGTATTATATGCTGGAGAAAACGCACAGCATAGCATTGAAGAAGCAGTCTTATATTTCTTCCGGATTATTGAAATAAGTGGGTATCATACCTTTATATGTCCATCATAAGTCTCACAATTCTGTTACCATAGAGTGGCGTGACGTCCAGTTCCCGCCATCTTAGCTGTCAAGTGTCATAGTCTTCATCATCAGCAAGCTCCTTGAAACTATGCTGTGCGTTTTCTCCAGCATATAATACCTGTTTTGTCTTAATGCAAAACAGTTATATTATATGTCTTCGAAAACGCACAGCATAGCATTGAAGACCTGTTTGATCTCTGCTGGTGAACAGAATTAACACAAGAAAGCTATGTGAATGTACTTAATATGGTTCATAAAATATCACAACTCCTATTAAGTACCTGTAAACACATTGTAATAAGAAAGTATATCTTGGTTATTTTAATTGGATAACAAATAAACCGAATATGAACTTGTAAAGAATCCATGAATTTAATAATAAAAGCTTCCGAGTTTTAAACAACTCTTATCACCAATTAATTAACTCATTCATAAAAGTAATAATTTGCTAAACTATAAACCTGGTTTAACAACTCCTGCACTAGAAATCTGATAATCTTTCCCTGTTGCATTTTACTTCCTATGTTTTAATAAACTCCCTTATGCATGAGTCACTAGACAAATTTCGATCCTAATGCTGTGAATAGCCAGTTTGATTGTCTCTGGGTACAAACATAAAACTATTCTAACCCAATCACAAATGCTTCTCTGTACATGTGTTCAAAGTAACAAATGGGCAAGTCTATGTAATCTACAGCCATTAGCTAGCAACAGAATTTGAAGGCTGTGCTTCTACTTTTATCAATTAAATAATCTGTTAAGCTGCCCATGGTATTACACGGTTTTGATATAAAAGAATTATTTAACAATATTGTACTGAATATACGGATTTTTTATTTTTATTTTTTATTGTATAATTTATAATTTTAACTTGTTAACTCTAAGTTACTGAACCCATTATTTTAAAGTGGCACTACTGTTGTTTAGAGTGGAAGGGTGCCATCAGGGTATTAGAATCCTTTAGTATTCAATTCTCCTCCCCCTAACTTTCAAATTCTAAAGTGACAATCTTTCTACCTGTGGTGGGTTTTATCTTATTGTTCAGTCCAGCTTAACCCTCTACAGGTTTTACATGTACTGTTAAGGGGTTGGTTGGCACTCTTACCTGGGGGTCTGAATACCAAAAACTTTGTGTTCATTAGTACCATTACTGTATTGTGGTGACACTCACACTATTTGATAATTTAATGTGTGGCTAAAGGCATTATCAAGCAGCAGTCCCATTTCTTTGTTGGCAACCCAACAATACTATTTTTTAATTATTATAAAAAATATATATGGCAACATATATGTAACTGGATGTGATCCAAACTGTGTGTTTAAGTTCTTATAATTAATAATTATTGTTATATAATAATAATAATATCGCCACACGAACACACCAAATATACGGTCCCACATTAGGCAACGCCTGTGTTATGGATCCGTACAGTGGACTGAGGGCGAACTCAGTAGGTATATAATACTTATATACATATTAAACATCCATGACTCGGGTACAAACATTCGTGCTCATCACACAAAGCTTGTCCGTACCAGGATTCGAACCCGGGGTCTAGTTTACATAGGCTAGAACAGCAGCCTCTTATATTGCAAATAAGGAATCTTCTAGATTTCATATTACTATGATGATTAGTATAGAAAGTAGTACATAATTCTCTCACTGGATTAGAATGATTATGAATAACATTATGGCACATACTTAGAATATGTGAACATGGTTGACTTACAAGCTCAGATATTTACTTAATAAATGACCCCAACTTTAAATTATTATCTCAGTGGTTCTCTGTAGCATAAAGCTGTTCTAGTATACATCTTCCTCATGAAGACCAACTGGAATTCAATTTAGATCTCTCAGTAAATAGGATGCTCATTGTTATATTGAGCATATGTCAAAGCCAGCCACCTGGTTGGGTTAACTTGGAGCCTCTGTTAGTCAGAGCAACCTTATTGACCAAACCCTGCCTCGATCCCGAGTCTGCTTGCCAGGGTCAAATTGACAGTATAAACATTCTCTGGACACTCTACAACCGAAATTCCGTACAACTTGCGACCTGATGAGATCAGAGAGAATAAACATCACCTTACTATGAAATGCTTAAGCACTTAAAGTTGTTCACCATCTTTGTGATGGCTACTGATATAGACATGCTTACCAGCTCGCATCCGCTGCGTCTGTTTTTACTTGTCATCAGAATATCTCTCCTACTCTCATTTATTTTGTATAGGTCTCCCGGGTCACTTAATATTGTGGAGTAGGATAACAATCTACTACCTCCAATCACCACCGCAACGCTTGTTGCACGATGGGGCACAGTTCTCTTCTCTGGCCTCTCTAGGTCAACTTTCCAGAAAGAGTTGTGCTTTACGACATTAGCCTGCCTCGAGTGACTGCATGTTTGTTCAAATACAACACCCTTAAAACCCTTTTAAGCACATCCAGTGGGGGACTTTATAGGCAAGGCTAACATCTGGCTCCGGACGGCCCTCGACAGGCCCAGGTATTCTAAATCGTGAGGAACCTTGGTTACCACCCTTGGTTACATGCACTAACTCTGGGCCTCCAAGCGGGCAAGCGTTTCCGCAACCTCACCACATGCTTGGGGGGCTAGGCCACGGGGTACCAAGTACACCACCAGACCATATACGACAGTTTCAAATCGTCTCCGCAACGCAAATGAAAACACTGTCAACCGGGTGCCGAAAAAAGACCCAATGATTGGGCTGTCAAACCCAAATTAGAATATTTTGTATTCAATATTAACACCACTATATAACTTTTGATCATCAGAGCTGCCACAAAACAATATGAGTTGAATTACATCAGCCATTCAGAATGCTGTTAATTAAAGGGTCCTCTGATTATAAATGATTTATATCAAGCATGTCTCAGTGATACTCTAATAAAATGCACGGAATTTCTCTTTTGATAAGATAATCCTTGGGCTCACCCAAAGTAGGTACTACATGTACCTGGGATATACAATACAAATGTAACTTCTATATGTAGGTATATAATCCTTGAGATCAGGAATTGGTCACAACACATCTCTTAAAAACAATGTTCCAAAGAATACTAGGTCCATGAGACGGGCATGGCCTATTGTAGGTTTAAGTGAATACCACACAACAGGTGCTTTATTAAAATTATATTCTCATTATTGTTATTAAGATTGATAACCGCTATGTAAAGAATATGTGCAATTTCCTTATGATTTTTATTATTATTATTTGTTTTGTTTTATTTGCTCAGCTTGCGCTGGAAGTTTTATGACATTTACGGGTGATAGCCAAGTAAATGCCATAGATTTTATTTTAAGTTTGAAGGTCTGTCGCGGTGTCATTCTCGTCTATCTGTAGAAACTTCCTAACAATTCGGCAAGTATTAAGGATGGCAGCTTTCTGAAGTTGCATGTAAGTATTCGGTTTCAAATCAATGAGTTTCAGACCATGGTGTAGGTGCTTTGGGATGATACCGGTGGTTGACAACACTATTGGGACAATGTATACCTTTTCTTGTTTCCAGATTCTGATGACTTCATCCTTGAGGTCTGTATATTTATGTATTTTTTCAGCTATGGTTTTTTGCAGATTATGGGTGTTGGGAACAGCGATATCAATGAGGTAAGTGGTTTTATTTAGTTTATCTTGTAGGGTTATGTCGGGGCGGTTATAGTGAACAGTCCTATCAGTTAGTATTGCGCGGTCATAATACATTTTGTGTGTGTTATTTTCTAAAATAGGGTTAGGAGTGTACTTGTAATATGGTGTGTGTGTGTCCGGTATGAGTTTATGTTTGAGTGCTAGTTTTTGATGTATGATGTTAGCTATTTGATTGTGTCTATGTGTGTAGTCTGTTTGTGCAAGGTTAGGACAGGCTCCGGTAATGTGCTGTATATTTTCAGGGTGGCTGTGACATTTTCGGCATCTGTCGTCTGTAAGTGTAGGGTCCTTTATAATATGTTTTCTATAATTTCTTGTGTTGATGATTTGGTCCTGAATCGCTATCATAAAACCTTCAGTCTCCGGGAATAGGGATCCTAGTTTAAGCCATTTATTGGATGCTATTGGGTCAATATGTGATTGTTCTAGGTCGTGAGGATGCCGGCCATGAAGTACTTTCTTCTTCCACTGTTCTATTATTATGTTTTGTGAATAAATTTCTGCATCTTGTTGAGTTACGTCGGATAGGTTTAACGGGGTAAAATTTAAGTCGTTACATACTACTGCCTTGTGAATGTTACTATTATTAGCTTTTTGTTGGAAAAATGATTTGAGGGTAGCGATTTGTTTAGTCCAGAGACTAGATATATTGATGAGACCTCTTCCTCCATCTTCTCTTTTGATAGTCATTCTTTCTATTGCAGATTTGGGGTGTAGGCAATTGTGTTTAGTGAGGATTGTTCTTGTCTTTATCTCTATGTGATTGATGTCTGTTTTGGTCCATTTTATGACCCCGAACGAGTACGTTAATATTGGTATTGCATAGGTGTTGATTGCTTTTATTAAACTTTTACTAGTAAGTTGGCTTTTGCATATGGCATTTACTCTACGTTTATATTCTTGCTTGAGAGATGTTTTTATTTTCATATGATTAAGTCCTTTAGATTGGTGATATCCCAGGTATTTGTACAACTCGTTCGGTTCCATAGCTGATATTATCTGTTCGTCACCTACTGCGTAATCGCCGGGTCGGATTTTGCCTTTTACTATGTGAATAGTTTTACATTTTTCTAATCCAAACTGCATGTTAATATTGTTACTAAATTCTGTTGTTGTGTCTATCAGTATTTTCATTTCTCTTTCTGTTTTTGCATAAAGTTTAATGTCATCCATATATATTAAATGTGATATGCATGTTTCGATGCCATCGTGTTTTAGTCGATATCCGGCCTCGCGTTCACGCAGCAGGTGAGATATTGGGTTAAGGGCGAGACAAAACCACAAGGGACTCAAGGAGTCACCCTGGTATATACCTTTTTTTATTTCTATATCTCTAGTCGTTAATGTGCTAAGAAGTAATTTGGTTTTCCAGAGGGTCATGATATTTTTAAGAAATTTAATTAAAATGGGGTTAATTTTATATATCTGTAGAACTCGTATCAACCAAGAGTGTGGAATGCTATCAAATGCTTTCTTGTAATCTACGTATGTACAGTGCAAATTTCTTTTATTAATTGTTGCATGTCTATGTACTAGGGAGTCAATGATGAGTTGCTCCTTGCATCCCATGTGGTCCCGCCTGCAACCCTTTTGTTCCTCTGCAATAATGTTGTTTTGTTCTATGTGAGCGGTAATCTTTTGTGTTATTGCAGATGTGAGTATTTTGTATATGGTGGGCAAGCAAGTTATTGGTCGGTATTGTGAAGGTTGAGTTGTGTATTTTCCTTTGGGCAACATATAAGTGATGCCTTTAGCAATGAAATATGGTGCGCTTTGTTGTCCGTGAATGATTTGTGTCATGTTTTTTGCTATTATCTTATGAAGAATGCGGAAGTGTTTGTACCAATAGTTATGTATTTTGTCTATCCCCGGGGATTTCCAATTATGTAGTCGTGCTGTAACATTTGCTATATCTATTTCAGTTATCTCTTCAAACTTCATTACATCTATATTTTCAAATCTTGCTTCTTCCTGCCCTATCCATGATGCTTCCTCATTGTGTTGTGCTTCATTCTCCCAAATGCTTGTCCAATACTCCTCTAGTTCCTCTTTCTTTGGTATCTCGGTAACATTAGGCGTTGTAATATCCTTATCAGTATTAAGTTTTCTGTAAAACAACTTCTCGTTGGTATGAAACAGTCTATTATCATTTTTACGTTGGAGAGCTTTTTTATATCTAGCTAATCTATGTGCTTTCAATGCCAGTTTTTGTTTTAATGTGTCAAGAAATTCTTCTGGTTTTCTATTATCGTTTTCATGACTGCTATGAACTTTTGTATTTCTAAATATTACGTTTACTCTGTCGACTACTTTTTTGGACCTATTGTTGTTGATGTACTGTGTTAATTTACCTATGTCAGACCGTAACTGGGTTACGTCTCTTTCTATTCTAACTTGCCAAGCTGGTTTTCTATCATTAATGCGTTGTGATTGAGTATGTTGATCAATTTTATAACCTAGTTCGCGTGATATAACTAATGCACTACAATATATGAGAGTATGGATGTCAATTAGTTGTGAATCTTCTGAGAAAAACTGATTTAGTATGGTATTGTTGAATAATTGAGTTAATTGAGTAAGACGTGTACTGTATTTTAGTTTAGGGAGTTTAGGTCTAACTGTGGGGTCAATGCCCGCGTATTCAATTAATGCTGACTGCAAGATTTGATTTAATTTTTGTGATATATCATCTGGTAAAGGGATCGGCTGTAAAGTTTCAATATCATTTTCCAGTAACAACATTGTTGTTTCTGTTTGTGTAGAAGCGTGTGTATTTGGTAAAGATTGTGTACTATGTGTGTTTTGGGCGGGTACATGAGATGGTATGTTTAAATACACATCTGGTTGCATGAATGAGTGTGATGTGTTTGGGAGGGTATGAGAGCCTACGTCTGATTGCGGTATCGATTCTATGTTTAATGTGTTTCTAGGTGATGCCTGTAAGTGTGATGGATGATTTGTCAATTCTAACTTAACTTCTTGTTTAATCTGCGCAAGCACATCATCAGAGATCATTTTATTTCGTATAATAGCTCGCCTTTGGTCTGAAACCCTTTGTTCTGAAACAGTGGTTTCGGGGTACTGTTGGATAAAGTGTTCATGTAATAGTTTCCTGTATATAGTAAGATCTGTCTCTAGTTTAGTTACTCGATAGTAGGTACGCATGATGAATATATTAACATCATTAGTCCATCGCATGCGTACTCGAGGTTTACCAGCCTTAGTGGACGCAGGTAAAAAGGAATTCACCTCCTGCGCAACATCTAAGGTAGGTTCTAAGGTAGGTGTAGGTAATTCTCTAGAATTCTCGTCTGAATGTATTGGTGATGGAATATATGATACTGTTGATGGGCTATAGGGGTCAACTATTGAGGGGCTAGGTGATATGTATCTATTTATATTGTCAGTCTGTCTGTCAATTGTCTGATTGGCTGTGGCATTTTCGGGTGACCCGGAGGGAGCCCGCCTATTCAACTCCTCTCCGCTGACGGTTCGCATGCTGTAGCACTCAGCGTCAGCTCCAAGTGCGCCCCGGCGATCGCCCCCGGGCAGCGGCCCTATACGTTTACTTTTAGATCTAGTCTCCATATTGAATGGGTTGCCAGAGCCATGTTAGCCGTGCCAGTAATTTTGTATCACGTATCCGCCCCCCACGTGAATCAGGTGTTCGATTCGGACGTATGGCTGGACTTTGGGGGGCTTATTATTATTATTATTATTATTTTTTTTTTAATTATTATTATTATTTTTTAAATATATAATAAATAAATAATGTCAGAAGATTTCTCTTGAAAAGTAATTAAGTGACTAAAGTATAATCTAATTTGACCAACTTGATCATGAACAATCATATTATGTGCCATTCAACTATACATCTTATTATAATGGTCATCATCAAAATGTGGACACACTACAGGTTTGCCCCCCCCCCCTTTCGGAGATTGAAGGGGTGATGGTGTATATCTTATTATTATATTATTCAACTTCATCCACATTTCAATTAGAATAGGTACTGGGTGGCTGCACATTTGTCTCAATGATAAACTAAAACAGCGGACTGTCTTATACAATATGACTATCTTGTATGTGTTGTGTATCACGGATACCAAAGGTACGAAAATGTAAGTAATGTGCAAGCCCATACACAACTATGTAATCATATCAGCTGCTCAAATACAACTGGAGGTGCCGGGGTAGTTAGACCCGCACAGCTCTCCGCTTTAGTATGTTGAATGACATACTCAAGAGGTACATACTTTACAATATTTGTCTCCTGTGTAACTTACACTCCTGTAAAAATCTGTCATGTCTAATAATATACCACTAGAATAGAAAATCCTGCTCTGATTGACTGCTACAATTACCTGTGTAATGTATTTAAGCTATATTGGTATGAAATAATATTTTACATTCAACCACACATTTGGATTTATTTCCATGCTTATTAGGGTTCCGCACCCAAACACTGAAAACAGTGCTTCATCATGTTGCCTGTGTATTAAGGGATTCACACCCAAACACTATAAACAGGGCTTTATCATGGTGCCTATGATTTTAAGGGTTCCACACCCATACACACCAAACAGAGCTCTATCTAGGTACATATTAACTTACAGGGCTCTACTTCTTTATGACTGAACTCGAACATTAAGTCAGACCTGAGGCCCTCAGAGGGAACATAGGCCAAAGATTAATTGCATACCAAATGGTTTTATAAGTCTTATATCTTGGTGAGCCAAGCTCACATATTTGTAAGATCTCAGTAACAGTCATATGAACCTTACTCTTATACCGAGATACATCATTTAATGTTCATCTCAGCGTACAAAAACCCTAGACGCTAAGCAGACCTGTAAGGTACTTCTATACATTGAAAGAAACTTACTCTTCGAGCCGAGGTACGCTAACGCAGGGCAGGGGTGGTGCAGGCCTTCCTCACACCTCCGAGGTTGAGGTTTAGCATCCCGACATATACCCCTGACCTCGAAAACGACATTATTTTCCATTCCGAGCAACATCTCACCCGGCTTACTCAGCGTCGTTACCTGCAGGCTCCACTTTTTACGACGAAAACAATGCTGTGCTTATAAAAAACTCCACTAACACTCACACGAAACATTTAAACTATTTATAACATGGTTTAAAATGATAAAACAAAACTTTTCTGCAATTTAAAAGATGAAAGAAAAGTTTTCGTGTTATTCAAACGAAATACAAGAAAGCTATGACACTTGACAGCTAAGATGGCGGGAACTGGACGTCACGCCACTCTATGGTAACAGAATTGTGAGACTTATGATGGACATATAAAGGTATGATACCCACTTATTTCAATAATCCGGAAGAAATATAAGACTGCTTCTTCAATGCTATGCTGTGCGTTTTCGAAGACATATAATACCAGTATTCTAAGACGTATTGCGAGTCGTATCTTGTGAGTATTGACAATATTGCAAAAACCAAGAGCCACTCAACCCTTTGGATTGTAATCCTGTGATCTGAATATGGTCCAATTGCGTGTCATCCTTAGACGATTCTTTTTTTTTTATTTTTTTTTATTGCAGTATAGGCAAGTATTTGATCTCGATCTCACCTGATGTTAAGTGACAATGAGATCTACGATGTAGCATACTTGCCTAGAAGGTACCTGTTCACTCTCGACTTGAAAACACTTCACATTCTACTATCGCTATGCGCACTATTAAAGCCGTATTAGGGCATCGTAAAACGTATAAAGGCTGTATATACATTTTATAGAACCTACTCAATTGTTAAATAGCTATTAACTTATTATTTTTAATTGCCAGTTAACTGTAGCCGATAATTTACGATCACATTATGTAATGAATATCTTCAAGGTGCCACCGTAGAGGGGAAGCAGACACGCGAAGCCTGTAAAACGGTGTTTTTATTGTCTCGGCATGTCATTGCTGGGCGTGGACCGTGGGCAGAATTTATTATTTAACGGAAGAGTACTCGCGTACTTTGGTTATATTGTAACGATTGTTCTCTTTTTGGTAGCTAGTAAATTAAATATTGTTTTTAACTGTTTTATTATAAATAGACCTCAAAACAAGGGCAGGAAATACAAGATTGCAGTATCAACAATAATTTATTATTAGAAGAGCAAACTAGTAATTGTGAATCCGTTAGCAAAAATAACACCGTTTTACTTAGTACTTATCTCTAAAAGAACTGTAAAAACGAATAGTAACTGCATAAGTGTTGCCCATTACTCTCTTACACAGCATTTATACAGCTTCCTGCTTCTGGCTTAGGAATTAACGTTTCTTATTCAGTGTCTTAAATCAAATTATCGTGCTATTTATTTGGGTATTTAACCTTTGCGCCGTAGCCAGTAATACCATTGTACTAGAAAAGGCAGGCTTTGTGTGACTACTCAGCAAAACTAAACTTCCTTCGCTATTATTTTGTATAACAAAAAGATAATATAAGTGAGATTAAATAAGCTAAGAGTTCTTGTAGAGTTACTAAGGTCACGTCTGATAGGTTCCAGTGATGTGAACACACATGATAATGAATTCTACTTGGATCAAAGACAAAAGCCTTGTGTTCGATGACCACTCCGCGATAAAGGAAGTTGCGGTCAGCGAGAGAGATACTGTGTATGAAAAACTCGCAAGTTACTCGAAGTTAATATTGAAAAACTTCAGTTTTTTTGTAAAGTATAATAAAACTAGCTTCTACCCGCAGCTACGCCCGCGACACCTCGATAAAGTACCTATTGCACTCAGGGATAACGTTCTACATAGGTACAATTTCGGAGATTACCCTCTCTAAACTCACAAATAAACAAATGTTTGTAACGTTTTATAATTTTAGTGTAGATGGAAAGATGATGAACAGACTTAAATTCGTCTGCTAAGATTATGCCTAATCAAACATTGGAATTTGCGAAGTACTGTACTTTGTGTGTAATAATTGTTGAGTCGATCGCGTCTCTGAAGTGACATTCAAGTGAAATTGGGTTCCTTAGTAGCTTTTATCTCCAATTACTAGTAACAAGATATCTAAAGAACGAAGGGGCACCTTACATCATCAAAGGAGTAAGTGCTTAATTTACACAAACATTATTAGATTGAAATGCTTAGCGAGCTTTTAATAATGGAGACAGCAGGAAATATGAACATCATTCATTACTAGTAGTTACAATAGGAAATTAATTAGTTGTTTTGTAATCTTTTATATTAGTTACCTAATGCTTGTATTGCTATGTTATAGAACAGGGATTCCCAAAGTGGTCGATATCAACCCTAAGGTGTCGACAAAACGAAAATTTATTTAGGGAGTCGACGAGATCTAAAAATCGACCCCTATCAATTAACACAAGTTCTTATTTAAAACTTTCAAGATACTGTATAACGTGTGTAACGTGTACCAGTTTCTTATATGAATAACTAATATTTTAGTAGGAAGTAAATAAATGTAGCTTCTTAATAGTGAAAGATTTTCCGGAGATTATCCCCTACATCCCAACTAACAAACTAAACAACTTTACCCCTTTATAATATTAGTATAGTTGTTAAAATGTACTTTAACCTTGCATCTCCCGTTTTAATTTATTTGCTAAGGCGGCACTATTTTTGCCACAATCTCCGCCATTTGTTTTTGTTTTGTGCCTTTTGTGTCCCGTCGCAGCGCAGGCGCAGGCGCCGAGACGAATCGTTTGACACGTGTTAACGAAAAGCACTTGTCACAGGCTAAAATTAGACGGACAAACGATATCTCAATATACGGATATCATGTTGATACGGTTAAGGTATAAACGCGCATCCACAAAACTACTGAACGGATTTTAATGAAACTTGGGATGGTGATAGTTTATAACCGAGGTCAATATGATGACGCTTTTTATCAGGGGAAATAAAAGGATCATATGAGATGGTTAGAAAAACTAAAGTCTCCGTGTCCGAAGTCCTATGGACTACATAAAATCGTATCGTATAGGTAACATAAACTAAAGAATGATCACATCTCAAGTTCGGAGAGCATCTTGGCTGTTTGTTTACTCCGCGCCGCCTGCGCATGCTAACGTGTGTAGGTTCAGCTCAGACTAGCGACTATGTGTCAATGAAATAACTTTTCCCCCTACTGAAGTAAACGTCTCTTTTGAATATTTCGTCAAAATCGCCATCTAGCGGCGTGTGCTCCGTGGTGTGCGCTGAGCAGGCGGCTCATCGTGACGTCACAAAGTGGCCACAAATACAAACTTTACAAGTATGCCGTCACTTAGCTAACTTTAATTTATTTATTACTTTTTGCCCCGGCGAACTTTGTATCGCCTAAGATCAATGGATTATCTTTATTTTAATTTATTTAGTGAATTGTATCCATGTTATAATAGTTATGCCGCTTTTCGGTGCGGAGACAAATTCTCATAATAATCGGCCCACCCGTTTTCAGTTATCAATGGTGAACCTAACATGACTTTCTTATAGATATACCAAATTCACGGGTCATATATTACATGAAAATTAGTTTTAACGTTGATAACAAGTATCAATATAATTTGGGATCTACTTATGTAAATAAAAAAAATAACCCAACTTCTCAACTCAACACTATTTGGATACGAAGTCGCTAGTCTGCATAAGCACGGTTCAATGACCACGTTAGAGGTGCAGTAGCTCAGTCAGTGCTATAATACCGACGTGTAATGTGTACTTTTTATTGACTTTTCCAATTATTGTGTCGTTTGAAAGGTCTACTAGGGCGTAGCCGGACTATTACATTAATTAGAGTAATATGTACCAGTGTCAGTAACTCTACAGTACTAATTCCCACTTCGCTGGAATAATTACAATGGCTTTTATAGCATAAATGCTATAGAAAAAAATATTATTATTATACCTGGAGATATAAAAATCATTGTAATTATTCCGTCGAAGTGGGAATCAGAATTGATAACAGCCTAATTAATAGTTAGACGAGATCGCCCTCGTAATTAATGTGCGATCCCTATTCGTAATCGTAACGTCATCGAGCAAGTATTCTCTGTCACTGTCATTCTTATTAATAAAATCTGTAGCCACAAAATGTAAAGTTTACCTAACGCTAATGTAAAAAGATTTTGCTTGAGTTTAATATAACACATCCTAAAGAGTTGCAATAAAATTTTGATTGAATGAATTGAAATGAATGATTTAACGGATTTTATCGCGTTTATTTTATGTTTTTACGTTACCAACGTTTCGGCTGCTTTACAGCAACCATGGTCACGGGAAGACTGAGGCGTCCTAGTGTCATAGTTTGAACTGGGGTACCCTCATATTTTGTTGTTGTTTGCGGACTGATCTGTGCAGTAAGTGCCCATTGTGTATATACTTAAAATTAGTTAAATTAGTTTTATTTCAATGTGTAGTATTCGCTTAAATATAAGAAATAAATACAGTCCAAGGAGTTTAAAAGTAAGTATTGGGTTATTCGAAGCTCGATATAGCTTATGGGCACCTGATCCAGATAAATATTATAAGGGCTATATTGTTTTCCTGTTATTGAAACAGAACCCTTCGGTCAAAGTAAACGTTTATTGGTTCCGGAAGCGACGGATCAAGTTGGAATTGTGACAAATCAGCATTAAAATCTAGGACCGGAAGAGGCAATGTTGCGGTGATAATCTACCGCTTTGATGTTCCCGCTAGTACCGCGACGCTGTACTGAAAACTCGAGAGTATACTCGTACTATAGGACCGGATATTCGGCTTACGTCATTGGTGACAGGCCATTTCGTATTACGATGTAAGTATTAGTTCTTCCTCTCATTCCTTTTTCCTATAAATAGTTTTATATCTGTTTCACAGTCAAAGTCGAATCGTTTATTTCGTATAGGCCTACGGGAGCACTTACAAATTCTCATTAAAAAAGTTTTTAAACTCTACAACCGGATCGGAACGCGACCTCAACTGAGATGATCCGGCGAGAAACTCAGCGGGCATGTCTTTTTTTTTAAAGACATTACCAGTACCTGTACACACATTATCAGTTTCTGTATTACATATACTGAAAATGTTAAGTTAAATGGGCATTGATAATTGATAAGTAAAATATTCTCTTTTTTTACTAGTCACTTGAAATCCTTGCAAGTAATACGCAAAAGATCAGTTATCAAGTATAATACAAGTAATCACGCACGTAGAGGTCGCATAAAATATACAAGAATGAGAATCACGAAATACCGACACTGTATGCATAATAATTGGCCTTTATTTAAAACTTGATATCAGAATGAAACTGGTTAGTGAAAAATAATAAAAATATTGTAAAATGAATACTAAGTGTGTCTAGTCCATGTCTGAATCGAAGTATCTCTCATAGCTTGGATTTTAAAACTACTACGAGTACAAGGAGAAGATAAAAAAAATACAAACTAATTGAGAACCTCCTCCTTTTTCAAGTCGGTTAATAAGTAGCATCAGCAACAACTGCATCTGTGACATCCATTATTTTATTTATAATGTGTATTTATTAAATTTAATATTGCTATTAATTACTTGACACTGGCAAAATACCCGCTAAGTTGCGGGTGAGGCCATATTCATATCGTAAAGAAAGAAGAAGAACTGCATCTGTCTTAGCTCTATATCTGTCGGAGAGTTAGCAGAAAAAAAAATACGCTCTCATCTCAACTCTCTTATGAATTCGTGCCCTAACAAGTTAGCGCTCATAGTTCGGTAACTACTGTTACATACGCTTTTAGTTTCTTGCTGGTAGCTATTATACCTACTCGTAGTTTACTACCTGACGGCCTGATTAGCGCAGTGGTATAGTGACTCTGCTTTCTGCGCCGAGGGTCCCGGGTTCGAATCCTGGGACACAAGCTTTGTGTGATGAGCACGAATGTTTGTACCCGAGTCATGGATGTTTAATATGTATATAAGTATTATATACTGAGTTCACCGTCAGTTCATTGTACGGTACCCATAACACAAGCGTTACGCTTAAAGTGGGACCGTATAGTTGGTGTGTTCGTATGGCGATATTAAAAAAAAAAGATTGATTGAAATATGCTCAGATCTACAGAACAAGTGTGCCCCATCCAGCCATGCACCCGAGGCTTAAGTCTCCATTATAATACCAGCCCTTTTTAATGTCCCACTGTTGGGCACAGGCCTCACCTCAATGCGAAAGTAAAAAGAAATTAGTGTTTATTTTCATATATTGATTCAAGAACTACCGCACTAAAGGGCACCAACAATTTCTTGATGACGTAATTCTTAGGGTACATTTGAGGTCCATACGAACCAGGTGACCATAAACTACAAAACGTAACCACCATATAATTGAAGGGTATGTTGCCATCATGTAAGTAGATCCATTTTGTAGTCACCTACCACAAAAACGCGTCCACGACGTCGGACGCACATTAGGTAGATGGGCATCCTGTCGTGATGTCATCGCTGCTACAGCTTGTAAAAAAAATACGTAAAAAAAAAAACAGGATGTATACGGTAGCATTTTGAGTTAGACTGCGCACTTTGAAACAAAAAAATAAGATCATTTGAGACACGCCATTTTCATATCATCATGTCACATCCATTATTTTATTTATAATGTGTATTTATTGCTATTAATTACATGACATTGGCAAAATACCCGCTAAGTTGTGGGTGAGGCCATTTGCATGTCCATTATATTTCATCGCATTTCATTTCGAAAAAAAAATGGGACCAATCTGTAAGCATATTCCTTTCATATAAAAAATATTTTTCCAAATCGGTTCATAAATGACGGAGATCTGAGGTAACAAACATTTTCCTTTTTGAAGTCGGTTAAAAAAGAAGAAGAAGCAGATCATTTGACATACATATTGCGTAATGTGTCAAAGTGTACTTAATTCAGCATTTTAGGAGCGGCTCTAAATTGTGTCTTATTATAACGCTAATGGATCTTCTTTTGGTTTGTTTCAGGTTACAGTGCAGATACCAAAGAAAACATGGTGATGAACCACAATATACATAGGTTTGTTATTATTGCATTCAATAATTACGATGATCTATTATCTCTTAGATCTACAAAGCCAAAAACACATGCTTGCGACCCTATTCTGGGAGCTCAGTATATAGTTTTGAACGTGTGTCGAATGTATAATTTACCAGTAAAACTATGATTTTCCACCGGCAATCCTGTGAGATGTATCGGAAGATTGCAGCCTGTATTTGAATACATGCAATGATCTCATATTACGGGCTCTGAGGACTACTAATGATATAAAAGCTTACATAACCAATTCCATTTCAAATATTCCCGTACTTGTACTACTAATCTAACAACGTAATTATCTAGGCATACGGGGGTACTTATAAATTGCCATTTTACATTTATTTGCTTTCCTGAACTCTACTTTGTGACTCGTAAATACTAGATTTTTTATATCGATGAATAAAACTCCTGTGCAATAAATTAAAATGAATTTTCTATGGTTCTTTCACAAGTAGCTAAGGTAAACTAGCATCAGATATCAGATTTACTAGCACAAACGGAAGCTTGCAAAACAATCAGCTGGGCCATGTCTACTATGGACGCCGGATGAGCTTTGTTGGGTTGTAATGCCTGTGAATAGATAATCAAACAATACAGTTCAAAGTAGAGCGGCTGTGAGGCAATTGTTCTAGTTACTAATAAGTATTGATTTCTTATATTTACGCGAATACTTACACATTGAAATAAAAACAAATTTTACGGATTTTATCGCGTTTGTTTTGTTTTTACGTTCCCGACATTTCGGCTGCTTTACAGCACCGTTGCATGACCTCAGGGCACTGAGCACTTTCTGCGTAGTCTGGACAGCGAACAACAACTATATATGAGGGTACCCCAGTTCTAACTATGACACTAGGACGTCTAACACCTCACTCCTGTGACCATGGTTGCTGTAAAGCAGCTGAATTGTCGGGAACGTAAACACATAAGATAAACGCGATAAAATCCGTAAAAATTGTTTTGTTTCAATAGTACTCAGTAGTAAAAAATATTTTCTTTTTGACTTGGCCTGTCATACACCCCCATCACTGGTACTCCGGCAAACCAGGATCCGCAGCGGCGACCAACGAAGACGCAGAAGACATATGGCGAGTCCCGGGGAAAGCGAAACCCGTAACGAAATAAACTATCCACATTTCGTATATTGCAAGGCGCGAGGCAGAAAATAACGGTACAAGAAAGCTGACTGCCACAGAAACCAGGATTCCTACAACTAGTCGAAGCACGGCGTAGGATGATATTAAACCAGCCGAGTTGGTCCTAATCTTGCGAGACGATTATATCGATTCCAGCAATACTTATGGCAAATAAAAACCTATCAAATAGTTAATAATTACACTGTTTTCATGGTGACAAAAAATATTAACCTCTCGGGCAAATTTACATCCGCAAAAAGAATCCCTTGGTATAAACGTATATTGTTCGAAAACTCAGTCGTTGGAACTGCCAGTTATAAAAGAAATTGACCCGTATCGATATTGCCCAACAGCTGATTATATGCGAGTATGCAAGGGGCATTCGCGCACGTGCGTGCTGAAATATAAACAACCATTGTACTTGTAACCTATGGGTTCTTGCCGATACAATAAGTACCAGGCTTTATGTTACCCAACAGTTTATCACTTCCGAGGTGAACATAACTTGTTGGAACCAAGAAACTAACACGAAAGATAGAAGTAGGACATTTTAGATCCAGTTAGTAATCGCGAGCCGATGCATAAAAAATATACTATTCTACCAAAGTACTTATGGTACAGTCCCAGTATTTTATTGAGTAGGTATTACCTAAGGTACCCTACCGTCTATCAACCCTATTAAGATTGGCAGTGTGTTCCAAGCTGATAAAGTGTAGAGGATTTATCCAAAGCCAATCTAAAGCTCTCAAATCTCACAAAGAAGCCTGCATATGTGTATAAAAAATGTCCCAATATAATGTCACTAGTGTATATTATAGACTTCGAACTCATTAAAGTCATTCATGATACAACTTGGCAACTGATAGCAACTTCGAATGTTGCTGGAAACTGCGCTTACGAGATACTTTCTTGTGTTGCTATGTAAATCAACTTCCTAAAAACTAGTCCACACATAAACAATTGAACTGTTGAACTGAGATTAACGCTCGCTGACCTTAATTTATGCTTCAAAGTTTCTGAATCAAAGTTACCAATCATCCGTCATATTAATTGGCACTAAAGCAGTTTTTCGGATACGGCTTTCATATTCCCCTACATTTAGGTCATACTACAACCCGGGTCAGATAATATTTCAGCTGAATTAGCCAGTTAGCCTACCCACAGTTGGAACCGATTTTCATTGCACTTTCAAAACATGTTATTGTCGAGTGTTAAGGCTTATTTTGGCTTGATTTCAGGTCCGGTTAAATTCGTTGACTGCATTCTGCAGACCGCGTGCATTCAGTACTTCAGATAGTTTTATGTTGGCTGTGTATAAATAATCTGGTTTCCGGTTAGGGTTTTGAGTTTAAATTATCTGTATTTCTGGAGTTTTGGTACGTTCATGTTTAGTGTTATGAGTTAATAAGTTTCGAGTGCGATTACGTTTAAACTGTTGTGATTACGTATAAACTGTGGATTGCAATGTGTAATTGCAGTGAGTTCTCACTTCGCACGCGTCGACGTTAATTTTTTATCCAACTCGGAGGAATCCTTCCATTTTCTAGATCAAAAATTATTCTAGAGATGTTGATCTTTTTAGAAACCATTACGAATTCGCCTGGTGGATTTTGTGACAGACTTTTTCAGCTATCCCGACAAAAACTTATGGGTTCCCCCATAAGTTTATGTCAGGTTTTTTTCAAGTCCGTTCTAAAACCTAAACAACAGACAATAATCAATATTTTTATGGGATCAATAACCTTAGTGTCATGTGAAATCGTTCTTCGCGTTTATATCGAAACTTGTAAGATGCGTAGCAATTTTATCATTGCTACTAACCTTATAAATCAGTTTTACGGTTCCATAAAAATTAAACTACTGACAGGTCTGTAGGTAAATAGTCATATCCACATAAATATATTTTCAGCTGTAGATTCTTTGGCAGGCGGCCGAAAGCTCCCAGTCGACGCGAGCGTCGCGATGCGGTCGCCTCGCTGACTGACGCAGACGAATAAAAATTTTCGAAATTTAAAACTAGATTTAAAAAATTTAAACATAAATTAATTAGTGATGTAACGCTTGGTTTAGTCGACTCGTATGTGTGTAGTGTCATAGTAAAATATACGTGAACTTGATAACATTAAAATAAAAAGTGAGAGTGAATTGTTAAAATGCTGAAAGTGATACAGTACGAATTTATCGTCATCGTATTGCAATACCCATTATATTTTAATTAATTTTGGCCATATTTCTTTTTACGTTAGTAAAATCGATAACCAATGAGAGAGAAGGTCAAGTGACTGCAGTTTTTAATTGATTCGTTTCAATAATCTAATGCACATTTCTGCTACAGTTAATTGTACTTAGTTGAAGTAGAATTGAATAGAGTTAGGTAATAATTGAGCGAACAGTGTTTTTATCACAGACTTGTCAGAATATTCAGACAACACACGGCGTGCGCTTATGTGAGTGAAGCCTAAAAACGATAGTAAGAAAACACACCCACTCACGCACACATATAAAAACGATGTCCAGGACATCTTAGTCTATGCCCGGATCATTTACTAGATAAAAGGCTTTGTATGTAGTAAAAATGTACCACTCCAAATGCATTGAAAAGGTGGCTTCATTTTGTTAGTGTCAACGTTACGTCTGAACTTCTACACAAGTCTGTGGTGTTTATAAATATAAGCACAATGCAATGACCTGGAGTAAAATAGCGTCGGATGTAAAAATATTCGCTACCGGAATACGCTAATGACTGAGTAACGAGGACAATGTGACTGTCAATTTACTTCTTAGATACTCCAATACTGTAGTATGGCGTCTGGTTTTTATTATAGTAATTCTACACCTGTTAAATAAACGGTATTAATTTAAATGTAACAGTGGTCATGTCCGGGGCATAATTACATTATCATATCAAAAACTACGGAAGCCATAATGTTTTAAAAAGTGAAGTGAATTATGATAACAGATGGGCATAGACTCAATAAAAAAATGGCAAAAAAAAAATATAAGTATATATAATATATAAAAAAAATATATAAATGGCAAAAAAAATATATAATATATAAGTAATCAATTCCGTCCTAATATTATTTGTAGGTAATTGTAATTTAGAGCTTTGCAACATGAAATTGTACCGTCGATATCTCATTGTTAATCCGAGATGAGAATCGATTAAGTTTGGTGGAAGCGTAGAAATGTCGTTGTTAATATCGATAATTATAATATCTGTGTATCTTTCTTTTTAAACTGTCGCATTACATGGTTGATGTCGGGCCTAAGAGCTCGCGATGTAATGTTATAACGACCATGTGCCACCAGTGGGCGTGTTTACAGTGCACTTCAATTTTCTGAACGAACGACACCGGGCCGGCTCATGAACTCATGAGCGTATGATGTCATGTTCATTTAAAAAAAAAATGCCAATCTTGTGCACGTAATATTGGTATTACTGTTAGCAAAGGTTATGTACTCAGACAAAATGGACTCTGAAATTATTGACCTTTTCACTTTCAAGGATTTCTCGCATATATTAGGTACTAGCTGCGCCCGGCGGTGTTACCCGCGATAAAAAGTTTGAAAAATTATAACATCTATCCCACGGGAACCATACATTTTACCGGGATAAAAAGCCTATGTGCTATTCCAGACTATAATCTATCTCTGTGCCAAATTTCATCCAGATCCGTTCAGCCGTTCCGGCGTGAAAGAGTAACAAACATCCATCCATCTATCCATCCATCCATCTATCGATCCATCCAAACTTTCAGATTTATAATATTAGTATAGATATTAGGTATGATCTTAAAAGGGCTAAATGCATAAAGGTGAGCATATAAAAACAAACCAATATGGCGTCTCTTTAATTTATGTTACCAAAATATTTACGCTAATCACAAAGAACTTCACGGCAGACAAAAGAGTTATTAATTTGTTTAAACCCATCCGTCCTGTGGAAGGCGCAATATCCATAAATCTGTCTGTGTAGCTTAACAACTTTAGTATAAATTATAAACAATTGCAACTACCTAATCGTTTACATTGGAAATTTAATTTAAAACGGACAAAGACTTGCTACAAGATTTATATATAACATAAATGGTGTTTGCTACGGTTCTTTCGAGTTGCCTTTGATTTGAATTTATTTAGCATAGGCAACATGTATCTAATTCTTGAGTTACCTTCAAGACTTGAACAAGAATATACTTGGCAGGAAATTTAAAAGACTCATCATAATTATACGTACCTAAGCGATCAATAAAAATGCCACTGTTATACCAAATGCTACAATAATAAACACAGTGTTAATGTTCTCAGACAAATTAGCATGGACTTAGCTTTACAAGGTGTACATCACTGCCAAAGACTTATGGGCATTGTTAATAAGCATTATATTAAAAAATATTGTGTGTACGTGTCCTTAGTATGTGTGGATAGATATGATTTTATTTCGCACGAGGTGTGCACGAATCCGCGTAACTGTCTACGTGTTCCCCTCCCTTAAGAAATGGCAGAAATATTCAATTCAGAAACTAGGTCATAACAACTCCATTATAAGATATTCAAAGTTATACTTCGAAATTCTAATTTTGAAAACACACCAACTCCTTGTTGACACATTTACGTAGGTACGTGTTCCCATATTTCCCCATAGGTCTGAGTATCCGTACGCAACGTGTCACACAGACAGTTGACATGAAACGGATAAGTTTAGATCTGTGGCGACGAGGATCGCCGCCTGGCCTAGAAATTGGACTGTCAGACGTCACTGGTGGTAAATAACGGGGTTTTCATTGATTTCAGACAAAAAAAAGCACTTGTGGAATGGACGTTAAATTTTTGGTCATTATAATTGTTTGTTGGGTAGAATATTTCGTCGTGTAAGTACCTACCTACTTCTTTATATTGTGTGGATATTATTAATTCTGCCAAGATTATGAGAATAATCTTATAAAAAAAACTTGATCGAAATCTTATTTTTCAAATAATTTACATAATAATCTTATTTATTTAGGTTAAAAAAAAATTGATACAGTGTTTTTACATTGCGGTTACTAGACAATGATTTTAATAATTCGACGTCGTCGGCAAAGAACCCGTTGTTTGGTATCAACAAAATCCTGCACTAGGTCAGGCCTGTGTCGCAAGAAATAATAATTTATAACATATGCTATCATAATAAATATGTTATATATTTGACCTACATCAAGGAAACCCTCATCATAAGCGTTTTCGCTCGGAGCGTTACGATGGCAGCAATTTAATTCTGCCAGTGCCTCAGTATTTCTTCTGAATCTTCTTTATTGAGACGATTAAATAACGACCGCAATACTAAGCCTGAACTATTTATTAATTAAACTCTAGCCTGGGCCCTAAGTCTGCTAACACAATCGATTCATAATCGAACAGAAAACGCATAGAAACTGTCACTTTTGACAGATATGTCTATATATGACCATTAGCCACGCGTTTGCTAGATTGAAAGTTATCTTAATATAGCTTAAAGCTGTGTTTGTAATCAACTTTTAAAGCCTAAATGAAATTTCTTGTTCCAAACATTATTTTTGTGAAAGTAAAAATGAATAAGTAGGCACATTCTTATGATCTTATAGAATAAGGCAAATTATTCGGTCCCATGACCATCATTTGATCTGCAAACACTATAACCTTTTAAATAAGCCAGTTATGGAGCCAGGAGACCCCGATACAGAAGGCCTTGAACGCTACGGGTACCATGATCTGATAAACATCGCTCAATTTCAGTTCTTACGGCCCAGCCCAATAAATAAAGCACAGTTAACTTTAAAGTTTGTGATTGATAGTACACATTGATAACAAGGCTATGAAGTTTTATTATTATCAAGATAAACGTGCAACGAACAGACATCAATATAGATAATACTTACATAAATATGAGTACGTATGATTTGTGGAGATTGATCGTGAGATTATGCGGGTGCATACGGTGACACGAGTACTACTATGATCGGGAAAACGCTTACTTTAAATTAGGGAACAACTTTGTTAGATACCTATTTAGAACAACACTTCAAAATGCAATGAAATAGTATTGTACAACAAGTGCATAAAGTAGATATTTTTATCCGTGACGTTTATCTGACTGGGCTGAAGGCGAGGGTTGATATTGGAGTCAAACTTAAAATTGCTGATTATATGAACGAGTTATACACCTTGCTTTTCACTTTGATTGCGAGGAAATAAAATAGGGATAAAAAATTAAGTGAAATTTTAAAATGTTTGTATTGTAGCCACATATACCTATAGAAGCTTTAAAAAAACATCTATAACGTCTATGGCTACCCGCCGTATTTTTTTTAATGTTTTTAAATGAAACTTTGGGCTCGGGTCGGAGGCCATATGCTGCCTGATAATATATGCTTTTTATTATATTTTAGTTACTAATTCCTGGTTTTGAATGTTGAAGTTTAATGTGTTTGTCTTCATAGATTAATTGTCTTAGTTTTAGAAGAATTAAGTACTTTTATGCACTAGAGCATGAAATGCATCTTTAGTCCACTCACACCCAGCATAAATAGGGATGTTACGAGCTAAAAAAGTAAAAAGAAAATTTTGCTATGCTTTGATCTTTAAAAAATCGACTAGCTAATTCCTCCCAATGAGAGTTAACACTAAAAATATTCAACGATTACTCCACTTTAATTTCGGTTCGGTTCATTATATTCTATTATCATTAGTTATACATTATTATCTTTGTGGGTACCTACCTACCTAATACTTCTTTTAAACAAACTCTTTACTCAAAGTAACCTAGCTAGTGTATTTGTGTACTAATGTATCTTTGTTTACATTCGCCTAAATTAACCTTAACTTTGCTGTCAATTAGAGAATGAAGTGGGCGCTATTTTTGAACTTTAACATTTACATACCTACTTGGTCAATTTAAATTATGACTTCTATCCATTACTTTTGTTATGTAGGTATTGAGTTAATACTACAAGATATCATAAATTCATAATTCAATGTAGGTAGTTAATTATTATTATGGACTGGGTTTAGTATAAATTAATTTTGTTAGTAGGTCGGTATACTTGTCTGGAATCGGACATGACAATACATGTCTTTAATATTAGTAAATTTACAAAAACAAAATGCATTTCGTTTTTGTAATTTTACATTGGCCCAACTTTTCCTACCCAAGACCAATCTTTTTTTGATGAAAATAGAAATAGCTGCTCTACCCACAGATAATCACAATACACTCGTGACAAAGGATCGTAAATTACCAATTCGTGATTCAGTCCAGCAACAAGACAATAGATAGTCCAATTCTACAGTCGCAATAATGAGTGAATGCCGTTGATTAAGTATAGGATTGGGAAATTTTAAGATTAAAAAAAAATACATTGACGACAGCCGGCGCCTGCGCATCGCCAGCTAAAAATATCGATATGTCCCTGATGTCCCTGTTTTAGACCGATTTAACGTTTCTGGTGATTTAAAGTCTTAACACATTGTATCAAAGGCTCTTTTTTATTGAACCTCCTTAGATTGAAGGGAGGTTATAAGCACAAGATTAGTTTTGTTTGTTCAAAATGTTCTAGTAGTGTAGGTACCCACTTTCTGTATTATCCCCCGAGCGAGCTGAACTGGAGGGTTATTTTAAACCAGTGATTCCCAAAGTGGTTTATATCGACCCCTAGGGGTCTATGACAACCTGCAAGGGGTCTACGTCAGCGAAAAAAAAATTGGGGGTCCATGAAATGAAAATGGGGGTCCACGATAGTGGATCTCAACACATACACTGATAGTACCTATTTACTTACATCACACTATCTTATAATATCAAAACATATACATTATTTATAAAAGTACCTATGAAGTAAAAAAAATATTATATATGTTTATAAAATTGTGTAAGTTGTAGGATGTTGGTATTCGCTTTGTGGTCGCAATATATTTTGAACTTGTAAAAACCTGAGAGTCGCAGTCTCAGAGCTTCGCTACCTTGCACTGACTTGTTCAATTCATCACTCTATAAAGGACGGAAATCAATAGGAAATCAATATCAGGTAAGTAGGGGGACTACCCAACACGGAAAAACATGGCAAGGGGTCTACGACACAAAAAAGTTTGGGGAACTCTGTTTTAAACCATTCGAAATCGATATCGGAAACGGAATCGAAAACTTCCGAGCTGGATTACCGCAATCGCTATTAAAATTTCCGAATTTAATTATCTTCGGTGTATCTTGCTGACAATACCAAATCGTTTTTCGAAAACTTTCCATCGGAAAGCTCGTCGGGAGCGACATCAACATCGGAAAGTTCCAAATCCAGGTTTGGCAACACGACACGATAAGACAACCGTCTAATAAAAAGAGTCCAATAAGTTTTACAAACCGTTTAATACCTAACTAAACGCCTACACGACAAAAACCGATATAAATTGCCTTTTTGAAAGTGCCTACTTATCGGATTTTTCATGCTCGATTTGTTTCGAAAGAGTTGTGCACGTGAGAGGCCAAACAATATTGGTCAATAAACCTTTAAACGAGTCGAATAATAAGACTATGATTTCCTGATACTTCATTATTTAGAATATACACAACAACACAATTTTGGGTACACTAGTTTGTGTAACTATACTACTTAGTTTGTATGTTTTGCATGAGTCAAAGTTCTCAATCAAATTAAAGTAGTTGTAACAATCCAGCTAACATTTTATTAACGGTCATTAATTAACCTAATAAGATATCTACTCCAAATCCACCTAGCTTTGAAATAAAAAAATGCGGATTTTATCGCGTTTATTTTATGTTTTTTACGTTCCGAAACGAAACGGAACGAACGAAACGTCGGGAACGTAAAAAAAAACATAAAATAAACGCAATAAATTCCGAAATATTAGTTTTATTTCATTGTGTAATATTCGTGTAAATATAAAAATCAATATGTGCACCTATGTTAGTCAATTTTATATATCTATTACATACTCTACAAATTAGTTCATGCGGTTTGACAAGTAATAATTTATCAAGTAATATTCTGTATGGTTTATTTGTCCCTTTATCCAAACTGAAAAAAAAAAACAATTCAATCAGAGCAAAATTATTGCTCGTGGGGCAGTCCCTCAAGGGTTAAACACAGTTGTCACGTCTAACAAGGGCTTATACAAATGACCCATCTACCGGGGTCGTCGTTTTTACCAAAATAAATTGGAGATCGAACTGGGGCTGAAGAAATAAGTCTTTTGTTAGGGCCCAATGGATCCCGATTTTAGGACGTGACGTAGGTATTCTAGTTCTATATAGTCCTAATAATGTTAGGTTTTAGATATACATAGATAATAATGCGACATTTTGTTTTTATTCGGAAACCTAACAAACAATATTGAACCACTTTAATTTAAAAAAAATACAAAAATAATGAAGTCTATGTAATAAAATATTGAAATACATTCTTAATTATGTAAAATTATGTATAGAAAGTCAGTCGGTGACAAAACACTAATAGAATCGATCGATGAGTGATCGATTGATTTGGAATGAATATAATTTAGAATCATTTTGTCCAAACTTTAGCCTTGTTTACCACATAATTTCGACAAACAAATGGGGGAAAAGGAACCCACCACTGACCCTCGGCTTGTCAAGTTTTCCAATTATAAACCAAACAAGTTTGATCGATAATTAAAGAAGCCATCAACACCGAACTCCTCTAAGATGTTTCTGATGATTCGAGAAACTATCTATCACCAGTGACGGGACTTCAAATAAAATTCAATTTTCCGCGAAACGACGCCTATTTGTTTAACAATGGATTTCCGCCAAGTATCGCCTAGTTCTATCAATTATACATTACTAGCTGCGCCCCGTTGTATTACCGGCGATTAATAAGTATATCCTTTACCCCCGGGAACCATACATTTTACCGGGATAAAATGTAGGCTATGTGCTATCCCAGACTATAATCCATCTCTGTGCCAAATTTCATCCAGATCCGTTGAGCCGTTCTGGCGTGATTGAGTAACAAACATCCATGCAAACATTCACATTTATAATATTAGTGGGATTTCGATGGTGATACTGAAATAAATAACAATAACTAAACGTTAAAACGAACCGCCGCTCGCAAACCATTACATCGTAACTCAGTCCAAAAACTTGACCAAAAAGTCCACCTACGAGGTCACTCGGCAGGCTATTTGATGACACATAATTTTTTTGTGCTCAAATATACTTAAGAGTTGTAATACCTACTTGCATTGGGCTGAGTGTGGGCGACTGATATGCGACGCTGTTGAATCAGTGTCAATGCCAGATTTTATTGTGCGACACACCTGTTTGATCTTAATAAGATCTTTAAGTTCAGATTATTATTTTTTATATAGTCTCGGTCCAACCCGTTCGCCTTCTTTTACTAGTTATTCTGACAAACTCCTATAATAATCTCTTTCTATTGTGATGCTACCATCATTATCGAGATTTTACGTGCTTTTTGTTTTGTTTTTTTTTATTACATTATAGGCAAGTATTTGATCTCGATCTCACCTGATGGTAAGTGACGATGAGATGGTTTTTGTCTAGGTATGTTATACATTTTTGCTTCTTGGTTTAATTAGAAAATTAAATTATATTTTAACACAAACTTAACATACGCACGAGAGCTTTCGGGTGATAGAGTAGGTCGGTGCTGCCAACATACAAATCTTAAAAAATAGGCATAGAGAACTAAGAGAAGAACTTAATGTTTAGTAGGTATTCAATAGTCACTATGAACCGATATAGACTAGTCACTATAGAAATACATAAAACTTATGTATGTGTATTATGAATTAGATCTAAGTTTAGTAGATAGTTGTATATACAACTATCTACTTTTCAATTACACTTTATCTCTACATTCGATTCACTCAACTCTATTTCCGAATCTCAGACTCAACAACCCTCGTTTGGTTACCAGCGCCAATCTATTTTGCACCTACATTTGTTATCAATAAAGTCTAAATTCTCCTTATTCAGCTGCAAATAGTGTCTGTCTCCTATGAATCACCGTACATTGTCTCGTTTGTAAGCGGCGTGTGCTCTTTGGCAATTGGTTAGTAGGACAGTGGCGGACCGGTTAGCTCTAATGAGTGTAAATACGAAGTAAACATTCACAGACTCGGGATAGTTAAAGGTATAGTTTTGTGTGGAGTTAAACTTTTCAGAATGAAAAAAAATAAATTCTTAAGTCATTCTATGTTATATCTATATACAGCTATCTTTATTAATTTAAGTTAAGACAAATTAGCTGTAATTTAAAATGCTGATATTTGGGATCTACAACTACTTTGAATTACCCTTGAACTATAGTAACAGGCTACCCCCTAAACACGTCGAAGTGGGTTGGAGATCATTACTCGCCATCTGGTCCTGTAAAGGTGATATAGTAGCCAACAATGCTGTTCTCAATTTTAAAAATCTCATACGATTCTGTGCTCATACCGATGGTGGGTCACGCATAAAAGCGATCACTAGCATTTTGTGGAATCTTTATGTGTACTTATGTAATCTCACGCGTGTTTTACATTGTATTTCATTCTTTGCGTCACATTTTATGGACTTTTCGTGTTTTGTTTCATTATGCATTTAATTATTTTATTCTATATTTAAATTTTTTAATAACACTTTAAAAATAGAATAGGATACTACTTTATTTTGATTATAATCTAACTCTACCCGTTTTTTTTTCTAGCTTTTGCCTCTTTACGTAAGTAAACGTTCAAAAGGCACGTCTACACATTACGAGACATTGTAAAAATATTCTTACCTAGCGCGGGAATCCTTACGCGGGTGTATAAAATAAGTAAGATAAAATCTCTACATTCACGGAATACCAAGGAATTTAAAAAACGTATATAGCAGATAAGTGCTAATTTCTACGCAAGTTGATACATGAAATTATTTAGATGATTTAATACTGACCTAAACTACTGTAGGCATAGAGTTTAATTACACTTGGCATGGTAATGCAATATAGATACTGCGGTAATACCAATTATGCTGGATCAACAAAAAAATCCTGGGGTTCAACAGTAGGTAATAGTAGAAACATAAGCACTTCACAAAGTTCTTAAAATTGTTGAGTTCTATAGCAAAACACGCAACGCCTTGAAACTCGCGGCGCCCACGCGTCACTATGACAGATGCTTTTTTTGGACCTCACGCAAGCAAAGTGCGTAAGTGAAGATTTAAATTTGAGATGCCATTGTAAATAATAGATGAATGTGTGTACCAACCGACCGACTGAGGTATGAACCTTTGTGAAAGGTAATTACTGCCATAAGACCTTACGAGGTTTGGGTCCGAGCTACTTTGATTGATAGATAGATATGATCTTCTAACATACCAATATACGAAATGGAATATAATATGAGCAAGCCCCTGGCGAGCTTGATAAACCCTTCCAAGGGTTACCCTATAATAAAAAAAACATCAGCGCTTGTGACACCATCAATAATAGCATCGTGGGAAAAAAATACACATTTTGCTAAAAGACAAGAAAGCTTTCATCCACTAAGCGCGTACAAAAAAGAGAACGTCCTGAGGTATAGGTAGGTGTAGGTACCAGTTTAAAATGCTTACAATGTGTCTGCTATTCAAAGTGGAGCCGGGCAAGCTTAGCCAGCGGAACCGACGAGCCTGGCATACAAATGATCTCTGTGACAAATAGTTGGCAGTACACTCGTTAAGAAATGGACTTGATATGTTCCAGTTGAAACTTAACCGAAAGTAAATTGGGGTGTGAAGTTTGACGCCATTTTTTCGCAATTTGATTCGTTGCTGACGTTGGATAGATAAACCTATTGCTTTCTAGCGATACCCTGCCGTCTGCGCCGAGTGCCTCGGGTTCTAATCCTGGTAGAGACAAACTTTGTGTGAAGAGCTTAAATGTTTGTATCCGAGTCATGGAAGTTTAATATCTATATAAGTATTATATACTAGGTTCTCCTAGTCCATTGCGCGGTACCCATAATACAAGCGTTGCTTAGCGTGGGACCGTATAGTTGGTGTGTTCGTCTGGCGACAAAAAAGTACATGGCCGTGGCGTACGTTTTATAGAAGCTGGTTTTTCAGCTTCCAAGTTACAGTATCGGGGTTTAATAATATGACCACAAAAGGCGGCGGAGCTATGGAGAAGTAGTACTGATTATAATAAAGTTAAGGTCGTTATTTGCTTCACATTTTCGGGTTCAAGGGCTCGATCATAACGAACATATTATATGAGTCTAACAAGTGGATGAGTTCTACAATAACAAAAATATTTTCCTGTTTCACTTTTGTCTGCAACTGTACTTCCCTGTTACTAGGACGATAATATGTTAAACCATAAGCTTGGACACATGATTTACTATGAATTGTATAAGGCACGGCGATATTGTTTGATGAATGAAGGAATGTTTGTTTGTTTGTTTGTTCGCTCGCCGTCATGGAAAGACGGACCTTAACGAATCATACAATGTATATGAGAATTAGTTTTCTTAGTTATCACTCGGTAATAAGTAAATATTTGAGCTCGTTGCGCCCAACAGTCAATGCCTCTAGAAACATATAGATATAAACTAGCCCTACGTTACTACGATCGAAATAAAAAAAAACCTGCTGATCACAGATAATATCCCTCAGGACCATAGATTGTGTACTTCTGTATCCTTAAAGTAGGTGTATCTTTGTAAAAAAGGTTCAATCATAATTACGTTACGTCGGCCCTTAGTGAGTCACGATTCAGAAAAAAAAAATGAAGAAAGAATATTGTTTCCCCTGGAGGAATGCGCATGCCTTCACGTTCGGGATAGGAATGGATAGTGATGGGAAAATAACACTAATTGACGAAGTTGAATCGATGTCGATAAAAACTCTTTATTTTCTGTTTAGTTTAATACAATGCACTAATGGAATACATACTTATATATTTACGAGTAATATAATACCAGCTGTATGGTCCCAAACTAGCTACGGATAACGTACAATGGACTAAAAGCCATCCCGGTTACACCTAAACGTTGGAAAATTATGAAAATATTGTTTCCAAAATTCCAAATGGGAATCAAACCTGCAAACACTCGGCGCATTGAGTATTAGGGTCTACAATAATAACTACACCTCTAGCATTTATTTCAGTGAATAGAAGTACCCAGTGGATTTTATATATTTAACAAGAGAGTTTTCACTGATGCAAGTGTATTACTTATCATATCATACACTAGCTGTTGCCCGCGACTTCGTCCGCGTGGTATTTAACAACGTCTCAACCGTTGGCAACAGCCTGCTCGCGTTCGGATCCCGCGGGACGCATTGCAGATTGTTGCTATCAAACTTTAAGCAGGCGCAGCGCTGCAACATTGGTTTTAATTTTTTTCCGAGAGATCCAATTTTTTTTTCTAAAATAAAAGTAGCCTAAGTTACTCCTTGTTACATCAGCTATCTGCCAGTGAAATTCCCGTCAAAATCGGTCCAGCCATTTCAGAGATTACCCGGAACAAACAGACAGACAGACAGACAGACAGACAGACGGACAGACAGACAGACGGACAGACAGACAGACAGACAGACAGACAGACAAAAATTGTAAAAAATGTTGTTTCGGTATAGGTAACGTGTATACATCCAAATGCACTTAGTAAAAAGCGGTTATTTTAATATTACAAACAGACACTCCAATTTTATTTATATGTATAGATATGTACTCATGACATTGAAATAGCAAGTAAGCTATCGCATAAAATTAGGGCCAGGAGTTTAGTAGCATATTTCGGCACCAAAGCCATTCGAAAGTCACGTGTACCCAGATTATTATTTCATCGATATTCATTCCCTATAAATCACCATCCCTATCGAAGTTTTACCAGAACATCCCTGGGATTGGTCCAGTTTTTTCGTCGTAACATGAATCCCTAACCGTTATGGGTATTATTTGTTTAAAAACAATGGATATAACAGCTGCGGTAGGGCGATAGAAAAAACATTGAAACTTACTTGTTACCTTTCATTGTATGTACGAGAGTCACGTGTGTAGTGTCATTCGGGTGACTCAAATGGGCTCGGTGTGTGCAATTTATAAAATTACCCCTGCTACCAATTAAAAATACTAGGGTAGAGTAGGAGGGTAAATGGACAAGCGTTGTAATGACAACTTCGACAACGAAATTATGTTTATTGTTACTGGCACATTAAATATGTATTACTTTATTGATTTTTGCCAATACTACACTTAAGCCACAATTCTGAAATTCTTAACAAATTGCATGACCAGACCAGCCGCGAAGCCTTGAGGCAGCACGATCATTTTGTTTGGACGAGTGCTTATCATCTGTAATATGGCATTCTGTTAGCCCGCGCCCGGTACGTAATAAACCAAGCCCCGCGTGACTGCGCGTTTAGTCTGGACACAGCTATCGACGTCTGCTACCAAATACGAGGTGTTAACCTAAAAAAACTATTTCACCAATCTTATCGCGCTATCATTCAGAATTTGGGTTTAATTGTCGGCAAATGCACCCGATTTACAATCTTTATCAGTGCCGTTATCATTTGTTTACACATCAACTTTGTTTCAAATAGGCTGTAGCTGTGGCAGATATGTACAGAGCTAGACGTGTTTCATTAAGTGCATTAATTAAAAAGTAAAGTCCTACTTGACCCTAGCCCCTTAAAAGTGTGTTTAACCTAAAAAAGCTTTATTGCAAACATAGTGAAATAAATGAATTTCGTGGTGCAAGGAAAAGTGTTAAAAGCTTTAATTAGTAAAAGCTGTCAGTGCTAATTGAATTTAATTGGTTCAATGAACTACACTCGGATGGTTGTATGATAATTGTGCGCGAGATACCATAGGAAAATGGAGGTTAGACAGAGCTTTTAAAGATTCTCACAGGATCTTTATCATGGGAATACATTTTAAAACCAAACATCTTTATTATTGTAACAACGTAGCTTAGTACCTATGCAATAGAAATTTATTGTGACAGAAATCAATTCAATATCAGCCACCCAAAAAAGATCCGCAAACTTTTTAATTCGAAATGCCGTCGGCACTGAATATGGGCCCGTTCAGCCAGCCGGAGTGGAGTGACTCCAGTGATTCCTCGGAGCCAGCTCCGTTGCCCCAACTGGGATACTTCGTACCAGTGAGATGTGGATGCGATAAGATGACGCGTCACGTGTGTCGGAGAAACAAAAGGTAACTATTATTACTGAGTCTCCGAATTTAAGAGGATCGCTAGTTTGCTTAAATATTGATTCAGAAAGCATATACATAGGCGTATAATAAATTGTACTATTGTTTGTGTTGTCATACCATATTATGATGCTATAATTACAAATATATATTAGATGTACCCCAATACAAGTATATTCTTATTACTTACTCTCGAAGTGGAAGCTGTGTATTTAGATGAGCTCTGCTATATGTAATGTTCATAATAATAAGTAACTGCACCTAAGGGTCGGTTACATCATTATTCAGTGTACCTCTGCCTACCCCTTCGGAGATAACAGGCGTGTATGTAGTAATCTACTAATACTAATAGCAAGTGAAAATAAGCATGTAACATGATATGCTTAGCGGATAAGATAAGGTATCCAGTGGCTATCTCAGACATCATTTACCATTTCCCGTCGGCCGCATTCGCTAAGACCCTTCGAGGAAGGATAATTGGTTGTCTGTTTGTGGCATCGTATACTTTGAATCAATTTAAGAGTATGACGTTACCAGCTAAAACCCTAAAGCTAAGAGCTATACGGAAGTCTATAAAAAGCCAGTTTAGAGATCCCAGTCGATAATATTGTCTAAATGATCTATGCTCGATTGGCTCTGTTGGTAGTGACCCTGCTTTCTGTGTTAAGGGTCCTGGGTTCAAATCTTGGTAGGGGTAAACTTGGTGTGAATGTTTGTAACCTAAGTCATGGATGTTTATTATCTATAACAGTATTATATACCAAAATCGTCCCCAGTCCATTGTATGGGTACCCATAATGTAACCATTGCTCGCGTGTATTCGTCTGGCGATATGTATTTATTATTTATATTTATACACGGTGATATAAAAATGGTATACTAAACTGTGCTTCTTTAGTGCATTTCTTATCATGATTAAGGTCAGTATTTCGATATTATGTCGATTTTAAACCAATAATTTTATTCACAAAAAATCTCAATAGTCATTTTGTCGTATTCTCAATGTTTTTTTTTAATCGACATTCAAGTTCTGACTTCACGAGTTGATTATAATTGCGCATTGCGCAAGATACAAATGCGCTAAGAGATCGCAGGTGCAAGGCGTAGAGTATACCTCTTCTGAAACATTCTGTATAATGATCGCTATCGTTTCTCCGCAGAGAATCTCCCCGTTCGCGTCGCTCCATCTCACAATGCTCGTGCAACAGCATATCGCGAAGGTCCTCGGCGGCTGCATCGCCGATGCCCGTGCCGCTACCACCGCTGAACAACACGGTGGAAATGTACGTGGAACCAGTCGTCGAAGAGGTGAGTCATTTTTACACTTTTGAAACAAGAGAAAATCCTTTCGGCAAATCTCGAAACCAACAGCAAAAACAAACCGTCGTAAAATTAGGTTAATTTGATAAATTCCAGACAAAAGAAGAAGGAGACTGATTCCTTATTGATTTATTTATCGTTAATGATCCTATATATACGTATAAAAAGCAAATTAAAAAATCAATAGACCCGACTGTGTACAAAATAAAAATTTAATTGAAAGAAAAAACCAGTACAGCCATTATTGGTAAAATTTAAGCCCGTTTAGATTTTTAATAACCACATTACCCTACTTTGTGTTCCGTAGTCGAGTGAAAAGACTAAGTCGAGTTTGTACTTTGAATATTTTTGGATTTTCGATTCCAGGGCGAAAACCCCATTTTTCCTGAAGTACTTTTTGTTCTTCCTCTCGAGGCCGTTATTGGATTTTTGTATGTCTTGTCCGTCTGTACGTGCATCACGGGAAAACTGCCGGACGGATTTTGTGATAGCTTACAACCCAGGTCATCATATAGGATAATTTTTAACCCAATGAAAATGATGGGTTCCCTGGGATAAGCCCACGCATAGGATATCGCTGGCTCTGCCAGTTGCTACCTCGTGCGTGTGTAAATATTATTCACTATATACATAAGACCTAAATTTAGATAAAACAAAAATAAGGATTTGTCCTGTCCACAAGTTTTCAAACGACTAAGAGACAGGACTCAAAGGGATAGTGAATCATGGTCAGCCTCTCCTATCTATCATTGAAAGATGGCAGTTATAACATTTTTGTGGCGTCTGTCTGCAGAAATATGCTTCGTTAGTGAAAGAAAATCTAGTTTCATAGATGTTTATTAAATCAGAATAGTGTCTAGCCTGGGCTACAACATTAATATGTTACATTGCCGAACTGGCAATATGATTTAGTCCTGGTACCAATTAAGTAACTCTTTGTAATTTTTTATCGCAAAAGCAATTTCGCCATTCATCTTTGTATTCAAATAGAAATTAGCCCAAAATCCATTCTAGAATCGTGAGGTCCAATTTTAATCTCTATTTAATGGTTAGTATAGTCGTTTAGAAATTGTCATACATCGAATTCCACAAGATGGTACTTCTCAAGCACTTTTTTCATTGATTTGGTGATCTGTTCTGGTCTACTGTAGAAGTATTTGTGCTGTGTGCTGCCCTCCTCATTATAAATGTCGTGGTCGACTAAGCCTTTAGGTGATACGAAGAGGATTCTGAAAATAGAAGGTTAATCATTTTCGACGTGCTTGGTTTTCAAATGATCGGATAATTTAATACAACAAAAGTTCCGTGGCTGCTACTGACTGGCTGGCTGTCGTGAAAAGTTAGGGTTTAGGGTCAAAAAATGGATCGCTATTTATATAATTACTTCTTCTTCTTTTTTGCTAAGGAAGGAAGAAAATCTACTTTCTTTCTTCAAATCGCATCACCCACCTAAATGTTATTTTAAAGTATTACCTGGGTATATAAGATCCATCCGGAGCGAAAATATTGCTCTTTGGTTCCTCCTCGTCAATCAGATTGACCATAACAAAGTGTTTGCTTAGCTTTTGTATGTCTGGGGAGTCTGCGAATTTGGGCTTCAAATTCTTGCACGCCGAACACCATGATTTATGGATTATCACCATCACGGGCTTGTTATGGTGCGTAGCTATTTGTAGACCCGACTCCAAAGATCCTGCCCACACGTAGTTATTTCCAAAGCCGTGATCTTTCCCATTTTTACCTAAACAATGCACCTTGTCGAACAACAAAGCGAGGAACGCTTTGGCTAAATTGACAGCGGCCATAACGGTGTTGTTAATATTAATATAGTCGACCGGAGCTTGCTGAAAGCTGATAATATCTACATTGTTAAAAAATTTAATGTGTGCTAACGTTGATCAGCCATTTTTGACAAAACTTTTGGATTTGACGCGGTTTGACGCTGCTATAAAACGAGAAGTCGGGTAAGTATACTAGCGACATCTGTTAAGATTTTCTGTAAACTAGTAGTAAGCGTGAAGGCTTTGTTGCTAGCCAGTGCGCGCTTTTGATGGTTTGCTGGCGCTGTTTGTTTTTATAGTTCAAAACTAGATGGCGTTGTATGCTATGGAATATCAAATCGTATTATTCTTTTTATGTTGGAAATTAGCTATAAAATATTGCCATTTTTTGCCAGTATCAAGTAGAAATGTTTCGTGATCGATCGTCTAATATGAGTACAACTGGTGATACAATGTTGTTGACGATGATGGTGATGAAATTAATCTCCTACCCCTATCAGTAAAGCTGTGGATACTACCTACAAGACATGTTGAGAAAACTCAAAAAGTCAACCTATAAGAAACATTGCATTTCTATGAATTATTTATTTTTGGCATCAAATTAACATTAATTTGTATTATATTTTTTTTTATATTTTTAATATTAGGGCTGTTTTACGGCTTTGTGTCAAAGCCCCTCCGTATATATGTGCGTGAAAAAATCCGCGCGTTTAGTATACATTTTACTCTTCTCACTGCCGTCGTCGTCTCCAGTGGCGCTAGTGTAGAACAAACAATAATCTCATCGCGGATTTATAAGCGATTTCACAAATGAACATTTCAGAATAGCATAGCTGAATATAATTTTGAAACATAAGTATTGCGCTTGACCATATGCCATAGTGTTGCTGAGGGGTAGTTTAATTGTGACAATAGGCCATAATTTTATATAGTCGACAGATAATATTAGTAATGAAACTTTTTAAAGCTATCGATGTGTATCGACGCGCGAATTTGCGTGCGCTCATTTCTTTCATCATTTTCACACATCACTATCTCAATACTCCGCGTTCCATGTAGTCTATTGGTAAAAGCAGATAAACTATGATAATCAGATGTAATGTGAACACGATCGGAACGCATTCTCCAACGAAACACGCATTTTATGCAGTGATGACAATACCGGCCGCCCGCGCGTTCATACCTTAACAATTGTTAGATTATTAATTTACTTAACTCGTGGCAGTCGAGGGACTAAAGATAAAAATATTACTCGAAAAAAATATTAATCTATTAGATCCCTCGTAAAAAAATATATATTCAAAAAATAAAAATCTACTAAGCAGTGGCTTATTTTTTTATTTAAAAAATAAGTTCTACTTACATCAACTGAAACGACGCGTTGAATATATTCTGTGGTTACTTTATCGCGCGCTTTTAATTTTTTTAAACGTGAATGTGTATGGAAATTAAACTGTGGTGCTAGAGCAATGTTGTACGGGAATCAAGGTCGGAGTAGGAGTCTGTACGGCACGGTGCGGTCCATGGTACCGACGAGGGCGACGCCTTTGGCCTCAGGTATCGAGGACATGCTGTATACGCCATATTTCTACCATTTACCGCCGCAACCACAGACCCATAGTACTTATCCTGGAAGGAAGAGGCGAAAACGGGTAAGTAACTGGCTATTTTCGCGAGATTTATAAAAATCGAATGCCATAGGGAAAGTGATGATAAATTTTGAAAAAATACAAACATAGTCCTAGGTTTCATTTTAATTTGGAACCATAAATCATGGCCGTTGCTAGAACCAGCAAGCTGATATAATAAGGGTTCCAGCGACTGGGCTAGGTACTACTAAAATCCACTACCTACATCATCATAGACATGCAGTAAAAAAAAAGAATATTTTCATCTGTAAAAAAAAGTGTAATTATGCGTCGTTTATTTGAAGCTTTGTATCTACTATTAGACTCGCGTGAAAGGAACGCTCCTTAGATATAATTAAATAAATAAATGCAACATACCAAAATAAATACAATACCATGGGTGCCAAAAATAAATATCAGGTACAGAGCAACTGTCTATGGTGCCAGAATTTTCGACGAAGAAAAGATTCATGAGAATACTTAGAATTGAATTGAAATCTATAGCTACTGAAATCGCATTTTTTTAATGCATTTCTAGTTTCATTGCTTAAACCCTATTCTGAAATTAAACCCTAGCTACGCCCATAGAAGCCAATAATAATGAAATCACTGTTAACGAGCCTTCATTCGAGGAAGAGAACGGTCTTACCCTGTGGTTATAACGTCATAGTACTGATCTATTTGCCTTCTGCTCTATCAGGTCGATAATACTCAATGAACTTGGACATCAAGGTGTAGGATACGTAGGTGGACGTCGAGAATACGAACACATCTGTTAACACTCCCCTCAAAGTCATTATTATTATTTTCATTTCGATTTGGAGGAATTTGTTAACATTATTGCAGTTGTTTGCATGTAATATGAGAGCGATGCGAAAAAATATTATTAGGGTTGTGACATGACGTGAGGTTTGACATTTTTTTTCTAAATGTAGGCAGTGGTATTTGAATATACTTTCAAGCCAGTTTTTTTTATAACCGGTGCAACTTTAATTTTACGATAAAAATTAAATTGAAGGGATATTGCACATTGTTATTTGTTTATTTTATTCATATCACATATCTATGTCATAGATCTAGGACGCCATATTTATATAGTTTTTTTTTATTTTGAAAAAATCATATCTATCTTAGTTTCCAATAGTTTTAATTCATGTTATCTATGTTCAAATATATGTAATTATGATCTGGTATAATTTATATTGCAGCCTAGAATTTGTGACATAGATAAGTATATAAATAGAGTCGAAATTCTGTTCGTTACTCAGCGCATAGCATGAGAACGGCTGGACCGATTTGTATTTTTTTTAAATGATCGTCATAGTCTGAATAAGATATTTAGTGAAAAAAAAACCATTTAAATGGTTATCAGGATAATTAGAGAATTCGGGATAGGACAGCGTCAGTTAGAACAGCTATAGTATGATTGGGACACGCCATTTTCATATCATCATGTCACATCCATAAATTTATTTATAATGTGTATTTATTGAATGTTTTATTGCTATTATTCATCGCATTTCATTTCTTAAAGAAAGAAGAAGATAGTATGATTATATAATAACTCCCTAACAAAGATAGTTTGCACAGAGGTAAGTATTACCCCGACACTTTACATTACGTATGTGTATATCGTTTATCAGCTACAGTCCAGACACGTGTTTGGTCTCAAATTTCTGGGGGCGTATGAATGGTTAATATGAATAACGGCTGCGTTGATAATGAGAATTATATCATTAAATCTGCAGAACAGGCTCATAAGAGGGTTGGCAGAGACAATAAGTAGCTAGCAAGCCCCCTTGTGGGCGCTGCAGGCCTAAAGGGGGGCGGTAAGAGACCCTGAAAAAAATTGGGGCGTTGTGTAGAGGCTTACAATAATTATTTTAGTTTGAAGTTATAGTGTTTTTTTAAGTTGGTGAAAAATGGGGGCACTAAAAATAATTCATTCTCAAAATGGGCAGTGGACAAAATAAGTTTGGGAACCCCTGAATTAGAGCATGTGTCGGAATCTCTCACACTGTCTCCTTTTATTCTGCTTCAGCCTACCTGGATACCGACTAAGTACTCTATTTATAAGGAGTAACAAAAATAGTGTAATAAAGAAATATAATCAGATCTTTGTTCAAATAAAATCAAACACCATGATCAGTATGACCGAAATACTTAATACCCTCATAAATGCACACAATTTTTGTAACAAATGTCTACTCTATAGTTAACAAAATAAAGTTCATCAGATTTTAACTAGTTATGCAACCGTAGTAGAGTGGACACAAGATCTAGAAGTATGCCCCAAATAAAAGTTAACAGATAAAAATTACGGATGAAATAGACACCAAATAACTTTAATATTCAGTTTGGAATCTATAAGTTAAATAAGTAACAATAAATAAAACTAAAAATGTCAACTGAAATATACTAAAATAAATCATTTTATCGATCCCACAAACCGATGGTTGGTACCTGATATGATGCACAGTTGCCGAGCTACACACTTAAAAGTCCAATACAAAAGAAGATTATTCAGTATTCCTTAATATGTCGAGTGGATGTGGCGATGCGACTAGCGTGCCCGTTCCACCATCATTCCTGTTGTCTGTAGCCCGCTCCTTCGTAACCTCGCTGTTTCTTCTCCGAAACGACGGCAGACTGATCATCCCATAAGAGTACGCCACACAGGAAGCCATCGACATTGTCATTAGAACCATTTTCAACTGGTCCCGTCTATCCATGTCAATGTTGTGAATCTCTCACTTTTAAATCCATAACACAAGCCTGATATACTAAGAAATGTCGCTAAAATGTGATAAATTTGTATTCAGGCTCTTTTTGGAGATGTCAAACATTTCTCAGAGGGTTGACAGCGCTGTCTACGAATCACGGACAAATTGTGTGTGTGTTTTTACCATCTGATGTCGTTGAATTCTCCTCACGAACCTCTTTAGATACTAAAATTTTGTAATGTTAGAGTCTTCTGGTCACTTATGTGTAAGAGTATAGTAATGGTAAGCAGCGACTACTGTTACAGAGACCACTAAAGCTTTTATGAGTTGCTCCATATCACAATATTACTAGGTTAAAATATTTCATACAAAATGTAACTCCTACGGCCCAACCAGGCACCAACAAGATTGATTGTTGAATTTCAGAAGTGTTTAAAACCATAGGGCCATGGATTTATTATAAGATTCCTTTTTTTATAAAAGAATATGCCACGTAATAACCAACTTGTTGGATAGCAAGATAAAACAGACCGTGGACTTTTTGGCGGGAAGTTAAAGTTGCGATTTTTAGTTTTTTTTTTTCCAAAAAAATGTGTTTCTTTGATATATAATGTGTAGTATTTGTGGGATATTATCCACTGGGAATGATAAACGTGCACGAATGAAGGACATTAAAATAAAATAGTACAATTAGACTTTTCCAAGATATGCAATAAAGTATCCACAGCTTTACTGATCCCCTATCAGTATCTGTTCGAGGGTTCATTTTATCATCATCATCGTCATCAACATCATCATTATCATCAGGGGTGCACATGGTTATATAACAATTATCAAGAAATACTTGACACTGGCAAAACTGCCAGTATTTTTTAGCCGATTGCTAACCTTAAAACCGAAGAAGAATACAGAAGTAAACATATTTTGGAACCACCTTTGTGAAATATTAAGTGTCGTGCGTCGATTACCATGTAATTAGTAAATAAGTAATCTAATCGAATCAAAACAGCTAAACTTTGAGTTAAGAAGACTTAAAACATCCACGTTTCATTGAGAAATTAAATATAAACCCTCAGTGAAAGATTTTTTTTGTGAATCCTTCCTTTACGGTAGGACCGCAAACGTGATAGGTTATAAGCCTTTAACGCAGTCTTTAATTATCTTTGTTTATTTCATTGCTGTCGACAACAAACCATAATAAAAATGAAACACATCAGAATGCTAAAAAAGCATTTATTTCACATTAGTGTCATTTCTTAGTGCACGATTGATTAGGGGGAGGTTTTTTATTAGGCGGACAGGTAACAGGCCCGCAAGATCCAGGCGGTCTTTTAATCAGCGTTTTGATCTCATTCTCAATCGGGGTCAGCTGTCCGTAGGCATAAGCCATGCCTAAAGCGCTTACAAGTCCAATGAAAAACATCTTCAGCAAGTCAGATTTCCCCCGATGCTGATTTGATGATATGTCCATACGATTCTGTATTATCCTTTTGAAATGCTTCCTTCCAATTAAATGCCAAAAGCGGGTAGGTTTTATTGCGTTAAACATTTTGACAAAAAAAAAATGAACCTAATGAAATACTGTTGGTGGAAAAGGGCTGGATCGAGCAGATCAGAGTTAGTGGCAACCTATGGAACTAACCATATGAGGTATCGGATTCGTCGATTGGGAGATAGACATTTAAAAAAACATGACAGGATGATCATAGGGCATGTATGTGTGGGAAAGAGCTGGATTGCTAAAACGGAACATCAATTTTAGTAGAGACTTATAGAAGCATCCATGTCGGGCAGTAGTCTTGTGCACATTGACGAAGTGATAAACTATGTTGCGAGCTGTGGGTCATGTGGCCAGATTTCGTTAGTTGATATGTGTTATGGACTCTGCAACAAAAGAACAAAATCAAATATGAATTCTGTGAATACTTTGAAGTGAATTATAAATGTGGGAACCATGTAGCCATTAATTTGTAATTATATACTTAGGGTTACTGCTGTTTGACCAGCTACTCAAGCCTACGTAGGCGTTCCTACATTCTTCTCATATACCTATAACAATGCACTGCCCAACAATTTAAATGATCTTTTTAAAAATAACAATTTCGGACTTTCTTGCCCGTTCTTCTCCATAGGAATGGCATTCCGAACGAGCGACAAGTTGTAGCTTATCATTTTGTAACAATTTTAACAATTGATACTGTTATGAATCGTCAAAATTGTTACAAAATAGGTTTGCATGACAAAAAAATATTCTGATCTGATTTCTCTAGTCCATACCGTACTCTACAACAAAACTACAACAGTTCTATTAAAATACGTAATGGTTTAATGCCACGTGAGTCAGACCTAGTACCCGAGATTGTGAAATACAAGCTTAGGAGTTCCGGCTTTCAATCTAATACAAAACATTCTCCAGCAATTCTTATTAATTTCTGGTACTTAAGTTTTCCTAACAACGATTACCAACTATGTCAGTAATACAACAGTGGCTAAGATGGTGTAATAACTATCATTCTACACAAATTAACAATGCGGACCAAAAACCCTCCAAGGTTATGTGGTCTAGGCTGGCGATGTTTGCCGTATGCCAAACATCTTATGGATCAAAACCACTATCAATTATTGGGTCCCAATAAACGCTAAAAGCCTACGTGCCAGGCGAATTTCTAAGTCTAATTTCTAAATGCTAAGAAAAATTCCCTGTGGACTGATCGGAATCCTCTTTGTTTTGGGAAGAAGGCTGTAAAAGTCCACTTTATCTACTCTTTAAAACTTTGGCTTCCAAATATATTAATGGGGGATAGGCTTTCGTACCATCATGGTCATCTGGGCGGCCGGCTATTTTTTCCCAGGATTGTTGCGAAGCATGATACAAATGCTGAGAATGTGATGATAAAGATAAGCTCTTGTCTATTCATGGCCTAACGCGAACAGAATTGAACGCTGCATAATTTTGTATAAATAGGTATTTTAAAATGTTGACACCGCTCTTGATATTTTTTTCTATGCTCTTTGTTTTGAGAAAAAGTATGTGTTCAATTTAGACCATTAAGTGTTCTAGTAGAATGTCAATAAAGAAAGCAATTCGTACCATCATGGCCATCCAGGTGGCCGACTACTTTTGTCCAATATTGTTGCGAGACATGATCCAAATGCGGAAAATGTGATGATGAAGAGAAGTTGCTGTTTATTCATGGCATTATGCAAAGGGAATTTAAAACTACATCATTCTGAATACTGTATATTTTTGACACCATACTCTTTTTTTCCGATTAATATACATATAGCTTTGGCCTAGGTAACTGGCTGGAATAATATTACTAAGGAGAAATTATTCAATGACTTTTACTTTGAGTTTCATATTTGCCAAACTTAACTGGGTACATGTGTAAATTTCTACATGGTCATCTTTATTATAACCCAAAGCGCTACTAGCATTTAGACACTTCAATGAAAACCAATAATCTAAATTTTACAAATGTAGCTTATTAATTAAAATATAACCTAATGCTTCAGGCTTAGTTATATGTAGCAAGTATGTACCTAGTTCATGACTATCTTTGGTACAAAGAAATTACCAGCACCTGTCCAGCAACTAGACATGTCTGTCTATTTAGAATGATACAAGTTGTTTATAGATAGCGCTTTAAAAAATCACAATTACCCGGGAACATTCAGGTAAGAATAATCCCTATTTTATATCTGTGTGTGTCACCCTGACAGCTCTTTTCAATGTGGTACTGTGTGCTTATTGAGATGTTGTGTCGGTGTGCGTGGGTCCCTGCGCAGGAGTGTCCCGTGTAGAGGTTACCTCTAGCGGCCTTCACCAGAGATGCATTGGGACCGGTTCCGTTTAATATATCGATTCAATCGATCGTTACTATGAATATTCTATATATAGAATATTCTAAATATTCTATTCTATATAATTCCTCTAACAACCATTAACATCCGATTATGAAGTATTTATAACACATTTTCTCCAAATCAAACAAAAGTTGATTTAAAACCAAAAGTAACATAGTTGCGTAATTACTTTTTCATTCAATAATAATACAAAATTATGCAAACCGGTATTTTTCAGGGTTAGGGGTCATACGATTCCAAAATACTTAATCGCGTGATGCTAAGCGCACTGGCGACTATGTACCGCTTGTTATGTTTCTAAACTAAACTTTCAAGCTCCGAGGTTCCTCGAGTCCGCACCGTGCCTCCTTGTAGTGGGAGAGCAAAACCTGTAGATACTGTTCGGCCGCTTCGAGACGGTGTACCTGCGCTTGCGTCGTCCCTTTCACACCCACGCCGTCACAAACCAAAACGAGAATAGTCGTTTCACCTTACCACTCTGGTATGCTAAGATTGATAGCTTATATGACCATTTGCTTTTGAGAGTCCCCATGAAATCACGCACGGTTAACTTTTCGCCGCCTGGCGTCCTTACGATCGGCCAGACGTTGTGTTTAACAAAACTTGTAACATACAGTTTCGTTTTCGAGAAAACTTTTTTTAGTTCATATCGTAATGTCATTACGGTGGTTTATTGATTCAAGGTGCAACCCGTTCGTTTAGTAAGTCTGTGAAGCCTTACAGGCTTGAACGGCCGTGTCAACTATTTCTGTGCCTAGATGCGTTTGCCTTTAGTGTCCGAGACTGGTGGTGGATTGAAGTTTTCATTCAAGTGAAGTGAACTGTGTTGGTATAAAACTTGACATTGCGGATAATGATTCAACAGTAATGGATCCAATAACTACTGACGGAATAGTGGTGAATAATTTGAACCACGTCCGGAGTGACTCTCAGGTAAGCAGCCCGCTTCTCGCAGTATAGGTATCGTTGAAGCAAAACACGTTTTCCGTTGCATACCTACCTATGAATAAGTGCAATGACTCCACGTTTATTTTAATAAGGGCTTAAATAGTACTCGCAAGGTTTCAAAAATTGGCGACAATTTCAAACAGGAGCATTTTGATGCGGAAAGTTCCTAAACTTTTGTACCTTACCTTTTGTATAGTAAATAGCACCTCATGTTAGTGAGTTATAATTCAATAAGCAATAATATATTATTATTATATCATCAATTTACCTAAACTAAAACTGGTTTCCTAATACCAGTAGTGATGCAGTAGTTGCATGCAGATTTCATATATATTATGTAAGATAGCAAAATCAAATTGTTGCATGCGTACGATTCCAATGCGTGAATGACTATTGCATGGCTGTTGATCAGTTTATAATGGAATACTTTATTTCAATGTCACACATGTAAAAGGTTTACTGACCGCAGTTTAAATGAGAACATAAATGTTAAAGAAAATGTATTGCGTAATGTGGAAGTGTGTAGATTCAAATGTCAAGAGTTATGGGAAATTCGAAAGATTTCTGTCCAACTCTTACGTTGAGTACGTTGACCCCACACATGATAGTACCTATCTTACTTTCAAATGTGTGTGATAATATGCCTATTACTATGACACCACGTAAAAATGTCATGGTGTATATCTTTAGACGTGTCTTTGAACAATATTTATAGATGGCAGGCAGGTAAGTAGTTATAATTAATACTATTCTATTTAAAACTAATGAGTGTATGAAATTAAATTACGATCGGGGTTATTTATAATGCTACGTGATTCAGTGCCTAAGAAATTGTATCTAAGTATTTTCTTACAGATTCGTTAGGAGTTGTGTAATAAGCGCTTATTATTCCAAAATAATGTGCATTTTAATAGGCGACTTATTAGAATATAAAATATTATTTTAAATATCTCAATCCTTCTTAAAATATGTACGAATATCACCTGTCCATGTAGCCAGCATAAGCAGTGATCAATCAGCGCACCAATATAATAAGGCGCTGTAAAATCGAATGGTTCTCCTGAGACCGAGATGAAAGAGACTCGCTTTTTTTTCCATCGTCCAAAAGTGGAATGCACATGTCAGGGTGACGTCACTGTTCATGCCAAAAACCTGTTTCGCGCCAATTCGCAGCTGTCAGCAGAAAAATGGTTGGGTCATCGATAATTTGTTTTTGTTTTCTGGTTATTTTTTCTCTACCTCGAGCTGATTCCAGACCCCGCAATACACCGTAAGATTAACTGATAAACTTTTGTTGTATCTTGTAGGCACTAAATTTGAATTGTTAGTCAATTGGACAAACTCGTAACGTATTACGTATGGTAGGTACCTACCTATAAGTATCCTACCATTCCTACCTAGCGCAGAAAATCTTGTGTGCTACCTATTTATTTTTCTTTAAGCAGATATGGCGTCACCATCATACTTATTCTGCATTTGTCAAATAAAGCTCGAGCTAACATCTATGTGCATATAGCTAATTAAAGCAAATGCTTCAAGCATTTCTGTCTGCAAACTTGCGTCTAAAAACGCATGTACTCGACTCAAGTGTTATCTGTGCGAAAACAGCGTAACATTAGAAAGAAAACCTGAGTACGATATCTTTATGCAGCTTTGCAAACGTAATGTGAGTCACACTGCAACGTTCCCACGTTAGAGGAATCCCTGACAGGTCTTTGCCCACACAGTATCCGTTCGATAATGCAAATATTTGTCGAGGCATATGCTTTTAAAAGATTCACGTAGTCTTTAAAAGATCTGACCTTCGACTTATTAGCTGGCACCTGGTATTATATGTTTGCTTAGGGGAGGATTCTTTTCAATAGTAGGTACCTCGCTAGCTAAATAAATATATTGATCTCGAATGGGATTTTAGCGCGATAAATAAGATTTGTTGTTAGCGTCAGTGATTCTAGCGCTGTACTGCAAATTATTTTATTGCTTATGTGACTTTTTCATAGTAGTAAACAGTACTTAGCACCTACACTACTTGTCAGGCAGGTGGTTTGATTAAACTAACATATAATCGCCACACGTAAACTGTGTAAGTTTGGAGTAAAAATAAAAAGATAGGATTACTTACTTGACTTAAGAATAAAGACGTTTCATATGAAACATAGACATTCTAGGTACCTACTTATCTACCTCTAAATTTTAAATATTCCTCTAGGCTTCAACGAAAAGTAGCTTGTTTCCGTCAAGGATGTGAAAATTCACAAATCTGTAGTTATTTTTATCTGTACTATTTATCACCTGTATAAGTATAGTATAACTTCGCGAATATATGTATTACAGGTATATATTTAGACTTACCTTAACAATATCGGCTTACTAAAATTAGCTCACAGATACCTAGTTGTCAGTAATATTGAGACAAAAAATTGTCTGTTAATGGAAAAAAGACACTTGAGAATTGCTCCTCGAATTCGTTACGGAACGAATCATTTAGCTTCAATCATTCTTAAAACGAACTAAACTATATTTTGGAGGGCGCGGTGAAGTCAGAAAGCTTTGTTATCGCAAACTAAATATTTGCGAACGATAAATGAGTCACCTCAGTGCAATAAACTCGGGGTTTTTGTTAAAATAATACACTCACGCGACATTTATATAGTATTCTTAGCCATTTTGACGGGTTGATACCCCCGGTAGAATATTAAAGAGACTCATCTAATGTTAATATTCAGCAAGGGACTTAACGGCGCTTAAAAATCGAATAGTTTTGACTGAAATCTGTTAATGTAGTAATTTCATGTTTGTACCGTGCAGTGCTAGGAGCGGTCGTATAGTGTATACGCCAAATAGATCGGCGCGTCACTAGTTCGGACCTAATGATGGGTGACCGAATTATAGAGACATACCTTCTTCAGAGAGTACCGCATGCTGCCAGACTTTAATTATCATTCTACCATCGTTGGTATCCGTAGCCAGTAGTAGTAGTAGTGACAGTCGCTAAGATTAGTCTTCTATGACTACCCCTAAAAAATTCTGACAGACTGCGACCGGCTATTTCAGTCCCTGATGAAGATGGAAATCATCTTGGTATAATTATCGATAGTCAGCCTAGAGTTGACTGGATACAAACCATAATAGGTACAAAAAAGAAAATACAAAAGGCTAGAAAGTAGAATTGAAAGTAGGTAGGCACTTCATATTTTCACAAAAAAGAAATTAAGTACATTTAATGATGTGCTGTTGAGGGGTACAAAGCTAGTACAATACCTGGCCGTAATGCAAATCGGGTGTTCGGATTTGTAGAGCGTCGTCGCTGTCACTCATACCTCGGGCCAACAGTCTCTTTCTCAAGCCGATTTACATATAAATTTACGTCCGGGTACATTGTAATATAGTGACAAATCCAGATCTCGTACCTACTAATATGTACAGTTCTTAATGAAGTTAACTCTAGCAATATGCGATATAGGTCATCGGCAGTACCTACTTCCCGTTCCACTCGAAATAACCACAAGATGCAAAATAGCATCGTTGAATAAGCTTAAGCAACATCGATTTACCTACATACTCAGATGACACACTAGAATAATTTAAAAAGCTTGAACTATCTTCTTTGTGTTTTGGCTTTTCATCGTGTCCGTCATGAATGTTGATGTAAGTCAATGAAAAGGATACGGTAATAAATCAATTATTACGAAAAATAATTACTTAAGTATGGTGCTTAAGTATGTTTTGTCACAAATTTATCACATCGAAAATATTCCTCATCGCCATAATCGTCCAACGGGGTTGACAATTAAACCAATGAGACACGGTTAGTAAAATTTAGATTAAGTAAATTTAGAGTAAGTACATTGATCGCTGTCTCTCGATGTTGTTCATCAATGTATGTATGAAAATTTGTTCCCGCTCTATTTAAAAAGTTCCGTCACGCATGCGCAATGTGTTCGCGCGTTTTCACTTACCATAAACCAACAGAGCGACGGAACAACTCTCTATTTAGTCGATGATCGTTTCTTTTAATATTTGTTTATGTTGTAGAAAATAAAAAAAAATGCGATTTGTAATTGTGATAAATAAATATGAAAATTACTCATCAAAAATTTTATTATTTATTCAAGGCTTTAAAAAAAATTTATATTACACCACTTGAACCATGCATAAATAAACCTTTGAGCTATTTTTCCTTAATCACGCAATATGTGAAAGATGCTGTCTGAATGAAAATCGATTGATTTATATTTTTATTGTTACCGAAATAACCTTAGATTTTTTAAACTATTACTTAACCGGCTGGACCTAGGGATCTAAATTGCATAGGCACTTAACTAACTTCTTATGTTCACTGTTTTTGGAGGTTCTATCTGATACATTTTGAAGCACTACTTATAATTACCTTTTATAGACTAGACTAGGCAGGTAAGTAAAGATAAAAAGGGCAATTATTGCTAGGAAACAGTCCCGTAGCTACATAGCAAGACTCGTTTTCATAGGAATGCTTCTCACCGCGGCAGCGCAAGCGCAGCTTTCATCGGACGATGAATCTGGTAGAGCGAAACTAGCTAGTCTCTCGGAAAATATCGCACTGTCTTTGGTCACGATCCACTGCTGGATCGTTTCACATGAAAATATTCGCGCCTGCCATTAATCCCATGGAGTTATGTTGTTCTCCATACACGTAATTGAAATTCAATATCTAAATATTCATTTAGTATTCTCTTGGGGCCTAAAAGACGATTTGAATTATTATACTTATACATTATTTTCTCCTACATTCTAAACAAGTACTTAGATAATAGTATAACAAATGTTAGACACTAAGTAAGTAGCTCCACAAAGTAAACTTCGATAAAAAGTGAGAAGTGACATAGGTTCTGTAGTTTTCAGTTATGCTTGAACATGCACACAGTAGATATGTATAAACCAGACAGGTCCCTATTTGTTTTAGATACAGCGACATCCAACGACTGCACTATATTTTGATGTACTTCCAGACGATAGCTCAGTTACCTACAGTTGTGCATAGTAAGTACTAGCCGACCCGACGGAAGTAGTTCTGTCCAAATTCCCATAGAAAAAAAAATTAGCTAAATCACAAAAATATCTAAATCAGTCCAGCCGTTTTCAAGTTATGTGCTTACCAATAATGATTTTTTTATGTATATAGGTAAGTTTCGCGTTTATATAAGAGTGAGAGCAAGATCCCTAAATACCATTGCCCATATAAAAGAAAGGAACAGATTATATAATATTTATCTTCTGTACCGAGTCCGGACCAGTGTTTCAATGAGCTTACGACGTTCAAAGGTATTCCTATTCATCAAGGGGTTACCCAATAGTTTCTTGGGTATTTATTCGAAGTCGTGTGTGCAAAGATTTAAAAATAGGTACTTATATGTTATATAACAAACCCTTTCAAACGGGTTTATGGAGTTTTCCGCCTAGTTGAATCATAAACTCACCTCGTGTTATAGGAAAACCCTTTCAAAAGGTTACCCGTGTAAATAAGTTATTAAAAGTCGAATGTGACAGTAGTTAAGTCGCTCAAAACCCCAATCAAAACTCGTTCATAGGCTCTCAGTTTCTGGGCCCTGCTTCTATGGCGTGGACAGAGAATACAGGCATCTCACTCATCAACTCCATAGCGATATTACAATAATCTTTGTTTACCATGCTCTTAACACCTTCCACAACTTTCGATTCTAACAAATCCTATCCTAATTAAGGACGTCCGATTGTCCTATACGTTATCGTATTTCATCCGATAATTAGGATCGGATAGGAAGGTGTGGAGTCCGAATATGTTTACTATACAGATTACAATGCAGCCAACATAATCGCACTGTTTTTGTTGCCAATGACCAATCACATAGCTGCTTCCAGCTAAAACCGTTCAAACTTCACTGCACTGATGCCCAATCACGTTTCGTTTCGTTCTGTCGACGAATGACTTTTATCTGTGGAGCGACCATTTTGTTTTTACATAATGTTGTTTCACGTGTGCGAGTTATCGTAAATCAAATTTATTATAATAATGGCTATGTTAGCAGAACCGCGTCGTAAACAGAAAGTAATTAATCTAAGAGCGAAAAACAATGCGTGGAGCAATGACGCGACTAAATTCGGACAGAGGATGTTGGAAAAAATGGGTTGGAGTTCGGGGAAGGGGTTAGGTGCTAAAGAAAATGGTATTGTTGAACATGTCGTGGCCAGATACAAGAATGATGACAGAGGATTGGGTTTTGAAGACAAGAACGACCAGTGGACGAAACACGAAGACGATTTTAATGCATTATTAGCCAATTTGTCGAATGGTAAGTCTGCTGTTTTATAACCTCGTTTCAATCACACACTATTTGTACTCAAATCTTCAAATTAAAATTTACGCAACACATTTAATGTGTTGCGTAGTAAATACAGGAATCGGGTTCCCTGGGAAGTCAGAAACCAGGTTCGAATCCTGGTAGGGAACAATCGTGTGATCATCATTAATGGTTGTATCCGAGTCATGGATATTTAACATCCATATAAGTATTGTACTCTGAGCTCGGCCTCAGTCCATTGTACTGTACCCATAATGCAAGCGTTGCTTAGTGTGGGGCAGTATAGGTGGTGTGTTGGTCTGGCGATATTTTAGATTATTAATTGACTTGCATGCCTAACCTCAATTAATTTGCTACTAAAATAATTTTCATAATTCCTTTGTATCCTATCTTTAAATGTAAACTAGTTGGTAATTGTAGTTTTACAGTATGAATATTTGACCTCTGCTTCAAAATCAGTAAGACATGCCTCATAATATTATTATTTTTTCAGGTGATGTCAATGATGAAAAACTTCATAGTGGAGTATCCCTCGAAGACAAATCCAAGAAAAGCAAGGCTCGAGTCCACTATCATAAGTTCACACGCGGTAAAGACTTGACTAAGTATAGCGAGAAAGACTTGGCCAATATTTTTGGTAAAAAAACATTAAAAAATGAAGAGAAACCAATAGAAGTCTTAACTAATGATGTGAATACTACGGAAAAAGTGTTCACAGAAAAAGGCAGCATGGAGGATTACTTCAAAAATAAATTGGCAGCCTTGAAAGCAAACAAAATAAACTACAACAGTCTTAATGACAAGAACAATACTGATGGAGACTACGGATTCCAGGGTTTTGCTGGCACAAATGATAATGAGTCTGTAAATCATCAAGGATTTGGTTTTCAGTCTTTTTCATGTTACAGTAATGAGGAAGACAATTCTAAAAATGAAAATGATACAGGCACAGAAGATACAGCTATGATACAAGAAACTAAAAAGAGTAAAAAGAAGAAAAAACAGAAATGTGATGATGAAAGCTTATTGCAAGAAAACAACTGTGATAATGTAAATTCAGAAGAATATATGATAAATAATGACAGTAACAGTGATAAACAAGATATTAAAATTAAAAAGAAAAAACGCAAGATTAAAGATATGCATGAAGAACTGGTTGAAACTAAAATACATAAAAATAGAAATCAAAATAATGAACCAGAAATAAAAAATAAAAAGTTAAAGAAGAAAAATCGAGATTTTGAAGTGATTGAACAAGTTACAGAAGAGTGCCATGTGCCTAAGAAGAAGAAAAAAAGGAAATGTGTAGATCCAGAAGATTAGGTAGTTAAAAATAAATTGTTTTATACTGGTATTTATGTAATTTAAAGATTAAACCTCATACCTTTTATATTATGCACATTGATTTTATTCCCCAACTTAGCACAAGGTGGGTGTTATTAGTATCACATTTTCATCTGTTTCATCCCTTTGTAGCATTTTATTTAAGTTATTTTTTCACTTAGGTAGAATTTTGGAGTTTGTTGAAAAGGGGTTCAGCCGATTTCAAGATACTCTTTACCCAGAGATAGATAAATTATTTATAATTATATCTTGAGTGGAATAGGTACGACTGTAAACTATGCGCGCAAAATAGCTAACTATCAAAAGAAAAACAAATTTATATATATTTGGTCTGAGCTCGTAGAGAAACACTTTGGAAAATAAAAAAATATTGACAACTTCACGGTTCATCTTCCCGCCAAAGAAGTCCCCATTCAATTACGTATTCCTCAACGCCACTAAAATTTATTCTTTATTGCTCATCGAACACTCAATATGTTTATTTTTTCCTTTTTCACCTTGACACTGGCAAAATCACCGAAGATCGGTGGAGCCATTTATTTTAAAAATTGAATTGAATTACATATTCGATTGATACATTGACCACTTGTTCAATATGGAGTAAAAAAAAGTTTAATTATGGCCCTAATTTTGCCAATGTCATGAAATTAATAACAACAACACCAATAAGTACACTTTATAACTAAGTTAGTCGATTTATTGAATCGAATACAAAATGGCGGCGACACCGCTGCGCAGGTTCGTTGCGTCACTTTATTTGACATTGACATATTCTGTCAAGTAATTTAATGTGTGAGACGCCCATATAAACACGTGCGCTTTTGGTTTTTTAACGTAAAATGTTAATAATTTGATAAACCATATTAAAAATATAATATTTAAGTGCAATTCAGTATTTAGAAGTAAAGTTTTATAATGGTAGTTCAGGAAGAGATGGAAGCATCCACGGAAATTGCTTTCATTGAGAAACCCATGTCGCAACAGAAAACTTATGTTATTGTGAAAAATCACGTTCGAGAACTTATAAATGACAATGAAAATATATCCAAATATCGTGGTAATGGAGAAAATTCATTGCTACATGTGGAAAGTGGGTCAAAGACAAAGAAAAGACGGATGAATAAAAATAGCTCAAAGAATGAACACAGGCCCTCACTGGGGGAGGATAGTAACTCTAATACGCCAAACCAGGCAACAGGAGTCGATAAAAGTGACTTGGAAGACCTTAGAACTGTCTATATGAAGTGCAAAGAGGTTATGAATAGAATTGAGACAAAATATGGGCATATATTAAACCTTGACACCAATACCAATAGAAAACAGAAAAAAAGGAAAGGGGACTATGAGGAGTCTTCTGATTCAGAATGTCATTGTACAGCGAACAAGAAAATCGTATTTGACGAGGATGGCAAGCAGTCGACAGTAGACATGGTAGTCGACAAACACATTTGCCCTAAGAAACCGAAGAATGTCCATAAACCCAAATTTGACAATAGAAACATTGAAATTGAGTACAATGAGAATGAAATTGTATTACCTGATGATTTACAGGAATTAGAATGTATTCTGAAGGACACAAAAATTGAAACAACATACCGAAACAAAGTTATTGATAAAATGAGGTCTTTAAAGCAAGACAATGCAAATGAAATAAAGTTCAATAAGCACGCCTTGATTGAGAAAATTAAATCAAATCCTGATGAACTGTTAGATTTTAAGGGGACTAATTTAGCTTCATTATCTGGGTACTCATAGTACTTTTAATTTTTAATAAAAATATTTCATTTAATTATTGTCTTATTTTATAATATATAGTGGGAATATTTTGGTCTGGGTGTTGGTTGGCAATGGCAATGGCATGATGGATACTTTTTGGGCAAAAAGGAGTTAAATTGAGCAAAATATAAGATAACTAGATCAATATAAAATGTAACATTGAGGCTGACATCAGACAAGTTTAACGGTACTTATGTTTATTTCTGGTCTGTAATTTCCCATATTAGCATGCAAACATTTTCACTCAAAGAATTTTAATGTTAGTACCAAGGGATTATAAATTATTGAAGTAATGTTGGCATAAGGCTTGAACTAGAAGCCTTACCTACGTAGGTACCCACATAAAACCATTAGAACATTATTTTGATCTATCCTGTTTACATGTCTGTTTTTAGGTCCTTCAATACTGGCATAATACTAAATAATGCAGATGCGATAAAAACTAATAGTTAATATTAGGGATTGGTTTTCTAAGCCCTTGGGTGGTGTACATATATTATTGTTTGCACATCAAACGATGGCATGGTTAATTTTATCTGTTATTAATTTTAACTATGAGCATTCCAAAAATAAAATTTTCATTTACTAGGTGTTGTTCACGAGTTTTTATCAAAGCTGATAATCCACTTTCATAGCCATTTACCTCATTACTGGGGAGTGTACTAAGAATTTTATCAGTTTAATATACTTACCGATGGAGTGATCAAGTCATTCTATACATTTTAAAGCAGCACCCCTAGTGGAAAAATAACTTTATAGGTTAATTGATCACATAGACGTAGCCAGGGGTTACTTAAGGGCGGGGCAAAGCGAAGAAACTACAAATGAACTATCATCTATTCTTCGTCAATAAATCTGACACCAAGAATGTTTCTCCTTCCCTGATATGTCATCTCATCAGGCTAGATACCACAGAGGCACATAATGTATTGGTACCGGTAGTGATATGGTCTTATATTTAACGCTTGACTCCATGTGCCAGGGTGGTGCAGCTGCCCCACTCTGCCCCACCGTGACTACGCCCATGTCGGTAATTTAAATATATCCCAAACTCATTCTAAGTATCCTCATTGCAGTAAAAATAGTTTGGATCCTGCTTGTATTAAAACGCCTTGTAAACAAACACAATTATTCTAATTCCTGCCCTGAGCAGAATATCAACTTACTTATTTCGATACCTATCTAAAATTCACTTATCCACATTTATAGCAAATGCCTATACTTGATATTCAATAATACATTGTTGTAGGCGCTGCGACGCATCATAATGGCATATTAATATCAATTCTAGGACCTTGCATGTCGAACCATGTTGGACTTTAAGCAAAAGAAATAAAAGCTAAACCACCTGATAAGATTCAGGTCGCGTTACGAAGTCGGCTGTGTTCAGAATGTCCATTGTCTCAGTGTAATGCCATGCTATACCTGCGATTGGTAACTAATTTTATATGGAAATGTATGCCTTATTCCCTTTAGATAAGTGTTGCAATAGTTTTATTTTGTATTTAGTTTGTGTTGTAGTTTTTGTATGCTGTGTACAATGTGTCGGGTGAATAATGATGTGGTCGCATACCTACCGTTTGTTGACTGACTGTGAATCTGACAGCTTTGTGAAATACTGTAACTGCATGATTTAGAACACGATGTGTGTCATTAAAAACGTTAGCCTACTAAAATGTGTGAAGAGAAACGTCGCCGCACTGCCGAGATGCATTTGTTCAGAATGCGCAGTGACCCGCATGGATAAAGCTAGAAATGTGTCTATAAAAGCGAGTTCTGGCTTCGTAATCAGGCAAGTGTCCTGCGATCCATGGGACGGCCTAGACAGTGGAATAAATCTAAAGAAAATTATCTAATAACACTACCCTCTGTCAATAACCCCTTTACCCATCCTAATGTAGTTATGCAGGGCCTTCAAATATAACTTTTAAGAATTTTCGTATGGAAAAAATGTCAAGAGACAATTAGGTTTAATGCCGTTGTTTTAATGAGTCAGATGTGGTAGCAGAATTGAGGATATTTACTTTAAGCTAGTAAAAACAATATAAGCATCTTAACAGTAAACTTAGCATCATACCATATTCTAGTTCACAAAATCTACACTTATTCGTGTAAGAACTATTTTCTTGCGATTGGTCGATACTTCAACGGTTTCAGTCACCGCCACTGTCGGCTAACTTGGGAGTAAACAAAACCTTAATTTACATAGCAGTACTTCTATGTTTAATGATGTTTAACCGACCGAATTGCAGAAGCGGTCGCTTGTTAGAGAAATTAACGCGCGATGGGTTCGTTTTAACTTTGTGTTTTGTATTAGTGCCTTTTTCGGTCGGCATAGGTTGTTCAATCTTTCTCATATGGCGCGAGACGGCGTCATCGCTGGACGCCTACGATAGAACCTTCGGCGTAACGATCGGATTTTAATTATATACCTACTTACTTAACTTAAGTTTTATTTTTTAAATGTAAGGGGATGTTAAAAATATTGGAAAAAAACTGTGCTGTGGAGTAATCTAAGTGGTGCGGAATGAAATGAGTCAACTGTTCGGTATTTTCTAAAGTTTAGTGACACATGAGTGTATTGGACGGCATCAATCTAAATTGCTTCACGATGAAATTGGACAACTTTGGATTTGAAAAGATGCAGGTTGGTTTTAGATCTTAGAACTTACTCAATGAGACATGAGTTGAAGACAACATTCAGGTTTTTTCTGCTGCTAAAAGATCAAGTTAAGATTTGTCTAAAGCTTAACTACTTGTACGTTAAAAAATATTAAGTATACCTATTAACGTGATTGTTTTTCTGATCGGCAATGGTTAAGGACATTGACAATCGTAGTTAAAACATTATAAATTAGTAATGTCTATTGTGAGTTACATCATGAAATTGAGAATAGATTTTTTTAAGGAAATCCCTATAAAATTATGAAATTATTCATCTTTTCGTTTATCAGGCATTAGTTGGTATAGTTTATAATTATGTATAAAAAGTATTTCAGAAAAGTATGTGTATTTGTTCAGTTGAAAAATCATTGTATTGGACCTTATTTCGTCAGTTGAAAATTCTATGGATTGAGTATAGCTATTATAATAAACCAGATAAAAGCAGGGTTAACTCAATTGTTACACTGCAAATGCACTGATTTAATAATGCAGTTATTATTTATCTAAAGGGCAATCAATAGTGCCTAAAAGAAGGCACGATGGTACATAACACCATTGTGTAATTGTTGCGTTACATTTATAAAACCTTGTTGGCCTACACGAATACAAAAATAAGGTTTGGTTTGCGATATTCTTTTCAATAAATAACTGCTAGTAACAATAAAAGGTCATCACGCCTGTTATCCCTGAAAGGGTAGACATTGGTGTGCTCAAGTTGACCCACATTTCTCCGATCATGGGTATCCAATTGGTTCCAATGTATAATATAGGGTTACCCTATTGGAATAATATATACTTTGTTTTTTTTTTCTTTACTTTTTGGCCCTTTTCTATTGAGACTAGGCCCAATACGATTCTGCCAATGTCAACGTCGTAAGCTAAAACACGCAAGAGATTGAACGGTATATACTTTGTTGCCGATCATCACACGGCTTTCAAAAGACATGTAGGTTTTCTCACGTTGTTCTTCTTTCTTCTTTTGTTTTAGGTTGGTAATCGGCTACAAAATAGTGGCGTTTCTGCCAGTGTCGAGTAATTATGGTTAATTATTATTGAATTAAATGTACCCCTGATGATAATCATAATGTTGATGACTATGATGATGATAAAATAAATTCCCTATCCCTATCAGTAAAGCTGCGGATACTTAATGAAAATTTACCGGACATCTTGGGAGAACTTGAAATGTCAATTTATACGATTTTATTTCAATTTCCTTCACTCGTGTACGTTTATGAACACACAATGGTTAATATCATACATTTATAAAAAAACATTTTTTTTGGAAAAAAAATCAACGTTACGGTTCATCTTCCCGCCAAAAACTAAAAAAAACCTCTCACATTGTTTTCAGTACAGCAGTACGTTCCGTTCGGAAAGTGATAACCATTATTGAATAACCTTTTACTGGTTGTAAAATTATGGCTTGATATTTACCACCCTGAACTAATTTAATATACCTATCATCACCACACTCATGAATAAGTAGTGCTTTCGGAATCATTCAATTCTCCCCTCTCGCTCGTTCTCCATCCTACCACCAGAATGATGGAATTCATCATTTACATCAATGAGTTGTAAATTAGAATTACCTACAGTATATTGTCAACTGCTAATTGATCAGAGCATTGAGGAATGGCTGGCCGTTGACAGACTTATGTTCCGGTTTGTGAATAGAGATGACTCATGTGTTTATGTATGTGTTGACCGTCTACAGATGTATGAACTCTGCTGGTATCTTGCGATATTTTATTGCATCATATCAAAACATTGGCTAGCAACATGATTTGGGCATTTGTAGGCAGTGTAAGGTACTAGGTACTGATTACAAAATATTATAAAAACCAATTGATTTCTTATATTCACGCGATTACTACACATTGAAATAAAACTAATTTTACGGAGTTTAACGCGCTTATAACTTCGGATCCAGGATAATTAACATCATTTAATCCAAAACCAAGCGTACCATTGCAAGACATCAAGATACTGTAAGCACTTTCTGCGTAGATCGGACCGCAAGCAGCAACTAAATATGAGGGTACCCCGGTTCAAACGATGACACTAGGACATCAACCACCTCAGTCCTCCCGTGACCATGGTTGCTGTAAAGCAGCCGAAACGTCGGGAACGTAAAAAACATACCTAATATAAACGCGATAAAATCCGTAAAATTAGTTTTATTATAAAAACCTACTGAGCCGTATCTATAGTACGGACCGGATCTATGATATGTCTATCGTAGGGAATCCGTAGAAAACTCCACATCATAACCTGCTACCTTTAACAGTTGTATTAATCCCCGCTTTTGAGAATGTGTACCAGCTTCACCTGTAAGAATCAAATGGCGGCCACTAATATATATGTATCTACATACCAGAATTTATTACCCGTAAAGCCTTTATGGGATGTTGCATAATAGCAGCTCAGTGCGTGGGCGCATTATGGCCTAATGTGTGTACAGATAAAACGAATGAACTGAACGCACATGGAAAATGTATGCATGCTAATTTGTTAGGGAATTTTCAAGGGCCTGGGTACTTTCGGGTAATAGGGATATGACTATGACAACCAAAAGAAGTAGGTAGAGGTAGGTAGAGTCCTACAACAACCAAAAGAAGAAGGTAGAGGTAGGTAGAGTCCTACAACAACCAAAAGAAGTAGATAACCAAAGTTCTAGATTTATTCTACTGTTATTTTTATTTATTTACAGTCACATTAAATTGTCGAATAATAAAGGATACGTGAGTAGTGTCATTAGTACTATATCGTTTGATTTTCGGCAAATTAATACCTATATTTAACGGTTATGGTGATGGTAAGTGCATTCGTATAGAAAAACAAAAGCGCGCTAAGGACTTCAAGTCATACTATGTAGAGAGAATGGCAAATGCTTTCTGCGCTCCAGAAATGGCCTTAGTGGTTTAGCGGAAATCGGAAGATCTTCCAGCCAGGCGGGTGTTGTGCCTGGCGGAGCGGCCGCTATGCCCCGACGGTTATTATCGGGATCTTGTATGTATGTTACTTGCTCCGAAAACTCTAATAGCGCGATTCAGGATTGTAATGACAAATGTCTATTGTTCTGAATGCGTCTGCAGTACCATCTGTGTAGCTTGTGGTACGGTTGAAGTGGTCGCTACAGTGGCATTAAAAGGGATACCTAACAGCACCTCGGGAAAGGTATTTGGTAGCAGAGCAAAGCAAGTTTGTTTAGGTATCTAACTACTCACTAGTCTGCACATCAACACATAAACGCATTACTGACCATAGTTGCTCAACTCTACCATCAGTGGTTGCTGTAAATGGGCATAAAGCACCTCGTAATGGATATATTTATTTGTAAACAGCTGTCGAGAATTGACGTTTAAAATATTTTACGAGTTATCGTGTAGAATTGGGAAATTAAATTTAAAATTACAATGGTAATATGTGCTTTCTGTTGTATTTACGCCTACACGCATCAGCTGGTGGGCGTGTCATGAGATATCCCAACGGTTATAAGTAGTTTAGTTTCTATCAACATTATATAATATGCGCAATATGTTCAAGGGCCTCATCATTTAAATTAAAGAGTGTAGCGCCTTGTTAAAATTGTTTTGTTCCTTTGAGATTTCGAATATGAATTAATTGTTGAGCTTCTGGTGTAACTGAAACCGACAAAAAACTAATAAAAATAGTTTTATTTCAATGTATAGTATTCGCGTAAATATAGGAAATCAATATGCATTTCTTTTGTTCTCTATATTTTTATTTATAGAATTACGTTTCGTTTAGACAGTGACTTATGCTATGCTAGAATCGTTTAGTTCAGTTTTAAACATCTAAAAAGGTCGCAAAAGTCAGATGTACCGTTGTTTATTATTAGCAACGTGCATTTCTTTGAAGAATGCCAACATTGATGCACGTCCAACTCGATCGCTACTGCGAACAACTGCGGTTGAGACATTGCTGAATAATAAACAAGTTCCATTGAGCCGAGTCGGGATTCGAACCTGTCGATAACACTGGGGCTTGAACGAGTCTGAGCTTGTCGGAACCTGTCTCTGGCCTGTGAGCGAACCTGTCTTTTTTTATTAGTAGGTCACGTTATTCGGTCATTATGCCGATAATATTTCAATCAAATGATAAAGCTTTGTTCTAACTTCATTCAAAATGACAGATATCTTACTACCTAGTTCATTATATCAAACTTATTGAAGATAACACTAACCTACATCTTTTAGTTACAATATTTTCGTCTAAATTTGTAAACGGTTCAATCTAACATTTATCAGCTACAACATGCTTTATTGCATCATTTGATGATTCAGACACAAAGGCTAGCTTCTTCATTTCAGCTCATAGGCTAGTGAGTATCTACTGTCATTTATTTTTATTATAACTATCTTACATGATAAAGGCGTGAAGACGGAAACATAATCTCAGTAATATTCAATTCAAGATTGTTGGTTCTTTGTCTCTGACACAGGTAGCGTTGAAAAGATGCTGTGTAGGTGGCAAGGTTGGGTTAGCACATGATGTGTATCTCGTAATACTCGCTAACGAGAATTAATTATCTTTCGATTACTCGCTGTTACCAAGGCAGCTTAAGGATCTTAAGTTATCATAGTTCAGATCAATGGTTGTTGTTTACTTACCACCTGAGGTTAATTATTATCGATTTTCTTTTTAGTACTTCCATGCGTTTAAAATACTTTTTTATTACCAATAAGATGTCAAAGAAGTGGTTAGTTTTTATTCATGTTTAACCAAAATGATTAAGGTAGAATCAGAATTTCATTTGTGTATTTATGTGTGTTAGATTTTTTGAGTTCCTAATAATTTTGAGACTTCTACTACACGTCTTTGTATATCAGTAGACCCCTTATCTGGAGTCTAATTAGGCTCAAATTCTACCAACTTATAGTTCACGAAAACAAAATCCAAAAGGATCTCATGCCCTTGAGTCATAAGCAACAAAGTTGCACGCAAAGCTAGATTTAAACCAGGGAGTGCTAGGCTAGTTTGACTGCGTGAGAATGACTCTAAGTTTATTGCCTTCTATAGGTCACTGGTTAATCCCTTCCAAGTCTAATTGAGAACGTGAATTATTTTCACTTAAATTATTGGTATCGCCTGACGAACACATCAACTATGCGGTCCCACACTAAGCAATGCTTGCATTATGTGTACTGTACAATGGACTGAGGGCGAACCCATTATATATTACTTGTATAGGTATTAAACATCCATGACTTGGGTACAAACATTCGTGCTCATCACACTAAGTTTGTCTCTACCAGGATTCGAAACTGGGACCCTCGGCACAGAAGGCAGGGTCACTACCAACTGTGCTAATCAGGCCGTCATTAAATACAAACAGTATTGAGATCGTGACGGTCTCTGCACGTTGGTTTTGTTTCTAACTTTCGTTATACTCGTAATAGTGAATATACAACAACTTTTTAACTTTTGATCTAAATAGCAAATTTTCTATCCTCTGGTTTTAGGAATTGTCAGCTTCTCGATCTAGCCTAGATGTTTTTTTTATTGCCACTTTGCCTGCCTCTACCTGCTGTCACTCCTGAAGTTATAATCTAGTGTAGTATCCAACGAAGTCGCTATGCTTTGACCCTTATCATGTCCCGGGGTAATCGATTTTGTAGAGACAATGATTCTTATCTGTAGTGAGATATGAGGATGCTCAAGTCTAGGAAAAGGACTATTATTAGGGCACTGCATGATGGGCTTTCATGATGTGAAATAGTTTTTGGTTTCAATAATTTATGTTCATTTCAACCCACATAACCATTTGCACAATATGTTTATTTGTATAGCTTCAGTTGGATCCGTGAACTCTAACAATGAGCTGTTGTCAAAACATTGATATGGAAAACAAAGGTATCGCTGTGTGACTTATCTGTTGGTTTCATTATGGGAGCTGTAGGGATTTCAATAACCTGCTTAACGCAATTTTGGTTATTTAATTGTTGTGCAGTAGGCATCGATTCGTAAAAGTAAAAACCGAATGCTACCTCTGGCCGGTTATACCGTACTTAGTACCTAGACTTGCGAAGTATGGACGACAAAACAAGACCCCAGAGGAAAATTTATAAGTATTAAAGATGTGGTCCTATGTCCGAATGCTTTTTATACCTACTTAGACGGATAAAATCCATAAAATACAAGTTTTCGTATGAGTATGAGCAATACCAACAGCTACAAACCATTCTGTACGTCAGGTGCGAGATTGTTCGTAAGCTAACCGAATACTTTATAGTCTACCGTATTTAGACATTTTGTATGTAGAATTGAAAGTTGCAAATACCGTCCGCTAGAGGCGCTTTTCAAGTCTCCATACAAAATGTCTAAATACGGTAGACTAGCATATGGTTAGCTACCACTTGTACTATTCGGCAAAGTACGTGACAGATGAAAGGTTGGAAGGCGTAAGTTAACATCTCTGAAACACAGAGTATACAGACATCAAGAGAGACTAGCTATGAATAATGTAATGTTTTAGGAGCTAACCTACATTGGATGGAGTGGAAACAGAAGTTAAACATTTTGTTGCAACTTGTAAACTCTTAATTTCAAACAAGTCTACACATGAACGTCGGATGCACAAGATATTAATTTAACACAATTAAGATTAATTAACAGTTGAATGAACAGCGTTATATGGATGACATTCCAGTATAAGATCAATTGACTGAGGGAATTTACTCTCGAATCATATTATATGTTGACCTAGCTATCACCATGCCAAGATTCATCAACATTCCGTCGTATACATATTTTCTAAGACGCGCTAACAGACAGACCAAAATCCAAAAATTGTCGATAAGGCCTCGGTATCGAAAATAATGTCCTCTACGATATATTGAAATAAAATTCATTTTACGGAAGTATCGAGTTTATTTTATGTTTTTACGTTCCCGCCGTCGAGAGTCCTCCCGTGATCACGGTTGCTGTAAAGCAGCCGAAAGGTCGGGAACGTATAAACAAAATCCCGTAAATTTATTTTTATTTTAATGTAGTATTCGCGTAAATAAAAAAAATGTCTATGATACATTTTGAATCCATACATAATATGAGAAAGAATATATAATACACATATCTGCGTCTACGTTAGAACGTTATTCGCGAGTACTATAAAAATCGGCTTGGTTTTTTGTGCTTCAATATGTTGTTCAGAACATTTGGTCTGTATTACTTCCTTGTTTTTTTTTATATAAAAAAGAGTTGTGTCCTACTTGTACTATATTTTATCCCTTTTCCTCTCAGACGGCGGAACGCAGTGCCGGGTGGGAGACACACCGGGTCCGCCTGAACCGGGTGCCAGGCTACGGCTTCGGGATCGCGGTGTCTGGTGGCAGGGACAACCCGCACTTCGCCAGCGGGGACCCCTCCATTGCTGTCTCTGATGTGCTCCGAGGAGGGCCTGCTGAAGATAAGCTGCTGTATGTACCAATGTGTCTTAATCTCCACACACTCATACCCTTGAAGGTTCAACCCAGGATCTATTCACACATTTTACTTGAGATCCCGATTGGCACAATTGGTAATGACCCTACTTTATGTACGGAAAATCCTGGGTTTGAATCTCGGTGTAGGTAAAACTTTATATGATGAGCACGAATGACCGCACCGTGTTTTTATAACACGGAGTATATACTGGGAACGCCCTCAGTCCATTGTATGGTACGGTACCCATACTTACAAGCGTCACTCTTAATAGTTTGATATTGTACAGCTGGGCCCCAAGTCTGCTATCACAATCGATTCATAAGCGAACGGCAACCGCATAGTAACTGTCACTTTGACAGATATCCCATACAACTCTGTCAAAAGTGACAGTTACTATACGGTTGCTGTTCGATTATGAATCGATTGTGTTAGCAGACTTGGGGCCCTGGTGTGTTCGACTTGTGATATTTATTATTTTTTTACTATAATATAAAGGTCGCGACATTTTTAAGATGAAAAAAAAAGATTCTGATTCCCATTTTCATTCCATCTGTTTCTGTAAACCTTTACATCCTCAATTCTATGATGCAGTTGTTTATACACTTGTTAATGACCTGCTTCCAGGGTCAACGACAGGATAGTGTCTGTGAACGGTGTGCCCCTTGAGAATGTGGAGTATGCCCGCGCAGTACAGGTGCTGCGCGACTCCGGCGCCACCGTGTCGCTGGTGGTGCGCCGGCGCGCGCCCGCGCCCCCGCCCACCGCGCCCACCACCATCAAACTGGCGCTCACCAGAAACGGGAAGAAGGAAGGTCAATAACAATACTATTTACACACAAGCACACACACAAACACACACACACACACACACACACACACACACACACAAACACACATACACACACACACACATACAAACAAACACAAAAACACACACCATCATGCCTGTAATCCCTGCAGAGGTAAGCAGAGGTGTACCGCAGTGCACCCAAATTTCGCTGATGGTGCCATATTGCTTGTATTGCGGCACGCCTTGATACGGACCTGGATGCTGGACTGATAACTGTGATTTGAGGAAATTGGAACCCATTTTCTAATATTGAACTTGTCCGGGATCATGCTAGCTGGAGAGGTGGGATGGATGGATGGTGGAATAATATCTATCCATTGTGCAATCCCAAGCATGCGCGAGCGCATATAGAGGCGTAATGTTGTGTGTGTGATGTATTGCCTTGAATGTAACACCCACATTTTGCAAATGGTGTTTGGTCCCAATAGTCGGTCAGTCCCAATAGTAGAGATCGCGTTCCGATCCGGTTGTAGACTTAAGAAAAAAAAAAATGTAATGACAATTTGTAAGTGCCCCGTAGGCCTATACGAAATAAATGATTTGACTTTGACTTTGACTTTGACTGTACTATGGCCTAAATCCTCCTTTAGGCCATAGTCCACCACGATGGGCCAGTGAGGTTTAGAGAACTTCACTCTGCTTTGTCAAGACGTTCAGGTTACGTCACAATGGTTGCCTTCATCGTACAGCAAGTGATAATATTATTGAAAGTTAGATTCGCACATGAAAATCCCAAAGGTGCGAGTCGGGGTTGGAACCTGAACACCTTGTTTCCAAAGCAAGCGTTCTTCCAACTCCTTTATAATATAATGCATATATATATATATAATTTTAATTGGGCCTATATAATCTGCCTAGTGGGTCCTGTCCTCATCTCAGGATTCAGGCAATAGTCATAGCCATACTATTAGTGTTTGTCTGGCGATATTGATGTTCTCTGAGCACTCTCAAAATCAGTCTTTTCAAAATCTCTTTCAGACTTCGGCATAGTACTAGGATGCAAGTTATACGTCAAAGAAATGACTCTACGGGCAAGAGAACAGCTGAACCAGGGCGGCCAAGGCCTCTGCGAAGGCGACGTGGTGGCTCGCATCAACAACACTCCAGTCACCGACGCTATGACCCTCAAAGAAGCTAGGAAGCTGATAGAGTCATGCAAGGATAGACTGAATTTAGTGGTCACCAGGGAACTGATCAGAGAGGAGACAGTGACTAATGGAAATTATCAGAATAATTATAATAGTTTAGGTGAGTTTCGTTTCTGCTTTAGCTATTTCACGCTGATTCAACTTGTTATATAGTCAAGACTCGGTTGTAACACATGTTTTGTGTTCGTGAATTATCTTTTCATCACGAAGTTCGTACTAGAAAACTCTGTCAGTTTCCGATATAAGATCCATGGTTGCACTTGATGTTATGGACTTAAAGTGGCTCTACTCTTTACATGGATTCAATATATATAATGCAATAAGTTGCTACATGCAATTTGGTAGAGATATTTTAAATTGATATAAATAAATAAAATGATTTAAAAGTACTGGTGGTTTACACGGCCGGGAGCACTGACGATTCAGGCTCGTGACGTCTGAATCCTATTTCAGTGCTTGTAAAACATCGACTTCATTTGTTGGCCTACAGTACTGTTGATCCAACTATAAATTATTGGTATTTAAGTATAGATTTTTTTATGATGGGAAATATCTTTATGCCTGGAATCAATCAGCTGTTTTGTGCTTATATTATAAGCTATTGCGCTTCTGTGTCGAGCAGAAGCGAGCCCCCACGTGTACCCCGGCGCTGAGCCGGTGTCGTCCGGGTACTCGAGCAGCGGACAGAACTTGTACGTAGCGGCGCCCGTGCGCGCCGGAGACGGCCGAAGGGGGCCGATGACGCACGAAGCGCACGACCAGCCGCCGCGCCCGCCGCCACCTAGGAACGACGGTGAGATAATAACTCCTCCTCCTGCGCGTGATCAACGATCATGTCATTTAAAAAATAAAAATGTCATTTAATTTCTTCTTCTTTCTTTACGAAATGAAATGCGATGCAATAAAATTGATATGAATATGGCCTCACCCGCAGCTTAGCGGGTATTTTGCCATTGTCAAGTAATTAATAGCAATAAAAAATTCAATAAATACACATTATAAATAAAATAATGGATGTGACATGAAGATAATTTATTACCTATATCTTATTTAAATTATACATATTTCGCATTTGATACTTAAATGACAGATAATATTGATTTAAAATGTCACAAACCAAACAAATATTATTGTTTTATTTCATTTATGTAAAATAAATTAAGATTAAAATTAAAATAAGGGAGGTTTCAAAATACACTCAGCAGATCTCCACCGCCATCGGCCGGCAGGGTCCCCAGAACGCTGGCAGCATTGCCACGTTGAATGGCAATGCTGATGTCGTCCGAAATATGTGCCAACGTTTTAGTCACCAGATATCTCCACCAGACGTTTTGAGAGCTCCCTGTAAAATAATATATTATTGATATATTCGAAGAATTCATGATCAGGATGTCGTATTTTCAGACTATTACAGCAGTAGAAGACAACTATACGAAGAAGAAGCAATGAACAATCAAAGAAATAAACCACCGTGAGTACCTTTTCCAACTAAATTGAATGCAAACAAACATAGTGAAAAGACAACATCAGGTAATATTGACCTCTCTTTCAGGAGCGAGCCGCGGCTGATAAGCTTTCAGAAGGAGGGCTCAGTAGGGTTGCGGCTGTGTGGAGGCAACAGGTCAGGAGTGTTCGTATCAGGCGTGCAGCCCACTAGTCCCGCGGCCCTGCAGGGCCTGCAACCGGCTGACAAAATACTCAAGGTAAACTTAGGCGTGTAATCCCTCCTCCTCCTCTCCTCTCCCCCCCCCCCCCCCCCGGGTGCCCCCATGTAAAAAAAAGGCATGTAATCCCACTTGTGATATTATTAATGTGAAAGTTTGGATGGATGGATGTTTGTTACTCAATCACGCCAGACCGGCGGAACGGATCTGGATGAAATGTGGCACAGAGATAGATTATAGTCTGGAATAGCACATAGGCTACTTTTTATCCCGGTAAAATGTATAGTTCCCGTGGGATAGATCTGTTTTAATTTTTCATAGAGCAAAGGATCGACATGATTTTTTGCATACGTAGTGGTAGTTTAGGGGTCAGAAAATGACATAGGCAAATTTTTATCCCGGAAAAATGCACGGTTCCTATGGAATAGCATACAGGAACCGTGGTTTTTAAACTTATCTTTTTAATCGCGGGTAACACCGCGGGGCGCAGCTAGTACATAAGTTGTAATTTAGTTACTTAAATCGTAGTTGTGAACCAGGTGATTGATTATAAACAGAGTGATTCAGACAGGGTGTACAAAATTTTGAACCAACGCTTCTTTAGCGCATTTTTTAATAATAATTTGAAGTCAGAATGTCTATAGGTCAATTTAAAAACAGAAAATATTACAATTGTCATTACATTTTTTTTTATTGTACTTGTGACTACACCCAACTATTTGAAATGGGCTAAAGAACAGCTGTTATACCAATTCTGTATCCAGTTCAGTTCGTTCACAATTATGAGTGTTGCAGGGTCAACACTCATAATTGTGAACGAACTGAATGAATGTATATAACTCGTAATTGTGAACCAGGCGAATGAACGTCCATATCTCGCATTTGTGAACCACGTGAATGAATGTGTAACATGTATTTGTGAAATGAAACGAATTTTTCGAATTTTATCGCGTTTATTTTATGTTTTTACGTTCCCTACGTTTTGGCTGCTTTACAGCAACCGCGGTCACGTAAAATAAACGCGATAAAATATGAAAAAGTCGTTTCATTTCAATGTATATATAGTATTTGCGTAAATATAATAAATGAATATGTATGTGTGAGCCAGGTGAACGACATGGAGATGAAGGGCGTGACGCGCGAGGAGGCGGTGCTGTTCCTGCTGAGCCTGCAGGAGCGCATCGACCTCATCGTGCTGCACGCGCCCGACGAGTACGGCGCCGTCGCCAGCGGACAGATGCGTCAGTATATACTCATATATATAAAGTGTGACAAAACTTGACGCAATTGTGACAAAACTTGACGCAAGTGTGACGAAACTTGACGCAAATGTGACAAAACTTGACGCAAGTGAAAACTTGTCGTAAGTTTGACAAAACTTGTCGTAAGTGTGACAAAACTTGTTGCGACCGTGACAAAATATGTCACAAGCACGACACTACAAACCAGGGAGCTTAGCATACTTGGAAGTACATGAACTGCAGCAATATAATTCTTAAAAGTCCCCCTTTCATTCCCCGGTCATTTGAAATAAAAAAAAAACCCTTTTTCATTGCGATATTGGTAGTGTAGGTTGTAAGGAGTGGATGTTGTTATGAAACGTTGTTTCCAAAACTAAAAGAAAATTCTGTATTTAATGTTATTTTATTTATTTCTAGACCTAAATGCTGAAAATAGCAAGCATTTTCTTTAGTCATAATGATAATTAACTCAGGTAAAGATTTATTTTTATTTTCTATCTAAAAATGAGACTGAGCAATTCATCTAAAAGCAATTCATTTGCTATATTTCCAGCAGATTTTACAGCTTTCTTAGAATTTACAGGCAGCGATATTATTTTTTATTGTAGCTTATACGAGTATGTAATGTTCCAGCGGGCGACTCGTTCCACATAAAGACGCACTTCCACTACACGGAGCCGACGGACGGCGAGATGTCGTTCCGCTGCGGCGACGTGTTCCACGTGGTGGACACGCTGCACAACGGTACCGTGGGCGCCTGGCAGGTCTATAGGATAGGTAAGAGATAGTCTTGTGTTAGGAGTTTGTCCCTTTTCGTTGACCGTACCAGGATTCGAACCAGGGACCCGCAGCACAGAAAGCAGGGTCACTACCCACTGAGCTAATCAGGTCGTCAAGACGTATTTAGACACCATTGTACGGCAAATTGAACACCGCCTCTAGCGGACAGCATTTACAACTTTCAATTCTTCATACAGTGCGTCTAAACACGTAGACTATGAAGTATACGTTAAGCTTACGAATAATCTCGTACTTAAGGTCGCAATAATCAAGAAGTCCAGAAAGGCACGATACCGAACAAGGCGCGCGCAGAAGAGCTGGCGACGGCGCAGTTCAACGCGACCAAGAAGGAAATGTCCGGCAACGATGGCAAACACAACTTCTTCAGGAGACGAAGATCCACGCACAGAAGAAGCAAGAGCCTTGGCAAGGTAACAGTTACATCAGAAGTCAGTCATGTCATACTAATGTCTATATATTTTTTACATAACTCCAGAAATCCTACTTGAAAACAAAAGTATTTGTCAAAATAGTAATTTCATTTCCTTCCTTAAATTCTATTCTATCAGCTGAAAGACGTCCACTGCTGGACATAGGCCTCCCCCAATGACTTCCACACATCACGGTCCTCCGCCACTCGCATCTCCTTAAATAGTATTTCATATTTCTATCATTAGTCCCTGAGAAGTGTGACTAAATCGCCCCAAATCTGACCCTATCATCTGAACAATATTTGATCCTTTGAATCTGAATTAAGTTACGTGCTACGGTAATTAAGTACTTGCTCCGAAAACTCTCATAGCGCGTTTCAGTATTTTATGGAGAATCTCCATTTGTTCTGAAATGTAGTCTGCAGCGCCATCTGTGTAGCTTGTGGCGAGGTTGAAGTAGTCGCTACAACGATGTATGGCTTCAATTCTTCACATAAAAGTCTTACAGCTTAACTAACGTAATACTTGTATGTGCGTTTACTGTAATTTGTTACTTATTTTATTTAACGCTTCATACGAGAAGTTATTAACGAAATCCCAAACAGTTAAGGAGTTTAAAATATACGTAGTTAGGGTTTCATTTCGTAAGCGATCCTTGTGTTAATCATTCAGGAGCACTGGGATGAAGTGGTCCTGTCAGACAGCATCAGCAAGTTCCCCGCGTACGAGCGGGTGGTGCTGAAGCAGCCCGGCTTCGTGCGGCCGGTGATCGTGCTGGGAGCGGTCGGGGACATTGCCAGGGAGAGGCTCCTGACCGAGAGCCCGGACAAGTTCGCTTCACCAAGTGAGTGGAACGCGACATTATATTGAATGGAATATATTTGACTATTGTTTTAGGATCCTTCTATTGCCTTAGGATCTGCTATCAACAGCGATATTTAATTAATACTCTTTTGCAATGATTTTATTTTTCATTGAATTTGATTTGCAATCATTTAGCTACAGTAATACTTAGACTTCTTAGCATATTTTACATCGATCAGCGTTATTATCTTCTAACTATAAAATCGTCTACATATAATTTGCATTGTTTTAAGTAGATTAGTTAGCTGATCTTACTATGTATTTAAGTGCTTAATATTTTCGAATTGAATTAGCTTAAATGAATGCATTTCTTAAGCAGACATAATCGGAAAAAGAAAAAAGATGAAATGCTAATTGTTCAATCTCCTTTAGTGGTATATGATGTCATAGATATTTTAAACATTATAATATCGTACCTCCATTATTCCATTCTAGAAATGGACAGCACACTAGAGGATAGTAAAACTAAATCCACCGGCATAATCCGACTGTCGAGCATCAGGACAATCATGGAGAGAGGCAAGCACGCTCTACTGGAAATAACTCCTAACGCCGTGGACAGACTCAACTACGCCCAGTTCTACCCCATTGTGATATTCTTGAAGGCTGATAATAAGCATATTATCAAACAGCTGAGAGCTGGATTGCCCAAGTAAGTTATATTTTAAGATCAATTTGCCTCATACGTTATTATTCATTCTAGTTATCTCTACAAAACGTGCAACAATTATAGTGTTAAATATTTTATTAGGGCTATAACAGCAGGTTATAAAAATACCATTCTCGAAGAAATAATTGATTTGTTAACATTTAAAAAAATGACAGCCTGTACTAAGTGCATATTAAAACGCTACTGGTTCGCCTTGTTTCAAAGAAATGAAAAATCATTTACACAATTATTGTATACATCAACGTGATCCATGGAGCTTATTGATTCATCTGTTAAATACTTTGTTAAACCATACATATACATTTAAGTCACATTATTTTATCAGCGGTTGCCATGAGCCTTTGATGATGACTTAACCTCATCGTATAAATCTTGCAACATGCTATCAATAAGTGGAAACCCTAATGAGATAGTCTCTTTGGTCTTGTCATCATCTCCTTGTATATATAGTACCCTAGTACCCATCCAAAGATTACTTCTCTTTCTTTCATCTGCAAGTGACCAAGACATTCAACAGCTATAAAAAGAGGTTCTCAATTCGACTCGTATATTTTTTCTACCGTAGGTCTGCTCACAAATCGTCAAAGAAACTTCTCGAACAGTGTCAGCACATGGAAAGGGTATGGGGGCATGTGTTTACACACACGATCACGCTGAGCGAGGCGAACCAGAACACCTGGTTCAGTAAACTGATCGATTTGATCCAGAGAACACAACAGCAGCAGCTATGGGTGTCTGAGACTAAGGTGGGAACTTTTCGACTTTAAAAATATAAAAAAAACGTAGTACCTACCTCACTATAATACTTATCCGCCTTTTGCGGTCCATGAACTCAAAAAAAAATCAAAAAACTTAAGTGCTAGGAAAGTATTGAGCGAGATGGATACGCAAAAATGTATTATTAGAGGTTTTTCTATTACAGAATAAGAGAGTAATAATCTTATCAAGCTCTTTACTGTTTAGTGTTTCATACTCTATGGTATCTACGTATCTATGATTTTGAATTTTCTAAATATTACCCCCATATTTACAGACGTTCTATAATTTTATCGGTCGTCATATAGTACTGCGCACATGACTTTTGTTTTGCAGTACTATATGACGTTTGATAAAGTTATAGAATATCTATAAAGTCGGGGGTTAGAGTTCGCGTCTCTACAAATTGCAATTTTAAATTATCAATTTCAAAGCTTTTATTCTGTAATAAGATTATTCTACTTATTCATATTTGTAAAGGGGATACATTACTCAATGTTAACTTTTTCGTCTATTACGACAGTAAACGCATCATGCTTCAAGATGGTCGCTTGGTAAAGGCAAATTGGTGCATTTGGTAATTTTTATGTGCTCTCTCTATATTTTTCAATATCTTTAATATTATTTGAATCGGCTACAAAATGTGGACACGGTTACATACATTACTGAGAAACGAAACTTTATCTTCAAAGTTATCTGTAGCTATCTTTCCATTACCTATTTAGACTTCTTCTTGGTTTTGAATAATTTTAACGCCCCGTCATCTGTAATATCCGATACAGTATCTTAAATACTAGCTGTGTCTACATTTTATGTTCACCGTACATTATTTAACCAATTCGTTTCTGTTCTGTCTTGCGGCGGTATAGCACGTTGAAATGGTGTCGGACATATACTTCCCTATCCCTCCATCGCCGTACCCGGCCTTCTACCCTATATCTTACCCGCTCAATATGTACCCACAATCCCCCCCACGGCCTCTCAGCTCACCGCAGAATCTACCCCCATTGAACCTTAACCCTAGCACGAAACACGATCATCTGTATGACGCTAACAGAAATCATGTAGTACCTTACTATTATTCAGAAACTCTAACTCCTTGCATGCCTAACAACGCATACAGCGTGCCAAACACTTTACCAGCTAAACACAGACAAACGGTCGCAAGTTACTCATACGATGATAGACAACATTTCTCCCATAGAAAGATAAGTCCCAAATTGAAAACGCCAATCAATACTAGCCCGGAATTGAACCAGATATTTAACAGGAGCAACACATACCAGCCTCAATCTTTTAGACCTTACAGCGTTCTTGAAACGACTTCTAAATCGCCCGTTTTAAACGTCCAAAGACCATCGTCTGTTGTGCCTATGACTGATCAGTATCGCCCGGCTTCGTTCTTCCAAACTGATAATGTAATAAAAAAGACGAATGAGATTCCCGAATGGAAGGCGCGACTGCAAAAGGAAATGCCGAAACCTATATTCAAAACTTTGGAGAAACCTTTGAGGCAGACTTGTAGAATCCCTAACTGTAAATGTAGCCTAAAATCCTCCGTCAATCCAGAGAGATTTAGTGAAGTACGTACACTACCTACAGTTTCCGAAAGATCATTGAAGTTTAAGAACTTATCGCTTCCCACATTAAAGTTGGATGAACTAGAAAAGGAAGGGAAAGAGCATGACGCTGAGGCAGAAAGAGATATACATACTATCATAAGTAAACCAATATCAGAACAGCATTTAGGATATGTTTAGGGTATTGTAGGTACTCTTAACATTGAAGTTACCATTTTAGATTTAGGACAAGCATTATTAGCAAGCTTTTATCATATATATTTTATGCTTTACATGTATCTAGTATTTGCTGCTTTATCGCTTTTTATATTTTTATTACTGTTATGTTTTTTGCCAAGTGTTTGATGCCGAATGTGTGTTTTTATTTTGTAAATATTGTCATCACTATCAGTGTAAAATACCACATGTTTTATTTTTCGACGTTCAAATGATTTTACTAGATAATGACAAGTTAAGATTTTAATGCATTTCCTTAATTTTAAAATACACTTACCTACTTACTTTATAGGATATAATTTCATTTGAATGTCGATTTCAAGTGTGTACAACCCCAAATTACCATTAATCATTCACAGACGCTAAATCCCGTTTTTAGTTTCTGTAATGTGTTATATGCAATCATTCATTTGTCTCGTCACCCCATTCCATACACCCACCCCACCGGACGCTGCGAACCCAAAATGGCCGACGTACACGAAATGGCGGATTGGCGGGAAACAGAGGCCCGAGCCGTTGTCCGATGACTTTTTATTCTCAATGTCGTCGAGCACTGAGAACAGGCTCTCGTATGCGTCGAGTCCTGAGAGTGACTTGGAAGTGAGTCCGCCGCCTGCTCCCAGACTGGTCAAGTCCTCGTCTGATCCTTCGATAGCGACGACCCAGGACAACATGGATCGCGATGACGACATGAACCATATCATGGCCGATGCTGTACCTCCACCTTATACGGTTTGTATAATTGTCTTAGCCATTTACTCGTTAGGGGAAAATTACGTTATAAACTCTCTATGCGATAGATCTGCGACATCCTATATAAATGATAATGTAATATCCATCTAACGTTATTGGTACCAGCGATAATCAAAATATGTAGAAGTGCCTACCCATTTTTGAAGTTACAATGGTATTGTAATTAAACAGAAACTTATTTTTATAAAATGTGGGGGATACTAAATCGATGTAAGGTAAAGTAACTACGTACCTATCTAAAGGACTTAAGTTTTAATTTCAAACGTAGGTCTTATCTGATTCAATTCATATCTGCTGTCTAAAGCCTCACAAATTATTGTTCATTCTCAATAATTGTTCAGCTTGTTGTGTTTTAATCATACCTATATGTCCGCAATGCCTCGAATATCATGGCGTAAGGTATAATAAACGCTATGCCATCTTCATACGTGTCATATCTAGAATCATTAATACAATGTGACCCCTATTACTTATTCGCTTAAGCTGACCACACATGGAATACTATTTGCTTTGCTCGTCAAGTATTGACTCCACCGAGCATAGTGGTGTTTTTCGCATACAAACTCAGTATATTAGTCTATCCAACCACAAATAAATAGTGCTTTGAAATTGTCGTATCGGCCGACAAGCCCCGATAAAACCCGAGCAACTGGTTGCTTAAGCGAATCGAGGGCATTGGATGCCCCAAAATTATTTTTATAGTTACGACTCTTTGAAGAGCTATAGCCATAGTAAGCCATGTTCGGCCAACATAAGTAGCAATAGGGAACATTTCACATTATCATAAAAAAACGTTAAGTCACTGTTTTTTTGTATTTTAAGTGTTAATTGTAAATCGATTTCAGTGGAAGTAGATCCCATAAACCATTACATCTTTCATCTGCGACTAACAGCAAGGCGGTTACGGAGACAGCAAATACGGCTTCTCAGTGAACGGCAGCGGCCCGCCCAGCAACGGAGCCGCCCACGGCCACATGCCGCCCGGCGACGCGCCGCCCTACCAGTGCAGCCCCATGACGCACTCGCCGCCTCACTCGCCGCTCTACGGCACGGGTAAAACATTTTAAATATAGAATTTTCATTTTAAATATAGAACTATAATTTTAAACATAAAATTTTACTGTTTACTTTATTAGCGCAGTTATTAGTGTACCCTACTTTCTGTGCCAAGGATTGTACGGTACCCGTAATACAAGCGTTGGTTAGTGTGGGACCGTATGGACGGTGTGTTCGTCTAGCGATATTTATTTATTTATCTGGCGATATTGATTGGACCAGTACCAGAATTACCACCTCGATCGACGACAGTGACGCGGCCGGCGGGCGGCGTGTTGCTGCCGGCGCCGCCGCCGGGAAGACCGCCGCATTCCCTACGACACAACCCATCGGTGAGTATCCTCACGCATGCAGACCACCCACATTAGTTGTTTAATGAGTTGGCAGAACGCTTGCCTCGATAACGATGATCCCTTGACAATAACCCTGCCTCGAACCTCTGGGATTTCTGAATTCTATGTGCGAATCACATTTTCAACTATGATTATCACTTGCTAAACGGTGAAGTGGGAGTGGTGAATCAGTGGGACATTAAATGGCCTGGTATTATTATTATTATTTAGTTGAGTTATATAAGTAGGTACTGAAATCGCCCCCAGTCTGGACAGTTAGTGTGTTCGTCTGGCAATATTATTATGAAGTATACTTACCTATTTAAAAGTGAATACGTTGTGTTATTATTATAGTGTCGCTTCGAAAGAAATTTATAGTCCTCCATCATATACGATATGACAAGAAATTTATGTAACAAGGGTGTTGAAATAAAACGAATTTTATATTTTTTACGTTCCCGACGTTTCGGCTACTTTACAGCAACCATGGTCATGGGAGGACTGAGGTGTTAGACGTCCTAATGTCATAGTTTGAACCGCGGTACCCTTATATTTAATTGTTGCTTGTGGTCCGAAGTGCTCACAGTGTCCTGAGGTCGTCCCGGGACCATGGTTGCTGTAAAGCAGCCGAAACGTGGGGAGCGTAAAAAACATAAAATAAACGCGATAAAATCCGTAAATTGAGTTTTATTTCAATGTGTAGTATTTGCGTAAATATAAGAAATAAGTAAGGGTGTTTCTTCATCACTAGACGAACCGGCCAAGTGCGCAGGAGCGTCTCTTCGGCCCTCCCAAGGACTCGGGCAGCGACGAGACGTCAGCGTATACTGCGCGCCCGACCAGCATGATAATACAGCCGACGCAGGGCCAGGGCTCCCTGGATAGGCATCGGCACCCTTCCAATCCGGTAAATAACAATTTCACTTTCATTCAAATCACTTTTATATATTTTTTTAAGATTACTGCCAGTGTGTTTTGAAACCATTTCATTGATATTGTTTTTTTTTAATTTTACGCGAATACTTACTACACATTGAAATAAAACTTATGTTACGTAACGGTAAAACATTCGAACTGTCGTTATTCGATGACTGTAATTTAGTACTACGAGGTTAACTCAGTATAAAAACTTTTCTATGAGATCCATCTTCGTCATCTACTCCAAAAACTTATCTGTTGGATTGTTTAAGACAAAATTAATTCCAATAAAAATTATGCGCTCGTCTGCGTATCAGATTGAAGAACGGGTAATGTAACCAGTGATACGCAGTCGCTAAATCGACTAAAAATATATGATTGCAAGTCGAGAGTGAACAGGTACCTTCTAGGCAAGTATGCTCCATCGTACATCTCATCGTCACTTACCATCAGGTGAGATCGAGATCAAATACTTGCCTATAACGTAATAAAAAAATAAAAAAATTGCAAGTGCATCCAAATTTCCTACTGATTGGGTCAGTTCCAATGCCACTATTAAGGATTTAATTATTTTTTCTGTCCATTAGCAAAGTTCATACGACGGCACGTCGTCGTATGAGTACAGCAGCGCGTCGAACAACGGCTCAGCGGTCGGCTCGTGTCGGCTGCCGCCGAACGCGCCCGACGATCTCAAAGTAGCACCACCGTCCATGTAAGAAATAATTACTTAATTTAAATTTAAAAAAGGAATAAGGAATAGCGGTTTATTGATAAAACAACTACTTACAACACAACATGCAAAATTAAATAAAAATAGACAGAATGAAAAAAATAGTAACAATAAAGCTCTTATACTGGAAATTCTTCACACAAAGAACGTAATGCCAAAGGAACTCCGTGTCGAAATTAATCGTGGGTTTTTTATACCTATTCATTATGGGCCTGATTATTTTTTTAACAAAATCCAAGTTAGTTATCTGAAGTTATTAAAAAAATCCTTTTAAAACTTCTTCGGATCGATTTCTGAGAAAAAATCAACATGAATGCTTTAGGAATAAGCCTTCAAACGTAAGAAAGAAGCGAAGCTTATTGATCAACTTAAAAGGTAGTAGGCCTATATAAAATTCCCTGTTCCACCCAAACCCTTTTGGGATTGTATATAAAAAATAAGAAAAAAAACGATGTCATCCCAATCTTGATGTATAAATGAGTACCTAGGTACCATGTACGCACTTAGTCCTTTATTTAAATTTTAAAGGTCCGTACAAAATCAACTCACGTAATTATATGTTTTGTGTTAACGAATATAAATTCGAAATTCCCTTAATGTGTGTCGGATCTAAGCTATAGTTTAACTCCCTGACCATCTTAGGCCACACTCAAATCATCATGACAAAATATATAGGAAAAAAGAATCCCCAAGAAGAATATTGCCTTCTCTTTCTTTTCAACTAAGTACGGACATTTTCATGAGCCACTTTCACTACATCGTGCGACTCGCTTAAAAATAATAATCACTCGCCAATCACAAATTATTAAATCGATAATTAAAAGGTTTAGCATACGCGTCCACTATTTGCTGTCCGCCGCTACCTACATCACTTTATGTTTTATTTTTGTGTCCAGGAAAATGGAACCGCCCCCACCACCGAACCCGACGGCCATGTCTCAGAGCGCGTTGACTCAGGCCAACATGGCGCACAGCCCGCAGAGGAATTCCAACTCGCACGAACATAGCTCACTCGACTACCGAACTCCCGAAAATAACTACAGGTTAGAAAATTTTAAAATTCGAACCATTTAAAAAACAACCGTCAACATAGAGCCGAGTTCATTTGAAAAAGGAACACAATTAAAAATAAAACAACAGACGATATTTAAAAAGTGAATACAAGTGACTTTGAAAATAGCGATCGTGTTATTTACTGTGGGTGGTACAAAAAGTTTGTGGTCAATTTATAAAATTGTCACAAAGTTTGAGAAGTAGTTTGTTAAATATATTATTTGTGATTCAGTGTGATTATTTCTAATATTTATTTTTAATTTTTGAATTAAAGACAGTGAAGCAGGTTTGTTCGGAATTGCCTTTTTAAACTATAATTGGGTGCAGTACATAACTATTATAGAAGTGGAACAGACTTATAAGCTAGTATAAAGCAGGTATATGGAATAAAATATATCGAAAAATATAAGTTATTTGAAAGGACTAAAAATAAAACAAGAACGAGTGTTCAAATCTAAACAAATCCGGTTTACCTTAAGGCGGTTTAGCGAAGGTTCATTAGCCTCAGGTAAAGATGAAATAACGGAGTGCTCGAATGATCCTTTTGTTCTTTGTTTTTATCTAAAATTCTTCAGCCTGCGAAATTTACTTTAACATTTGGTAATTTATCACAAAAGTTAGTGAAAGACGAAAAGTATTCTATTTTCTCACCCTTTTGTGTGGTATCACCAGGAAATAAGTAAAAAAATGGTAATGTAATTTCTCGATACGAAAAATGATTTCACGAATTCACTTTGTTCTAAACAACCGATGAAGCTCGACGCGTACATAGCTTTTACGTGAAAGTATAGCAACCAAATCTATTGGAGGGTTTAGAATCGGTTGTAGAGTTCTATAAATCGATTGAAGAGATTAAAATCGATTGGGAGAGCCTGTAATCGATTTGTGAGATCGAAATCAATACAACAATTAAATAAGTTCAAATAGTTATTCGGCACTGAATATTAGATTCATCCTCACAAAAGCCTAAATCAAATACCATTTGTAGGTCTCCAGAGTACCGCAGTCCACAGACGAACCGTCCGCCGCCGATGAATGGGAACAGCCCGCACACCCCCATGCACGCGCGGGGGCCCTCGCTGCCCAACGTGCCCACCAACGACCATGCCAAATACAGGTTACTGAAGTCATCATCAATCGTCATCATCTGCCTATGTCCAGTTTGACGGAGGCCACCCCTAATGCACCCTAATTTTTGGGGTCGAGTCACCTTCGTCTGTAGGAGAATTAAATACCTTCGAGATACCCTACACGTGACCCTGGGTGGTGCCAACTAGGTGACAACTCTACTGGTGGTAGGCTTCGGCCGTGGCTAGTCACCACCCACTGAACAAAGCCATGTCGCCAAGCGGCCTAGCCGTGTTCCGGCATGATGTTCGGTGTTGCCATTCATGGATGGCGGGTCAGATCAGTTGCGCTGCATGTGCCTAGTGAATGTAGCGTCTCGATCTACTGCCGCCTTCCTACCTAGGCAAGTATGCTCCATCGTAGATCTCATCGTCACTTACCATCAGGTGAGATCGAGATCAAATACTTACTTGCTTATAATGTAATAAAAAAAACCCTGCTCAGTTCGATTTTCAGCTCCTACCAAGTTTTTACCAGCTACTTTCCACAGGTCGTCATTAGTTTGTCTAGTCGAAGTGTCTATGCGAGGACATGACTATCTACTCCAGAGGTTCGGTAAATTTTACCAGGGCCCCAAGTCTGCTAACACAATCGATTCATAATCGAACAGCGTACTACAATTTCAGCTTACTGATCCTCTGAGTCATGTCATCTTATGCCATCCATCAGCCGCAAGACGTCAATCCTCTGCCACTCGCATTCACCGGTTTCCTGTGACGGGTGTGATATCATCGGTCCACCTTGCGCATTATACCCTACGTCTTACGGCTTGAGGTCGCCATTCTAGAACTGTTCTGCCCCAACGGCCATCGGTTCTTCGAGCACCCCACTGCCATTAGAACATTGATTTTTTTTTAGTTGTGTCGGTTACTCTAGTTCGTCTACAGAATACCTTATCCTATCGCATCTATGATCACATTGGACTAATGAGGGATAATTTAAATTTTGAACAGTGGGCGTACGAACTCCGCATCGCAAGCGGACTACGGCGGGCGCGGCGCCGCCCCCGTGCCGCCCTACAAGCCGGTGCCGCCGCCCAAGCCGAAGCACTACAGGCCGCCTGACAACCCGCACCATCCTAGGAACGGAGTAAGCCACCTTTCATATCTAGCGGCATTTTTTTTTAGGAATATTTTGTCAAATTAAGCCATCGACATAAAGATTATAAATTTGGCATTATTATAGTATGTGGTTGAGGGGCCGTGCGCCCGGTATTATCACAATAGGCTCGCCTCCCTATTACATTAAGACCAAATCCCTTCGGCGATTACAAGAGTGTTTATTTTTTTTTGTTACTAAAATAGCCTTGTGTAAACAGGCAACTTGTCAGCTTGCCACCTTTAAGGCTTTATACACGCGAGTCAGGTGGTCTTGCTAGTAAGTCGTCAACTTAAAAACTGGAATAGCAAAAAAAGGGCTTTTGAATTATTTCTTACCCAGCTGTGTCCACAGCAGAGTATGGAGCCGCCCCCCGCCGGCCTGCAGTCCCCGCGCGCGGCGCCCGCCCCCGCCCCCGCCCCTGGCGCCCCCCCCGGGGGCTACCCCGCGCCGCACTACCAGCACCAGCACTCACACTCGCAGCCTTCACATCGCTCTCATAATCATGCCAATTACCAACAGGTAAGTGGCTCACTAAAAATAATTATAATTGGCGAAGTTAAGCTTAGCTAAGCTTGGCTTAGCTTAAAAAGCTAAGTTTATTATAAAAACTTACTTTATTAAGATTTCGGGACAGCTAGTTATAAATGTTTTGAATATTAGATTAAGAATATTATGTTGAAAAATCTCTTACACAGCAGAATATGTACGGTGGCCAGATGCCAACCCAGTCGCCCCCGTACTCCGGGCCGCCGTCACACCACCGCGCTATCAACCTACCCCATAACCCCCATCTTATAGGTAAGTGGAAGTATTTATTAAACAGACGATATGGTATACAAAAGAAAAAAAAATTAGGCCAAGTCGTTCTTATTGGGACATTGTTTCTTTGAATTTTGTCCATACTTGTTTTTGGTTTGCTATTTATTTTAACTTTAATTGTAAATAACTAAAATAGTTTTCTTAAAAAAAAAGGATTGACACGATTTCAAATCTAATTTATCATGAATAAATCACCTGTATACTAATTTATACAGGAGTCTCGTAAAAATATATGGAATTTGAATATAAAAAAAACCATAGGGTTGCCAAAAAAATCTAAATACTAATATTATTAAATCTGATTTTCGTTTAGTTTACATCGTTTTATTTCAAACGAGATCATAAATGAAGAAGTTTTTTTTTCCGATTGTGATGATCCAAGTTTAATAAATTCTACTGTAAAAAACCTACTACATCGATTTCAAACATTGGGTGTGTAGCGTTCCTGAATCAACCTGAATATTTTCACAGATTTAGCAGGAAGCAGAGAACAGCGCGGTTCGGCATTCGAGCTCTATAGAAAGCCTCAACACATGCATAACTTAAGGTAAGTTGTTATGTTACCACTTATACATGTACGGTACATTCTTTTCCCGATCAGTTCAAAACATTCTTCATAGAAACACTAAGTAGACAGCTAGACTTGAAGATAAAACATTTTTTGTTCTGAATTTAAAGTGCATGTTTATATGAGATCTCATAGAATTTTCTTGAATTCAGCCCCAGTACAATTTGCTCTAACATGCAAACACCGATCGCTTCACAAACGACTAACAATGTCTTGACGGGCCACAGTATTAGTTATGGTTATGTATGTGGTATATAAACATATATTTTGTAACATATATCTCTATAGCGGGGGCGTAAGTCTGTAAATTGTTATAAATAACATTGTTGTAATCTTCTAGAGTATTTAGTTGTTGTTATGAAACAAAAATTGGCAGTGCGTGTCTGCATTTTAGTGCAACTTGATGATTATATCGCGAAAGCATATTGAATTAACTAGTTATATGAAGCTTTTATTTTTGATCTGTTCGCAATAACGTTATAATATTTATTGTTATAAATAATAATCGTACTGTGTAACCCATCTATTTTTTGTAAATCACATTTTCTTAAATAAGTTTGTTGTATTAATGTAAATAAATTATGTTGATCCTTCTGAAATACTTAGTGATCATTATTTCAATATGCTTTTTATAGAATCACAAAATTCATCTCCAGAAAATTTGCCATCCTCATTGGGACATTTCAGAGAAATATATTGTTTCGATTTACATCTGTTCGTTTTATCCTATCTGTTTTGAATAATCTGACATGTCCTCTATTATAAATCATTGAGTAACCAAGTGGGTGTTTGGTTGTGGGTTTCCGCAGTTTATCCGATGCCATGAACTCAAGCGTGGAGCGCGACGAGACGTTCTCACCAAAAACTAAAAAGAAATTGTCCAAAAAGCCATCGTTCATTAAAAACGCCGTCCTCGATCTATTCCGTTCGAAAACTAAAAATTCACAAAAGGTGTCTCGGCAAAAGTCACTTTGTGAAAGTGACCTGCAGCAGAGAAACCAGATGCATCAAATGCCGATGCTGAGACGAGAGAAGTCTGACCTCAGCGACATGACCATACACATGAGGAACCAGCAAATCAGGAACCAAATGGTCCATCGCAGCAATTCATCCTCTTGCGAAAAACCAGTCTTAAAACCCATCCTCAAAAGGCAGACATCATTCTGTGACGACAGAAATGGATCAATATGTACAGTTAGAGATTACGATGCCAAACCTATCATTAAGAGTTTAAGGAGACAGAACTCAATGTGCGACATTGAGACTGAACCGAAAGTTACCCCGTTGTTGCGTAGACAAAACTCCCTCATAGAGTACAACAGAAGAGGCATCTACGGACAGACATCGAACTTTAACATGATTACCAAAATAGACCCTATCTACCAAAGACAACAGGAAATAACTCACGAACCCTTCCATCCAACACAACCACTACCTCCTGAACCCATATACCAAAGCAAAGAGCATCTCGTTTATGATCCTATTCCTAAGCCAAGACGAACGTACACTTCTCTTTATGACACATCAAGTGAAAACCCATACGCGAGCAGATCTGAAGTATCTAATCAGAGCTTTGAAAATCCATACGGCAATCGACAAACTGTAGCTATGCCTTTGATGGATCCACCCTACGCAACGAGATCTGAATGTATAAGGGAAAGTCCTTATGCAACTAGAAGCGAAATAACAGCTGAAAGTCCTTATGCTAACAATCAAGAAATAGCTAAGCAATCTGAATCGCTGTACTGTGAATCTCCGTATTCAAGTAAAGAACAGATAATGAGGCATAGAGCCACTGAAAGTCCATACGCAACAAAAGAGGATATGTTACGACAAAGATTCTCTGAGTCTCCCTATAATACTAAGGAAGATATGTTAAAACAGAGAATAGACGGTTCTTTAAAAGAATCTATGTATGGTAAACGAACGTACGATCCGCCACCCAGCACGTCGTGGACAGAAAATCCTTATGCTATAAGACCTGATAGGAGGTTGCAGACCCCTGTCAATTATCCCGGTAGGGTGTCACCCATGAGCAAATGTCTGAGTGAACCACCATATGCTACAAGGTCAGAAATGATCGCCAGGATGGGTCAAACAGAGTCACCATATGCCACTCGAACTGAAGTTCAGTCCAGCTGTTCAGATTCAAATTGTGGTAATCGACAGGACTGGTTAGATGTCAGAAATGAAATAAGACCAGCTTCAGCAGAGTGTACTTACGTATCAAAACAAGAAATTTTGACTCAAAAAGCAGCCTTATTGGCCAAGAAAGACTATGGAATAAAGTTGGAGGAAAAACTAGAAATAATAAAACAAAGAAATCAGGCAAAGAAGGAAATGATTTATCAAACCAGAAAAGAAGCTAATGAGAGTGACTCGGCTAAAATTAGAGAACCGTTGTACGTGTCTAAAAGAGAATTGAAAGAGAGTGTGATTTATGAGTCCCAACAAGAAACGAAAGAAATGGTAAAAACAGCCGAGCAAGACAGTAGTGCAAGAAGCAGCCCATATGAGCTTAGTGACGCAAATCATCTATCGCGCAGAGAACCGATATATCAGACCAAATCTGAAGCTGAAGCTGGCAAAGAAATTGAAACTTTCCAAGAAATAGACTTCTCTAAATTAAGGTTGACAGAATCCAAAACAGACGCAGAAAAAGAGAAATCTAAAAACTTAGAAAGTCAAATTTTAAAAGGAGAGCCAATGTACGCCCCCAGATTACATGGAAAATCTGATCATATCTCAAATGCACTAAAAGTTACTTCGGCCCCGATTCCCTATGAGTCGACGACTTCTATGGAGACACAATATGCGTCAGAATGTAGCATGAACTTTGAAAATAAACCACAGAGCACTCCATATGCATCTCAAGATTTGCAAGAGCGGTCTACAAAACCAAATAGGAGCGTGAAATTTTGTGAACAAATCTTGGAAAAGAGTGAAGAGACGAGCCAAGAGAATTCAGAGAATATGTCTTCATCTCACAATGATACTACTGTCATTAACAACCAGAATACAGTTCTCTTATCTCCATCTAATGAAACTGATAACGAATCTGGTAGCAGTAAAACAGAGGTCCAACCTGAGGGTCCTCATACGACATGGGGAATATTCGATAGTGAAGGTGGCGTTTTGGAAGACAGACAATGGGGTGTATCCCTTATTATACCACCAAAAGCGATAGCTCCCGGTATCAAGCAAAAGATCTACTTTACAGTGTCAGACCCGAGATTGAGCCAGCGCGTGGGGGGGCCTCCGATCGATATGGACAATGGTAAAGGCTTTTGTAACGAAGCACGCGTTAAACCTTGTAGTATCGTAGCCTGCACTACTAATTGGCATTTAATATTTTACAAATGGATTGGAATATGGAAACATTGCACAACACTGGGAATTGTGAATGTCTCTCGATTGTTACATTCGAGTGTTAGATTAGATTCGATGTTTTTGATGCAAAAAAACTATTTTTTTGTATACATGATGGTGTTTATTGCACGAAAATATACAGCATGCAACATATGTTTTTACTAACCGCATCGCCATTGGTGTATTTATTATCTTCTATACTTGGCTGGCTAACTAGTTATATAATTATTGTGTACTAGTATAATGATTATATGTATATGTACTTTAATTAATTCATATTCATGCACATTATTATTAGTGGTTTCGTTATCATTATCACTTTTATTATTTTTAACTAATTAATAAGACTAACATTTGGTTTATAAAACATGTATTGTACATTTGCCCAGTTACTGCCACACCATACACTCGTACTTAGAGATAGAAGAGCGAAGGCGTCAGCGACTCTACTACTTACATCCAATATTAACGTATGTTTGATCAAATATTTGTTTGTGCACTGTATTATACGTGCATTGACGTCTTGTCTTGAACGTTCTATGGTTTTAAATTTATGTTCTTACATGTTTCGTTTGTTATTTATTATCTGTTGCTTTCGTCTTTATAGTTTCGTTTAGTCCAACGCTTGTGTAGTTATACGTGCCTTGCTTTGCTTGCTTAACAAACCTGCATTAATGTGTTGCGATTTGTGTTTGTGTGTTCAATTTGATGTTGTGTGTGTCAATACCAAACGTAAACTTCAAATTGTTAAAAATTCAAGTATTACAAGCAGCTAAGAATCTCGAATCACATTGAAAGAGCTTGTAATAAAATCTTTGGCTACACATATAATTTTCCCATTCAAACTTTGAGCACAGTCTGAAAAAAATCTCGTGCCATTAAAGTTATTTATTCACACATTTAATTTTCTAATGCACCAAACCTTTTTGAAATAAAGAAGGCAAAATATAATAATAGTATTTCACACACAGGTGAAGCGATGCTGTCCCCACTAGTGATGTGCGGTCCGCAAGGCCTCGTGTTTCTCCGGCCGGTGACACTGCGCCTGCCTCATTGCGCGAATGCCGTCCCATCACTAGGGCTCACTATTAAGGCTACTGACACTGAAGCACATCTTAGCACCGACTGGGATCAGATACACCTCCCAGCCACCACCACTTTGAACACAGTTGCGGTTAAAGTCGATCATTTTTAGCTAACTTTTTAACTCAACTTTTATCCAATTACCAGAAATTCACAAATTTTAGCTAAGTATGAAAAATTGGTTTTATCTACATTTTTACCTCAAATTTTACCCAATTATCACAATTTAGCTAAGTATGTTCGCTTTTAGCTAAAAACAAGATCTTTATGGTGAATAATAAAAAAGAAATCCTACCTAAAATAGACATTGTTCACAAGTGGCGGTCAAAAAATATTAGGAATTTTTGTTATATTGTAAAATAAATTGGCATTCCCACCTATATTGATTATACAGCCTTAGTTTGACGTAAATGGTGGTGCTAAATATATGTAAAACTCAAGGCTAATATTGATAACGCGAGGCCTTATAATAATACCTCCAAATCATTAAGCAATCTATGATTCCGGGGGTTAAATTATAAGTATAAAATAAATCTATTAAATGTCCCGTAATTGTCTTTGTTTAAAAAAGGTGAGTAGGTACTTTTTCGATTATTTTTTAATAGTTTTTGACTCGTGATTTAGCATTCGGCCTCGTCTTAGCTAATTTAAGAGTTAATTGAATCTCTTAAGAAGTTGTTAGAGTCTAGAAAATATGTGAACTGATATTTTCAGACAATTCTAGTTATAATAGTTAGAACGCTATAGACGTTTATCCGTTCTCTCAACTATCACGATAAAGTTAAGACACCTTACCATAAAGTAAGTTTATTTAGCGTTTTAGTTTTAACAATGTTCATATATATTGTAATATTATTATTTAATATGATAATAATTATCGTATGAGTATGTTAGCAATTAAAATTTAATATTTTTGTATTTTGGCTTCCGTAGAGTAAAAAAAACCTTCCCAAAAACCATGGCACTGTTTAATCCATTTACAATTAAATTATAAAACACTTCAAAATAAATTGTAAGTAAATTGTAAATTGATTAAAATTTCTATTAATTTGAGGGTATTTTACAATTTTCGCACGTCAAAGTTGCCTTAAATTGAGTCGTGTAATGAAGTGTGAAGACCAAGGTTTGTCAAGTCTAACATTTGTGGGTTTATGTCGAAGCGCCGTGCTATGAAAAATCAAATTTTACGCCGTTGTAATAAGAGTCATAACTAATTGATGTATACTTAATCCCAATGCGATATTGTATATTTCTTGTTATTAGTGATAACGATGAGTTAAACTTTGACTCTATTATTAAATTTCATAATTGAAACTATTTATTGTGTTTTATTTACACACTTTTATTACGAGTACTCATATTGATTTCTTATATTTACGCGAATGCAACATATTGAAATAAAACTAATCTTACGGATTTTATTGCGTGAATTATTATTTTTTTACGTTCTGACGTTTCGGCGGCCTCACAGCACCATGGTCGCGGGAGGACTGAGGTGTTAGACGTCCTAGTGTCATCGTTTGAACTGGGGTACCCTCATATTTAGTTATTGCTTGCGGTCCGATCTACGCAGAAAGTGCTCACAGTGTCTTGAGGTCTTGCAATGGTGCGCTTGGTTTGGATTTTATTATATTAATAACCGGATCCCAAGTCGGTGGCAGCACCCAGCCATCTTCCCTATTGAAATTAGGATGTTATTTAATCTTAATGGCCTCACATATCATCCTTGATCGGAATAAAAAAATAAACGCGATAAAATCCGTATAATTCGTTTTATTTCAACTTGTATTACTTAGTTAAATATTTCCGGAGTCTAGCATAAAAACTTTTCTCTCACTATGTTAGTAAGTAGGTATTTAATGATTGACAAACAAACGGACTGATTTATCTACTAATGAATACGTGAATCGCATGCTGTATGAAATACTAAATGATTTTCTCACACGTTCACTTATGTCCGGAGGTACCTTTACTACAGTACGAATAAAATAACTTTGCCCCTCTGAAGTTGGTTCCAGACGCTGCGCAATAGATTTTTTAGTACAAAATATCTATTGCGACGCGCTATATGCCACTTGGCGCTAACTTCCGCTGGTTCACGACTCGTTTTTCGTAGTGTAAATGTCGCTACAGAACCTAAGCGACATTTAGTACATTTACTACAGTAGGGTTGCTGTCACTGTCATATTAATTATGAAAGCTGTAGAGTGAAAGGGATGAAAGACACATACGACACGTAAAAAGGCTCGTACTTGAGGTACAGGGATAAACGACGTAAGTATTTCATACGTTTCATTTTCATCCCGAGATCGTATATTGTTTCCTGAACCTGACAGAGGAAGGTACTTACAAAGTCCACTACTACCTAGATACTTTAAGTAAAATTATGGCAATGATTATTGAATCGATGGCGGACCGTGCGATACAGGTATCGAATAAAAAATCGATAACTCATTGTTCGATTGTTTTAATGAAGTGGTGTTGAAACGACTACGCGGACGATAGTCTATTATTTATTAGGCTATTTAGATTGTACCTTGTTCATAGTTAAGACCAAAGACCTAATTATAGTATATAATTAGGTCTTTGGTCTTAAAAATACAAGACCAAGAATTATCTTGGTCTACATTACTACTACTACACTTCTAACATAATTAATACAATTCCAATTGGATACCTCCTAACTAACATCAGTACGCCAAGTGCAAAATTATTCGTAAGTTAACTATATTATAGTTTTATAGTTTTCGACACTACGACACAGTTTGATAACTTTGCAGATGTCAACGATTTCGCTAATGTCCTGTATGTCTTGTTCCTAATAAATTTATAATTATTTATAAACTAATCTTAACTATTTTCTTAGCACTTATCTCACTGGAATCGCGGTCAGTGGTACTGGGACCCGTACCCTATTTGATCACAACTTAAATCTCGGGTAGCACAAAGGGCACTGTCTAGGTATTACTAAGACGTCATCCAGTCCCACTTCGCTTTCAAATATGATCTAATTTCGACCTATGAGCTAATACTTGAGTAATACCGCCTGCAGTAATTGCAGCAAATATGAAATAAGATCATGCTCACCCAGTGTAGAGAATTGTCTCATAATGGACTGTCTGCACGTCAAGTGCGAGCTAACTGTATACTTTATAATTTACCGTATTTAGGCATTTCGTATGGAGAATTGAAAAACGCCTCTAGCGGACGGTATTTAAAACTTTCAATTCCCCATACAAAATGTCTAAATACGGTAGACTGTAAAGTATGCGGTTAGCTTACGAATAAACTCGCACTTGACGTACTGTCTGTAAATCTTAATCTACAAGCAACAAGCAACAACAAGACACGACAAGCTTAACTATATCTGCGACTTGACAGTATAGAAATTAGTTCAATAACCTTCTTGGACGACTATGAGTCTTAAACAAATGTCTTCATAAAGATTGTATGTGGTTCTGTTTGTTCGAGTACAACGGAAAACTACTAAACCAATTTCAATGATTGAATGACTTTTCATATTTGGACAGCCTTACACTGGAGAAATAAGACACCTACCAACATAATTATCATCTCGCTATGACCACTTGGGGTCGAGCTGCAATATAGCCGCGGGCAAATGTTAGTTATATAGTTATTACGGGTAGCTAGGTCGCATTATCTTACCTAGTTATAGCAAAACCATTCTCAAGAGATGGTATCGGCGCGGGCGCCGCCGTTCTCAACGGCTATGTAATGTACGGCAGCCTACATTTATTTCCTAGTTTACAGGAAATGTCACCTAGTGGCATCCTTGTTACATCCAAGGGCGGAAACGGGGGACGGGAGACGGGGTAAGGCAATGGGTGCAATCACAAAGTATGATATAAAAAAAACCTGACAAAAATAAAAGTGGTCATCCATATTTAATTAATAAATGTATTGGGGACCGATAAGTTAAACCTTGTCTATGGGGTACAGTACAACAGCGGTAAAAAAAATGCCTGTCTTATAGGTCTTCGACGCATTGTTGAATTCAACATTATTGCACACTTTTTGGACATTAAGTAGGTAATTTAAGTTGTTGTAGCGGCCATTTTCTAAATATGCTTTTATGTTAAAATATATCACTTCTTGTATGTTACCATGTTGAGTTTCACAAAGGATGACGCTGCAGTGAATAAAATAAATGTCAAAATACATTTCAAATGATGTGGTCGTTGTTTTTTTTTATTTTGTTCGATTCCAAGTCCCTTGGATTTTAGAATTATAACTGGCCAATACGAACGATTTTTACGTTAATCTAAAATCTGATTAACCTAATGGGTAGGTACACATTTATCGTGAAATCGTGGTGAGCTGGTAAGTAGGTGTACCAAAAAAAAATACAATCAAATTAAGAACCTCCTATTGTTTTTTGAAGAATGTTAAAAATTGGTAAAAGTGATTGGCATGGACTTAATTACTTTCATGAATTTGCTCAAAATAATGATTATTAGAAGTACTTTTCGACACAGCTTCTTTGTGGTGAGGTCATAGGTCATACAAAGTTACCTATTTTAATAGGTATATTCTGTGATTGAAATACGCTCCTCTCGGGCGTGTAACCTAATGAATTACGTCCATTTCGCACCGCACAGTGATTTACAGTGCGCTTCACGCATTTGCATTGCATTCAATTGTATTATCTTCATTGTTGCTATTTATGATTCTGTTCTCAGTAGATACTTGCTTAATATGCCCATTTGTGACGCTACAAATGTACCTAGCCGCAAATGCCTAAATGCTCCGAATTGGATGTGACGTAAAATAGTTTTTTTGTGTCAACTTTTTTGAATGAAATCGGTGATCAACGATTATAATGGGTATTACATACATTATACTCATACACACCTGTGTACAAATGGGGGTAGGCAGAGACCACTGATTGCCTTATACTTTGATCCGTTTATGATTCATCCACTTTCATACAACTCGTCATACAATGTTATATATTTCTTTAATTATACATCTAGCTACATCCTGTACCTATCCGTACTGTACTACTTAGTTTGGGACCTTACAGTTAGTGCGTCTGGCGATATAAGACTTATTATTATATTCTTACCTTTAGTATTTTAAATATATAATAGACATCGCTCGTTTCTTTCGGTTCTCCTTTTAATTACATAAACGTCTTATCGATACATTCCATCCGATTGCAATTCGATTAGCAACGTAATCGAGTGCCTGACAATTGATCCAAAATACCAAGTACCAAGTAGGTATCATCTCAATATCTAATAAGATCTAGTCATTTGAAACCATCTTGATGATATTTCTTTTGTTCATCATTATTTCCAATTATTTCGATTGTTATCAATGTTGAATGTTTGATTTAAATGCAATTAAAATGGACACAGAACTAGCACTTATTATTGTTAAATTTATGAGCTCCCCGTCATGTTTTATTTCTATGATTTCATCTATTAACGTGGTAGGTTCTGTAGGATTCCCCAAACCTGTCGGGTAGAACAGATTGTTTTCATATTCTTTAAGGAATATCTAAAGCTACAGCTAGAGCTAAAGCTACCTACATTGTTCTCACAAACCTATAATACTACTCAAAAATGTAAAAGATATTAAAAAAAGAGTAACCATGGAGTTTCTTGCCCGTTCTTCCCCACAGGAACGGCATTCGGAACGGGTGGTAAAATTGTAGCTTAGCATTTTGTAAATTTTGACGATGAAAAAAATGACGAAAAAAACACTGAAAGAAATTATTATTATTTTTTTACTTAATTTTTTTTAAATATATTTTTTTTTCTTGGTCTACTATAATTAAAAATATGCTGATTCTGATTCCTATACTTAAAAGTTACTGAAGTATTTACGGTCAGTATGCGTATGGATTGCAATGTAGTTACAATAGTTTGATGCAAGTTCAGAAAAAAAAACAATACTAATTTTGGCATGTTTTTGCAAAGGTTTTTTTGCATGATGCGCAGTCTAACAAACAAACATGTACATATGACTAAAGTAGGTAGATACCTACCATACCGAGTAATGATAGTGAATAAAAATAGATAGATACGTTTTTCAGCCTCCTTACACAAAATTATGTTTCAGAATCAGAATCAGAATATTTTTTATTCACGTAGACCATTATTGTACAGTACTCATGAATCGTCAAATGTTACAAAAATATTATGCTACTGTAACCTACCATCCTACTACCTATCATCTGTGTGTTATAGATAGCAAGAATAATTCAGAACTTGATAATTATGAAGTGCACTTAAGGGAAGCGCAGGTCAGGTCGCGAAATTAAAAATGTCAATGGTTTTTATTTTTTTACGAAAAATTTGGACATCTTTACGATGTAATTTAGTTTTTTGCGATATTAGCATTCTGCATTGAATGTCTCGAGGTATTAAGTTTGCTTAAAAAACAAATTTTGAATTTCGCGCCCTGACCTTGCGCTTCCCCCTTAAGAATATGGAAACTAACTTCAACCATAATCCAATGACCTAGTTGATCAAAGCTGCGGCATCTCATCTCATCCCTGTGCCGAGGTGGGTTGCCATAGCAACGATGATAAAAGCCCGCGCCGCGGGTCGCACGCCGCACTCCGCGCCGAAGCGCACGCGCACAGTACGCACACGGTGAGTTGTACATATTGAAAAACTGTTCTTTATTTAAACACATATGTTTGATATTTTAATTTAAAGTGTTTATGAATTTTAAATTTGTGTCTTAAAGTGCCGTGCTCAGATTTTGGATTATTATTTATTCAGTATTAGCCTATACCGCGGCTTCGCCTGTGTCGACTTCAAGAATAAAAAGTAGCTGATGTGTTATTGCAGATTATAATTACCAAATTTTATTCAAATCCGTTCAGCCGTGCTTGGGTGCTCACTCTCTCAAACACAAAAACACACCTCCACATTTATATTAGTAAGAAACTTAGGTCATATTTCCCTTATATTTGTTATCAGAATCAAATAAACAATTTCATAGAATAAAATTGTTATGTACTTACATAATGGCCACGGGGCCCCGGCCGCCCAAATTAAGTTCCCGCCCGCCTAACAATCGTACCAATTATATCAAGGGGTCGATATCGGTTTCCCAGGGGTCGACTTAAACGAAAACTGATTTTGGGGGTCGACGAGGTCTTAAAATCGACCCCTATTAATTAACACAAGTTCTAATTTGAAACATTCAAGATACTGTATAAGTTGTGGTACTTGTACCAACTGGTTATAAGAATGACTAATATTTTAGTAGGAAGTATCATTGTTGTGCTTTTAAAAAACTCTAAAAGTCGATAAGCGTGCACAAGCTCGTACAAGATGAAACTATTATTAGGTAATTCTACCAGGCGAAAGACGTCCACTGCTGAACATAGGCCATTATTTTGTATCAATAGGAGAAAACTAGAGATAGGATTTTTAAAGTAATTCGGCTATGGGGGTCTGAGGTATCAGTTCATTTTGAAAAAGGGGTCTCTTGCCCAAAATAGTTTAGGAATCCCTGGTATAAACAGTCCTACGCCCGTACGACTACGTTTGCTCATTTTCACGGGCTGCGTAAGCGCAACTAGATGGGTACCTATCACACAAAATTCCTTTACATTAAACAGTCCTTGATTGCATAAGACACTAATTTGTAATACTTAAGACCTTGATTAATCCCCTGATAATACATCAATTGACTGACGTCACTTCCGTAAAAAGTAATTCCACACAACCAAGCACGTGAACGTAACTAGCAACCCAACTATTACAATTTACCCAGGCAGCATTGTTGGGAGTAGTATTCTTACTTTTTCTAAATAGCGACAATGCCGCGTTTTTTTGTTATACTTAATAATTATGTACGTTGGTATTTAAATACAATTGAGCGTTGCAACTTGAATGGGCATAGTCGAGATAGTTTAGGGTTCTGTGCTTTTATTGGTGTTGTGAAAACGGTAGGTCTTCGCGTGCTTTGGTTATTAGATGCATCTTGCTTAATTAATTATTATACCCATATCTGGATAGATCAAGGATCGTATTATTATGTGAGCATAGACAAAATGGACGAAGCTTTCAGAATATTCGTGTAATATCATAGAGTTCTTACAATGTCTTAATTAAATAATATAAGACTGCAGACACCTCAATTAAAATTACTTATAAGTTTATTATCATAGTTATCACAATATTTATTAGTATCTGTAAAAATACCATTCCGATGGCGTGAAGTAGTTTGGCGGGCTCTACGTCTTTCGAGAATTTTCTATATCTGTTTCCTTTAATTATAATTGAAAATAGGTTTCGAATGTCTCAGAGGTAAATCGATCTTAAGTGTCCTTGTTTTAAAGGCAAATTTTACTATTATGTTACCAAACAAATTTGTTACTATTCATCTATTTAGTAAGTACTTAAAATAAATGAATAATCCTCGTATTGAGACGTTACGTGTAATAAGTTTGTAAAGCTTAAAGTTGCCTAATTTTCAACGTTGAAGCTTTTAGTGAATATTTTAATTGCTACTCGGTAATTACCACGAGTAAGTGACATTGTTTCTATACAAAGGGTCGCCGATGATATTTGAGCAGTTTCCTAGCTAATGGCAATTTAAATTGTGTAACAAAAATTATCTTTAACAACTTGTTTTTTTTTTAAACAACGTCACAACGTTTTTTTAAACAACAACAATTTCTTAATACAAAACTATTTTTGTAATGATCCAAAAGTAATGAAATATTATGAAGATTCAAAGGCAACAATTCTGTGATTCATGCCGTCGTGGGTTTGACACCCAGGTCGTGCGTCTTAATTCTAAGTAGCATTCAATATAGCCTGCAAGTATGTCCGGTAAATATCAATAGTCTCATTTCCCATCTGAAATATGGGCTTGCACCTCTGCCAATCAGTTTGCGGAATACACATGCTATAATAAATAATAATCCTCAACTATACATTTTTGCCTGAATTGCCGATAAGTTCGACGGAACCCTATCTCAATATCTCAATTCGCACTTATCGGGCATTTTACGGTAAGTAAATCTAGTGTTTGAGAATGCTATACGTTCGCACAATCAACCATACCTGTTTCCGGCGCGAATAATTTCACATACCAGTACTTTGTTTATTTTACCTACTTAATTTGAGTAGGTACTTAAGTTAATTACTAGCTATGTTGATGACTTTATTATATCTAGGTATAGATATGAATAGGCTGAATGGCTTACTGTTTAGGGGCCATCCATAAATTACGTCACACGTTAAGGGGTGGGAGGGGGTCGACGAAGTGTGACATTGTGTGACAAGGGGCGGGGAGGGGTCCCAAATTTTGGGACATCACATTTTCTCAAAATATAATATTTTATATCAAAGTATTACAACTATTGATTTTATTGAAAAATAATTTAAATGGAAATAAAAACAATTTCAGAACACTGCTGTTTTCATTTCATAAATTTCTAAATGTAAAATTGCAAAATATGTGACATCACACGAGGTAGGGGGGTCTCACAAATGTGACCAGTTGTTACAAGGACGGGGTCAAAAATTCATGTTTTTTTTTTATTACATTATAGGCAAGTATTTGATCTCGATCTCACCTGATGGTAAGTGATGATGAGATCTACGATGGAGCATACTTGCCTAGGTAGGAAATTCGTGTGTCGTAATTTATGGATGGCCCCTTACTTTCCACATGTACTTTGTGTGGAAATTCTTTGAAGATACATACGATGTACATAAACTAACCGCAGATCAGATAAATAACATAACAACACACGATGCTCTAGTTAAATAAATTATATCAATCCGGAAGAAACCCCAAATTAATGATTCTATTCTAGTTTTATTCGCACGAGTCATCTCGCCATTACGAAACCATTGTTTTGTATCTGTGCTGATCTAACGATTATGGTTTCCTTAACACCTTTGCTTATCGCTCGATCCAAGTCAAATGGAGTTAATATGATTCATTGATGACTATTATTACTGATCTGATAGTTACATAAGTTTTCCATTGCAATTAATAATTTTAATGTCAGGAGAAGTTAAATAAGCGGTGATAGCCAAGTTGGTAGACCGCTCGTCTAGCAAACAAGGTATGGTCGTTCAACCCTGGCTCGCATTTTCCCTTGATGTACGGCGTAGGGAAACATCGTGAGATAGATTAGAGTTTAGAATAGCAGATAGGCTAATTTTTATCCCGGTAAAATATATGGTTCCCGTGGGCAAAGGATCGACATGATTTTTTGCATAGGCAGTGGTAGTTTTGGGGTCAGAAAATTACATAGGCTTCGACATACTTTTTAATCGCGGGTAACATCGCGGGGCGCAGCTAGTTCTAATACATGTAATCACTGTCAGTCGTATTGATAATGTAATGTCCACTCGTTTTAAAAGGTCTTTGTAAGATCTCCAAGACTGACCGACATGATTAACAAAGTTGGTAGTCCCTCTTCTTTTCATATCAGGAGTCCCGAGCTGGAATCCCAGTAGTAGCAAACTTTGTGTGATGAGCCCGAATGTTTGTACACGAGTCATAGATTTTTAATATCTATATGAGTATCATATATTGGGATCGCCCCCAGTCCATTGTACGATACCCATAATACAAGAATTGCATCTTTTGGGACCGTACAGTGTTGGTGTGTTCGTCTGAGGATATATGTCATCTCGCTTGCCCACGTACAGTTTCAGAATACGCGGACACCTCGGTGTGCCCTGCAGCTCCATGATTACTGATTTAAGTGCCTCACTTTGGCATTTCCAAGTCATTTGCAAGGAGGTCTGAAAGGTTGACTTCAATTGTGAGATTGAGGATGTTCGATCCATACAAGTAGGTACCTATCTATTGTGAAATGTTACACTTGTTAATTTCCTTTGTCTTTATTGGATAACTAGCTGCGCCCCAAGGTGTTTACCGCGATTAAAAAATATGTCATTTTCTGTAAATCATGTCGATCCTTGGCTCTATGAAAAATTAAAACAAATCTAACCCACGGGAGACCATACATTTTACCGGGATAAAAAGTAACCTATATGCTATTCCAGACTATAATCTATCTCTCTGCTAGATTTCATTCAGTTCCCTTCAGCCGTTCTGACGTGATTGAGTAACAAACATCCATCCATCTATCCATCCAAACTTTCACATTTATAATATTAGTGGGATTAAAATTAAACGCTGCTGTAATGTTGCACGAACGCTCACCTCGGAAACAAAGTGTGCAGGTTCAAACGTAGGCTGGCAGCTTTGGGGTTTTAGGATTTCATGTGTGAATTTCATTTTTAACAACTGTTATCACATGCTGAACGAAAGGAAGCATGTCACAACCTGCTCTGGTTGATGGTTCAACGTGATGTTACTACTTTTATACTCAAATGGATTACATCTGTTCAAAATTGCACTTATTCTAATGTTGTATGTTTCGAGCTAGATAATATATAGCTACCTACATTATCCTGATGATTTTAATCATCGTTTTGTTTTGTTCCAGATTTAGTTTCAGCACTAACTGTCAGCACCGACATTATGCTGCGCTTATCAACGTTTTGCAGTAAGTATTTTGATGTTATGATGTGTAATGCAACTTCTGAAAATCTCATTGCAATAAAACAAATTGACGGATTTTATCGCGTTTACTTTATATTTTTACGTTCCCGACGTTTCGGCTGCTTTACAGCAACCATGGTCACTGGAGGACTGAGGTGGTTGACGTCCTTGTGTCGTAGTTTGCAAAGGGGTACCCTCATATTTAGTTCTTTGCGGTCTGATCTATGCAGAAAGTTCTTACACATTGAAATAAATCCGTTAAATTTGTTTTATTTCAATGTGTAGTATTCGAGTCAATATAAGAAATCAATATTCTTAAAATCTCTTCAACCTTATTTTCTTGTTTTCTCGGAGGGCACCCCTCAAATATATTTAAATATAGGTTTGTTCAATCAAAATAAGGATTATGTAACTAGATCTTTACACGTTAAGTTTCCTTCAACGTGAGAGTCGAAGATATCACGTACGTCGGACTTGCCCCATAGCTAATAGCTACACAATTTACCTAAGACGCTCTTCGTGGGAACCCAATTAAGTGTTAGAGTGTAAGTAAGCCTATGGCACTATCCTTGGACACCTTTTCCCGCCAATTAAATGTGCGGGCACTATGACCATATTATAAGGACTCCATTGAATATGATTTAAAGGGGCCCTGGCGTGAGAATTCCTGAGATTTATATAACTATAATTTAATTAGATACTCAGAACACTTTTCCAAACAAACGATGTCGAGGAGACACCATAGAAAAGAAAAAGAAAACCATAGAGAACATTTTGTATAGAGATTTTTTCATAGATTATTGTCCACTAATTGATATTGGTAATGGCGTAATAACACCCACTTATATGAGATATGCCGTTCACCATGGGAAAGTAAATAATTATCGAACAGATTATGCTTGCTAGAAGAAAGAAGAAATACTCACTGGTATTTCTTCTTTCTTTACGAAATGAAATGCGATGAAATAAAATGGATATGAAAATGGCCTCACCCACAACTTTGCAGGTATTTTGCCAATGTCAAGTAATTAATAGCAATAAAACATTCAATAAATACACATTATAAATAAAATAATGGATGTGACATGATGAAATGAAAATGGCGTGTCCCAGTGGGTATTTAATGAACCCTTCAAAATAATGATGCTGGTGTTACGTCAATTTTCCTGTTAGTGCGTCGTTGCGCCACCGCGTCGGTACCGCGTTGGTCCCACGAGATGTCATCTGGCGCATCGCAGTATCAGTCCATTGTACTAAATGGTATAGGTAAACGGTTAGATTATACGCCTCGGGTATGTTACGAGATCGAGTCAACTGTTAATTGGGTTAAAAGTGATAATCTACCAATAGATAATGCATGCAGGGTTATGCGATGGAAATCTTGTTTTTCATTTTATATGACTATTTTTCCAGACTTTAGAGCAGCCTTTCCCGATGTGACAATAATTCTGCAAATTATAAGAAAATTTAAAATTTAGTCAACAGAATTAGACGGTGGAGTACGCTCTGGATCTATTCAGTTCGGACATATTAGTCTATTCACAAAGCCCTTTTCTATTTTCAGTGTTACTGGCGTTAGCAGTCGCCCAGAGTGGATACGAGTACAACAAACCCAATCAACCTTTCGGACAGGGCACATCGTCAAACCGTCCTGGGACCTCCCCAGGGTCATCCTTCAGCAGCACCACATCCTATCCCCTACGTCCTCAGAGCGACAACTTCAGCGGCTCTGGACAACCAGCTACCGGGTACCCTACAGGACCTCAAAACTACCCTGGATCTAGCAGCCAAAGGCCAGGGTATCAAGGCTCTACATATCCTCAGGGACCCAATGGACAATCTGGATATCCAGGGCAGGCTGATTCGTATCCAGGATCTCGTGGTCCTTCTGGCTTTCAAGGATCACGGTACCCCGGATCAGGATCGAGATATCCGGGACAAAATCAAAACTATCCCGGGTCGTCGGTTGGCTTCGCAGACGACACAGGGAATTACCTAGGTGGAGATTACTCAGCAATACCTGGCGAGCCAGATATCGATTATCCCGTACATTCCTACATTCCTCAAACTTCATTTAACTGCCAGGCTCAACCATACCCTGGTTATTACGCTGATGTGGAGACGAGATGCCAAGTCTTCCACGTCTGTTCTAACAACATTACCTACGATTTCCTCTGCCCCAATGGAACGGTCTTCTCTCAAGGAGACTTCGTTTGCGTGTGGTGGAATGAGTTCAACTGTGACGAAGCACCAAGTCTTTACGAAGTAAACGCTAAGATTTACGACTACTCCATTAGGGACCCTTCAAGTAACTACAATAACGATCAAGGTTATTCTTATCCTGGAAACAGAGGACTTCAAGGACCTTCTTCACAGCGTCCTTCCAGCTATCCAGGATCTGGGCCTCAAGGGCCGTCAACGCCGTTTACTGGAGGGGCTGGCTCTTATCCTAATTCTCAGAGGTCTGGAAGCTATCCTGGCTCGGGACCGTCAGGCGGTTACCCAGGACCTCAAGGCTCTAGTAGCTATCCAGGAACTCAAGGGTCATCAGACAGTTACCCTGGCTCTCAAGGCCCTGCAGGAAGCTATCTTGGGTCGCAAAGTTCATCAGGTAGCTATCCCGGATCACAAGGCCCTTCTAATGAATACCCCGGATCTCAGGGACCACAAGGACCTCTCGGTAGTCCAGGAAGACCTGGATCAGGATACCCTGGCAGCGGACCAAACTCATCTTATCCTGGATCCAGCCCGGCTACTGGAGCAAATTCCTACCCTGGGTCCGGTCCTGGGACCCAAGGGTACCAATCAGGTAGGCCCAATGGGCCCGGTTTTCAATCCGGTAACACCAGAGGCAGACCAGCTCAAAAACCGAATAGAGAATATCTCCCACCTAGAAACTGAAACTTGAGCTCAAAACAAACACCAGCATTGAAAGACTAAGGAATAATAACCAGCATGCCTACATAATATGAAGGCATGCTGATTTTGATATTATGCCAACTCATCTTGCTAGCCGTCTATAAAATAATAGGCACATACTATGATTAATTGGTTCGGTAAGCAAATCACTTAAAAACAGCTGGAAGTATTTAGGCATTTATTTTTTATTGCTTATAACAGTTTAAACAGTCGTCCTGGGCCCCAAGTCTGCTAACACAATCGATTCATAATCGAACAGCAACCGCATAGTAACTGTCACTTTTTACAGATATCCCTTACAATATCTGTAAAAAGTGACAGTTACTATGGGGTAGCTGTTCGATTATGAATCGATTGTGTTAGTAGACTTGGGGCGCAGAAATGTTCAATAGGACAACGTCCGTCAATCTCTGTGCCTAACATAGCACGCATTCCCAAACCCAATGTAGGCCCGATTTGTAAGTTTACGGACGGTGGCAAGAGGCAAGTTGGCTAGTCATTTACATGCCAATTGGTAGGGAATCGGTCCTACAGATCGGGTGCCCAGTTAGGCCGTTCGTAGAGGCTTATGTTTGTTTTTGAGACGTCACCAACTTCACCATTGTCATGCAGTGAGCGTACCAGCTACCCGATTCACAACCTTACGACAAGTCTTGTATCGATCGATTCGGTTATAAATTGAAACTTGCATTGTGAAATGTACTATGTAAACACAGCGAGTGGTCGAAATGAACCATTCGATTGCGCAGTCGTATCGAATGTTCGATTCGTTCATGAAGAATGGCTCTGAGAGATGGACGTCGAAACGAGAAAATTTCTAATCTAATCGATTTGGACATGTGTCGTAATGTTCTGAATCGACCCGTAGGGCACCCTTACGCCACCGGACAGTTGTCGACTTGTGGGGATATGTAAGCTAGCGAGCATTTTAGACAGACAACGAAAAATAAATTCTCAATTTCAAAAAAAAAACATAGTTTATTGCATGCCCGAAAGGATAAACTGTTTATACTTACTAATTATTTTAATTATTATTAAACACAGTTATGCAATAAACTTACCTAAAGTATAATAAGTAGGTATTCTATTCGAAAAACACAATCAGCATGTTACCGAACATTTATTAACTAATATAATCTTTCTATTTAATATTACTTATATCAAAGAACATTTTCATTCATTAGGTTCTTTTTAATTGCTTAAAGTTTGGAGTGCGAGTTCTTTCGTAAGGAAAACGTAAACGTTACATAGCGTGCGTATTTGACAACGTTCCGTCAAGTGCGAGATTACTCGTAAGCTAACCGTATTTACTATACAGTCTACGTATTTAGACATTTTGTATGGAGAATACCGACCGCTAGAGGCGCTGTTCAATTCTCCAAACGAAGCGTTTAAATACTAACGACTTTAAAGTCGGTTAGCTTACGAATAATCTCGCACATGACGTATTGCGCGTCTAGCGGACAGTAAACTTACGTATAACGTTTTAGTAACTCGCAATAGATACTCATACAAATACGTCGCCTAGACTAGACAGTATACGGTTGTGTTACGACTAAAACTCGCACTCGATCTACAGAATCCTGTACATTAAGTTCAATTGACAGGATTAACCTACTGCTAAGTTCGACAATAACCGTGGATTGTATAGGTTAAACAGAATTTGGGTCTGCAACAAGCAAAACATTGAAAAACGATAAGGTGCTGACTAACAATTGTATTCCAACTATTCGGTATTTAAGTTACATTTATTAATGATCATATTTTAATTTTAAGATGTATAATGATAAAATAATATACTGAATACATTTTTATTAATAAATTAAGTACAATTATCAAAAAATAAGTACAAAAAAAAGTTACCACAAACAGTGAATATAATTAAGGCCAAAACAAGATCATGCATTCTGTATACGTAGGTAAGAGTATAAATATGATTGATATTAAATTAATTGTTATGTAAATTAGATATAACAGCCCTGTAAATACACATTAACGATTCAATAAATATTGATAATGAAGCAACACAATTTTTATATTATCTATCTTCAGCATAACATTCTTTTCATACATTCAGCAAATATGAGATCAAAAGTACCTACCGAGTGTTATTTACATAGGTGTCCCTTGAAAAACGTGTTTTCGGTATCTACATAATACAGCTACCTACAATTTGCTGAATGTATATTTTTTGAATTAGTTTTATTGATTGTCCTTTTCAGATATTTTAAGATGAAAAAATTTGATTATTTATCTCATCACAGCACCATGCAGTGTCAGTAGCATATTACTGCACCCTACTTTTATCAGTAGATTTTTACTGCACCCCGCTTTTGTCAGCAGAATATTACTGCACCCCGATTTTGTCAGCAGAATATTAATGCACCCCGATTTTGTCAGCAGAATATTAATGCACCCCGATTTTGTCAGCAGAATATTAATGCACCCCGATTTTGTCAGCAGAATATTAATGCACCCCGATTTTGTCAGCAGAATATTACTGCACCCCGATTTTGTCAGCAGAATATTACTGCACCCCGATTTTGTCAGCAGAATATTAATGCACCCCGATTTTGTCAGCAGAATATTAATGCACCCCGATTTTGTCAGCAGAATATTAATGCACCCCGATTTTGTCAGCAGAATATTAATGCACCCCGATTTTGTCAGCAGAATATTAATGCACCCCGATTTTGTTAGCAGAATATTACTGCACCCCGATTTTGTCAGCAGAATATTACTGCACCCCGATTTTGTCAGCAGAATATTAATGCACCCCGATTTTGTCAGCAGAATATTAATGCACCCCGATTTTGTCAGCAGAATATTAATGCACCCCGATTTTGTCAGCAGAATATTACTGCACCCTGATTTTGTCAGCAGAATATTACTGCACCCCGATTTTGTCAGCAGAATATTAATGCACCCCGATTTTGTCAGCAGAATATTAATGCACCCCGATTTTGTCAGCAGAATATTACTGCACCCCGATTTTGACAGCAGAATATTACTGCACCCCGATTTTGTCAGCAGAATATTAATGCACCCCGATTTTGTCAGCAGAATATTACTGCACCCCGATTTTATCAGCAGAATATTACTACACCGCGCTTTTGTCAGTAGAATACGGTGATGTTATCCTCGTAGACTTTCTTCTCGAACTCGCCACGGTTGACCTTCTACCAAAACAATTGATATTACTCTGCAATAACTCATTCAAGTTAACTATCTCGGCGCAAGTCTCGGGCATATTGTTCCCATCTAACATAACCTTTATAAGACCAACTTGACCGGACTTCATCTTATTCAAATGCTGATAACGAACAATATTAAGCAGCTTCTTAACGCTCAGATAACTCAAATTATTGTACGAAATATTAAGATAGCACAGAGTAAAGTTACCGATACAGTGTGAATGGCCATCTTTCAACTTTACGCAGCTCGGACCGAACGGATCTACATATGGTCCAATCTCTTCTCCCGCCATCAATTCAGCCCTCATACTAAGGTAGTCATCAGTACAGCTGGGTTCTCTTCTTATACTACCTTTATTCTTCAACGGTATCACGGGTTTACCTTTCTCTTTCTTCTTTGCTGCAGATCTTTTGCTTACATTGCTATACTCATCAACAGATTTTGAATCAAATTCGTTCAAGTATTTATCGTACAAAGCTTGTCTTGTTCTCAAATAATCCGAATACCTATGTCGTTTTTCCGAAACTTCTTCGTAAGTCAATGGGAACTCCATAAGAACGTTTAATATGTGCCCTGCACCTTCATCGGTGATCCCATTGTCGGCTAAATTGAGATAACGCAAATGCCTATTAGTTCTGAGAGCCTCTCCAATATATTTCACACCATCATCAGTTATTTGGTTCGACGAGAGATTCAAAACCCCTAAACTAGCTTCACTTTGCTCCAAAAAGTGGAGCCTGCTAACTATTTGCTTGAAAACATTGTCGTTAATACGACACCTGGATAATGATAAGCTACGGAGGCACGAGTTTCCGTCCAGAAGTATTGCATAATTAGCTTCTGGGAGAGGTGAATCGTCGAGGCATACTTCTGTTATACTAGATAGAGAGAGTGCTTTGTTCAACTCGTGAATAGTGTACTTGTCGATTTTACATCTCGTTAATGAAATCTTGTTCAGTTGCCTAAAATAAGGTACCAATATCCCTAGCACTTGCATCACCACCCTCGGCAAGTCTCTCACTTTTGTAAGCGACAGTTCCACTAAATGTTTCATATTATCGTACAACGCTGTGACTACGACGGCGTCACTTTCGATTTCTTGTTTACTGGCTTCAGCATCGAGACCTGCAAATTTAATGTCTGATTCAGGTATGGCCATCTGTTGATTTGACGCGGCGACGGTGATTTTCTTATATTTCACTGGTGGTCCGGCGGTTTTCTTGAGAGTTTTGTAGAAGTCGTCTGGACAAAAAAAAATACATATTAAAAAAAATCTTCGGGAGTTCTTGCCTTTTGCTATAATTAATGGCTTGGTGTATTGTTGGATACGGGCTTTTTCCTTTTCGACTTTATAAATAAAGGTAATGCGTATTAATTTCTTATATTTACGCGAATACTACTTACACACTGAAATAAAACTCATTTTAAGGATTTTATTCCGTATACGTTTCAGCTGCTTTACAAACGAAAACGAAACGTCGGCAATTTAAGAATATAAAATAAACGCGATAAAATCATTAAAATAAGTTGTCGTTCAATTATCTAATTCATGTTGACTAGACTTGCCATGAAATCAGTTGATCATTAAAGGAACCCTTTGCACGCACTTATTCCAAATCAAAATGTTACTTTTTACTACTGGGCATTCAGAGCGCTCGGAGATATAAAGTCTCTCACCGCGTTGAGTTTCTTTCACGACTCTAACCGGGTAGGGACAATTGAACTTCTGAAACGCATTTACAATACATTCGTCAAATTCCATCGCTTTCTCTTCTATGAACGAATCCAGACCAGACCGTATCGACTTCATAGATTTCGTGGACCGCACAGACTTCATCGACTGCGCTTTCTTCATCGTCGTAAAACACATAAAAACAATTAAAAATAACAAACGTTATCAAAATAAATCGATCTAATTAAATCAATGGCAATATTTAATTGAAATTTAAAAAACGACATCCTATTGTAAAATTATAGAGCAAAGACAATAGACTGACATAAAGCGTACATAAAGACGTTTGAAACAAAAGCATCAAAATCTCGATGGCCGTGAATCCAATTTAGCTTTATGATTCGTGAAGGCTGCGGGTCACCATATAGGTAGGTATCAAGGAATAAATTATAATAGATAGTTTTACCATTGTTACGATAAGAATACTGCTGTATTTTATACAATGCGAAGTAGAGTTACAGCCTTATCGTTGAAAAATAACATTTATCATTCAATTCCAATTGAGTAATTAACCTAAAATTCCTAACTTCTTTGAAATTAAAATAGGTAGTGATTGCAATTCTTATAGTAGACTAGCTGTTGCCCGCAACTTCGTCCGCGTGGTATTTAACAAAGACAACCGTTGACAACAGCCTGCTCGCCCATTCTGAGCCCGCGGGACGCATTGCAGGTTGTTGCTATCAAACTTAATCAGAGACAGACAGACAGACAGACAGACAGACAGACAGACGGACAGACAGACAGACAAAAATTGTAAAAAATGTTGTTTCGGTATAGGTAACGTGTATACATCCAAATGCACTTAGTAAAAAGCGGTTATTTTAATATTACAAACAGACACTCCAATTTAATTTATATGTATAGATGTATAGATAGGTATTTCATATCCGGGCAGGGTGTACCTGCCTAGATAATGGAGATAGGTAGAAATACTGAAATAAAGTAGTTAGAACTCAACAATTACTGAACCTGTAGATATTTTTTTCAAATACAACAGTTGAACATGTTTTGGATTTAGTAAGTAGACAAACATATTTTCCAGAGCGTTTTATTAATTGTTCATGCAGTCAAACATAAAAAAAATAGACTCACCTGAAAGTCACGTAAACTTAATAGTACTTATCTATTATATTCCATCCAACTTTCAATCGTAGGTAGATATTAATTGGATACTTTATTAAATCTTATAAGAAAATTACGTTGTCTTATTATAAATAAATTATACTTATTCCTTTTTTTGCTGTTAACGACTAATTAGGTCTGTAATACGAGCCTTAAGCAACCATTAGTTCATTCAGTGCCCTCAGTTTAAATAGACTACTGCAGTACTTAGAAGTAGTCAGTAGGAACCTACATTTAATAATAACAGACACATCTAGTTGAAAACGCCGCCTGTTATAACGGCCATTTTCTTAACATTATATTTAAATGTATAGATTCTACGATATCGTATCTATATATAAGAAATATTTAACTAAGGTAGTAGAAAACCAAGACACACACACATCACGTTAAGAAAAGAAACTGTACTTATAAGTAGGATTAAAGTAACATTATAAAGTACCTAAGTAACTAATAATAACCAAGATAAACTAAATAATACATACAAGCCGTCGACTGTTCTTTTTCCCGCGGTTAGCATAACAGCAACCGCATAGTAACTGTCACTTTTGACAGATATCTCATACAATATCTGTCAAAAGTGACAGTTACTATGCGGTTGCGATTCGATTATGAATCGATTGTGTTAGCAGACTTGGTGCCTTAGTTTAATTCTAATAAACATATCAGACTATCATTCGTACTTTACTCTTTGCATGGAACGCGTTTTTAATTTCAGGCTAGAACCAAACTTTTTGGCAGGTGAACAAGTGACAGTTGGATTATTGTCAGTGATCACTTGCTTCAAATACATCACGATGTTATCAAGTTCCGCACAGTAGTTCGGTATATCGTTACCATCTAACACCACCCTCATCAAACCAGTATAAGGAGGTAGAACCATTTCAGATTGATACGCCAACATGTCGCAGATCCTTTTAACTGAACAATAATCTAAATTGTTGTACGCCAAGTTGATAGAGCACAAAGTGAAGTTACCTTTGGCGTAATAGTATCCATTCCTCATCACGATATCCTGAGGGCTGTATGCACCTCTGAATTCTCCCACAATTCTGTTAGCCATAATTTCTGCTAGCACCTCAGGTTCGCACGCATTCAATGTTTGTGACATTCTCTTCAATCTCAGCTTTTTCGAGACATTGCTAGTATTTGTTGAGGTTTCGGACAAGGTGGAGGACACGCTTGCTCTATTTAACACTTCCTTTAAACATCTATGGTATACTGCAATTTTATTTTTAACAAAACACATTTTCTCCTTCCTCATCCCCATAACTTCGTCTCGAGATATTGGGAACTCTTTCAAGGCGTTAACGATGCTTGTTAATCCAGCATCAGTTATCTTATTACCGGCCAAATTGATGTGGAGCAAAGCGCGATTATTCCTTAACACTTGCCCAATAGATTTTGCACCTATGTCTGTTATAAAATTTGATCCAAAGTCTATGATCTGTAGACTCTTTGAAGCGGGGTGCCCAACGTCGAGTCTTTGAACTATCCTTGTACAAATAAGGTCGTTAATGTGGCATCTACTCAAAGATAGATATCTTAATTGTGTTATTTCATCCAATAGCACGTGATAGTTGCCTTGAGGAAGGAAAGTGTCGTCGAGGCAAATGTCGGTTATATTTGAATCGAATAGCAGCGCGCTAATTGCTTGAAGCAACGGACCTGTAATGTTGCAGTTACGAATGGTAAATTTGGTCATGTAGGGGTGAAAAGGGGCACAGATACTGATAGCTTGGACAATTTTTTTGTTGATCTTCATACGGTAGTTTGTGATCGAGATTGAGACGAGATGACCGGTGTTGCCATCGTAATATGCGGTCATGGGGACGCAAAGGGCCTCTTCAAGCTTCTGCGATGATGTTTTTACCAGCACCTCCAGAATAGGATTTTCTCTCTCAGTAGACACGGTCGATTTAGCTTTGAAACTTCTACTGGACTTAACTTTTCCATCTTTACCTTTTTGAGTTTTAGGATTTTCTTCTGAAATTATAGCGGGTTTATTTTTATTAAGTAGGTAGGTAGATAAATATGGATATTGCTATAAACAAAATATATTATGGATAGATGTAGGTACCATGGGTAATCTTAACCAATACTGGATCATGTACATTCCATTGCGCGCATGCCCACGGTACAAAAGCATCAAAATTCAAGGGAGATGGGGAGACGGGTCCTTCTGATGTCTTTTTCATAGTATCCTGGGCTTTTTTTGGGCTAGGTATAGATACCAGTGGCTCTTGATCCGAAGTATGACCACTCACTATTATTACTCTAGGTTTTGGTTTTATCATGTTTTGTTCGGTGGTATGAAATATATTGTAGTAGGTAGATAAGTCGGTATGTAGGTACCCAAGGATCTCTAAAACACTGCGCTGGTATACGTTCTTATAGTTATTACAATTTAAACGGTTTTGAGTCGAAGATCAACTATAAAACCTATACCTACCTATACCTACTGAATTAAATTTGTAATAATGTGCGAAATCAGCGAAATTGTACAAGACAAATTCTACGCCTCTATGTCAAAATCACAGACTAAAGCTGATATAAGTCTGCCAAAGAGAATATAATCAATCATAGTATACTATCCGCTTACATATGTATTTCACGTTGAAAGGTCCTTTTTAACAAAGTAAAATTTTCGTCAAAACTGCATGTACTGCCTCGGAAATTAAGTTCTATGAATTTGGATGTAGGGCGGCAAAATACCTTGGACCTTTACCCTGTGGTCGAAAATACTGCGAAGTGGTTGGTAAACTGCAAGCTGTAGTGGTAGCACTAGTTGTGCGTTATCCGGAACATTGTTCGCATGGCCTCTAGTTTTTTAACTATCCCAAACAAGGAGTATCCTAGGTTATAAACTATTACTATCCAAAGTTGTATCTACAAAAAATCTGTTGACACTACATAATTCAATTTCGGGTGAGGATTCAAAAGATTAATACCCATAGACGTAAAATGTAATAAAAAAAGTGGGCTTGTCATCAGTGTTGCCGTATACATACGTTATCCGTATGTGTACGGATTTCAATTTCTATTGCCATGAATGCGTATGATTCGTTTCAGCTGTATTAGTAAAAAAGTGTTTTTTTACAGTTTTAATAAAGCTGTGCTAATCAGACAACACATTGGCCAGTACGGTCGAATGTGTTGTCAGATTAGCTTCAGCTAGTGATGAGGTAAGTTTGTGGTGTGTAGTGTTGTGGACTGGTTTTAAGGTGAACTTTATAATTGATTGACACTACAGACTTCAAGCAAAAGTACCTATACTAATTAATCTAATCAATTTAACTAGTCTTGGCCGTACGTATTATATTATGTATACCATAGACTATTATTTAAGTATACTGTGTGGCAACACTGACTCATTCATGCATGGTTGTCTAGAGGATTGCATTATTTTTCTGCTATTGTAAATTAACTTTATCAACACCGTTCCCAGTGATAGATTTAAATAATAATTTAAAAATTCGTCGTAAGTGATATCAATAACACTGTGATAGAAAAGTGTCGTATAATAGCCACCGTTAGTGTGGCGGGTGACATGACTCTGATGATTTACTACAGACGTATCATGTAACTTTTGTGGTTTATTTTGCTAGGTGCTGTGACTATTTTCGCATCGAGAATCATCTTTGTCGTATGTATAATTATGTTAATTACTATCACTAGTGCAATATTGCAGCAAATAAGAAGTTGAGTTGTATTTATGGACATCAGTTCATAGTATATGTAGGTATCTACTCGTTTTAAAAGGAAATGTCAAGGTTCATCACATATAGGTACCTACTTACTACACCATTCTAGTGCTCTGCTTCGCAATACCAACACTCTTGCTCTTTTAGAATGTTACGCTCATGTTACAGATTTTATATACACTATCATCAACTAACAATAAAATATGAGTATAGCACCCAACAACTTTATTATCGCAATGTTATGTTAACTATTCGTTGTTTGTTATATTTATGGTTTGGCTACACCAGTGGCTTAGTGCACTAATTAGTGCCTTAATAATGTCACTAAGCAGACATGGCAATGGTTTAACACATTACTAATGAGAACTGCATTAATGTAGCCAAGTGATTAACATGGTAATTTTTAATGTCTTCATTAATGTGTATATTTGCATTAAACTCTTTGGTTAACCCAGACATAGCCATTCAACTACAACTCTATAATCATTATATACACTCTCTCTGTTTAGATACTCTATAGAAATCATTTTCTATTCTTGAGCATACATGGATACAATAAATGTATTATTTTATAGGTAAACATTGTACTTCATTAAGTTAGAAATAATTGATTTCTGTTTATAAGTACTAACTTATGTATAAACTAATAGTCCCAATTAATAGCAGTCTTATTCTACTAAAGAGCATATGTAAAGATGGACTAGATTTTTTTTTCAAACCTTACAGTTGCACAAAATTGTATGACAATCTCTTTTCACATTGTCTGATATTTAATTTGAACGTAGAACATTAAAAAAAATCAAATTGTTATTGTCAACACTGATAAACCATTTTTACCTAAGTACCTGATTTTGTTGTTTCACTAACATCATAGGCATTGTTAAGTTTCACTCATCATAAGTACCTATGTAACCCAGCCTTGGGTTCCACAAGACAATGCTTTGCTTGCTACATTGTGAAAGTTGATTAAATGAGAGGGAAAACTTTGTTTATGGTATAACAGACACACATAGATCATCTTTTTCTTGGATTAGTTAACATCTAGAATATTCTTTGTACCGTAAATGGCAGGGTTTCCCTGGAGTAGCTAAAAACCGTGATAGGCTAAAATTTATGTTTATGCATACGAAGCCATACGCATGCTAGTCTAGCTATCCAAACTAAACTAGAGCAATACTGAGAAAGTAACCATTCTAGAAGTTCTTGTCAGCAAATCATAGTTTAAGACAAGTGTACCATTGGCTATATGGCTATCTTGGGCTTCTTTTTCTAGCTTTAGAGTTTTCTGGCTTTAGAGTTACAAATCGTCTTAGATCAATCTCTTACGACGCACACATACTCCAGATGACGTCAACACCATAACAGGCCACCATGAGTTGGCTAAGAACCACGAGCCTCTCGTTCGCGCGGCAGTTGTCCCGCTCCCTCGATCCCCGCCATGACTACGAGCCGCAGGCGTGCTACTACTCATTCTGCAAGCACTGGCAGCAGGCGCACGAAATTATACTCAAATCACAGGTGGTTAAATTTTATTTTCCTTTGTTACATACCCCGTACTTCAAGACTCTTACACTACTCTGATTACTAGCCCGAAGCACACTATATTATATTGTGTAAAAGTTTTACGCCGTAAAAGTAAATAACGCTAACCAACTATATGGTCCCACACTGAGCAATGCTTGTATTATGGGTACTGTATAAAGGAGTGAGGGCGAACTCAGTATATAATACTTATATAGATGTTAAGCATCCATGACTCGATACTGTTCCCTACCAGGATTCGATCCTGGGACGCTCAGCAAGCAGGGTCACTGCTAACTGCGCTAATCAGGTCGTCAAATATTGCTTTTTGTACCTACTATCCAGCATCTTCTCTGAACTATGCTCTGATTCTCAATATATGATATACTAGCTGCGCCCTGCGGTGTTGCCCGCGATTAAAAAGTATGTCCTTTTTACCGGGATAAAAAGTAGCCTATGTGCTATTCTAGACTATAATCTATCTCTTTGCCAAACTTGAGTAACAAACATGCATCCATCCATCCAAACTTTCACATTTATAATATTAGTGGAATGATACTGATACGATATCGCGATACCTACCTAACAATGATACATTTGCAACCCGAGTTAATATACAACTTTTTTTTTATCACTCATAAATTGAAGGTTCGTGTTCATAAAACCACACTCTCGTGACGCTTATTTTTTTTCCCACAGCCCCAACACTTACACGACGATGTGCTCGGCGTGGTCAACCATTTGGAGCAGCTAGCCACCCTGCTGGTGCTCGAAGCAAGAGCGAGGGAGATAAACACTCCGAGCTGTCCCGCCGCCTGCCTCGAATACCTGCTCAGCGAGAATCTGTTGGACAAACTATATGAGTGGGCGATATGCACTGGGAAGTAAGTTGCTAGTCCTTATTTTATTAGATTTAACGCCCTATCCACAACCTACATGATAGACTAGCTGTTACCCGCGACTTCGTCTGCGTGGTATTTAACAAAAAAAGTTATTGTTCAGTTTGCATAGTTTACGATAAGTTATTTTTTTTCGTGAGATCCTATTTTCTTTTTCTAAAATAAAAGTAGCCTAAGTTACTCCTTGTTTTTTTTTTTTTTTTTTTTATTCTTTATTTTTTTAAGAGGGTTTAGTCACAAAGTGATTATGTCACCCTCATGGTTAAATACAATAAACTTAAATTCTATTAACAAAAACAACTTTAGCTAAGCTATACAGCATCCGCGCTTCCTCGGACAAGGGGAAAGCGAGAATGCTGTTACGTTTACCAATATTATAATTAAATTTAGAAAATAACTGCTCTCTTCGGTTTGCATTCCTGACACACTCCATAAGCACATGATATACATCCTCCACTACATTACAAGTAACGCAATTAGGTGAACCTATTTTACCCATGAGGTATGCGAAGTTATTCAATGGAATATGTCCAGAACGCAGCCTGAGAGCCATAATCACGTTGGATCTGCTCATATTAGCCTGGTCTATCCATGGAAATCGAGAGATATTAGGCTGGATAGTTCTATACCAGATACCCTTGGTTAAAGACCTTTGATCAAAGTATTCCGACCACAACTCAGTACATCGATTCTTTACATTATATAACTGATCAGTAAAGTAGGGAACACACATAAACATCAGTCCGTCAGCCATAGCATCCTTAGCCAAGTGATCGACTCTTTCGTTTTCGGTCAAGCCAATATGGGCCGGCACCCACTGTAGGACTACGTTTTTATTTTTAGAGACGAGATTACGAATGCAGCGTAAGATAGTGTAGGCTATTGGCGTGCCTCGAGATTTCGAGGTGCATCGCGCCAAATGTTGAAGGGCGCTCTTTGAGTCCGTAAAAATAACGTAATCGCCGCTTTCAAATGAATCAACATATGATAGGGCTTCAGCAATTGCAATTAGTTCGGCGTACATTATGCTCACGTTGCTATTAACCCTTAATTTAATTGAGGTATTCGATTGAGGATCAAAGATCGCCGCTCCAACACTGCGCTCATCTTTTGAACCATCAGTAAATATTTTATAGAATTTCTGATAATTTTCCTTTATGAATTGTTCACACCTCTGTTTAAGTTTATAGGAATTGTAGAATCTTTTTCCTTTTTTAATAAATTCTAATTCTGACCTGATTATTTTGGAAAGATCCACATTGGCGACCCATGTGTCTAGCATATACATTTCCAGTTGAGGAGTTACATGCACCGGTAAAGCTTTAAGATCCTCATGAACGGTAACCAACAGAGGTTTTTTCTTACGTCTCCAATATGTGTTACTACTCCAGTGCCCCTGTAAGTCATCTAATAAATACATAATTTTATTTTTTGTATAAGATTTCGATGCAAGCCAAAACTTCCCAGCCAAATAGTGTCTACGGATGCTTAAGGGTGGAAGATACAATTCATTTTCCATAATGTGTATAGCAGTGCTTTTAACAAATCCCCCTATAAGTCTCATAAATACGTTTTGAAGTCTGTCTAATTTACTTATATGTATTTGCGCTGCGGTATCATAAATAAAACTAGCATAATCTAGCCTACTTCGAATCAAAGATAAATATAACCGCCTCATGTGAATGGGGTGAACACCCCATTTCGAACCGGTAAGAATTTTAAAAATATTCAAAAATTTTGTTACTTTGTCCTTAGTCTCGTTTATATGTTTAGACCACCTTAACGATCGATCAAGCCACAAGCCTAAATATTTTACATTGTCCACAACCGGCAATGGTACATTATTAACCTTAAGATTAATATTTTCTCTCCTAAAACCCCTTTTAAAAATATATACTTTACTTTTTGATTCCAAAATGTCCAAACCCAAATTTAATAATAAATTAGAAAACGTTTTTAATGCCAATTGTAGCTTTTGTGTCGCGTCCAATATATCATTGCCGGTTGTGTACAAAACAAAGTCATCCGCGTATTGCGAAATGCAAACGTGCTTTATAACTTTACAAACCGATATGGTAGCAATATTAAATAACAGTGGAGACAGTGGGTCGCCCTGTGCCAATCCCCGACCTGTACTACGACATAACGAGTAATTATTTTTAGTTATTTGAAGATTTCTTTCTTTCAGGTAGTTCCAAATATAGGTACACATTTTACTACCTAGCCCTAATTTATCCATTATCCGTAATAGACTTACTAAATCTACGTTATTGTATGCTTCGTTTATATCTATAAAACACCCAATCGTCGGCAGATTTTTCGAAAATCCAATTTGGATGGTTAAAACCAAATTTGATAAGTTGTCTAGTGTCGAGTGACATTTTCTGAAACCTATCGTTTCGTCAGCCAACAATCAGTTTTTTTCTATAAACCATTCTAACCTGTTCATTAGAATAGTATGAAAAATTTTACATAGACAAGATATCATTGATATTGGTCTTAGTGATGACAAATTACTAGGGTCACGTCCCGGCTTAGGAATTGGCACAATAACAATCTCTCGCCACTGCTTAGGTACAAAGCCTAACAAATAAAATTTATTATATAATGAAAGCAACACCTGTTTTCCGTTTTCCGGCATTTTTTTAATCATTGAATAGGATTATTAGATTATTATTAGATTAATCGAAGCAAACAGACAGACAGACAGACAACAATTGTAAATAGAAACCCCCCCAACCCCCGCCCGACAACATCATGGGCTCAGAACGCGCGAGCGGACTATTGCTAACGGTTGTGTCTTTGTTAAATACCACGCGGACGAAGTCGCGGGTAACAGCTAGCTTGTACAATAAAATGAGTCATACGGGAAATAATATATACATATGTATACAATCAGCGTCCGACGACGTCTGGTCTCATTTGATAACCTCATTACACAAAATCGTATAATTAACATACATTTGGGGTTCTACTGAGAATGCTTTTAAACATTTGGGTTCGTTGTCGCCATTCTAGAACCTTTCTGCCCCGACGGCCATCTGTTCTGCGAGCTATATGCCCCGCCATTGGTCCTTCAACTTTGCCATTCTAACACTTATAATGAGTGTGTGAATTCATAATTTAAATATGTCCATTCTGACTTTACATAATGTTTTCTGACTTTACAAATGCGCTAAAGTGCAGGTTCAAAGGTTAGTATCCTCATTCTGAATCATGCTGTATATCCTATACATCGGTTATTACAGTCGTCATCTTTGTTTTATATTACGTTTGAACCGATATTAATTCACGGTGTTTGCATAGATATCGGCTAAACAGATTATTTTATCAGCAAATTAATAAAGACAATGAAGCCTCAATATTCCAATCAGTTTAGTTTATTTAATGAAGTCCTCTGACGTTATTATAGATTCATATCGGCCGTTTTCCTTTAATCAGTCGACTCTACACATAGAGATAAAGCTGTTTTGTGTCCATTATCAATGCTACTGAACATTTTATATGTTTTAATTAACTACTATTGCGCTTGTACCCTCTGGAGGAGTAGGCAGTGCACTGTTGTAAGGACATTTTGCCAACGGCATTCTTCTTCTTTCTTTACGAAATGAGATGCGATGAAATAAAATGGATATGAAAATGGCCTCACCCACAACTTAGCGGGTATTTTGCCAATGTTAATTAATTAATAGCAATAAAACATTCAATAAATACACATTATAAATAAAATAATGGATGTGACATGATGATATGAAAATGGCGTGTCCACCCAATGGCATTAGACTCTTGTATCACAGTTGGCGTTTTCGCGTCAAGCCGTAATCGTAAAGTCATCGAGATAACATACTGTCACTGTCATTCTTTTTTACGAAATCTGTGGTGTGAGAGGGAAGGAAGACGCTTATGTTATCTAAATGCTACGTAAACGGACCTGCTGAGCTGTGCTTGAGGTTCTAATCGTTAAGGCCGAACGTTAGGGTATCTAACAAGTAGCACGTCAATGACTTGCTTATGGACATTCTATTTTTAACTTCTTTTTTATTTTTAACGGCTTCAAAAAGGAGGAGATTCTCAATTCGATTGTATTTTTTTTATATGTTTGTTACGTCAGACCTCCGTTATTTATGATGCGATTTGGAAAATTATTTTTTTGTAGGGTCCGTACCGATCGGGTCTTTTGACTACGATATCAAATGCGCTAAAGAAGCGCAGATTCTAAGGGTAGTATGTCCTTTCTGAGTCACGTTGTATTGTCTCTTAATTACTCATGAGGACATGAGGACTGTGCACATGAGGAAGTAATGAACGTTATTTAAAATACAGCACGCGTAGCGTAATTATGGGCGAGTCGTTTTATCTTACATTCGTCACGATGGCATGTTAAACTGTTTATTAATATGCAATAATCATATTTACGCAGTATACCTTAGCATATAATTAATATAAATGTGGGAATGTTTGTGGAATGGAACGTGAGATGCATGACATGGTATGAATGTTGACAGAAAACACGACGAAAGACGCTTAATATAGAAAAAGTTGTCAAAAATTAGAAATTAAACAAGAATAATAAATAAAACCAATGTTTTATTACTACATCAATTATATATTTATCGCATATACCTGATGACCTGATTGGGCTCAGTTGGTAATGACTCTCATTTCTGGGGCCTGGGTTGGAATCCTGGTAGGGACAAACTCTGTGTGAAGAGCATGAATGTTTGTATTGGAATGATGGATGTTTAATATTTATATAAGTAGGTATTATATACTGGTATTATATAGTCCATTGTACGGTACCCATAATACAAGCGTTGCTTTGTTTGGGGCCGTACAGTACGTGTGTTCGTCTGACGATTTTTTTTTAAATGTCCACTGTGGTCTATTCTGTTGCAGATATGAAAATGCAGTACGCTTGGAACAACTCAAGTTATTTGGAAGTCTCATCAGCCATTATAGCTTGCAGGTGCGTTTTACAATACCAACGTGACCTAAATACACAACTTCCGAGTATTATCCGGTATTTAGACAGGTGCAATGATGAAGCATAAAATCTAACTTCTATAAACAGCGTGATTCGGAAAGGATATACTAACCTTTAAACTTGCGCTTCTTTAGCGCTATTTCGGTCATTTGATCGTGTATTTCTAACCGACTTCAAAAAAAGGAGGTTCTTAATTCGGTTGTATTTTTTATTTATTTATATTTTTAATTCATTGTTTATGCAGGTGATCGCGGCGGAACCGTTCCTGAGGCCATTGTTGAAGTTGCTCTGCGGTTTCAGAAATGAATTGCCTCCACCCAATCTTGAAAGTGAGTATTGCCAGCGGTAATCTCTCGCTTCAATATTATTGCCAACATCATTAGTATTGAAAGCGGCAAGTACCGCTCGATATAGACACCGACTTTATGGCAGTATAATTGCAGCTAGAAATTGCCATAAAACTTGTTTGAAATTTAACGCAACCCTGATATATTTTTAGTCTGTGTCAACTTTTTATTTTTATTATATATATTAACGTAAACGTCAGGAACGTAAAAACATAAAATAAACGCGATAACATCTGTAAAATTTATTTTATTTCAATGTCAATGTCTATAAATTCGGGGACGTGTATAAGTATTTGAAATGTGTTTTAGGCCAGTTGGTGAAAGTATTGAACCAGCTATGCGTCGCTCTAATGCAGAACATGAAGTTTATCGATTTGTTTTTCCTGACGACGCACACGCAAAATGGACCCCAAGCTGAGTAAGTAACCATTCTTAAAAAGGGCATCAATTAAAAAAAATACTTGTCGTTGGATTACACACGCACCTTACTAAACTCTTGGCTTTTTTGTTGACCATTTGGCTCCCTAGTTGAATAAATCTAAGCATGTTTTGATTTAACTTACATTAATGACTTAGAACTGCTTAAGTGTTCATTACTTGGTTAAAAGGCTAGAGTGCCTTCTGATCACATGGCGTTGATTTTGAATGTACCTACAACAATTTATTTTTAAAAGAGTAACCACTGGATTTTTTTGCCGGTGTTTCTCAGTTTAAGCCAAATTTTCGAACCGGTGGTAACTTCTGACTGATCGTAAGTGCTTTTTTTTGCCGAAATTAATAAAAAAAATATTATACAAAATTTGAAATTATCTATAGTCCACCGGTTTCGTATGTGCGTTGTCTGTCAGTCCGCTGGAAATAGGCATGATGACAGTAACTAAGAATCACTAAAATAATGTGTTTATCTAATGAGATAGGATTAATAGGTTCTGAAAAATGTATTTATTTACAGATTTAGGGCGAGATTGGTAATTTATTTAATAAAATAAAACTACAAATTTCAACAGTCCGCCATGATAAGTTGAACACCAATCAGAGTGAACTACGTCACGAGCATGTACACATTGTAAACATCGCTAAGTTTCGTACGAACTTCGACGATCTCTGCACTTAGTAATAGCTTTAACCTGCGTTTATAAAGTATTTCGTGATTTCTATCGATCAATTACATAGTTTTGTGTTCTCAAAACATGGAACAAGGATTTACCATTTTTGACACAAACAATATAAAACCTGTTGCTAAGCAACCGCAACATTATCAGCAAAGAGTAATAAGATAAACTCCATACTCTTTACAATATTTATATACGTAAATTACTGATTTGTTGTGTTTACGGTCAGTTTGCATAATAGTGACGTCACAAGCAGACGCCATGACACCGGCTATCGTTTTGGAGCGAATTTTAAAATTACAATTTAAATAGCGTTTTTTTTTCTAATAAAATTTCCTGCCGAAATAATATTGTTTTTTGGAAACAGTAGATACCTTAGAATATTATAGAACAGTTTTTCAAAATCAGTCATCATGCCTATTGTTAGGAATGTAGTAGTATAGTGGTTGCGCGTGCGCAGGTTCGTGCTGGTGCGGCTGCTGCTGGCGGCGGTGCACCGCGAGGGCGCGGCGGGCGCGGCGGCGCGCGACGCGCTGCTGCTGTGCGCCAAGCTGTCGGCGCGCGTGGCGCCGCTCGCCGACTGCATGCTGGCCGGCTCCACCTGCCCCGTGCTCGCCACCGGTCCGTGACACAATATAAATAAATATCGCCATACGAACACACCAACTATACGGTCCCATTTTAAACTTAACGCTTGTGTTATGGGTACCGTACAATGGACTGAGGGCGAACTCAGTATATAATACTTGTTTACATATTAAACATCCATGACTCGGATACAAACATTCGTACTCATCACACAAAGCTTGTGTCCCTACCAGGATTCGAACCCGGGACCCTCGGCGCAGAATGCAGAGTCACTACCACTGCGCTAATCAGGCCGTTAATATAACTATTAACATGGCAAAAAAATATTAAAATATAATAATATAATTGTATTTGTATTGTATAATAATTGAGTTTCTCATACATTTGATTCTAAGGCGGTACGAATATCGCCGGGACAGCTATTGCCTAATCATTATACATTTCGGAATACGACTTTAAACGTAACACAGCAGATGAGCTAATTTGATTATCTATATATATGTCAAAGAAAGCATGGATGCGTCATTTTTAGAAAGCGTGGCGTCAGCCAGGCTGACGTCACGATCATAATTTACGTCTTCTGAACTCATCATTAATTAAATTCAAACCGCAATCAGTCTTATTTAACCACTATAAACACAATTATGGTTTTACCCATTTATTCGCACAACTTAATACACTGGATGCAACACACTTGCTTAATCACAGAGATATAAATAATAGGTACTTAACTTATTACTGAGGTAGTCCGCTCTGGTGTAAGGCTCGAACAGAAGTGTCCGATTTTTATTTTCTTAGCCTCTACGAAATCAAACAACACAAACATCAATCTTCGTTTGCGACCTATGGCCGCCATCTTCGTACCACCCGGAAGTTGTTGATTTCGTAGAAACTTTACATAGAAATTGAACGCCTTACTACACATGTTATAGCGTGATAAATGCTTATTTAATTAGTGATAATTATTGTAATTTTAGTTGTTAGTATAGGTCTCATTTTTCACAAAGCGGAAACCTTATGAACAATAATTACTTCCGTATATCCAAATACTGAAGTAATTATTGTTTACAAACCAAATACACCTTATTATTATTGGGTAAACCTAAAACGAGATTTAATGATGGCTTACAATTTTATAACTGATTTAAATACTTATTTTACTTATCAAATTAACGACTGACGTCATAGAATCAATTCGATAGTGAATTAACTATTTTTACAAAGTAAACATCTAATTTATCTTTCAATAATCATAACGACATTATTTAATCGTGAATTATAATTTTTATGATTAACTTTAAGACTGTTTTACCAATAAAGTGATCGATTGACGTCATCGCGCCGACACGGCCATACTGATAGGCAGTGCGCGCTCTGCACTAGCCTTTATCTGAAAGAATGAGAAACATTTTGCTCTGAGATCGGCATCTGTACACCATGCCTACCTAGTTTAGTGGAACCACATAACATAACATAGTTGTATTCCATTATGTTGGCTTTTATTTACAAAATAACTGTTTAGGTCATTGATCATGCTAGCATATTAGCATCGATGAGGTAAATGGGTTTCTATAGGTAAATTATTACCTTAAAGGAAATATCATTTTTAAGACACTGTGCTCTGAGCGGTCTTGTACGCCGTGGTACACAGTGTTATTGATAAATATTTGTTTTTGTCATTGTTGTTGGCTTCTCATTAAGCCAACAACTTATTATTGAATGACATTGTGCTCTGGGCGGTCTTGAACGCCGTGGTACACAATGTTTTATTATTATGGGGTGATACTGTGCTCTGGGCGGTCTTGTACGCTGTGGTACAGTGTTGTTGATAAATATTTGTTTTTGTCATTGTTGTTGGCTTCTCATTAAGCCAACAACTTATTATTGAATGACATTGTGCTCTGGGCGGTCTTGAACGCCGTGGTACACAATGTTTTATTATTATGGAGTGATACTGTGCTCTGGGCGGTCTTGTACGCCGTGGTACACAGGGATATAGGAATGAGAGGAAGGTTGATGATGTGCTCTAGGCCTTGAAGACCGTGGTACACATGGGCCCTGAAAGTGTATGTAGTGTGCGGTGTAAGTAGTATAATAAATTATGTTGTTTATGGCTGTTGCACAAACATTTTATACGGATTGTACAGAAATTGAATATGCTCACCTATGTGGTGGTGGGACTACTTGGTGGAGTAGATGTTAATTGGTCCAGGTGGCCTCGTGAGGTTGAAGGTAGCGGCTCAACTACTGCATCCACTTCAACCGGTAGTTGCAGTGAGGAAGTTTCTTGAGATGACTGCGCCGACACGGGTGATTGTTGCCCAGGTACTGGTGCTGCACGTAGCTGATCATGTGCAACCTTGCGTGGTCGCCCTCGTCCAACTACTTTCTTCACCAGGTAGCGGTCATTATCTAAGATCCTGCAGACTTCATACGGCTCACTGAATTTAAGATCGAGGCATGTTTGGTTTCGGGGATTATTCTTAATTAACACATAATCACCCCTTTGGAATGGACGTATACGGGCCTTGTTTCTGTCGAAACGAAGTTTTTCTCGTTCACCAGCTGTTAACATCTTCTGGCTCACAACTCGTTCCAATTGTTCTACGTCAAAGCTCTCTTCCTCCAGATTAACCAAGTTAGCCAGTTCAGGTGGAACACAATTTTTTCGTCGCGTAAGTAGAGTAAGTGGTGCCACTCCAGTTGTCTTGTGCGGTGTGCAGTTGAATGCTAATTGTAAACTATCAAGTGCTATATGCCAATTTGCAGTCTCATAGTTATTTATCATGACTAAAGCATTCTTAAGCGTACCCACCACACGCTCAACTTGACCGTTGGCTCGGCTGACTCCTGGTGAAATTGCATGTATATCTATACCTATCTGGTCGCAGTATTGTTTGAATTCACCGAGGAACTCTCGCCCGCCGTCAACGATAATCTGGACCGGGGTCCCAAATATGTGCACGGTTCGCTTCAGAGCTGCAAGGGTACTCTGTGGATTTTTGTTATTGGAATAATGGAGTAGCACATATTTACTAAAGGCATCCACGGTTACAATGACGTATTCATGGTTAATCGTGGTACCTAATTTTCCAGTAATATCCATATGGATTACCTCAAATGCAGAGCTAGGTTTTTGGATGGGATGAAGTTGCGCTTGCACAGCTCCAGATACTCCCTTCGATGTCCTACATACGACACAATTGTCGACGAACGTTCTGATTGATGTACTCATTTTATCGAACCAATACGAGTCTTTTATTTTTTGTAATGTTTTCTCCCAACCAGGATGTTTCAAGGAGCTGTGGTATGTATTGATAAGGCTCCATTGAAAAGCTTTTGGTACGACAACTGTCTTCTGTTGACCATAAATGGGGTCCAAATACATTTTCATAAGTGTATCCTCCTCTAGTGTATAATTATCTACATGCTCACCACGCGACAAAGCATCGATGATAGGGCGAAGAACGCTGTCTCGGTGTTGTTCTACTTTGAGCCATTCCAAGTCACGAGTCATGACATTTACTTGCAGAGGTTCTGGATTCCGACTAAAGAAATCCGCGTGTTGAATGTGTTCCCCTTTTCTGTACTCAACTTCAAAATCGTAATTTTGGAGGAAAGCCCACCAGCGATATACTCTCGGAAGCAGCTCCTTTTTGTGCTTAGAAGCTTTAAGAGCGTTGCAGTCGGTGATGACTTTAAACTTCCGCCCATATAAATATTGTTTAAAATGTTTTATAGACCTCACCACAGCTAGGGTTTCCAATTCATATGAGTGGTACCGGCTTTCTGTGTCCGTTGTGCGCATGCTCATGTAGGCCACGGCGTGACGACGTCCCTCGATCACTTGCATTAATACAGCGCCGTATCCTAGGCTACTGGCGTCTGTATACAGCTCAGTAGGTGCATTCTCCTGAAATAAGGTAAGTACGGGGGACGAAGTTAACCGTTCAATAATTATATTACGAGCTTCTTCATGCCGTTCGTTCCATTCCCACTTGGCGCCCTTTTTAGTCAGTTCATACATAGGTATCATTATGCGTGAAAAGTTAGGAATGAAACGCCGGAAATATCCCGCCAGACCGTTAAATTGGCGCACTTGTTTAACGCTATTAGGTACAGGGGACTTAAGGAGCGCCTCGACCTTGCGGGGACTCGGGCTGACTTTACCGTCGGAAATAATATTACCCAGATATTCTATTGTTCGTTTGAAAAACGATGACTTTTCTACATTAATAGAAAAGCCCGCGCTTTGTAATGCTATGAAAATACGTTCCATGTCGGACATCCCCTGCTCAAAATTACTACATTTATTCAAGACGTCATCGACGTAGACCTGGGCAATACCCGTACTTCCCAGCAAAGGCTGCAGAGCTCGGTTGATGCACCTTTGATACACAGCACAAGCATTACTTAAGCCAAAGGGCATAGCCAAATACTCATATAAGCCATCTGGGGTAACAAACGCGGTCTTTTCAATAGATTCTTCTGAAATACGAATCTGATGAAAGCCGGCTGCCATATCGAATGAATTATAATAAAAACCGTTAACTAACTGATCAATTTGATCCGAAATCAGTGGCAGTGGGTAATGGTCCCTTAAAGTATTCGAATTCAATTCCCGGTAATCCACGCATAATCTGTCATCACCATTCTTCTTTTTAACAAGAATGATGGGGCTGGAGTACGGTGATTTGCTTTCGCGTATGATTTTGTGCTCAAGTAGTTCATCAATTATTTTGTTAACCTTTTCACGTTCAATTGGACTTAAGCGATAAGGTCTACGCTCGACGTATTTGTCGGGGTTTTTCAACCGTATTTCCAATTGGCCAGTAGTTACTCTAGTTATCGGAAAACCACGTATGAACAGATGTTCGAATTTATTTAATAATATGCGTAACTGATCCAATTCATTATCATTTTGAAGATCACAATCAATTTTATCAAACAATGCGTTGTTAGATTTGATGTGTAGAACCAATTGCTGGTGAATCAGTTTCGCGCCTTGTAACGTAACTAAGACGCTCAATGAAGAACTGGAAATCAAATCCATACCGATCAAAACATTGGTGGTCATTTCGAAATCAGGGACTAAGCAAAAGCTAATTTCCACATTGATACCATCTATTTTGCAAACTGTTTTTAATTTTAGCAACGAAATTACAGGGAAATGTCCGATGCCCCTCAAATAATTAACGCCATGAATTCTTTTGCCCGGTAATTTGGCCGCTATGGATTCACACATAACCGAACATTCAGCACCACTGTCAAAGGTAGCCAAAATCGAACGCTCGCCGATAGTAACTAACATTGATGTAGTTTTTGTTTCACCTATGCAATTAACATTTGATACAATGGACCGCTCACGTTTGAAACACTTGTCATAAGTATGACCAACCTTCATGCAGAATGTGCAAGTTGGTCGGTTTTGAACTGCGTTTGAGGACCCTACTGGTTTATTTTGAAATGAATCTTTATTGTAGGGTTGATTATTTTCAGAAGTTTTAAAACGACAGTCATTGGTACTGTGATTGTTTCTCTTGCATATGCTGCATTGAATAAGTGCTTGTGTGCTATTTAACTTAATACGTTTATTGGGTACTTGCAAAGAATACGTACTAGTATGCGCACGTTTGGTTCTTATTGACGATGCAACAGATATCAACTCAGGCACCGATGTTGCATGAGCATTCATAAGTTCAATCCGGAGGCGATCGTCATTAACACAACCGATGACCGCTTCAACGGCATCATCATTACTAAGTTTGTCTCTTGTTACGCGCCTCCATAAAACCCAAGCCTGTGACAAGAACTCCGCAATATCCTTGGTTTGATCATAAGAGTGTTCACGAAATTTAAGTATATCTCGCGAGTATCTGTTCTCAGGCTCGAAAGTCATGATAAGGTTATCGCGAAATTCCTGCCACGAGCCCGTTGTAACTAACCAACTATCGACCCATAGTTTTGCACGTCCTTTTAACAAACTACCCACTTTCATTCGAATTTCATAATCCTTTATATTATAAAAATCAATCGCTTTATCAATATGTTCACACCATTCTCGAATGCTAACATTATTATCCGGATCAAAGGAGGGCAAAAATACATCACTTATTTTAATTTTTTCACTTTGTTGTGCAGATAAACGGTCAGACATGTCTTTCATAGTTCGCGTCATTTGCATAAAAAAATCTATGGGTAAATTGCTCAACAATGACTGATTGGTTGCGTTAACTGCACGTTCATCTATTGAACTAGAAGTACCAGGTGGTCCGGCAGAAGTGGGAGGGCATCCCACTTCTGATGTCAAAGAAAGCATGGATGCGTCATTTTTAGAAAGCGTGGCGTCAGCCAGGCTGACGTCACGATCATAATTTACGTCTTCTGAACTCATCATTAATTAAATTCAAACCGCAATCAGTCTTATTTAACCACTATAAACACAATTATGGTTTTACCCATTTATTCGCACAACTTAATACACTGGATGCAACACACTTGCTTAATCACAGAGATATAAATAATAGGTACTTAACTTATTACTGAGGTAGTCCGCTCTGGTGTAAGGCTCGAACAGAAGTGTCCGATTTTTATTTTCTTAGCCTCTACGAAATCAAACAACACAAACATCAATCTTCGTTTGCGACCTATGGCCGCCATCTTCGTACCACCCGGAAGTTGTTGATTTCGTAGAAACTTTACATAGAAATTGAACGCCTTACTACACATGTTATAGCGTGATAAATGCTTATTTAATTAGTGATAATTATTGTAATTTTAGTTGTTAGTATAGGTCTCATTTTTCACAAAGCGGAAACCTTATGAACAATAATTACTTCCGTATATCCAAATACTGAAGTAATTATTGTTTACAAACCAAATACACCTTATTATTATTGGGTAAACCTAAAACGAGATTTAATGATGGCTTACAATTTTATAACTGATTTAAATACTTATTTTACTTATCAAATTAACGACTGACGTCATAGAATCAATTCGATAGTGAATTAACTATTTTTACAAAGTAAACATCTAATTTATCTTTCAATAATCATAACGACATTATTTAATCGTGAATTATAATTTTTATGATTAACTTTAAGACTGTTTTACCAATAAAGTGATCGATTGACGTCATCGCGCCGACATATATGATCAGGATGTGGAAATTAAAAAAAAGTACTACTAATTTGATCGCATCAATCCAAGGTCGGAACCTTGACAGAACAATTGACAGACTACAGTTCATATGGAGAGTGCTGTCACTGATAAACTGTTAAAATTCCACATTTGTTGTGTTCATTTTTTTAGTGTTGTTTTATCGATGTTTTTTCATCGGTCCTCATTTATTTCGTAATTAAATCGTAAAATGTAATAAAAAACATTTTTTGCTTATTTTTTTATATTCCACCAGTCAAGCGTCTTTTTATTCTCTGTTGCTGGCAAAATCATCGACAAAACACGTTTTAAAAAGTAAACTTAAAAACTAAAGAGAAGTTATATTAATTGTACTTTCCATCGTATCGCAGGTTTAAGCGGTCTGTACTCGCTCCTGCCGCGTACGCTCAGCGACAAAGTGTATCGTCTGTCGCCCGACGATGTCAATAGAGTGCACAAGTTAACCCTCTTCATCGATTCGCTGGAGTTCTGCAACGCCGTCGCACAGGTAACCAGTATAATTGTTAAACACATGACATTTCCATTCATTTACATATCCGTGGCCATCTTGACCATACACATGACATTTCTATACATTTACATATCTGTGGACGTCTTTCATATGTCCAATAATTGATTTTATCCTCTAATGTGGGGGGCGAATTTTTAATAATTTGGAAGAGCCTTTCATTCATGAGAAATTGCCATTTTATTGCAATTTCTGGGGCGAGCCGGGGTTTGAACTTGCAATTCTCGTTACCGAGGCAAGCGTTTACCAACATGGCTATCATTGCCTACTAGATTACAATTATTAGATTTTCTGAATTATACAATTGACTGCCAGGTCGCCCACCCTGCCATCAAGAAGCACCTGCTGGACCTCCTGTACCAGGGGTTCCTGGTGCCGGTCCTGGGACCAGCGCTACTGCAGGTAAGAGGTACACCGGTACCAGGTTGTGGGACGAGTGATTCATACGAGTGGACATATTATATTCTATTGTCTATACTAATCATTATATAATACATATACAATGCCTTTCACCAAACCGACCCGAAACAAATCAGAATCAGAATATTTTTTATTCATGTAAACCATTAAGTACAGTACTTTAGAATGGTCAAAAAAAGCTACAAAATGCTAAGCTACAACTTTACCACCCGTTCGGAATGCCGCTCCTATCGATAAGGACGGGCAAGATACTCCATAGTTTCTCTTTTTAAAAAGATCTATTACATTCTTGAGCAGTACATTGTCATAGGTAGGTGAGAACAATATAGGAACAGCTACGCAGAATTTAGCAGCTGATAAAAAATAGTACTGACTAGGTATATAATTACAAGTTAATGGCTACATGGTTCCGTTATATGCTAAGGTATATTCAGAACCGAAAAAACTTTTTTCTCCAAATTTATGTATAGCTTTTTTTCTTCTGAATAAACCTATTTAAAGCAACTGTAAATAGAATAATATTATACAAATTTGGGATTTCTACATAGTCTATTCTATTCACATTTAGACTATTTGCACGACACATTGTCAAAAGTTTAGATGATAACAAAGAATGGATTATTACTGAATATTCCACAGAATATAATATAGATGAACTACCTAGGTACCTATTTATAAACAAATTCTCAAATGCTAAAACACATAAAGAAATCCCAATACAGTAATAAACATAACATTAATCTTATGTTTATCGAATAATTACTAACTGCTAAGGTTTTTTTTCAGTCTTGTCAAGTGAGCGTACCTATAAAATGAGATTTGTATAAACTAATATTACAATAGGTATATCATCTCAAACTAGAGGTTTCGAAGATAAATAAATCAGAATTTAATTTAATTAATAAATACCTACCAATCCAAGGAGCTTCTAGCGTGAGTTATACCTACTTATGATCGACATTATTATATCAGCGTAGGTATCATTATATTGTAGAATAAACAAATATATTATTACACATAATTATATATTTAACATGTTTTGTTTTGTGTGTGCGTGTGTGTGTTCAAATGTGTGTCTCATTTTTAACATTTAATAAACCATGTTGCAGTATGCGCTCGGTGTGCGATTCATTATACAAGAGTGTGAAATCTATTCTAAAATACTGTGTGTATAATTATAATTATATACTTATACCGGCTGATTCAGAAAGGGTATACTAAACCTTGAACCTGCGCTTCGTTAGCGCCTTTGTAATCATTATTTAAAGTTAATTTGGATGTGTCAATTTAAAAATGAAATGTTGCAAAAATCACAATTGTCATTTTGTTGCATACATTTTTTTTGTATCGTAATTCTGTCTTCATATAGTGCTTACAAAGGCGCTAAGGAAAGCCAGGATCCAGACTTAGTATAGCTTTTCTGAATCACCCTGAATTATTATATCGAAAGTGTCATGTCAGTGATTTTCATTTTGCCTGTAACTTTCTAATTATATACAAATGAAATTCATATTAATTATCTATTTTAAGTATGTACATTTATTGCATTGATAATAAAGGTCATTCCAAGATTCATAAGACGAGCTTGTTAAAGCGTGCATGCCTAAAGAAGCGCATAACTAAAAAAGTGCAAACACCAATAAAATTGCCACATTGCGACGCGACAGGAAAATGAAGCGATCCTATTGGTTATTATTAGTTGCACTATCCTTGGAATGACCTTCCATATTCATATGTCGGTGTCATGTTGGATGGTTGGCATCACGTTGGGCTTTCATTGCACGCTCGGGACTGGCTAGCACATCGGTAAGGGCCATACGCCGATATCATAGCGATTAAGTGACGGTAAGAGTGCACGATATACCTATTTTTTTTTATTTATCGTTTTTATTTATTTACGCGAGTACTACACATTGAAATTAAACAAATTTTACGAATTTTATCGCTTTCTTATATTTACGCGAATACTACACATTGAAATAAAACTAATTTTACGGATTTTTTTGCGTTTATTTTATGTTTTTTAACGTCGAAAGGTTGGGAACGTAAAAAAAATAAAAAACGCGAAAAAATCCGTAAAATTAGATTTATTTGAATGAATTTTATTGCGTTGATTTTATGTTTTTTTACGATTCGGCTGCTTCACAGCAACCGTGGTCAAGGGAGGACTGAGGTGATCACCTCAGTCCGATAATAAACGCGATAACTTTCCTAATTTTGGTTTTTATTTATTGTTTGGTTTTTTAAATAGGTATTTTTATATTAAATACTAATGACCAATATTATTGTTAGCTCAGATTTTAAAATTTTTAAACACATTCAAATGATCAACACTTATATTTCATCTATTGGTAATTCATCTGAGCATCGAAGTAACATTAGCTGAGGCAGTCTACTAGGTTTTTTCTTTTCCCAATATTTATCCCAAATACTGCATTTGATTGGCGCATAGTCTTCGAGAAACGAACGACATATAACAACAAAAGCCAAAGCAAAATATTGTTTTAATTACACATTCATTTTTGAATACCAACCGCAATCATCAAACTGCTTCTACTGTCACTCAACCGCTCACTACCAACCGAACGAGTCAAATGTAGCCAACTAACGTGCGCACCGACCGTAGACCAGAGGGGGGCCGTTGCAGAGTGGCGCGGCGGAGCAGGCGGCCGCCATGGCCTACCTGGAGCTGCTGCTGCGCTGCGTCACGCGCCGCGGCCTGCTGCGCGCCGTGCTGCACTTCCTCTTCGTATACCAGTACGACGGAGTCAGGGTTGTCGATGTGCTGCTAAGAAGACTCGAAGGCACCTCGCAGGTCAGACACTTGAAATGAAAAGGGATGTCATTGTTTTGTTTGAACTAGAAATGGCGTCATCAAAATATTCATGAATATGCGACTCAATATGAGTTCAGAATGGGGGGGGGGGGTCTGTATAAGTGGCTGATGTTGCCTACCTGGATCCACCATCCATGACAGAGACTTAAAGAGTTAGGATATATCATTATTTTATTTGAAGGGGAAATTTTGTCACAAGAATATTAGTCGCCCAAGTGGCCACAACTCAATATCTCGTCAGATTAGAATGGGAGGATCTGCATCAGTGGTTGCTAATAATTACTATTTAATATGACGTCAGAATTAGGGAAGGGGGTAGGTATAAGTGGCTGATTTGGAAACAACGTGTGCAGATTCAAACCTCGGCTCTCACCTCTGGGACTTTTGGATTTCATATACGAAGGACGTATTCAATAACGATTATTTCTTACTATATGGTGAATGCAAGCATATTAGTATCGCGGTCCCAGTCCCCCTTGGATTCATGGGAAGTGTGCCCAGTATAATGGCAATCCATCTACCTCCTATTAGATTAGAACGACGTCATAGGTGACCAACTCATTATCGTCCATTATCGTCTTCAAATATTTTACATATTGATTTCTTATATTTACGCGAATACTACACATTGAAATAAAACTATTTTTAAGGATTTTATCGCGTTTATTTTTTGTTACGAGAAAATCCTTAAACATATTTTTTTTCAAAGTTTTCATTACATCCTATATAACTTAATAATGAAACCTTTCCAATTTTAGTTGGCACTCGTCTCTCTCGCGCTGATGGAGACGTTAATCGACTTGAACTGCGAGGATGTGATGGTGGAGCTGGTGTTCAAGCACCTGCTGAACGGCCACCATCTGATGGTCGCCTACAGGCACAGGATATCAGACCCCGAGCCTTACAGGGACGCGGCCGTCGCGTTCCTGGCGTTGTCGCCGAGATGCTGCGCCAGACCCATTGAGAAGGTAATAGACTTGCATTTTAAATAAATAAAATTGGAGTGTCTGTTTGTAATATTAAAATAACCGCTTTTTACTTAGTGCATTTGGATGTGTACACGGTACATATACCAAAGATTTTTTTTTACAATTTTTGTCTATCTGTCTGTTTAGGCTAATCTCTGAAATGGCTGGAACGATTTTGACGGGACTTAACAAGGAGTAACTTAGGCTACTTTTGTTTTAGAAAAACTTTTTTTTGTTAAATACCACACGGTAGAAGTCGCCGGTAACAGCTAGTGTACTAAAATGTTACGTGAAGATATTTATTCCAATTCACAATACAAAATCATAGTCATTTCCGCTATTAAATTGAACAACTAGTACGTTTGGGAGCGTTCAAGTATTACGTAATGCAATTTTTGGAGAATTTGACCCCCCCCCCCCATGTAACGCGCCGTAACGTTTTTCTTTACCCCCCCCCCCCCCCCCCCCCCCTTCCCCCGGTAAAACATAAAGTCTCCGCGACCATTCTGAAGAGTTAAAACAATGTGACGTAACGCGTAGTTCAACGTCCCCCCCCCCCCCCTCCCGCCCCTGTAACGCATCGTGACGTAATACTTGACCGCTCCCTTTATGAGAAGTTATGTCGCTCGATATATAGGTATTTTTTATATCCTATTTTTCTCCGTCGATTCGCACAGACGCGGCAATGGGTGGACGAGCTGGCTCTCAGCGGGCGACGGGTCCTCGAGTTTAAAAGAGACGACGATAGGCGAGTGAACGGCGTGCACGATGACATCGCGATGAGTAATCTAGTCCAGGAAGTTAGCTTTAATTATGGGGTAAGCGGCAAACACTAGCTTTATTACTTTATAGAAAATAAAATATGTATAGTGTGTGATTAAGCAATGCGGTTATAGACTCGTAATTCTAACAAATACACATTTTTGTTGATTAAAACACACTTCAAGAACACTTTTTCTGTTCGCTGTATAGCGCATAGTTGTTTGTCAAGCGACAATGCTTGGTTTCAAAGACGATATACATTATGACCGACTTCTCCCTGCTCTCGATATAAGCCAGGGATAGGAGAGTATAGAGATGGCTGGTGTTTTTTTTGTTTTTGTTTTCGCTGGTAAATGCATTAACGCATCCGATCCGAACATAAACGGGTGAGTTCGGACGGGTATGTGGGACTTCAAGACGTAGTGTCCAGACTACCCACTAAAAACTAGCGTTGCCCACTTCGCCTTTTGCGGGGCGCCACGGGATCGCTCTACGAGCACACGACCATGACGCTCCTGGCTGGTGTTGACCCATAATAACCAAACGTAACGAGAAAATGCACCAATATCTTATAACTAACTAAGCTCGTGTCTCTCTAGAACCCCAACGAAACAATATACGGCAACTACCACGCGTACCTCTCTGACTCACGTTTCGAGATCGTATCGCGGGTACTCGGCTGCGCCAACTGGAGCTCGCGGTACGACAGCGTATCCCCCCCTAAACGCGAACCGAACAATAACGCGAAAGAGAAAGAAATACACGACACCTCAACTAAAGAACAGGACAGCCTCATTTCGATCACTAGCGGCTACGAAACGAAAACGAGCGATTCGGATAAAGAACAACATAGTCTGACTTCACTGAACGAACAGGTCGAAAAGAGCGAAAGGAAAACAAGTGACAGTTCAGAGAAAGAGCAACACAGTCTGACGTCACTGAATGAAAAGAATGAAGGAAAGGAACACGATAGTTTGACGTCGACGGGGGAGAGCAGTGGCTATGAGAGTTTGAGGTATAAGGAAGGGGAGGAGACTGAGGGGTTCGCGGAGGAGTTGTTCCGGAGGAGCGTTGTGAAGAGAGAATTGAGGGAGTATGATGGAGAAGTGCCTATCGTGAGGAGCTGGAGGGCTAGCGCTGAATCGATTATCGGTATGAATTTTAATATTTAAAAAAAAAATACTTTATTTGACAACGCTACACTTTTACTGTTATATTTAGCAGTCTAAACTATGATTGATTGTTGGATTATAATATTTGACATACATGCATCAGGCACCTTAAACTGTCGGTCCCGATTTAGATCTTCGAGAGGAGTGAAAAATCCTTCCCCCCATCCCCCTCGCATTGAAGGGAGGCCCGTGCCCAACTGTAGGACATAAAAAGGGCTAGGCGTAGAACGCTTGCCTCGGTAACGAGACTCGCAGGTTTAAACCCCGGCTCGCTCCTCCGCCTCTGGGATTTCTGGATTTCATGTGCGAATCTCATTTTCAACCACGATTATCACTTGCTAAACGGTGAAGGAAAACATCGCGAGGGGTTCTGCATGTATGACAGAACCCCTCGAAAGACGTGTGAAGTCCGCCAACCCGCATTGGGTCAGCGTGGTGGACTTATGGTCTAATCCCCCTCGCAATAAGGGTAGGCCCGTCCCCAGCAGTGGGACATTAAAAAGGGCTGGTATTATTATAATACTTTCATATTATTTATATACTCTCTAAACTGTTATGTACCAGGCCCACTGCTAAGCAGCCTCCTTAAGAAGACTGCGGCTCTCCTCGATAGTGAAGTGTTGGTGAACTGCCGCGTCACGAGCGTGGTGTCCAAGCTAGCCGCGCTTCCCACCCCGCTGCTGACGTCACTGCTGCTGTGTCCGGGGGTCGTGCTGCAGCCGAACGTGCCTTCGTTGTTTCAAGTGAGACAAAAAATGTTTTGAAAAAAATACCGTATCCCATGGCCCCAAGTCTGCTAACACAATCGATTCATAATCGAACAGCAACCGCATAGTAACTGTCACTTTTGACAGATATCCCATACAATATCTGTCAAAAGTGACAGACAAGATCAGTAACAAGAAATAAAACTAATTTTATAGATTTTATCGCGTGTATATTACGTTTTTTCGTTCCCGACGTTTCGGCCGCTTTACAACAACCATGGTCACGCTGGTCATTGGTCATTGTGTCATGATCATTGCTATAAAGCAGCCGAAACGTCGGCAGCGTAAAAACAATTTACACGCGATAAAATCTTTAAAATTAGTTTTATTTCAATGCGTAGTATTCGGCCAACCCGCACTGAGCCTGCGTGGTGGACTATGGCCTAATCTCCCTCGCATTGAGAGGAAGCCCGTGCCCAACAGTGGGACATTAAAAGGGCTGATATTATTATATAGTATTCTCGTAAATATAAGAAATCAATATCACTAATAAGATTTGATGATTGATGATTTGCTGATTTAATGTGGGAATCGTATTTTCAATAATCACTTGGATATCGCTTGGTACTTTTGATTCCAGATCCTGGGTAAACTGAAGGAGGAGGTGGACGAGTTGACGGAGGCCATAGACAACACCGGCGAGCTGGTGGACAAGGCGCGCGTGTTCCTGATACACCGAGAGATGGCGCTGGTCAAGTCGCGGGGGCAGACCAACGACGACAGTGAGTTACAGCTTCTAGAAATCTTAACAACTGACCTCATGCGCAGGATTGGATAGCGAGCGAACTGTAACATTTTGTTTTTTTTAAGGGAGCGTTCAAGTATTACGTAACGAATTTGGGGGGGGGGGGGTCTTCTAAAACCTTTCGATGCGTTACAGGGGCGGGAGGGTTTGAACTACGTGTTACGTAACATTGTTTAACCCTTAAGAACAATCGCGTATAGATTTTAGGTTTTACTAGGGGGAGGGGGGGTGGGGGGTCCAAATTTGCCAAAAATTGAGTGACGTAATACTCGAACGCTCCCTTATTAAAAAAGAACGAACGAACGAAAAGAATGTCGTTTTTATTCCTTTAAAATGTCATCATCCATTCCCCGGTAGGTATTAGCCAGTGTCAAGTAATTAATGTCATTTTGAGTACGCGGTTGGGTCATCGCGTTACGTGTTATATTATAGCTGTCACTGATGCAATTTCTGTTTTCCGTTCTTACTTATGCTTGGTTTACACGGGTACAGTACGCAAATAACAATTTGTAATATGTAATAAGTAACCAACTGGGAAATATAAAGAAATATGAAACGTAGGACCCTTTAGACTAAGTATTATGTTAACATTGTACTAAACTTAAATATCTAAAAGTGAAACTGAAATGTAGGTAAAATAGTTTGATACCACTGAACATAATTTAATTTTAGTTTACTTTGACTTTGGTTTCCATGGACACAGTAGGTCTATCTGCAGGAATGACGAACACTGCAGCATGGCTACCATTACTATAACGGTTGTAACAGCAAAGGTACCTGCGAAAGGTCAATGCGAAAAAAAATAAGCAATATTCTATTATATCGTTATTTCATGTAATTATTCAGCTGACATGCTTTTTTCGGTATACCATCTACATAGAATACATAGTCAAAGCTTGTTTGAACAAAGCAATCGAAAACAGTACACGTTGCCATGACAACGGTTTAAAATTCACTTTGTTTCAGGTCACGCCCACAATTCGTCGCCTGCGCATAAGTCGGACGACTCGCCGTTCAGACGCGTGGAATCTAAACGACGCAGTCTATCCAACAGTCTGTCGAACATGTTCGGGAGGAGATTGTCTTGTAAGTGTTGAGGCAAAGTTGTCGATTGATTGAGTTGTCTTTATGGTGGTACACCATAGAGAATAAGAAAAGAAAATTGAAAATATGACGTTGTTATTGGGTATTTCATTATAGGAAAGCTAGATTTGGGTGTTTATGGCTTACCCTAAAGTATTTTCACTCTTAATTGAAAAGACTTACATCCGATAAGGAAAAGGTCCTTGCATATATGCCATCTAAATCCCATTGTGGACCTGACAATGTCTACAAACGGTGTCACATTATAAGCGAAAATTAGTTGTAATGCTTTTTCATGTTGGCTTTTGGCCTTCAACTTACACTAAACGGAAAAATATATTTCCTTACCTTCTTTAGATATATTTCCAGTATTGCAGAAATAGCTAACGAATGTTAATTAACTTTTTACAGCTTCATCACCGTCCCAGCAAAACATGCACAGTCCACAGAATGCATCATATCCTAGTCCACATAAACGACCCATATTCACACAGGAAGCATATTGGAACCAGTCTATCACTCTCCGGTCCATACTTAACGCTGTCATACTTGATGAATGGCTCAAAGAACTAGCGGCCCTGTGCGAGGAACACGCGTTACGGCTCTCCGCAGAAAACTACGAAGATGATGCATACATACAATCCGTGGCGTTATGACTGCGAGCCAATGCCTTCGATGGCATGTTTAAAAAAAATAAAAATGTCACTGGCGGGAAATTAATAGACACATTTGTTTAGTTCAAAAATCGAATGTGCGTTGGCCATTTAAATATTTTATGATGCGGAATATGAAATGTCTAATTAGTCGATTTTGGGTCATGATTATAATATCGACTAAAAACGTAAGACAATAGTGACTTGAATGAGAGATAATAATTTATTCGCACATTAATTTTGAGAGTAATAATAATATAAGATAAAGTTTCAGAAGTGTTTTAAGGACGTGATAAAATCCACCGTGGGGATTAACAGTTGCCTTGTAGGGTGTAGCAATAATACTAATAAGTATAACTGAAAAATATTTATGGTATAAGAAAAAGTTTTTAAGCATTGACGATATTGATGATTTTTAATTTGTGAAAACTATATAAGGTTTAACAATAATGTGAAATACTTTAAGGGGTGTATCGGCAGGCTATAAAGGTCAAATACCCGAAAAAAAACATATTATTTGAAATTTTAAACATGTCTCGCTTTGTCACTGAAAATCAACATCACTTACACATAATATTTTATACATAAAGGTGACCGTTATCACCTACTTGTTAACCCCTTAAAATAATTTAATTTTTTTTTTAACACCTTGTATAGGTATATGTAGAATTATACTAGTTCCATTTCTTTACTTTCTCGATGACAGTTCCATGTGGAAACTTGAACGAGCGTCTTTTTTACATTCTGTATACATTATTTAATAAAAATATGACGCTTACGCACGCACAAGGTCATAGCAGAGTCGGAGAAACTGATAGGGATGGAGCTATCGATAAACGTAACACGATAACAGACGATATTTTTTTACAATGTGTAAGAAACTAAACTATTGCTGGATATTTTTGTACAAAATTATTAACTAATATTACATCTCATTACAAGATTTAATTATATTATGTTGATTCTTTATTTATTAATTTTAATCGAAATCTGATGAATCATCACTGTCACTCAATGAGCTCTCCCCAACATTTATTATATGTTCCTGTACTTCTATATTATTTTGATTCTATTTTATGTTTATTATTTGAATGTTTTTGTTGTATTTGTCTTTGTTCAAAACATAATAAATATATGGGATCGATATCATTACTTATTTGGTCACAACACTACAACTATCAAATTAGAACTGTCATCGAGAAACTAAAGAAATGGAACTAGTATAGTAGTAGTCAATTATGCTAAGATCTTAATGGTTATTGCAGAAACGTACTTATTTACAGACAAAAAATATCTATAATTATTATTTATCTATACATACTCTTTTACTAAGTCTTGAAACACGCGTGAAGTCCGCTAATCCGTAGTGTGGTGAACTATATTGGATGAATTAGAAAGGCTATAACTGAGTCTTGAATCTGCGCTTTTTTATCGTATTGTAATCATTATGTGAAGCCGAAAATTTTATACGGAGATTTAAAAAAAATGTTTTACAAGAAATCAAAATTGTTTTTTTCTTCACATAATAATTAAAAATGAAAGAAAGCGCAGGTTTAAGGCTTAGTATATCCAGAATCCCCCTCGTATTGAGGAGGGGTCCTTGCTCAACAGTGGGATGTAAAAGGCTCATTATTATTATGTTTCCCATAAACCTTTCAATGAAACTTATTAAAAATCATCAATTCGTTCGAATCTATGGCATTACGAAGAACAAAAAAAAAATTGATTTTAGATTGTACCGTGTGTACATTTTATTAAGTAGTATTAATAAGCATCACATACTTAACTCTAAGTACCTACCTAACTTTATTAGCGTAATATTAGTTACAATAATTTTTAATGCGTTTTTACTAGATTGCCATCAATGTAATTTTGAACTGTGATTTTGTGATGTTCAAAAAATAAAATTGGTAAATATTTATTATAAAAAATAAACTAACAATTTTGTAAGCTTCGTATTTTTTACGTTAACTTTTAACGTTTTGAACAATTTTATGCGTCTTTTTGTAAACACTATTGATTCATGCAACATGTTAAGATTGACATCACGAAAAAATATAAATAGATCGTAGTAGATCAATAGTGTTTGTAAAACATTAATTTAATTAATTACCTGATTTTATTATTTTATTAATTTGGACATTAATGTTTTAATTGTTTTACTGACTTTTCACTAACTATGTTGACTAAGTTAAAATGGATGTCTTTAGTTATTTTCGTGAAACGATTATTCTGTGTGTGTGTAGTGTATTTTATTTTATATTATGAATATATTGACAGTTGATAATATTCAAGTAAAAATAAAAACATTTCGTTCTAGTATATCGTTGATAATACATGAACTAGAGTTATTATTTGCTTGGATTATTATTGTAAACATGTTTCGCTCAAAAATGTAATAATGCCATACTTGAATTAAAAATAGGCCTTAATCGACTAAACGACTATGAATTATTCTTTGTGACAAAATAAGTGATTCAAGTGTGGCTCTATTCTAAAAGTTCTAAATATGAATTTCGTCCGTTTCCGTCCCAAGGATGCAAATATTTTTATTTATAAAAAAATAAATATATGTTTTAATATAAAAAGTTTTTCTCGCATATCCAATTTGCGCAAGTGTCTGATGTCTACCATAAAGACATGTTTTTTAACGAAATTTCTGTGATCATATTGTACGTTAATATAAATTTCATACATTGGTTCGCATTATTTAAACGAAGATTGAACCGTGACTGTGGTAACGTGGCTGTTGTCTGCTGTTTGACATTGCAACAATTTAAATATAATTTTGTAAAGCTACAAAAAGACAAATCAAGAGAAGCTATTAAAACGATGCCACTCTCGATGCAATGAAAAATACAAATTATGACATATTTTTTAAATAATATAACGCGCATATCATTTGTATATCATTCATTGGTTATCGAGGTCTATTATCGCCATTTGATAATTTGAACTTGGAACATACAAAATCTAACGCTCATTGAAGTTGTCAAAACTCATAAACGACTTGCAAGGCCGACTACCTAATGTTCAAAGCGTTTTTTTAAATATGCAATATTTTTGATTGACTGTCCTGTACTGATGTTTCGAGTTCACTTGATCGAATTTATGTTTAGACTAAGATTCTTTCTAAACCCTTTCTCGGCAGCTCTACCATGAGCTTACTAACTCTAATGGCGCTATTTCTATGACAAATTGTTAGTTCCTCGGGTGACCGATGGAGGCGCTGACAATTCCCCGAATTTATAGATGTTTTATAACTAGATCAAACGTCATAATAGAGAGTCGCATAAGAGTTTTGCTTTGCGCAGTATTATATGAAGTTTGATAAAATTATAAAACGTCTCTAAATTCGGGGATAAATATATAAATAGAAGCTAGGGCAAGCGTTATCCTCGTTGTAGAGCTACTGTTGTATGAAAAAACCTTGCCAATTCCATAAAATCAACTTGCCAATGAAATAAACCACTATATATGTATCTTGAAATATACTGGCAATAGCAAATATAGTGTTTTTTTTGCTGTATTAGCTACCTACAAAGGTTACACATTATATTATAACATACCGTATCGATTTTAGCACAAAGTATTGGTTATTAATAATGTTATGCGAGTTGTTTTATATTCTTAAAAAACATGAGTTTTGAATATATAACGTGTTTTCTTTCTATTTTGTAAAATCCTACGTTCTGCATTGTCTGTTTCCACGAAGTAACATTCATGTATCCTCTGGAGTACCTACTTATATTTATATTTTCACGCTAAAATCAGAAAAGACCTAGATGCCGTGGTATTGACGGCGAATTTTCATTAGATTCCAGGAGGCCAGCTGCATGATTATCGATTTTTAAACACTTGTTGTGTTCGATATTTTCGATGGTGTACTGCAGTTGCATATTTTTCACGCAAGGAATTAATGGTACCTCTATCTATGGTTTCTGTGATGCGGGTATATAAAATATAGAAGCAAAGTGCGTTACGTTATTTACCTATAATTGATAGAAACGTATGTTGGCTCTAAGGTTCTATACCTAAATTTTAGTTGATTATTCAGTATGTATCGGAAACTAGACAGAATTACGGAAACCCTACCTATACTAAAGCAAAAAAACAAGAAGACGGAAACCCTTGAATATCATAGGCAGGTGAGTTTGTCTTGTTAAAAGCCCGAACAAAAAGTCACTCTGTGACACCGACTTCTAAGACCTTTCTTATCGAAATGAAATGTGATAAAATAAAATGATTATGAATATGGCCTCACCTACAACTTAGTATTAGTAGTAGTATTTTGCTAATGTCGAGTAATAAGTGTGACTATTAGGATGCTAACGCATGTCAAAAGTATTTTTTTTATTTGAATATCTATGGTTTTCGTTGTGTAGTGTAGTGTAAGTAATTTTATTCTGTGAGTGAACTTGCTACTTTTTAGTCTGTGTTGTTCTCTTATTGGTCTGTGATTCTGTGCTAGTGTGTGAGTGTGATAGTTATATTTTGTTGTGGTCTAGCAGGAAATTCACAATTTACTCCAATTTTGATTGTAAAAATAGAGCTACTGAATAAAATACAACATCATTTTATCACAATATTGTTGTAGTTATCTAAAAGTTACTCAAACATACTGTGATGTCGGACGACGAAGTAATTCGATTCGAAATTACCGATTACGATTTAGACAATGAATTCAATCCAAATAGAGGCAGAAGAGCTAAGAAAGAACAGCAGATATACGGTACAGTACATTTAACTACTATTTGTGTATATATTTATTCCTAGACCCACTATAAAACAGTTTTTTTAAGTCATGGTTTTTATAATGTTATAAAAGGTATACGGCACTCTTACCAACAATCTGTGATGCCCCTTACTTTAAAACCTTCAGCCAGGACAACCTCAATTCACCAGTTTTAATGCACACTTATTTGCATGGTCTGGGTGGGATCCAAATATTATTCACAATCCAGAAACAATTAACAAAGCAATATGAAGAAACAGAAGAGAATATGCATCTTATTATTTCGTGTAGTTCTTATGTCCATATACTAGTTGTTACTCTTGTTTAATGACTACCACATATTATAAAAGACCTTCAACTTGATATATATGTTAATCTATAGGTGTGTGGGCCAAAGACAGTGATGAAGACGATAATGAAGACAATGTCAGGCAGAGGACTCGCAAGCCAAAAGACTTTTCTGCACCAATTGGATTTGTCGCCGGCGGTGTGCAGCAGGCAGGAAAGAAAAAGGAGGAGAGTAAAGGTTGTAATTGCAACTTAAATGTATTATAATTCACTTCAAATTTATCATTATATACTTTGATTCAAAATAGGTATACTAACTTTTGAATACGCATTTCTTTAACGCATTTGTAGTTGTTGTGTGAAGTCTAATTTTGATATGATTATTTAATATTTCAGATCTACAACCATCAGAACCGTCCACATCCCGCCCTCATATTGTAGACAGCTCAGACGATGAAGGACCAGAAGTCCCGGATGAGCGTGAGACAGCAGGCATCAGGAGAGGGGGACAGGGCATGCGCCCTGCAAACCTGGGTGGCAATGTTGGCACTTGGGAGAAACACACCAAGGGTATTGGTGCTAAGCTGTTGTTACAGGTAGATCTTCTATTATTGATTTCATCTCATTCTCCCTGATGTGGTAATGAAGTGGTGAAATCCTTCTGACAGTGTCTAAGTGTGTCAAAGTTCTATGGGAGCATCTTGGTGTGTCAGAGTCTGAGTGTTTCTCTATGTGACAAAAACCATGAGAGCCTTTTTTCTTATAGCTCTATTTTTTGCTATAGGGTTTATAAAAGTCGTCTTAGTCTATGCTATTACAGAACTGTAACTGGGTTGTGTCTGTACATTGAATATGTTCTCAGAATTCTTGTATTTCTGTCTGTTTGTTTCAACATTGTGGAAAAACTATAGGACTGATTTCAATTGGCTTTTTACTATTGGATGATAGCCATAAAAGATAGGGCTCATATCATCACAATGCTTGTGCAGGCGGAATCGCGGGCAGAAGCTAGTTAATGAAGATAGTTTAGTTGTGTTCTCAGCGGTTGTTATATAAATTGTCCATTTGTTAACAGATGGGTTATCAACCAGGCAAAGGTTTGGGCAAAGACCTACAGGGTATATCAGCACCGGTGGAGGCCACCCTGAGGAAAGGAAGAGGGGCCATAGGAGCATACGGACCTGAAAAATCAGCTGTAAGTGTCACTGTACAATTTATGGTACCTACTTGTTTATGATGAGGTGGGCTATGGTCTAATCCCCCTAGCATTGATGGGAGACCTGTGCCCAACAGTGGGACATTAACAGGGCTGGTATTATTATTTTCGTCTGATGTTCAGGTACACATTAAAACACTTAGATTAAAGTAGCTTTCATTCAAAATATGATGTCTTATATAAATCTGATAAATAAAAGGGAAACTTTTTACATCGTCTTCAGCAAAAAGCCAAGAAAGAAGAGGAACGTCGACTGAAAGAGAAGGAAGAAGAAGGGAAAGGGAGTACAGAGAAGACGTACAACTGGAAGAAGTCGCACAAGGGCCGGTACTTCTACCGCGACGCCGCTGACGTCATACAAGAGGGTAAACCCACGATGCATACTATTGCCAGGTATTCAGAGTTTGAAATATAAGAACATGACCGATGGTTATAAAAAAATACAGTCAATGCACGCGGTTGCGCACGCGCAGTATTCCATTTTTCTCTGAAATCGGCCCCGAATGGTCGTAATCTAATTTGTCCAATAGTTTTAATGACTTTATGGTTAGTGTTTATGAAAACTCATAATCGATATACTCGTCAACTCGACTGCTATACAATTGTACCAAAAATTTTCTGAAGTCCTGCAAGAATCAGCCCGTTGTCAAACCCCATTACGTCCGGACCACATCTGCATCTGCTGTCCCGGGTTTGAATCCTAGTAGGGAGAATCTTTGTGAGATCAGCACGAATGATTGTACCCGATTCATGGATGTTTAATATCTATAAGTACTAGCTGTCCCGGCGAACTTCGTACCGCCTCGGAATCAAATATATGAGAAAATTTATTACTTTTTGAGAATTTTTCTCATGTTTTAATAGTTATTCTGCCATTCGGAGCGCAGACAAATTAAAAAAAAACAAAGATTATAAAAATAGAGGTGATATACCGAGTTTGCCTTCAGTCCATTGTATGGTACCCATAAAACAAGCATTGCTTAGTGTGACACCGTATAGTTGGAATGTTCATCTGGCGATATTATATTCTGTGAGGATAACCGCGTTAACTACGCGCTTGCTAACAGCATCTTAAATACCTCTGTAACAATTTTACCTTAGTTAAATTGTCTTTCAAGTTAAATTCTATAATTTCTTTAGACAGTAAATGTCTTTTAAGTTAAATTCTATAATTTTTTTAGACAATAAATGTCTTTTAAGTCAAATTCTATAATTTTATTTAGACAGTAAATTATTTAAATCGATTGTTACGGCGTTAGGCGGAGGTGTAGTGGGGGATCACGCGTGTGTTATAGTGTGTGGTGTGTGTACAGCAGCGAGCTGTCCCGCGTGCCGGTGATCGACATGACGGGCCGCGAGAAGCGCGTGCTGAGCGGCTACCACGCGCTGCGCGCCGCCGCGCCGCGCTTCGAGCACGAGCCGCGCCGCAAGTGCGAGGCCTTCGCCGCGCCCGAGCTCGTGCACAACCTCGAGCTCATGGTGGACTGCTGCGAGCAGGTACCACCCACACACCCACACAACTCACACTTGAACTAGCTACACACGATTAAAGTCATGACAAATATTTTTTTTTATTTTTTATTACATTATAGGCAAGTATTTGATCTCGATCTCACCTGATGGTAAGTGACGATGAGATCTACGATGGAGCATACTTGCCTAGGTAGGAAGGCGGCAGTAGATCGAGAAACTACATTCACTAGGCACATGCAGCGCAACTGATCTGACCCGCCATCCATGAATGGCAACACCGAACATCATGCCGGAACACGGCTAGGCCGCTTGGCGACATGGCTTTGTTCAGCGGGTGGTGACTAGCCACGGCCGAAGACTACCACCAGTAAAACCTTCCTTTTTATTTCGTACTACCTGCGCCCCACGGTGTTACCCGCCATTAAAAAGTATGTCCTTTTCTGTAAATCATGCCGATCCTTTGCTCTATGAAAAATTTAAACAAATCTTTCCCACGGGAACCATACATTTTACCGGGATAAAAAGTAGCCTATGTGCTATACCAGACTATAATATATAACTGTGCCAAATTTCATCCAGATCCGTTCAGCCGTTCTGGCGTGATTGAGTAACAAACATCTAAACTTTCACATTTATTAGTGGGATACCGGGGCAACATACGGGGGCACTTACAAATTGTCATTTACATTTTTCTTCTTAACTCTACAACTGAATCGGAACGCGATCTCTACTGAGAATATGCAATTTCATATTCAATCTGTCCATTCAATTCAAGTTGATTTGATATATTGCGCGGCGAGGTCGCAAATTGACGTCTACGTTGATGTAAGTTGAATGTCGAGTCGACCAGTCCACGAGTTGAATCAACGGTTGTTTAAAAAAACCCCAAACAAATGCAGGTTCCAGGCTTTGTATACCGTTTCTGCATCACCCTGTATACGTATTACTAATGTTGTTCAACAGTTTGCGATATATTGATTTCTTATATTTACGCGAATACTACACATTGAAATAAACCACCGACTTGGGGTCCAGTAGAAAACATCATTAAATCCAAAACCAAGCGCACCATTGCAAGACCTCAAGACACAGTGAGCTCTTTCTGCATAGATCGGACCGCAAGCAACTACTAAATATGAGGGTATCCCAGTCAAACTATGACACTAGGACGTCAACCACCTCAGTCCTCCCGTGACCAAGGTTGCTGTAAAGCAGCCGAAATGTCGGGAACGTAAAAATCTAAATATAAACGCGATAAAATCCTTAAAATTAGTTTTATATCATTCAGTTTGCGATATCTTTATCATGCATTTTTGTTTATTAGATACCCGACCCTAAAATGTGAAGTACTCTTGTATATTCAGAAGTAGTCCCGATTTTATATAAAAGCATAATTCCACAGGACATCATCCAAAACGCTCGCGAGCTACAAGCAGCCGAGGACGAGATCGTAGTGGTAGAGAGAGACCTAGAAGAGTGTAAGATAGAGATGGATGAGCACGACAGTGTGATATCCAAAGTGGAGTCGATATTGCAACGAGTCGAAGCACTGAACAAACCTGAATTATCCTTGGAGTCTGCTTACGAGGTGCTGGCAGATTTAAAGGTAAGTTTTATCAGAGATATTATCTGTACCGGGGACTTTTTTGGGGGTAGTCGAAGGGAAAGGGTATCAATATAGTTTTATTTTGTGAAAAATGTGTTTTTTTTTTAATATAATGTGTCATTTTGGTGGAATTTTAACCATTGTGTTTCCATAAACGTGCACGAGTGTAGTAAAAAAAAATTAAACAGTAACACATGACTCTTCCAGTTCTCCCAAGAAGTCTGTTATCAGTAAAGTATCCTCAACTTTACTGATAGGGTTAGGGGGGTTTATTAGGCCTAGTCTATGGATTAGGCCTGCACAGAATCTCCCATACTTGATATTAAAAAAAATCATTACACTAGACATTGGCAAAATACCTATCCAGAGGTGGGTGAGGACATTCATCAAAGTTTCATCATAATCGGATGAATCATATCAGTACCTTCTAGGCAAGTATGCTTCATCGTAGATCTCATCTTCACTTTCCAACATGTGAGATTGAGATCAAATAAGTGACTATAACATAATAATAATAAAAAAAAGATATCAAAAGACATCTGGAACAAGCAAACATTACTTTTTTTTGTATATAGATTGATGAGTCATTTTTTTTTGTCGACTAGTAAAGATTATATTAAAGGCGCGATCACAGATTATGTATCATCTGCAGAAGTTATTTCATCTCTCATCTGTGTCGCTTAGTGTCATATCAATGTCACCGTATATCATTGTTTCATTTCATTGTGTTTATTTCAGGAAGCCCACCCCCTGGAGTACGACACGTTCGGTCTAGGCACGATCGCAGGCAACATCGTAAGTCCCCTACTCAGCGCTCTGCTGGCCGCCTGGGACCCGCTACAAGCGCCCGAGGAGCCCATCCCCACCTTCCTGAAGTGGAGGAAACTGCTCACTGAAGAGGCATACAACAGTCTACTGTGGCAGCATTACGTACCGAAGATTAGTAATGCAGCTGAGTAAGTATATTTTATTGTTGTTTAATAGCTATGACATTGTCCTTGTGCGTGGCTCGTGACCGAACCGGCTTCGTGAGGTTGCGGGATCGGTCTGAACATGGTCATTCTCTACAGTGGGGGGTATTATGTACTCTTTATTTGCAGGCAATAGGAAATATGCGTACTTTTTTATTGTATTGTATACAGGGTGAATGTAAAACTGATATGTAAATTAAAACTCGATACGCTCTAGCGCGCTCTTCACTCATGCGCGTCGGGCATTTGCGGAGCGCTCTGTTGTTTACGATACATTGCGCGCTTAAAAATTACAACATCTGTCCCCACTTTTGACATTTATGTTTTTTTTTAAAGGCACTTAGTGTTGCACGTTTATACAAAGTTTTCGTTACCCTCTCCCTTATAACCTCACCCTGTATATTTTATGTGTTGGTCATTACTAACCTTAAAACAATTTTATATATAACACTAACAATGTCGCAGCCATATTGTGAAACCTGCTTCTTTACAAAACTGCCCGCCATGCAACTTCTGCTTTTCCGAATTTGTTTTTTTCGATACAATGAAATTACCTTAACACGAAACTGAGTCGTTCCCCATACCTAAGTGAACATAACGCCGTCAAGCGTCTCTATCATACTTAGTTATAGAATCCGCGGAGTGAGAGGGATGGTAGACGCTACGTATAAAGGGCTGTGTTTGAGGCACCGCTTGCCCCTAGGTCGTGGAACCCGCGGTCCCCGGCGCCGATGGTGGCGGCGCTGGGCGCGTGGCGGGCGGCGTGCCCGGAGTGGGTGACGGCGACGTGCGCGACGCGGTACGTGGTGCCGCGCGTGCTGGCCGCCGTGCGCGGCTGGGACCCCACCGGGGACACGCAGCCGCTGCACGACTGGGTGCTGCCCTGGCACGAGCTGGCCGGTCAGTACGCACACCGCACATAGTAACCGACCATCTTCTTCTTTCTTAGCGAAATGTGTTGTAAATATAAATAGGCCATTATAAAGAATATACTTTAATAATAATAATTGGAAACGGGTATATACGACATGCACATAGTTGACGACTTGAGTGACATTATTCTATTTGACTGAAATGTCAATTAGTTATGTAGTGTAGTATAGTCAGTTATGATTTAATTTCAATTTCCACCAGCCAATGGTGAGCATCCAACCTTTTCTCAACAAAATGAAATGCGATGAAATATAATGGAAATGAAAATGGCCTCACCCACAACTTAGCGGGTATTTTGCCAGTGTCAAGTAATTAATAGCAATAACACATTCAATAAATACACGTTATAAATAAAATAATGGATGTGACATGATGATATGAAAATGGCGTGTCCCTTCAAAAAACCAATCGACCATCAATGTTGTGTTGTGTCCTGGTGTTGTTTATATGGCATCACCATTAGAACATTTTTGATGATGTTTGACGGCATCGAAGACATTTTCAATATTGACACTGAATTTTTTATGTTGTTGTTTTAGTGCAGCCTTGATTTTTTTGTATTTATAATGTGTATTTATTGAATGTGTTATTGCTATTAATTACTTGACATTGGCAAAATACCCGCTAAGTTGTGGGTGAGGTCATATTCATATACATTTTATTTCATCGCATATCATTTCGTAAAGAAAGAAGAAGTGCAGCCCTGTTTAACTAATTTTAGTTTGTCATGTAATTAAGGTCTTCTCTTTTCGGTTGGACTGTACTTATTTTAGATATATCATCACGCCTGTAATCCCCAAAGGGGTAAGCAGAGGTGCATAGCAGGGAAATAAAAAAAACTGAGTTTTTTTTAATATACTTATTGACATTCTGACTTTACATAATACTAATCCGCTACCGATAAAGTTATAAAACATCTATAAATTCGAGGGTTAGTCTATAACAGGGGCTCCCAAACATATTTTGTCTACTGTTCTCTTTGAGAATGAATTATTTTCTAGCGCCCCCATTTTTTCACCTACTCAAAAACCACTAAAACTTCAAATTAAATTCATTATTGTAAGCCTCCACACAACGCCGCCATTTTTTTCTGGGTCTCTTACCGCCCCCTTTAGGCCTGCAACGCCCACATTATCGTCCACTTTAGGAAAGGCTGGTCTACATAGATGCGGGGCGTTATCGTCCACTTTGGGAAAGGCTGGTCTACATAGATGCGGGGCGTTATCGTCCACTTTGGGAAAGGCTGGTCTACATAGATGCGGGGCGTTATCGTCCACTTTGGGAAAGGCTGGTCTACATAGATGCGGTGTTGTGTATGGCAGGCAGCGCGCTGGCGGGCGGCGTGTACCCGGCGATCCGCGCGCGGCTGGCGGGCGCGCTGGCGGCGTGGCACCCGGCGGACGCGTCGGCGCGCGGCGTGCTGGCCGCCTGGCGCGGCGCCTGGCCCGGCGCGCTCACCGCCATGCTGCACCAGCACGTCGTGCCCAAGCTCGACCACTGCCTGCTGCACGCGCCCCTCGACCTCGTCGGCCGGGAGAACAGTATGTACCGCACCCACCACACCATACAATCCATACATACCTTACACACAAGGAGTGTCGCGAACATCATTCCAAGCACAAAATACCAAGCCGATTTGTGTAGTACACGTAATTCACGTGTTTTATACAAATCGGCTCGCGTTTATGTTTGGGGATTATAGCGCCGGAAAAAACGGTAGATGGTCGGTGGTATTACATACAGTTCAAAAAAAGCAATACACTGAATTCTTCTATCAATCAGAATATAAAACGCACACTGAAAAAGATATGCGACAAAATTCTTCGTGCAATTTTGTTTACAATTTATTTATTTATAAAAATTGCTTATTTAATGTGAATAATAACTAAAGAATTAAAAAATATATGTTGATTAAGTTGTGAATTTCACTAATTGAACCAGGAATCCGAATGAATTGTGGTGCTCTGGTCACTTGCCCAAAGTGGCCATTGCGCAAAATAACTATTAAAACAAGGGAGAAATTGACAAGAATCTAATAATAGAGATAGTTAATTCTGTGGCGGCGCGAAGTTCGCCGGGACGGCTAGTATTGTATATTGAAGGGTGTGTTGCGCGCAGCGGCGTGGCTGTGGTGCGTGGAGTGGCTGGAGCTGCTGGGCGCGCCCGCGCTGGCCGCCATCGCGGCGCGCGCGCTGCTGCCGCGCTGGCTGGCCGCGCTGGCCGCCTGGCTCAACACCAACCCGCCGCACGCCACCGTCATCAACTCGTACACCGATTTCAAGGTGATATAATATGGCATATCCCTCTCGAATTGAGGGGAGGCCCGTGCCCAGCAGTGGGACATTAAAAAAAATGCTGGTAATATTATATATGGACTTGATTTACAGTACAAAATGACAACTATTTTTGAGCGGATTGATGAAGAACCTCTTCGAGCGTCTCTGGAACGAAATTTGATATGCAAATGGGCGTCGCTAGTTTTTTATTTTTATTTAACATAGGCTTGCTTTTGACCACAATTCCATCTCATATCTGTATTTCATTGAAAAATACTTAGGGAGCGTTCAAGTATTACTTAACGAAATTTTTGGAGATTTTGACCCCCGTCCCCCCATGTAACGCGCCGTAACGTTTTTCTTTAGAAGTTTCAGAAGACCCCCACTCCAAATTCAAATTCGATACGTAATACTAGAACGCTACCTTACTAGAACACCTTTTCTTCCATCTTTCCATATATATATATTTTCAACACCTTTTCAAGTATAAAATATAATATATTATTATTATTTTTATTGATAGATATTGTATGGGATATCTGTCAAAAGTGACTGTTACCATGCAGTTGCTGTTCGATTATGAATCGATTGTGTTAGCAGACTTGGGGCCCTGTACTCGAACCCGGGACCCACACACACAGAAAGCGATTCGCTACCATCTCCGCCAATCAGGTCAGCAAACATTATCCGTGCTAATCTTATATCAAACATATCCTACTTTACAGAAAATGTTTCCCGAAGAAGTTCTCAAAGAGCCGGCCGTCCGCGACGCGTTCCGCAAAGCATTAGACATGATGAACCGCAGCGCCGACATCGACGCTGTGGAGCCGCCGCCCCCGCCTCGCTTCACCATCGCTGACACCAAAGAAACATCCCGAATCGCCGACGCACTCGCTTCCACCACACAACAGAAGAGCTTCTCCGAACTACTCGAGTCCAGGTGCACAGAAAAAGGAATCACGTTCGTGCCCATTGCCGGCAAACTGAGAGAAGGCAGACCTATATACAAGATCGGCAATCTACAGTGTTACGTTATAAGGAACGTGATTATGTACTCGAACGATAACGGTCGGACGTTCGGCCCGATCAGCATTGATAAGCTGTTGAGTATGGTTGATGAATAGATGGTTGTAAGTGAATTATTTTGTATGTTTGTTATGTGTTTCAATTTAGGGAACTTGCTGCAGGCAACTCAGAAGGAATATAGTGTTCATGATTAAATAGCACGAGAAAAAAAAATCGATCAATATAAAAAAAAATAAGAATACTTTGGTTGTGGGAGTGTATAATTGGGTGACTGTTTCTTACAATATTTATGGATTGGTTTTCATGAGATTTATTTCTGATATAAATCGTGCAGACGATAGGCAATTCAGCCATTTCGTATTCGGCGGTGAAAACAATTAAAATAAATAATAAACAATGCTACGATATTTAATTGAAAAACAAAAAAATTTTTACACAAAAACAACATGCACTATAATCTAAAACAAAACTATTCTACAAAATGTTATTCGATGAAATCGGAGTGGAATTATTACAAAATACAAAGTATTATTTACTCTAGCATAATAATAGCACTAATTTTGTTCTAAAAGCAGTAGAGTTGCTAATAGCCGCGTACTGACTGACTGAGCAGCCTTGGGCAGATGTCATGCGCGGATAGCTTCGTCCAGAGTAATTAGTCCACGGGCCGGACTCGGACTAATGGTAAAAGATAAATGTAAATGAAAACGCTCGGGCAAGGTAACCATTGAGCTAGGTATAGTTTTATTGGACTGAGGACGCAAAGCAACATTGCAATGAACATATTTGTTATAAGTATTCGAAAAATCGGTAGAGTCAAAGATCTTAGTATAGATCAGCCTTTCCCAATGTGGACGATCACGCCCCCTTGTGGGCGCTGCAGGCCTAAAGGTAAGAGACCCAGAAAAAAATTGATAGGCCAGAAGAGGCTAGGCTGCTTTTACAATCAGTATGCGACTATTTATATCACATTATGTGGCAAGATACACATGCAATTGTGGTACAACTATTGTATAGACAGGTACTTCTGTGAGTGGAAATTTTATAATGACTAGTTGCTAGCTTCGATTTATTATAGTATTCATTTGGATTAGCATATTAAAAAACAAACACATGTGGGGATCATGTAGCCATTAACATGTAATTATATAATAGTTATTTATTAGAGTTAGTACTTTTTGACCAGCTACTCAAGACTATGTAGCCGTTCCTACATTGTTCTCAAACACCCATAACAATGTACTGCTCAAAAATGTAAAATATATTTTTAAAAAGAGCTACGATGGATATTCTTGCCCATTCTTCTCCATATGAACGGCAATCCGAACGGGTGGTAAAGTTGTAGCTTACAATTTTGTAACTATTCATAAGTTATATAGTACTTAATGGTTTACATGAATAACACATATGCTGATTTTGATTCTGAAAGGTAGTTTGCTAATATACATATAAAGTATTATTATATTAGTAGTAAAAGTAAGCTCTATTAAAGTAAGTATCTACGTATTAGTGGAGGTAGTTAGTGACAATTAAAAAACAATACTTATAATAGTTAATTGGTAGTGAAATAGTGAATAATAGGCAACAAAGAGGCAAATATTAGAATTAATTTTTAAATTATTTATGCACAGCTTAAAAGTAGCTGGTGATTTAGCTACACAATAAGAATATTGATTTCAATTGGAAATTGTTGTGATTGTACTATTAGATGAAGTGCACCTGGTCAGAACCTTAAGAGTGAGTCATTTAAATAAAAAAATAAAAACAATTAATAAGAGAAGAGAACAATAAGATCAGCGTAAAATACGAAAGATTAGTTAACAATTTTTTTTAAAACAAATTTGAGCCGTGAATCCTTATTCTAGATGCTTTTCATAACAATTTACTTTTTTGGCACAAAATGGGAATATAAATTCGATTTCTTATCACTCCTTTCCACTAAATATAATATTTTTATTCGAGTTGTTTACTTGGCAGGGATATGAGAGAAAACATTTTGGAGATGTAAAGACTAGAAGTAAAATAATAAAAAAAGTATTTAAATTGAAACTAATTTCGGCGTATTACACTACATGAATATTTTAAACTTTGTACCGGGGAAGCAGATAAAAAAAATTGGCCCCCTTAATTTTGCTATGGCAGATAAATCATGCTTATCCTCTTTGAGACAACGCGTTCTAATGTTGTGGACAGCCAAAGAAACCTCTGCCCTCCCCCTCTTAGGCCGCAACACGATTATTCTTCTGAAAACTATAAGCCCTGTAGCACTGAACTCCATTTGCCAAGCCCAACATGAAATTGCAGAACGATAGTGAATAATTAATAGGCTTTATGACTAAGCAGTATCTGGTCCATATAAGGCCGGTGAAGGCCAAGGTACCGGATTGGGTGGTCGACACTTTATCCAGAGGACGTCTGTAGTCGTCAAGGGATGCCAGTACTAGCGCCTGAAAATATTTTAATAGCATATAATGAAAATAATATCATCAGACAATCGCGCTACCTGGGCCCCAAGTCTGCTAACACAATCGATTCATAATCGTACAGCAACCGCATAGTAACCGTCACTTATGACAGATATCCAATACAATATCTGTCAAGTGTCAGTTACTATGCGGTTGCTGTTCGATTATGAATCGATTGTGTTAGCAGACTTGGGGCCCAGCACGGTCTCAAACTAAGCAATGCTTGTATTATGGGTAACGTACAAGGGACAGGGGGCGATCCGACTAAATAACACTTAGCTAGATATTAAACATCCATGGCTCGGAGACAAATATTCGTGCTCATGACATAAAGTTTGCCCCTACCAGGATTCGAACCCGGGACCCTCGGCACGGAAAGCAGACCCTACAGAGATAATCAGTTCGGCAAGAATTAAAGCTTGTGCACTGTAACCAAACATACACACTGGCCCAACCCGAGCCAACGTGAAATTGTATTAAATTTAAGCTAGTCGCCGCGTCGCCAGGGTCGATGAGTATGGACTCTCTAACCTCAGACAGAATAATAGCAAAGCGAGGTCAATTTTGGAACCAGTAATAGCAAGTATACGAGGTCGATTTGGTAACCAATATTGGCCAACATTGGTAACCACGTTGGTGTTGGCTATGTTTAACCAGATTAGGGCGGTATTGATGCAGTGTAACTATTTGAGAAAAAACCGAGTGAATCACAAGTGTTTGCGTCAACTATAGCAATAAAAACTTGCTAGCGCACTCCATGTCAATTTATTATATACTTCCAATACCTACTAATTTGGATCAAATCTTTGAATGAAATATACTTGTGGGTAGGATTACTCTCGCAGTTCAACCCCCCCCCCCCATCTGAGCAATCAAACTGCAAAGTGTGTATGTGCTCTCTAATTCTTAAGTAAGCATGCACGTGTCTTTTTGTATGAATTCCGAGTTACCATCTTTGATCATTTTATGTGGTGCCACCTGTATGTCCTACCTTCATAAATTGCATGCAGTTAAACCATGCAAATGTGTATAAGATTATTGTTTAGACGCGTTTATGTACTTACACTGTGATATAACTTCCTCAATTGATGGATGACAAATTAGGAGTAGCCACTGAATATGAATATTTACTTCCGATGAAGCGAGTAGGTGCGGTTCCCTTATCCCAAGTATTGTAGATCTTTGTAAGAAGTAAACAAGCAATTATGACGGTATGATAAATGACGAATAGTGAGTATATGTACTATCTATCGAAGCCATTACTGCTGGTACAGTTACAGATAATTTTCGCGTGGCATTTTTTAACTCTAGATATATGTCTGGCCATAAGCCTATATCGTCCAAAGGAAAAAAAATACAAGTGCGTAAACCGTAAAGAATTCGATAGCAGACACATAAAAAATACAAGATAAACAACATAAAACAAAGTAAATAGAAACAATAGAAAAATCAGAGATAAAATATATTTTCACATAAGTCAAAAGGTACATTACAAAAATAGACATTTCGTTTTAAACAAAACACATTTAACGATTACGTTTTAGGGTAGCTCTACACAACAATAAGTTAAGGGTCTGGGGAGGGTAGACGGACACTAGGAACCCTAACTTCTTCTTAGGACATTTATTTGATAAAAATCTTAGCACTGACTGACTGACAGACCACGCACAGCATAAAACTGTGGACCTAGACTTGAATGGGACGGACAGGATATATGCCTCACCCTAAGCACGTTTTTTTTCAAAAAGGTGCTTTGTAATCCCATTGTAAATAAATGGATTTATATTTCTAAGATTTTGGAAGATTAATATATGTGTTCAAATGAATATCTATGGTTTTAAACCTAGTGTCTCATCTGCCCAGACGCGTCACAAAACATCGGATAACAAGTACTTTACGTTGAACTATCACAGTAAGTAATGAATTGCACAATCATATTTTATAAGCACCGAAATATCTCACGAGAATACTCAATGAGATCTTATCACCGCTAGACCGTACAACGCAGATTTGTATAATAAACCAGCGGAACGGGATTTTAAATAAAACAAGTATTATGACAATCAGACAGGGAACATTTAGCGTTCTATGTTCTTAGTAATGCATTGGTATTTTGGCGGAAAAGGGAAGATCTTCCAGGCAGGCGGGTGGTATGCCTGGCGGGGCGGCCGCTATGCCCCGACGGTTAATGTCGGGATCTTCTATATATGTTACGTGTTCCGAAAACTCTCATAACGCGATTCAGGATTGTATTGAGAGTTGTAAATTGTTCTGAATGAGTCTGCAGCGCCATCTGTGTAGCTTATGGCGAAGTTGAAGAGGTCGCTACAGTATCATAGCGCCTGCGCAAACAACAGGCGGAACGCAGCGGATCGCAGAATCCTAGAACGCGAACGCTAAACACTTTCCGTCTGTGTTCTTAAGATCTCGAAAACATTATTGAATTGATGTCGTAACTGGAAAGACTATATTTAATATCATGGTTCGGCTACATCAGGGTTAACGTCAGTGTTATGTTTAATGCCAATATACGCTTTAATTAAGGAACTAATTATCACGTTAAACGCTTGGCTACATTAATGTAGTTCTGCGAAACGCTCCGTCATTAGTACATTAGTAATGACATCAGTTTGGATGTTGACCGCATATGCTTAGTGACATTATTAAGGCACTAATTAGTGCACTAAGCCACTGGTGTAGTCGAACCGTAAGTGACAAAACAGCATACTACCTACAGCGTGGGTTCAAAATTCAAAAACTGAATTCGAATCTATGGTGTGCTTTACTCGATTTTTTTTGTAAATATTTTCATCTCTAGTAAGGAAGTACATCTTTTACTATCTATTATTTATTACCCTTGCCTACCATGTTTTTCTATATTAGTGTAATGATACTATCCTATTCATTGTTTGAATGATAACATTTTTTTTATAATCGTTTAACAGCCATTTTGATTACAATATACGACATTAACTTACGAGATAACATGGCAATGACATCTTAAATGTTAAGCCATTTTTACAGCTCTCTTAAAATTTCAAATAAAGTTATTGCCTTACGTAGGTAAGTTACATGTTATTTCAGTTACCTACTAACCTTCTCATATTTTGTAGCTATCTTGAAAACTTCATGTGGCAATGAATGGAGAATTAATTATACTTTTTTTACTAATCATATAGTATTTTATACTATACGTTCTAGATCATTAAGTTTAAAATCGCTATCTACAATCCCGAAAATAAATTACTACTCCACCTAAAATCTAATAAAATAAATAAACCCGAAGACAATAAATAAATAACTAAAAATAGCGTTAAATTATTACTATTATTATTTTTTCGATTCTGTATTCAGAGATAAATTCGTCAAAAGTTGAATGTGCGTATTGTATCATGAAGAACGTAATAAAAATATTATTTGCTGTTCTCTTTTTTTTTGAGTTCTTGATGGTATTTCACTGCTCTGCTAATTTGGTATAAACTAGTTATTGCAACAAACACATTGACAGCAAACAAGCTGTAGTTTTTGGGTATTATAACGAGGGAGTATCGAGACCATATGATGCCGGTGGCCGCTAGGGACACTGACTGGGGTAAGGAGAGATTCTCCACAGGACGGTTGATGTCACCCAACCCAGCTAACACCAACCCCTGTAAGTGAACGGTGCGGATGAGTCCAGACATTTCACCGTGAAATATTTTTGTGAATAAAACTGATACAACAAAACGAATTAACATTTAATGGCTTCTATAATTAAATTCACTTAGTTTTCAATTACCTCCCTTCATTGGAAATTAGAGACACTTGTAGTAATACTTTGTTATACCATTGTACATGGACAAAAAACACCAATAAATATGAGTAAAATATGGGTGTTGTTGCTTAAAACATGCAATTCAAATATTGCATATTAACATGTAAATGAGCCATTAAAGTATAAGATATTCATATTTAGATGTTGTTGAAGATATTCGTTTTATTCACAGAAATCACACATGGCTTGTGGCTATCACCCGTGATGTGGCAAACAAAAAGGTGTAACCAGTGTTCATTCCAACAAACCAATGCTTAATGATATAAAGAAAATAGTATGTGACAGATGAATGTGACTAGTTGACCAACCATATTAATATTTAGATAGTTAAATCCCTAATTAATAATTTTGTTTTGTCCTAAAACAAAATTATTACTTTACAATTGAAAGTAAGGAATATATAATGAAATCATGGGATGTTAAACATGAACAACTAAAATAAAAGAAATGGAAACCATAAGATTCTTATAACATATTTATATTAAAAATATATCCAATTGGCAATTTAGACATCTTTAAATTAAAAGCTTGAATTTATAGTATTATTAACCTTATCATTCATCACAGAAAAAAATATGTGTAATGACCTAAGATTATCAATAGGTCACAATCTTGAATAAAATATTTGATAAGTAGATTTACTAAATGAGTTAAATTAAAATGAGTAGGTACCTAATCTATTTTATTCCAAGATGGTTATTATACATAATCTGTATCTCTTGTAATGTTGATCCACATCAAGCATAAATAATTAATCGATATTTAATACGCACTCAAATTGTCCTTATGCAAGGTCTCTAATAAAAATAAACCGACCTTGAAATCAATAGTACACTTACTCACCCATTTAAAAGCAGGGGCCCAGAAGAAAACAGTTTTGGGACCTAAAAGTAAACAAAGCAATGTTATAGTCACAATTATAATTAAAGTATTACTAAAAGTAAATTTAAAACACTTACCAGCTTCATGATTCCAAAGAGGACGTAGTTTTGCGGGGACAAACTTGTCCGCGACTGTAATAATGGTTTTGTACGCTTTTGACATTTTCTTGTTTAATTGGATGTGGGAAAGCTAAGGGGAGGTAGATTATTATGGGCTACTAATATTTAGGTTTATGAGAAGATTTACATGTCCATTCTATTAGTCGCACAGGACCCTGAAAATGAATGACTGATAAGATAAGAAGCGTGTCACACACGTCAATCGAGATGTCAAGTCTGCGTTTAGTTAACAATAGTGTGCAATTGATAAAATTCACTCGAGCGATAGACAAAAATATATAAAATTATGAATAAATAAATAAAACAATCAAAGATATTGATTTTTATGATACCTAATTAACTAACTGTTCCGGCGAACTTTGTACCGCCTCAGAATCTACTATAAATACTATTAATCTATTCGCAATAATTAAAATAGTAAAAAGTAAAAAAATACATCTTGAAATGAAAATATTAAAATATATAAAAATAACATAAAATATAAATAAATAAATAGTAACCCGAGTTTTAAATTTTTAAATAGAACGCATCGCGACTAACTTTTTTTTCACAAACAAACATGGGCGCGGATGTGCGTGTGATTAATGTGTCAACGTTAAATTTGTAATTGTCTTTGTTTATTTTACTTTAAATAGTCTTTTTTGTGTGTTTATTCTTGTGTTGGTTCTTTAGACTTATGATTTTTGTGTTATAAGTTACGGTATTAATATGGGTACGAGCACAATGGGTAGTGATTTGCATTCCGATAAGCAGGAAAAGTTGCTCAAGCTTCAGGCTCGAAAGAAGGAATTGGAGCAGATGCTTGCTGCCAAAAATGAGGAATTGTACAGGCTATGCGTGCAGGAAGTACAGTTTACCGGTGTAATGCCACCAGAGGCCCCTTTGAGCCCCGAAGTGCCACAAAGAGAGAGATTAGGAAGCATCAGAAGCGTCGACAGGTCAACGGACGGTAATGATGTAAGAGATGGGTCAGATAATGGCTCCAGGCGGCTCAGACTAGGTACTGGCGATCGTGTGCACGATTCAGATCCAAATTTGCGCAAAAACCTATCACATAGGCTATCAACTCCTTCAATATCTGGAGTGTCGACGAAAAGCAATCACTCCAGGCATGCTCGCCGCCCAGAAACCAGCTGTTCCAATTTCTTTCCCTCCCCACCACAGGAGCGAAACCCTGAGACATTTTCAATACATACATCTCACACTTATCCTGCGCTGGCAGGTCGGCATGAACCTGCTAATGAAAACTTACACAATGATGTGCAACATAACACAATGTATAGACACCACACCATGACCACAGATTATGCAAATAAAATATACTGTAATAACGCTCCGGAAGCACACAATGTCTCTCGGTTAAGAGAGACTCATTTCAGTTCAAGTCATCCGGACATAACCACACATTATACCCATGGCAGTGTCGCACCACATCCAACACAGAATGGAATGCGTACCACACCCCTTCTGTACCAGTATGCCTCACATTTAAAAGCCCAGAGTCAACACCTAAGTGGGTTAGCTCACCAGCTTCAAATGCAGCCATCTAAACGCCGCCCAGAAGGTGTCCGTCGAAACACATTACAAAGAACTCAAACCTACCATCTTACATCTCATAGTGACTACAATCAGCACTTAGAAAACATGACCGATAACTACAGACCACCGCTGCCTATTTACTCGCATCGATCTCAGCCTGATGTACAAGAACAGCCTCATACACCCATGGAAAGGACAGCACAAGTGCCAAATACACTACCTCTTAGAGAGCACAACGCTCTAAGAAACCCAATGCACATGCAACTTCAAGTATCCACTGATGACTACATGAGAGATGACAGGAGACATTACCCTGATGCTTTAAGCCCTATCAGCATGAGATCAGGTTATTCGAATTTTGACTCTGTCAGTATGAACAAGTTCTCACCACTTTCTCAAGCAGATTTGAAGATGAAAGAGAAACAATGGTATGAGACCTCTCTTGATTCACCAACGAAATCTGAAGCGCCTCTTCTTAAAAAGAGTTCAAGCTTGAAGCGCACTTCCAGTATAGGTAACTCACAGGCTTACGAGGTAATGATCTCAACGGGAAGACACTCAGCTATGCAGAGCCCTAATCACATGCCACATAGTTCTCCTGTGTTATCACCCAGCGCAGTGTCATTGGAGTCACCTAAAAATCTGACTGTTATTGAGCAAGGTAAATGTATACCTTATAGAGAGGAAACAAAACCATTTGAAATGTCCGACTTTTATAAATATTCTACGAAATTTAGGCAAGCTCAAAAGAATCCTGTGCATCCTGGCCCGAGTATAAATACAGGATATAATAAAATGCCAATGGAGTTACCGCAATATACTCAAGAACATTGGCATGGTCAAAGTAACTGAATAATACTCACCACTGTTTGTCAAGCATAAGATAGCTTTAGTTATTCTATTATTATTTATTTGGTCTAGAATTGGTGTAGCCTAAGTTTTATTTTTAGTTTCTTATTTAATTTCTTGTAGCTCATAGTACGTACTTATTTTTCAGGAGTAGTGAAATAGAAACTTCAAATGCACCTACCATTTAAAATGTTTAATGTATTAATGAAATATTTTTGTAAACTATGGGAAAAAATGTGTGTGACACAAATATTAAATAATAATTACTTACTGATTAGGGTTGCCACCTTTATTTTTGGAAGGAAAATAGTATTTTTTCAAAAACTTACAAAGAATATATTACTTAAGGGAAATTCAAAAACTATAAAAGTACACATTTATTTTTATTGCAAAAATCCACCTCGAAAATGGGGCGGCGTTCAACGATAAATAGCCAATGACAGAAAGTTGACGTTTCCTTTCAGTGACGTGACTGCGTGAGTGAGCGACTGAGCGATGTGCATGTGTTTTGTTCTGAAATTCCCTATGCTGTGCTGCGCATGCATTCCGGTTACAGTGGATGTTAATAAAGCGCGCAATTAGAATCAGCGATAAAAATATAGTATCTATACAATATAATACGGGTGGCAACCCTATAACTAGCGCAAACGAATGATAACAAAATCAAACACAATATTTTTATAAGATAATTCTGCTGTGATAAGATTACGCACGTTATTATTATGACAATAAAGTAGAAATTGTACTGATTGTTACGGAACAAATCAGTGTTTTAACAAAACTATATAATTCAAATGTCAAAGACTGGAGGCACGTCATTAAAATGTTGACTAATTAAATAAGAGTATGTACAACTGCTTTAAAATTAAATTGAGGAAAGTATGTAATTATTGTAATCTTTTTTTAAATTGCGATTTTTAAAGATCGAATTTCCATTCATATTTCTCTTCAAACTTGTACTAAGGGGTCATTACTCCCTGGATACCACTTTAAGTATTTTTAGAACGGTAATACTTAGTTCTAACGCTACGGCTTGCTGTGGTCATGTATTCGTACCATTCAAGCAAAAAATGTCTCTAGTTGGCGAGGAGTGTAACCCTAATAGTACATTTACTTTTTTTTCTTATTGTATTCTATTGTAGCTATTACTAACATATTCTTGGCACACATATTGTCATTGTTTCTTATTTATACTAGTCTTAAAATAATGTAAAATTTTCTAAGGACGGATCTATATAAGGTGCAACAAAACATGGGTATATTTTCAGAGATTGGATGCTATAAGGATAACATTTTGCTTTCTTAAAAAAAAAAAAAAAATTACACTTTTATTATAACTTACTTGTTAACCTCTTAATAACCATTTTTGTTATACCATATAAGTATATTTCTTACCTTCAAGTGAAGTGCCTTAAGTAGAAGTAGAATTAAGATCACGGATCGTCCTAAATCCTGAATTAAATATGACTTGCTATCGATCAGACCGCATATATCTATGACATATTTATATATAATAGACCTATGATAATATAATAGGTACCTATCGCCCTCAGTAAAACGCGCTTCGACGTCTGCATCCTACTGTATGTACTTTAACGAAATTTTGTTTATGAAGTACAAGGCTATAGCTATAGCTCATCATAATTGTTTTCTTGCGAATTTACCTAGTTTTAAGTACCAGCAATGCTTTGCCCACCGCTTTATAGAGCAACAGAGGAGATTTCCTGGGGATATATTAATAGTACTATGCAACTATTATTTTGATCTTGAAGTTTAAGATGAGTAGGCATCATCTTTGAGCATTCTCCTTTTAATATACGCCATTATCATAATCGCCGCTTTTATGAAAATATTGTTTTATAGTTAGTCCAGTTGAAACTGGAAATATCTTGTTACTTTCAATAAGTAGTATTAGTAAGAGTGTATCATCTTTCAAGTCGTGTAGGTATATCTAAGGGGAATATTACATTGTAATGTATCTATGACAGTAGAGGGTCATATTTATATGATAAAGTAACTTAGTATCATAGATTCTATCCATGAATATTGATTCTATCTATGAAATTGCCAATTTTTTTTTGGTGTATTCGTCTGGCGATATTATTATTATTGTCTATGTTAATATTTGATCTTGAACTCTATGGAATAGAAACATAATGCCTTATGTAATATTCTTCTTAGACCGCTTGACTTCATCGCGATGCTTATGCTCGATGTAGGCGAGAACAGACTTATGTATAACTGTCCTAGTTTAAAACGAGCATAAGGTAGTGCATCCAGTTTCACTATTAAATAGTACTACTACTATTAAATTTGGTGACCACTTCGTGAATCCAACACTTATGTTGTGTTGCCATTTTACTTGCCTGTACGGGCAACCAAACAAATAGTTACTAGGCATCTTGCTCACTCTGCCAGTAGTATTAACATTAAAGCGCAACCACAGCGCCCAGTTGAAACAGCGCCTTTAAAATTAATACTTTTTTAATTTAGACTACCTAGCTGTAATATCAACTACAATGCATAAGTGTTTTACCGAATTATCTTCTGTACTGAAAGACTTAATTCATACTTGCCAAGCAAATATAAGACTAACTGCCATTAGCCTTTTCGTCCATTTATTAAACAAAATAGGGTAGCTACGTTAGGTACGTGTTTTGTACATAGATGTTAGTTTGTAATATACCTACCTACCTACCTACTTAGATGTTTCAATTAGCAGCAAGAAAATCACTGTGAAGTGAGGTAAATATTTTTATGGTAATGTAGAAATTTATGTGCAAATTGCACAGTTTTATATTGATTCAAATAAAGTTTTATTCGTAGTAATAATTTACAGCTTTTTTATTTTTGAAATAAGTTATTTACCGTTCGGTGGATTATCGAAACACAGTTTAATTACTATAAGAAACTTTTAATTCAAACAAAGCAATCGATGATGAGACAGTTTAATCATAAATATTTACTTAATGCAAATAAACAGCTTCCTAAACTATGAACTATGGAAAATATTAACGTCAAGTTTACATGGCTAAGTCCTTGGGCACTGTCTTGTGTAACTTCGATAGAAAGTCGTGCAAAGATCGCTTGCCTGGGGTGAACCCACCGTTCAGATAGTTGTCATCGTTACCTGAAAAATATACAGTGGTTAGATCACCTCAGTAGTGTACTAAGTACTAAGGTCTCAAGGGTTTATTGTTTTTATTGGTTGCAAGTGCTTACCAGCTCCATTAAGTTGTCCGTTGATGCATCCTTCATCCCACATGTTGACGCATCGCTTGCCTGGGTTGAATCCGCCGTTCAGATAGTTGTCATCGTTACCTGAAAAAATAACAGTCGTTGGTAAACTTATCTACTGTGGGAGTAGAAAGGACTCAAAGATACAGTAGGTTTTTTGTTGATTGCATGAGCTTACCAGCTCCATTAAGTTGCCCATTGATGCATCCTTCATCCCACATGTTGACGCATCGCTTGCCTGGGTTGAACCCGCCGTTCAGATAGTTGTCATCGTTACCTGAAAAAATAATAGCGGTCAGTAAACTTAACTATTGTAGGAGTAATAAAAACTCAAAGATACAGTAGTTTTTTTATTAAATACAAGTGCTTACCAGCTCCATTAAGTTGTCCGTTGATGCATCCTTCATCCCACATGTTGACGCATCGCTTGCCTGGGTTGAACCCGCCGTTTAGATAGTTGTCATCGTTACCTAAAAAATACTAGCGGTCAGTAAAGTTAACTATTGTAGGAGTACTAAAAACTCAAAGATACAGTAGATTTTTCAGTAGCTTTTAATTAATTGCAAGAGCTTACCAGCTCCATTAAGTTGTCCGTTGATGCATCCTTCATCCCACATGTTGACGCATCGTTGTCCGGCTGAAATGTAATGAATAATATAATCTAGTTTATAGTTTCATTTAAAAGTACCTACCTATCACTAATACTTATTACCTAACTAAATTAAAATCCAGATATTAACGTGTTTTAGACTAACCTAGCATAGGCGCCTTATTTAAAAAAAGTCATAAGTATCGAAACAGAAATGGCTTGCGAACACATAATTAAAAAAACTAAAACTTACAGCTGTGCACCCATTGTTGTGTTACCAAAGTTTTGCAATAAACCAATGAAATTACAGAACAGAGGAGTAATGCCTTCATTTCGACAGTCAAGCTGTTCAATGGCTGGATTTATACCTGTTAATGGCAACTGGAATGATTTAATCCTGTTTCCCAATGATTGGTGGCTTTTATACGACAGTTAGCCACTCGAAAAATTAATTAAATCGTATCTCGCTACTTGCGATATGGTTTATTGGGGCAATTGAAACGATTTCGGGATTAGGGATTGTATATATTAATTCGAGTTCGCGGATAAGTGGAATCAAGGAAATACGTACTGTAACTTAGGTATATGTAACTAATTGTACCTAGTACTATAACTTGGGTACAACTACGTACTATAACTTAGGTATAGGTACCTTCTTATACCTAGTACTACAACTTGAGTACAACTACGTACTATAACTTGGGTAGGGTACCTACTTATACCTAGTACTATTACTTAGGCATAGGTACCTTCATACACGTATTACTATAACTTGGGTATAGGTACCTACTTATACCTACTACATCTAACTACTTACCATAACTCATAGTAGATGCTATATACTCACTATAACTTCAAATGTGAAAAGTACCTTACGAATGGAGATCTTAATTTTGTTATATAAATAGTACCTACTTATCCGTATAAGTACGGACGGATTGGATTGGTAAGTTGTAAGGGTTTATTCATTGATACTACGGATGTCTGAAACCATTTTTACCAGTGCCGTATTAGCCACGAAAAAGAGTTAGCAAAAGCTACGGGCCGCACGCACCTACCCAAAAAAAACCATTAAGTAAGATTGGTAAGGTATACTCGTTATCTACCGCCCAACAGGAAGACGTGCTAAATATTACAGGTTTTTGGAGTTGACATTTGTATTTTTTTCCATTGCAATAGTAGCTACCTACTTAGCATCAATCCTCAACTTTACCATTATTTTCATTATTTAGTGAATGCTGCAGTATCATTGATATAACAGACGATCATGCTAAACGATTTGAGGTACCTATTATAGACTCCAGCACCGCTGTGGACCAAGCCTCAGAGGCGTGGATTCGGGGGTTGAAAGCCCCCTCCCCCCCGCCCGAAATGCCTTGGGTGATCCAACATTTTATACTTTTGGATTGTTGTTCTTGTTGTTACTCGACCCTCCCCCCACGAAGTGTACTCCTGTACTCCTGGGCCCCAAGTCTGCTAAAACAATCGATTCATAAGCGATCAGAAACCGCATAGTAACTGTCACTTTTGACAGATATTGTATGGGATATCTGTCAAAAGTGACAGTTACTATGCGGTTGCTCTTCGATTATGAATCGAATGTGTTATCAGACTTGGGGCCCTGTACTCCTGCCTACGGCCCTGCTTTGGACTGATCAATACTTTCCCAAGTTTCAAAATTCCATTATAATGACTAGTTTAGTAGGTAACAGCGATAAATCATCCCTCCAGATCCCTCGACACGATTACTCGTGCCTGTCAATTTCACCTGAAATATGGTTATAAGTGTGGGAAATGTGGGTTTGATCCCCAGGTGTCGTTTTAGCACTATTGCAACATATTTTTACTCACGAGAGGTGCTAAGAGTACGTACCTCTCATATATCTGTGGTACGTACCTACCAACAATCTATGAGCAGGTATAAGAAAACCTATAATTATTTCATAGGTAGGTGTACCTACTTATTGAGGAAATAATGTACCTTGCGACGGCACCGGCAGCAACTTTGAGCAAGCTTTTTATTTATTTCTATGTTTCTATTTTAGTTAGGTATGTTAAATAATTTACTTTAACCTTGTAGCTATTTACTCATATTAATACTATGGCTAAAAAATTAGAGTGCATATTACAGTATCAATACATAAAGAACATCATTGTTCTTTACCTTACCTTGTTCTTGTCTAAAAACTATAAGATTTAAATTAAGCCATGACACAAATATGATAATTATTTGCCTACCTCAGCATGACTGTTCTTTCTTATCAAGTTCATCGCAAGTCGCAAGTCGTATCATTGAATGGTGAATAACGTCTGTAGAGTTTTGTTTCATATGTTAATTGATGTCTGGGGATATTAATAGCAAGCCTTTCCTTTGACGATCTGATTGGTGCATTTTTAGGGCTGTCTGTACCGAGTGTCCCAGGTTTGAATCCAGATAGGGGCAAACAGGAGCAGCTGCGTGTGATGACCGTACAATTGTGTTTTCTGGCGATAGGTATATATTTTTAATAATCTATTATAAGTCATTTTTGATAATTTCAAATGGAAATGGGGTTCTTTAGGCATCTTCTTATCAGAGGCAAGCGAGCGAGCGTACATATATCAATTGCGTCACCTAATTTGAAGAGCTACACAATTTTAATCTATTTAATACTAGCCTATACCACCAGTTCCGGGTTTCTTTAATTTAGTGGTAAAAATCTCTTAAACTAGGTTGTATATTATATACCTGCGCCTGCTGTAGAAGCTATTATTTTTATCATTGTTTAAATACCCATTACATAAAACGTAGTCTAAAGTACACTGCTCTTATGTAAGAGTATGTTTTAGTATGCAGAGGCCTTGACAATAAAATAGGACGCATCTTGTTCCTATTAATGTACCTACATACCCTAGTTATTTCCCGTGACTATGCGCGCGGTATATCGAATAAGTATATGTATGTATGAAATATACACCCTAATTTTCGCATTTAAGGGGGAAGCTCAGGGTCAGGGCGCGATATTCAAAATATTAATCTTTACGATGTAATTTAGTGTTTTGCGATATTAGCATTCTGCGTTGGATGTCTCGATGTATAAAGTTTGCTTAAAAAAGTACCTAATCCGATACAATACCATAAGGTTTGTAAAAACCGCTACTTTTACTAACTTAGGTATTTTTTTAAGAAAAAATTCGAAAAAAAGACCGACAAAATCGGCGGCTGACCAGAATGCAGATAATAATTGCAAAAATGGTGGAACGCTAACCTTGGAATCAAATAGCGCCGATTCAATCCCCGGCACTGGACTTCAGGGATTTTTGGAATTCATGTGTAAATCTTATTATCAATTATGAGAATCACTAATTGCTATGGTGCGGGTTGGATTTAGATATTTCACAATATCCCACCCTGAAGTGAGTGAAAGTGGACTATGGCTCGAATATGCTTACTGATTGGTCCCATTTTCAAAAATAAGTTGTTGTGATGGGATCTATGAGGAATTGAGAGGACTCCTCTAATTATATAGGCATACCTTATAGCTTAATTGGTATTTTCATCAAGAAGTCAAGCATTTGCATTCAGAAAGTATCATTTGCTGAAGTAGTTTGTTTGGCACCGACTTCACATTCGTTAAATATTTGCTTTAGTTAGACAAGATAGTTAGACAAGTTAGATTTGAAGACTAGATTACTGATTACTTTTTTGTTTTTTTTTATACTCGCGATTTGTAATATAAAGACGGGTTCGTACTATTGCGTACGGCGGCAGGCACCAAAGCTGGCATTGATCAAGTCCATCATATTATCACTATTAAAATATACCTACCTAAACAAGCAGGCGGTAAGCCCGCCAGTTCAAACACGATATTGAGAGAAGGCGCAAGTCAAGCGTAATAATTGATTTTAAAACTACAAAACACCTTTTTTAAATTGTGTTCAATACTTTTTTGTATCTTTTTAAACTAGTAATAATTGTTTTAAAAATAAAGTGTTCCTAATTGGGAATGTTTTCGTTTGCAATTGGAGTATTGTACCAATCATGTGAGTACCTATTTAATTAACGGTACAGTCCGTACGTGACACTAAATTGTTTAGTTGATACAGTGCTTATTGTTCTAACACGAGATGACATATTTGACCTTGTTGTATATGTATTATTAGGTACGGCCTATTGTTGTAAAAAACATGTTTCCTTATTTGCTTACCAATCAAGAAATGTGTAGGTACCTATAGAAATATAGCCACAGAATATCCATAGACAATAGTTTTTAATTTATACCTATAACTATAGGGAAATTAATTAAAAAAATATATTAATTAAAAAACCATGTATACTTAATGTTTTATAACTGAATCCTTGTTCCTTTTGCTATGTCATTAAAAAACCCCTAAATTTAATTATAAGCATTGAAACTCGATTTCAAGAAATACAGTGGCGCGTGATTATTTTTAAATTAAAATATTAATTGAGTAGCTTATCATTAGTGACCAATTAACTCGCGATCGTACTGCATTAAATGTATTGAGCGAGTATCTGGTTCGCTCCACGTCATCTTCTATTTAATATATATGTATATATATATATATATTATACTAGCTGTTGCCCGCGACTTCGTCCGCGTGGTATTTAACAACGTCTCAACAACAACAACGTTGGCAACAGCCTGCTCGCGTCCTGATCCCGCGGGACGCATTGCAGATTGTTGCTATCAAACTTTAAGCAGGCGCAGCGCTGCAACATTGGTTTTAATTTTTTTTCGAGAGATCAAATTTTTTTTTCTAAAATAAAAGTAGCTTAAGTTACTCCTTGTTACATGAGCTATCTGCCAGTGAAATTCCCGTCAAAATCGGTCCAGCCATTTCAGAGATTACCCGGAACAAACAGACAGACAGACAGACAGACAGACAGACAGACGGACAGACAGACAGACAGACAGACAAAAATTGTAAAAAATGTTGTTTCGGTATAGGTAACGTGTATACATCCAAATGCACTTAGTAAAAAGCGGTTATTTTAATATTACAAACAGACACTCCAATTTTATTTATATGTATAGATAAAACAAAGTCATGTTAGTTATACCATTTATAACTCGAGAACGACTAGGCCGATTTTTATGACCTTTGATTTATGGAAGTCTCAGCCCCGAATAGCAGAGTAACTATTAAAACATGATAAACATTCACTTAAAACGGTAATAACAACGATAATTGATTTTCCCATACATAAAATTTGATTTTGAGGCGGTACGAAGTTCGCTGAGAGCTAGTCTTAAATAATTCTCTATCCACATATTACGTAACATGTACGTATCTTATGAAAACGTAGGTATCCAAGTACTTTGACGTGTCTGTCTACATACTCCTACACTTATTATATAAGTAGACTAGCTGTTACCCGCGACTTCGTTATCAGCTATCTGCCAGTGAAAGCCCCGTCAAAATCGGTCCAGCCATTTCAGAGATTAGCCGGAACAAACACACAGACAGACAGACAAAAATTGTAAAACATGTTGTTTTGGTATATGTACCGTGTATACATCCAAATGCACTTAGTAAAAAGCGGTTATTTTAATATTACAAACAGACACTCCAATTTTATTTATTTGTATGGATATCTATCAATGTAGCGCCGTTCAGTCCCGCTGGGGTGGTGGAGAATGTCCCAAATCACCCTCGCATGGAGGGGTGTGCCCGGTATGATGGCAATTGCCTGGCTTCTATCAAATCGCCCCTCTGCCTAGTTAATCAGTTATTTCAGGCGTGATCTTGTCTATAAATAAGTACAGAGAGTTATAATACCAGCCCTTTTAATGTTCCACTGGTGGGCACCGGCCTCCCCTCAATGGGAGGGGGATTAGGCCATATTCCATCATGCTTGCCCAGTGTGGGTTGGCGGACTTCACACGTCTTTCGAAGGGTTCTCTCAGAAGATTTCCTTCCCCGTTTAGCAAGTGATAATAATGGTTGAAATTGAGATTCGACCGGGGTTTTAACCTGCGATCCTCGTTACCGAGGCAAGCGTTCTACCAACTTGGCTCTAACTGCCTTTAGAGAGAGAGAGAGAGAGAGAGTTACTTACATGATAGTTTCAAAAGGTAATAAGTATCTTTAGGGCACAAAAGAAAATATGAAATGAACGGCAAATATCTAATATATTCTTGGCGTCAATTTTTTGGTCTTATTTGTTGATATTACTGGAGACTTCGTCATGGCATTACTAGATTTAGCCAATTAATTATTCTGGACTTTCAGAAAATGTCAGCAGCATTCTGGCTCGTGGTGAGTCTGGCCGTGTCATCATGTGTGTGCGACAAGCTAAAGATACTGGTGGTGTATCCCATGCCGTCGAAGAGTCATGGGATCCTTGGCGATGGAGTCGTCAGACATCTGCTGAAGGCAGAACATGAGGTCAGTTTAAGATTGGGTGGTGTTTTTCTCATATATCATGATGAATGTTTTGTATTTTTATAAAAATAACCCTAAGAGTCATACACTTGGGAATATGTAGCTTCCAATTTGTGATATCATTTTTGGAATCGGTTATTAGATTCGGAGATTACCTCCTACATCCAAACTCACACACTTACAAACATTACCGCTATATAATATTAGTATAGAAGTATAGATGGGAATCTATACTAATATTATAAAATGTGAAAGTTTGGATGGATGGATAGATGGATGGATGGATGGATGTTTGTTACTCTTTCACGCCAAAACGGCTGAACTGATCTGGATGAAATTTGGCACAGATATAGATTATAGTCTGGAATAGCACATAGGCTACTTTTTATCCCGGTAAAATGTATGGTTCCCGTGGGATAGATTTGTTTAAATTTTTCATAGAATACCAATAAATTCATTTTCTCATACATATTATATTTTTAGCGGAAAAGGGAAGATCTTCCAGCCAGGCGGTTGGTATGCCTGGCGTGGCGGCCGCTGTGCCCCAATGGTTCTTGTCGGGATCTTGTATATATGTTATATGCTCCGAAAACTCTCATAGCGCGATTCAGGATTGTATTGAGAATTGTCTATTGTTCTGAATGCGTCCGTAGCGCCATCTGTGTAGCTTATGGTGCGGTTGAAGTGGTCGCTACATATTAATCAATACTTACGCCATTCTGAACATTTGCCTGAATCATTAGTCGCGCCATCGCCTAGAATTTTCAAATTCATTAAATACTTTTGTATTTAACATATTGTCCTGCTGTGTTAGTGAATTTCATCTTTATTAGATTATACTCAGTCACCTACGTCATCTTGTTTATAATTAGTAATTACCTACCCACTTTAGAATCATTTATGTAAAATATCAAGTTCTTCGACCATGAACGATCCCAAATCGAGCATAATTGTTTAGGATATCAAAATAACATCCGGTTGAATATACATTTATGCTTAAGTACCTACTGTAATTATTTTCCAGGTGACTTACATAACAGCGTTCCCTTACAAGAATCCTCCTCCAAATCTTCGCGAGATCGATGTGAGCAGTAACATTCAACATTTTCCTGGTATGTACTTAGTAAATCTTGTACCTGCTTGAGTGCTATACAAATAGAGAAGCTAAACAAATCAGCGCCCAAAGCGCAAACTTCTAACGTAATATTATCGTCATCGAGAAAGCTTGCTGTCACTATGTTATTTATGAAATATCTATTGCGGGCGGGACGGAAGACGTTTAAATTAAACCGCTTTTTACTAAATGCATTTGGATGTATACACGGTACCTATACCGAAACAAAATTTTTTACAATTTTTGTCTGTCTGTCTGTCTGTCTGTCTGTCTGTCTGTCTGTCCGTCTGTCTGTCTGTCCGTCTGTCTGTCTGTCCGTCTGTCTGTCTGTCTGTCTGTCTGTTTGTTCCGGGTAATCTCTGCAATGGCTGGACCGATTTTGACGGGAATTTCACTGGCAGATAGCTGATGTAACAAGGAGTAACTTAGGCTACTTTTATTTTAGAAAAAAAAAATAGGATCTCTCGAAAAAAAATTAAAACCAATGTTGCAGCGCTGCGCCTGATTAAAGTTTGATAGCAACAATCTGCAATGCGTCCCGCGGGATCAGATCTGAGTCTTTGTTAAATACCACGCGGACGAAGTCGCGGGCAACAGCTAGTTCTCTATATATATGGTACTCTGTGCTTTCTCTACCTTTTTTCTCTTCTCTTGTACTTATTTATTTACTTTGTTTATTTTTCCTATTAATAAGGATATTTTAGTTTTTTGTTTTTTCATGTAGCTATCTTTGTATATACCTATTGTACATAATATGGTAAATAAAATGAGCAGCACATGTATAAAAATAATTAAATGATAATGAAACAAATATTACTGTTTCAGCAAACGCTCTCAATATTACATCAATTATTAATAAGGAAATCATCACGAACGACATACACATGGTAAAGCAAGTGATGATGATGATTACAACTAAAACGCTCGAACACCCAAACGTGTTGAAGTTGATCGACGATCCTAAGACGAAGTTTGATCTGGTTATCGTTGAATGGATGTTCTCAGATTTAACCTCTGGGTAAGCAAAACTTACAACAGCCCTTTGGCTGGAAATTAATTATTGTTCTGTGACAAGAAAGATAGCCTTCATTTCTCCTACCACACATACTTCCTAGGCCCGTAGGTTCTTTTGCCCATTTAATTGTTGGCATCCCTCAAGGCTTATTACTAACACCATCACACTGATCTGTTTCAGATTCTCATCTATATTCAATTGTCCTTATATTTGGGTTTCTACTGTGGAAGTGAGTCCAGAAATCCTGAGCTTAATCGACGCAATGCCCAACCCTGCTCACAGTGTAGACTTTGCTTCACACGAGATTCCACCGTTTTCGTTTCGAAAGCGTGTCGAGAATCTGTGGAACCGAATGAAAGGGAAATACTGGAGCTACATGTAAGTATTTTCTTGTAACCAAAGAGATAGCACACAAGTAGGTACACTATTAGGTACTTTAAAAATTACCATAAAAATTTGATTGCGTTATTGTATTCGTTAATCTGTGTGTGTGTATGTGTGTAAAGAAAAAATAAGATTAAGATATTTTTTCAGATACTACGACGATCTAGAAGGCAAAGAATTTGACAGATTAGTAGGAACTGTCGTGGCAAAGAAAGGCAGGCAACCACCGAGGTACAACGAGGTACGATACAATGCATCTATGATACTGGGCAACTCGCACGTCTCCATGGGGTTGGCACCGGCGATACCACAGAACTATAAGCCCATCGGTGGATACCATATTGACGAGAATGTTAAAGCTTTGCCTGAGGTAAGAAGATTCTACGACCATATACATAATACTTCAGGTCTATAATATAATAATACCAGCCGTTTTAATGTCCCACTGTTAGGCACGAGCCTCCCTTCAATGCGAGGGGGATTAGGCCATAGTCCACCACGCTGGCTCAGTGCGGGATGGCGGACTTAACACGTCTTTCGAGGGGTCCTCTCAGATATGCAGGTTTCCTCGCGATGTTTTCTTTCATCATTTAGATTCGCACATGAAATCCAGAAATCCCAGAGGTTCGAGCCGGGGTTTGAACCGGGGATATCTAAAAAAAACGAAAATAATGATTGTACGTCACCACCATAGTGAACTTGAGCTTTATGTTAATGGCACTACACCGGTTTTCTAAACGATTCATTCCCCATGATCCAAAACAATTCAAAAAACAAGATATAGAACATTGATTGAAAGAACATAAAACATCGTTAATCATTTAGACAACGAGACATCAAATAAGGTATAACTAATCAACCATTAAAACTAAAAAGGAAAAAACTACCTAGTCAAGAACCCGGAACTTTTGCGTGCGGAAGGTTAAAATATATCGTGTGCCTACTATTATCTCCGAGTGTAATCGTGACGTCATTTAAAAAGCATGTTGTCGCTGTCATTATAATTTAAAAAGTCTGTGGTAGAGTGAGATGGAATTTGCTAATGTAATAACATTGTGTTTGAACCACAGATTTTAACCTTTCCGCTTAAAAAAACGCTTGCTTAATCTTGCCACTAAAAAGTAGTCTGAGCTATCCGGACGATTGGATAAAACTGTAGTTAACGGTGAATAAGATACTGAGTACTAGCAAAGTTAAATTGGTATAGTGAATGAAATAGATCTACATTGAAGTATACTATGATAACATATGATTAGTGTGGAAATGTATTAGTAAAATGAATTAGCCATTCTTTTTTCTAAAATTAAGTCATCATAATCGTTTGAAAAGGAAAACAATTGAGAAAACGTCATAATCTAACCTAAGCGCGCGGGGGAGGGGGGGGGAAGGTACTTCATGTTAATTTGTTAATATACGTATATGATACAGCAATTAGACTAGAGAATTGACCAACAAACCTTTATAGTCCCAACTTTGTTTTGGGCATTTCTCAGTTGGTCCTCCCTTAAGAACGTTAGAAAATTTATATCTGCATTCAGGATTTAAAGAAAATAATGGACAACGCCAAGCATGGAGTGATCTACTTCAGCATGGGCTCGAACTTGAAAAGCAAGGACTGGCCTGATGACATAAAAAAGGGTCTTTTGAAGATGTTCGGTGGACTGAAGCAGACTGTTTTATGGAAGTTTGAAGAGTTGCTGCCGGATCTGCCTAAAAATGTCCACCTCTTGCAGTGGGCGCCGCAGCCCAGCATATTGTGTAAGCTGATAACATTGCACACACTAAATAATAATTATAATACCAGCCCTTTTAATGTCCCACTGTTGGGCACGGGCCTCCCCTCAGTGCGAGTGGGATTAGGCCGTAGTCCACCACCCTGGCCCAGTGCGGGTTGGTGGACTTTACACGTCTTTCGATGGGGTTCTCTCAGACAAGCAGGTTTCCTCACGATGTTTTCCTTCACCGTTTAGCAAGTGTTAATCATGGTTGAAAATGAGATTCGCAGATGAAATCCAGAAATCCCAGAGGTGCGAGCCGGGATTTGAACCTGCGATCCTCGTTACCGAGGCAAGCGTTCTACCAACTTAGTTATCACTGCTATGTCCACACTAAAATATATCTGATAATATTTCCTTTTATTTCTTCGAATATAAGGGAATTCCAATACCAATACAATATTGAAAAATGTTTAACAAATCGTTTGCTGCATGTCAACAGGATGTGGTTTAGATTTTGTGTGTTTCCTATCAGTTGAGAGTCTTCTATTCACAGAAACCAAGTCTCTTTTAAATATTAGTGTTCATGTAAAAAACAGGTGCTAGGAGGTCAGATAAATCTCTATATTTATAGGCTTTTGATTTATTAAAACCTGGATGTAATCGTTAAAAGTAAATGTGTATATTGTAGTAATTCTGATCATTTTTCAGCACATCCCAACTGCATCATTTTCATATCCCACGGCGGTCTTCTATCAACCACAGAAACAATCTACTTCGGAGTTCCCATCATCGGTATTCCGGTGTTCGGTGACCAGTTCCTGAATGTACAGAGGTCTGTCATCAAAGGATTCGCAAAGAAAGTTGACCTCTCCTATGGAATAGTGGACGAACTGAAAGCGGCGATTGAAGACTTAATAAGCAATCCTAGGTGAGTTGCTATGACCATTGAATGTTAGGATTTGAATTGCTTACCTTTAGAATTGAAAGAAAAGATGAAACTACTTTTCAATCCATTCAAGTCTAGCGAAATAAAAAATGATTTTGAGAATTTTATTTAAGCTACATCGGTTATTAAATCACTTACCTCTTTAGTTGTCCTTAATTTTGTAAAGAAATAAAATAAAAATGAGACTAACTTTGACAAAAATGAGAATTAACAAACAAGAACACCTTTGTTTTGCTTCATAAGTTAAGAGTCAGTGGCGTAACATGGTGGCGGAGGGTGCGGTCCGCACCGGGCGGCACTTTGCCGGGGGCGGAATTTCACAGGTGGCGGTTAGAAAAAAAAAGATATGAAAAAAAAAATTGTTAAAAAATAATCTTTTAATGTTTTTTCGTATTTTTTTTGTCGTTACCATGCCCCAGTTTTTTTTTATAATGAATAGCAAAAATAAGAGGGTGGCAAATTTGAAATCCGCACCAGGTGCTAATGACCTATGCTACGCAACTGTTAAGAGTAATAATATTACATAGCTAACAGAAAGGAAACATATATATAGAGTATCTCTTTACAGATATACCCAACGAGTGAAAGAGCTCTCCTACATCTACCACCACCGCCCCACGAAGCCGGGCGCGGAGCTGGTGCACTGGGTAGAGCACGTAGCGCACACGCGCGGCGCCGCGCATCTGCGCTCGCCCGCGCTACACGTGCCGCTCTACCAAAGACTCTACCTAGATCTAATAGCTATTATTGTTGTAGCTATAACTCTTGCAGTGACATTATTAAAGCGTATATGCCGCGTTATTTGTCCTAAGAAAGTAGTTATTAAAAAGAAAAAGAATTAATAAATACTCTTGTTTATCCACAGCGGATTTATTATTATCCTGGAACTAGATGATATCCTTCTCCTAGCCTATTCCAGATTTTTTTTTGTATTGGGGTTGGCTTGAAACCTACACCGATTTAGCTGATTAACGATATTTTCACCATCGGCACATCCATCGTTAGTATCATCCTCGATACTCGGCTATTGGTAATCTAAGAGTATGTATATGTGTCAGAATTATCCGAGCTTCTGACTGCTCTTAACAACCTTAAAGATGTTGGAATGACAAAGGGGACGGCGAGATGACCGTGCCCATGGTACAATAATTATTCTACGCCAGATATTTTGTCCCGTGACAGCTGTCACGTGCTTCGCCCAAGACTACGTCTTCCCCATCTTCCACCAATAAGCGGTGCTTATTCTATTGAATATGTCAATTAATTGCAATACTGAACGTGTCATACGAAGCACGGATCCCAAAAATTAACCTTATCTCACGGAGATAAGGAAGAATTAGCATTTAAGTGTAAGTAGCTGCATTCCTCGATTCGGTACAATGCCATTTATTTTTTTATTAAATGCCTTCGCTTATTTTTTACAAGAACTTCACTTGTAAATACTAGACAAGGGCAATTCGATTCGGTACGATTACAATTCCTCGATTCGGTACAATTCCGGGAAATAATTAAAGAATAGTTCGTTGCTCTCATCTATTATTTATTCGTGAAGTAAGTACTTGTAAATAATAGGCGAGGGCAACGAACTAATCTTATTTCCCAGAATTGTACCGTGTCGAGGAATTGTAATCGTACCGAATCGAATTGCCCTTTTCTAGTATTTATAAGTGAAGTACTTGTAAAAAATATGCGAAGGCATTTAATAAAAAAATACGTGGCACACTCAGGAAGCCGGGAGTAACATTGTTGACGATTTTAGATCTCTCTTCGGAGATCGGTAGGGCACCATGTACCCTATAATGCATTTTTGTTTCGAGAAACTTCGATAACTATTTCACGGATTATCGATCTATCTATTACATTACTATAGATTACTTTGTATAATATTATTCTCATTCTGAAAGTCGAAATATCCCGTAATCCTTCTTCAGCAGGTTACAGAATAAAGTTAAACTCGTGCTGCGTTCTGGGAGACTCTAGATTCCATATCGATCGATCTAAAAGTGCTTTATGAAAAAAAAACGTCTGATGTAATAAGCGTGCAGATACTAATATTGTAATCAATGTATACTATCAGCGAATCATTAAAAGCTTGCGTGATGAATTATATAATGATTATAAATTTAAGACAATTTAAAACTACGCAACGGTCAGTGCGAGTGGTAACTTCAGAGATGATAGAAGTGAAATATAAATTGGTTCTATCTTTGAACAACTGTTTTTCTATAGCCGTGTGGCTTTAAAGTAGGCAGTGTAGAAAAAAAGCTGTTTTTAAAAAGATAATCACATTTTGTTTTTATCAAGAAATTATTAACACAGCTTAAATGTGAGTATAAAATGGTCGTTTAAAATTAAACCAATGCCTATCTAATAGAAAAAAACTAATCGTTTTCGTGCGACGTTCAAACAAGAGAAACTGTCTAAATACTAAATCAAAAAGTATGGTTTACTTTTAATTATTTTTTTTAGAAAAATGGCAGCTGCTTTCTGGTTGGTGCTGATTCTAGCTGTGTCATCATGTGTGGGCGAAAAGTTAAAGATACTTGTGGTATACCCCATGCCGTCCAGGAGTCACGGAAATCTGGGCGATGGAATCGTCAGGCAGCTGCTGAAAGCTGGACATGAGGTTAGTGGACAAATTCGTGTGAGCCCATCCAAAGCGTAAGGATATCATCTTCTGCTGTAAAGACTTAGTAAATATAAAATAATCATATTAATATTGCCAGACGAACACAAGAAATGTATGATCCCAAACTAAGTAACGCTTGTATTATGGGTACCGTACAATGGAGTAAGGCCGATGGAGCTGATAAAGGATCATGACTCGGCACAGAAAGCGGTTCCTATGAACTGTACCAATCGGGTCCTAGAAAGAAATATACAATATTCTAAAGAATGTCTTGGTATTCTTTCAGTTGGCTAACGTTTTGACAAACGTCTGGTTGGCTAACTACTTGAAAACCTAATCATTTAATTATTGGTTTCAGATTACATACATAACAGCATTCTCTTACAAGAATCCCCCACCGAATCTTCGCGAGGTGGATGTTAGCAGCAATCTCGAAGCTACACCTCGTATGTGACAATACATTCAGTTAATAATAATACTAGCCCTTTTTTAATGTCCCATTGTTGGGCATGGGCCTCCCCTCAATGCGAGGGGGATTAGGCCATAGTCCACCACGCTGGCCCACTGCAAGTTCGCGGACTTCCCTCGTCTTTCGAGGGGTTCTCTCAGACATGCAGGTTTCCTCGCGATGTTTTCCTTCACCGTTTAGCAAGTGATAGTCATGGTTGAAAATGAGATTCGCACATGAAATCCAGAAATGCCAGAGTTGCGAGCTGGGGTTTGAGCCTGCGATCCTAGTTACCAAGACAACCGTTCTACCAACTTGGCTGTAGCTGTTTTTTATCATTCAGTTAATATATTAAATAAACCAAAAAGTTCAAGTGCGCTCAACATTAAATTATATTTTTTCAGCATATACACTCAACATAGGTGCGGTATTGAATAAAGATACATTTTCAAATGATCTACACAGAGTAAAGAAGCTAATGATATCAATTGCGACAAAAACATTTGAACACGAAAACGTTCAGAAGTTGATCAACGATCCTAAGGAGGAGTTCGATTTGGTAATAGTTGAATGGATGTTCTCAGATCTAAACGCTGGGTAAGTAAAATGTTTAAGCAGCGTACAAACTAAGTGAAGTAAAGCTAGTTAGTAGTTTACTACTTCTTTCAATATACTGCCCTCTCCGTGGACGACCAAGGCAGGGCTCAAACATCCCTTGACACACGCGCATGCTCTATCGGCTCCAAGCTGTGGCTTGGAGCCACGGGAATAAGTGTATTAAGTACGCCATCTTGTCTGGTTAAGAACACCAGACAAGATGGCGTACTTAATACACTTTTGAAAGACATTAAAGTGATAAATCGCTCATGTATGTCCCAAATCAATTCAGAATTTCGATACATTCATTTTAAAGAAAACCCCATAAAATAACAATAATTGTGGTGATGAGAAATGATGCAGCTGCTGGTCACACTCTGAGAACCAGGAATGAGCAGTTCTTCTGCATAGTGACGTTATTGACGATTACGCGTGCTTCAGCGGACATCCCTGATGCGCTGCACAAGGAATCAGACCAGGACTTAAAACTATTCGAAATGTCATCTATTATTATTTTGCACGCGGAAGGTGCTCTTGTCTCAGCCTTCTCGGCTTCAAGCTAAATGTTACCTTATACCATTTCAGATTTTCGTCAATATTCAATTGTCCATTTATCTGGGGTTCACCTGTGGAGATAAGTTCTGAAATCCTGGGCCTGGTCGACGCAATGCCTAACCCAGCTTATAGTCCAGATTTCTCGTCATACGAGCTACCACCGTTCACGTTCCGAAGGCGCGTGGAGAATCTGTGGAATCGATTGAGAGTCAAATACTGGAACTATAATATGTAAGTTTTAATAACACATTTACTAAATGTGTGGACGATTTGGCCTTTGATCGACGATGACATTTTGATATGGACATAAAAATGTAGTTCAGCAAAAAATTATGACGATAACAATGAACGAACTAAATAATAAATGAAGCTAACACTTGTAAATGACAAATCAGTAGAGCGGAACTTATATAAAAGAGAAGAAATTTATGTTGTAAATTTAGTAATTAAAAAAAGACAATATAATAAACATCAAACTAATTTCAGGTACTACGATGATGTAGAAAGTGATGAGTTCGACAGATTGGTAGCGCCTGTTGTAGAAAGGAGAGGCAGACAAGCACCAACTTATGCCGAAGTGAGGTACAATGCGTCCCTTATACTGGCCAACTCGCACGTGTCAGCGGGGCCAGCTTTGACTTTACCCCAAAACTATAAGCCAATTGGAGGATATCATATCGATGAGAACGTTAAACCTTTGCCTGAGGTAATTAATTAAGAATATATTACCCAAACAACTACTAGTTATATATTTTAAATATGGAACTGAGCCACATTTTTCATTAATGTTGCATAGAGTTTTAACAGCATTCAAATTTGGAATTTCGAGTTTTTGATCACTTGTCAACTTTTGTTGCTAGAATACGATGACGCAAGCGTGTTAACTAATTAATTAAAATTTTGTTTTAATCTAGTTAAAAATACTCCATTAAAAACAAAATTACAAATAATGTTGAAGACGTTTTCAGGTTAGGTTCTTGCAAATTCTGTGAGTCATCATCTATCAGAAGCATTTATCTCATTCGTACTAGTGAATTCTAATGATGCGATAACTAATTGCTAGAATTAAGAACAAAACAAACGATATGAGATGAGGGAAAACTTACTTGGATCATAAAAAGAACCAATCGATAAAATCGTTATCAGAAACCCAAACATGTACGAATAAGATACCTAATTAAAATTGGCGTGACGTCGGTTCTTATCTTAAGCGGAAGGTTAATAATAATTTGGCCTGACTCACTGACAGACAACGCACATAACCTACAGCCCTAACTAGTGGACGAAGACACGTTAAAATTTGAAAATTAGCTTCGTTTTATCACGTAAGCATCCACTAAGAACGAATTCTAGCCAATTCGACCTCCAAGGGTATCAAAAGGTCGTCGGTCGCTTAGCTCAAAACTCCGTGGAAAGACTGTTTATAAGAATTAATTAGCACATGCTTCGGGATTGACCCAAAAGAAGACCCCACGGTGTCATAATGTGTTCCTAGAGTTTGTGTAGATAAAGCTTAAAATTGGGTGAATTGTTCTAGAACAAAAAATGATTGGACGAGTTGTTTTTAGTATACCAGAAATCTAAATTTTGGGGGTCTAAGTAAAGTCCAAAGTGGGTATTCTAATATTTCAGTGAGGGCGTGTAGTAGACCCATCGAGTTTGGGTTCATTTGATTGGGATTTTTGAGGACTTTATTTATCCATGGTGCCCGGGGTCTGATGGGATGAGAGGTTGGTCATTGATATTCGATGAGGGAATCAAGAAGACCCACCGAGTATGGGTTTATTAAATCGGTCGTGCAGAGCACTTTTCTTACACATATTCGTTAGGGTCTGATGATGAAGCTAGACGAGTCTCAATAGTATTCAATCGAGTAGACCCAATAAGTTTCGGTTAGAGTACTTTGGTCACACATAGTAACCAGGGTCTGATGATAATGCTGAATAGTGATCATTTCAATTCCATGAGGTCATGAAGTAGACCCAATGAGTTTGGGTTCTTTTGATCAGTTTTGTACAGCATGTTGGTCTGGTTTGTGTGTTGGTACCCCATGTTGAGTCAAAAAAATATGATATAAATTAAAATCACACTAAATCTGTGGGGGCGGAGTGCGGAGAAAAATCGCTAGTTGCGCGGGCAGAGCCGCGGGAAAAAACCTAGTAGTTATATAAACTATAATAATATTATTGTATTGTTGTTATTAACCTTTATTCATCTCTGTGGTGGCACTCGTTAGCGATTGATTGGATTGGCAAAATTATACACGTAATTTCGTATAATAATATTTTGGGTTCCAACATCCTCATTATATAATGATATAATTTAATAATGTAAACATGAGCCACACATTGTTTACGTTAAGATACAGTAAGAAGCTTTTGTAAAAATGTCCAGTATATACGTGAGTACGTCGATAAATATGTGTGAATGAGGTTATCATGCCCACACTAAGATGACAGAGTTTCATCTCAATATAACGAGGGCCCGGGGGTTTAATTATAAACTTCACTGATTTACAATTTGATACGACTTACAATTTCTTCTTAACTCTTTCTTTCTTTACGAAATGAGATGCGATGAAATAAAATGAATAAGGCCTCACGCACTAATTAGCGGGTATTTTGCCAATGACAAGTAATTAATAGCAATAGCACATAACAAATAAAAAAATCTACTTATAATTTAATTAAATACTCGGAACACTTTTTAAAATGAACAATGTCGACGAAACGCCATAGAGAAGAGAGACCACAGAGAACCTTATATGTATAGAGAATTTGCCACAGATTATTGTCCAAAAAGCACGTCTGTTTACACTGTGTAAACAGGTGTAGCCCAATCAAATACAATTTTGGAGAATAAGTCAATGAAATATATCTTTTTTTTAAAGTTAAGTTAACTTAAAAATATGCTTCCAGAATTTACAGAAAATAATGGACGCATCAAAGGATGGTGTGATCTACTTTAGTATGGGGTCAAACTTGAAAAGCAAGGACTGGCCTGAGGCCATCAAAACGGGTCTTTTGAAGATGTTCGGTGGACTTAAACAAACGGTATTATGGAAGTTTGAAGAGATGCTGCCAGATCTGCCAAAGAATGTTCACATTTTGAAGTGGGCGCCCCAACCGAGTATACTATGTAAGTCTAGTACATATAGGGTTTTTTTTTGTTATAATTTGATAAATATACTACTAGTGTGTCATCTATATACCTCATTTATGATATACTGTGAAATAGTTTGAGATATGTTACACAATTTAGAGGATTATTGATTTTAACATTTTCGAAGAGTAAGTATAAGGTGGATAGCGGGTTATGTTCTTTCTCTATCGCGCCAATATATGGTGCTGTCGTCAACGCTATGTAGATCTTAGTTTATCTATTATACTTTTTTATTTTTTGCAAATCGATCAGTCTTCTTTTTCAAATTATGTATATCGTAATTTTTTCACTGGTATCCTTAATACTTCTGTAAATTATACATGTTCCTTAATCGATCTCCTGGTTTAGTGCCTTAGTCGCCTTTTATGACATCTACGGGAAGAGATGAAGTGGTCCCATTCTAAGGACCACATGTTCCCTAATAAACACAGCTCATTTGAGTGTTGACGTACATTTATACTGTCAAATAAGTTATTGCACGGGGTGTCAATGTGAATCTGGCCCCAAATTTGACCTTTTAATTCCTGCATTTAAGATTCTAATACTCAATATTTGATTTTATAGCACATCCAAACTGCGTCCTTTTCATATCGCATGGCGGTCATCTATCTACCATGGAGACGATCCACTTTGGGGTTCCCATCATCGGTATACCGGTCTTTGGTGACCAGTTTATCAACGTGCAGAGGTCTGTCAACAAAGGCTACGCGAGGAAAGTGGACCTCAATGATGCCATAGTTGGTGAACTGCAAGGGGCTATCGCCGAAGTCGTTGGTAATCCAAAGTAAGTTTGTATCATGTTATGTAATGCATAAAGTGTTTTGTAACTTGAGGCTCTTAGTATGAATTTTGACCGTTCCGAATACCGATCTAGTTTTCGTATGTGATCATACAATAACCACATTGACAACAGTGGTGCTTCAGAATTCAGAGGAATTAAATAAAATTCAATTTCATTCGTCTGACATTCTGTACAGATTTTTTACAAATTCTTGAGACACCAGCGCTAGCTAGCACTTAAGCACTAGCTTTACGCCACGTGACGGTCATCCGTCCCTGTCTCTCACAGCGGACTGTCATCCAGCTTGTAGTTACCCTTCTAAACTGAAATAGCTTTCATATATGATAATTTGCATCCTTCTCTTCTCATAGTGCCGTCGCGTACCGGCGTTTGTTCACTGTAAAGACTGCAGCTGAACAAGCTGTGGTGTTTTTAGCGTGACATGGTAGATGGATCGAAGAGTTCTTTTGTTTTCAGATATACCCAACGAGTGAAAGAGCTCTCCTACATCTATCACCACCGTCCCACGAAGCCGGGCGCGGAGCTGGTGCATTGGGTAGAGCACGTAGCGCATACGCGCGGCGCCGCGCACCTGCGCTCGCCCGCGCTGCACGTGCCGCTCTACCAAAGACTTTACCTAGATTTAGTAGCACTACTTTTAGTTATTATTATTATTATAGCTGTGTTATTGAAGCGTATTTTACACGCTTCAAAATTAGTTAAGTTTGTTATTAAGCAGAAAAAATATTAGGATTACATTTATTGATACTTTTTTGTCACTGTGTTTAAATTATTCCTGGTAAAAACTATTACTGCGTCTGCGTCCTTTTTATATCCCACGGTTCACGCAGGTGTGCTATCAATAACAGAGATCACTCGCTACGGAGTACTCATCAATCAGCATACCGTTTGAGCTCTCCCATGCTGCCGTTGGTAAAGAAAATCGGCTTTAGATTAGTTTTCGGAAAATCGGCTTTAGATTTTCCACTTTGGTCTCCGGCCGTCCACGGGGTTGGTTCTGAAGGTCGAAATTTCCAGAACGAAAACGTTGAAACCAAAAACGTACCGTTCTTTCTTTTGCGACACCAGCGCCGTACACATCATTAATCCTTCGAGCTGTTTCTGCAGCACTGGTGCCACTGTAGAACTCGTACTCTTAAATATACCGATATCTCATGTTTTCCATTGCGCGGTAATAAGCGACGCCAAAGAAAAAAATTATGAGGGAAAACAAATGAATGACGCTTTTCAAAACTCAGATGTACCAGCTAAATTAATTTATAAATTTGAATTTGGAATTCTTAACCAAAGAGGAGATATTTCAGATCAAAGTGGTCAGTACGACAAAACGCTAATTTCATAATGTAAGGACCTAATATTTGCGCCTGAAGTATTTGTCATACTTAGTTACTTACATCCCAAAAATATAACGCCGTACCTAAAATTGCGGCACCTTACCCAATAATGAAGTGCCTTACCCAAAAATGCGGCACCTTACTCAAAGATGTGGCACCATACGAAAAAAATTGGCTCCGCGCATCTGCATTTGGCTTTACTGAGATCAATGTTCTGTTGAGAAGAGTGTGTAGAGACTTCTTCAACCGCGCCACAAGTTACACAGATGGCGCTGCAGACGCATTCAGAACTATTGTCCTTACAATCCTGAATCGCGCTATGCGAGTTTTTGGAGGACGTAACATATATACAAAATCGGCTGCCCGTCAGGCTTACCACCAGCCTGCCTGGAAGATTTTATCTTTTCCGCTAAAAGTCCATACAGTTTTGTTACCTAAAGTTTTGTTTTAAATGGTTAGTAAATTTAATCTATACTCTAATAAGCTTGTTTGTAAGTCAGGGTCATTGATTGTTAACATATAGAATTAACAATCGGCATGCTTCCTTGTCGTATTTACAAATTCAAAACACGTTTCAGAATTAACTTGTATGTACCACATTGTATCATATTCAGTAATCGTTCACTTATTTCTACAAAACGTGATTGAACGTCGAAATCACCTACTTCGGAGACTGTTATTATGGTGCCCAATGATCGTACAGTTTATGAATTAAAATGGCTGATGTTGTAACTTAATGGCCGTGTTCAAACTAATCGTATAGCATCGCGAGGGTAGCTCGGGCATATAACACGAGCGTGCTGTGCGGTTGGTCTTGCAACAGCCATTATTTAAAGTTAAATTGAATTTTGAAGACCTTCGAAAAATTATAGTAATTCATTTAGATTTCAAATACCTAGTGGTTTCTTTATATTTTTACAATCTATCACGGATACAATCTAATAGGTAGTCAAACGCTTGTTATGAGTTTTAGGCGGATTTCCTGAAAATGGGAGGATAATAAAATTAAAACTAAGTGGCTCTGTATGGTATTAGGATCTTGATCGCATTAAGACCATTTTTTCATAATGCCTGAATCGGGACTGCAGCCCGCTTGAGTTGTATATGACGCGTCCTAATTGAGAGTGAAAAAGCCGTCAAACACAAATACTCTTAGGGTACGGATACACGATGACACTTGGCCAGCAGTGTTATTCTGAAACGGACTAACTTTTCAGAATAGCACGGCTCCCCGAAAGTCGTCTCAAAAGTCATATGACGCGGGTGAATTTTGTTTCGGAATACCAAATCCTATTGAGATACGTCAATATACTCGCTCGCCGTAATTCTTCTAACTGCCGTCGACACTTAGTGGCGCTAGTGTAGAACTCACTCATTACAAGAATGAGAAGCTACAATCTCACCGTAGATCTACAAGTGAACTCGTAAATGAACATTTAAGAATAGCATAGCTGGACACTTACCAAATTAAATTTATAGACGTTCTATTCCGCAGTACTATATGATGTTTGATAATGTTATAGAACGTCTATAAATTCTGGGTTGTATAAGAAAAAAGTTATGAATTTACACTACCGTGACATCGAGTTTCAGATCTCGATTCCTAGTCGCTGTCGAGATTAGTGTCAAGTGTCAGTGTCCCCAAGTGTATGCAGCCTTAGTCCCAATTCACCTTGGATGTATGTAAACACGGTTTGCAAATATTAGTTGTTAATAGTGCGATAAGAAAACATCGCGGTGAGCTAATATGGCATAGCAAATATTATTTTCAATAGGTTAGTTTAACCAACACATCATATAAATCGTGTTCTTATTAGTTAAAACATGGCATGACCTAGATCGTGGTGTAATATTCGTCGCTTATAGAATAAAGAATTAGTGGAAAGAGCGTAAAGTACGAGGAGACTTACGGCCAAATATCAATCGAAATAAAAGTGCCATGCCATATTAAAGAGCGAGAAATTTTGATGAAAATAAAAAAAATAACCATGCTGACGCATTCGCGCGTACCTTTTTTTTTTTTTTTTTTTTTTTTGTTGACGGGGGGGAAATCTTCGATAGATACCCGGCCTCTGTGTGGGAGAGGGCCGGGTTATGTGGGATTCTTACCCACTAAAACCCCCCCGGTGGCCGCCTTCGACACATGTTGGAGGGGCTCCGGGATCTCCAAACGGAACGCACCGGTGCCCCTCTTGTGCCTCGCCCCCTTATGGGGGCCCGTCTCGGGGAGCAGATGTTTGCTCCCCCTGCGCCCTCGCTGCGCACGGCGGCGGGGAGCCACGCCCGCCGCCGTCCTCCTCAGGAGTCGTTATCGTCACCGGACGTCCGGGGCCCACACCCCAGTCGTCCTCGACCCCGAGGGTAGCCCGTTATTTGAGGCCCTGGGCATCAGGGCCGGATTCGCGCGTACCTAGCTCAACAAACTGAGAAGACAATAGACTTACGTAACATATATGATTTTGGATCAAATCATCAGCGATAGCCTTTCTATATATTGTGTGTTCTGTGCTTTTAATGGATATACAAGAACTGTTTTTCGTTTCAGACATTATAATAAAATTAAAAAATAATCATAATATCCGAAACGTATAATAGAATAATATGATTACCGTGTAAAAGGCTTTTATAAAATTCCAAAGATCGTATAATTTGTTAATATACAATTTATACGCTGAACTGTTTTTTTTTTTTTTTTTTTTTTGTTACATTGTAGGCAAGTATTTGATCTCGATCTCACCTGATGGTAAGTGACCATGAGATCTACGATGGAGCATACTTGCCTAGGTAGGAAGGCGGCAGTAGATAGAGACGCTACATTCACTAGGCACATGCAGCGCAACTGATCTGACCCGCCATCCATGAATGGCAACACCGAACATCATGCCGGAACACGGCTAGGCCGCTTGGCGATATGGCTTTGTTCAGTGGGTGGTGACTAGCCACGGCCGAAGCCTACCACTAGTACCGAAGCCTACCACCAGTAAACTTGTTTTCAGGACAAATAAAACACCTATTTATACTAATTTAGCGGTAAAGGGAAGATCTTCCGGCCAGGCGGGTGGTATGCCTGGCGGGGCGGCCGCTATGCCCCAACGGTTATTGTCGGGATCTTGTATATATGTTACTTGCACTGAAAACTCTGATAGCGCGATTCAGGATTGTGACGTCACTTGTCTATTGTTTCTGATTGCGTCTGTAGTGCCATCTGCGTAGCTTGTGGTGCGGTTGAAGTGGTCGCTACAGTACTCCCCCCCAAGACCGGAGGTCAATATCTTTGAATGGCAGCGTCTTGTGTGCAAGGGCCAGGAAGCTAGCTCGAAGGTCTGCAGTGAGTCGAGACCGAGCTGTGCGCGTCGCAGAACCAGGAGCGCGGTGAGTCGGCTGTGATGGTCCTGAGTGACGACTTGGCTTGCTGTGGGACGGACTGCTTGCTGTTGGATGTCGATGTTGATGTCTTGGTATGGAGTAGTGATGACTTTGGTGCTTGAGTCTTCACAGAAGGATGTTGATCACGTCGGGGTCACCAATTTAGCGGTAAAGGGAAGATCTTCCGGCCAGGCGGGTGGTATGCCTGGCGGGGCGGCCGCTATGCCCCAACGGTTATTGTCGGGATCTTGTATATATGTTACTTGCACTGAAAACTCTGATAGCGCGATTCAGGATTGTGACGTCACTTGTCTATTGTTTCTGATTGCGTCTGTAGTGCCATCTGCGTAGCTTGTGGTGCGGTTGAAGTGGTCGCTACACTAACCGAATTAAACATATTTATAGCATAACAAATATTAGTATTCTTCAGATTCTATGACCAATCCTCCCATTCATATAAGTAGTATTAATAGGATGTACACTAATGCACCGCTGTCTATTCCTTCTCTCTTAGAATATATACAGGTATAATAACACACAGTAAGTTCATCTTTAAAAGTAAATATTATATTAAAATCTATAATAACTCAACTGAGCTTCTTTTTTGTATCCAATCTTATTTTGAACGTACTTAGAATTCTTCCTAAACCAGTTTTGATAATCCATAGCGCTATGATTATTAAAGCTACTAGATCTAAGTAGAGTTTCTGGTAGAGCGGCACGTGCAGCGCGGGCGAACGCAGGTGCGCGGCGCCGCGCGTGCGCACCGCATGCTCTACCCAGTGCACCAGCTCTACGCCCGGCTTCACCGGCCGGTCGTGGTATATCAACGATAGCTCCTTCACTTTTTCAGTGTACCTGAAGATGTAGATAACGAATATAAAAAAGATAGCAACGCAGAAAACATCTAACATAAATAAATAACTATATAACAAGTTTCTGATGAAAATAACAAAGCTTGTGTGTCAATACACCAGCTGCAAAATTCATTGATAAAAATAAATAAGTCAAGTTTAAATAATTGATAGAACGAGGCGATGCTTGGCGGAAATCCATTGTTAAACAAATGGGGAAGAGGAACCCACCACTGACCCTCGGCTTGTCAAGTTTTCCAATTATAAACCAAACAAGTTTGATCGATAATTAAGGAAGCCATCAACACCGAACTTCACTAAGATGTCAGTCAAGAAACTGTCTGTCACAAATGTAGGGACCTAATTAATATGCAATTTTCTGCGAGTCTAAAAAAGTATTAGATACGTGTTTCGCCTCTAAACGAGGTAACTTAAGACGTCTGGGCTACGAATAATCGTTAAAATAAAATAATCGCCACAAAATTATTGGGTTTAGGACAAAATCTTTTTGGGCAATTTATTAGTCACCAATAAAAGGTATTCTTTAAATATTTTAAATATAGATTTTCTTGGGATCGCTCCCAGTCCATTATGTGTTTGTTTGGGACCGTAAAGTTCGTGTGTTTCTCTGGCGATATTTATTTATTGTAATAATTTGTACTCAGATCTTTTTTTAATGCAATTTGAACTCCCATCACTCTTACTTCGGATTTCCAATCACTTCGTTGATGGCATCTCCAATTTTCTCATGTATAGTGTAGGAGATGTCGAGCTTCACGCCGAAGCCTTTATAGGCTACTCTCTCAGCATTTATGAACTGGTCTGCGAATACCGGTATGGCAATCAATGGGACCGCGTAGTGCACCGCCTCAGTCAGTGACAGTAGCCCGCCGTGCGTGATGAAGAGTACGCAGTTTGGATGAGCTGGAATAACATTTAAGGAAATTATAGTGCGACAGCTACAGTTAGGGACGCTGAGAACCATACATACACACACACACATACACACACACACACACTCATACTCACACTCACACATGACACAGGCTCGCGCCTAGTATGAGAAGCACTGTTATATCTTGAATGGTTTTTCAGGACTTTTATGACTTTAAGACTCCTACCTAAAAGTCGCTGAGTAGATATGCAAATTGTGTTTATACAAATCCGCGATGAGGTACCCAGATAAATAGAGTTAGATAATGGAAATATAGACGCTACACAAATGGATATTATTAAAATAAAAAACTACATATTAAACTACTCGTGAGCTAATATGTTTACAAAAGTCGTGTCATTCTGTCATTCGGTCAAAGTCATTAATGACAAAGGAAACATTATAACTACCATAATATTATGTTCACCATAATAATAGCACTTAACTATAAGTCACGGTAAATTATTTCTGGACATCTCATTATCTATTCAAACACTATGACGGGCAAAACCGAATAAGTATGTGAACAGACATCGTTGAAGGAGGAAAACGTGATATTTTTCCAAATTGTCATATAAGATTAGCATGCTGGTGTAATTCATATTGCTTTATCGCCAAATGGATAGGCTACGTTTCTCAAAAAAAACAACGTTTGTACTGCGTTCCCGGCGGTTGTAAGAATAGCAATATAGGTGGTAGAAGAGACGTACGAAGATCCCTCGACATTGAATTACCATTGTATAGACCTTTACCTTACATTATATATGCGTTACCTAATATGTAGACTATCACAAAACACCAGTGCCGGATTAAGCCAGCGTGGATACTGATCAATGATATGGCAAACTATTTTGGCCCAGAGACCTCTTTTCCAAAATGAACTGGTACCTCAGACCCCCATAGCCAAATTACTTTAAAAATTCTATCTCTAGTTTTTTCCCCTATTGATACAAAATAATAATTTTATCTTGTACGAACTTGTGCACGCTTATCGACTTGTTGAGTTTTTTAAAAGTACAACAATGATACTTCCTAGCCTACTAAAATATTAGTCCCTTTTTTATCAAGTTGGTACACGTAATACAACATATACATACAGTATCTTGAAAGTTTCAGATAAGAACTTGTATTAATTAATAGGGGTCGATTTTTAGACCTCGTGGACCCCAAAATCAGTTTTCGTTTGTGTCGACCCCTGGGAAACCGTTATCGACCGCAAGGGGTCCATATGGACCACTTTGGGAATCCCTGAAATAATCTATTTATTTTTATTAATATAATGGTCGGTTATTATCAGAATAAAAGATAAGGATCATATAATATACTTAACTTTAACAGTTTAAACCGTTAATCAACTAATTAACGGATTCCCATTCGATGGCCATCACGAGTTGGAAAAATAAAATAGTAATATAATCTTACCCAGTATACTCGGTTGAGGTGCCCACTGAACAACGTGAACATTCTTAGGAGTATCAGGTAACACTTCTTCAAACTTCCAAATCACAGTCTGCTTCAGTCCTTTGAATACATTCAGAAGACCTTTCTTCGTCTCAGTGGGAAGATCTTTGCTTTTCAAATTTGAGCCTAAGCTGAAGTAAATAACGCCGTGTTTGGCGTTATCCATTATCTTTTGCAGATCCTGACAATATAAGACCATACATTTTTTAATACAATAGAGACATACGTAAATGACATAATATTACAGCAATATCCAAATAATTCCACTATTCATTCACGACAATTGTATTAGAAAAACCGCATAATATACAGACGGTAAGCCTACGGCTTGCGCAGACGCTGCAAACAATCAGTTTGTTGATATTAGATGTTCATTGGTCTTGATATCATGGGGTGGCCATTTATGCTATCTACATAAAGTATATTTATGAAGTTTTCATGGACTATTACAAGCACACCTAACCTCAGGCAACGGCTTGACCGGCTCTTCTATATGGTAGCCTCCGATGTTTATGTAGTTTTGCGGTACTCTCGTGGCGCTCCCTAAGGACACGTGAGAGTTGCCCAGTATTATCGATGCATTGTATTTCAGTTGCTGTAAGGTCGGGACAGGCAGGCCCTTCTGTTTCAGGATCGGCGCCACGAGTCTTTGATATGCTTTTTCTTCCTTGTAGTGGTTCGGGCTGAAATGTAATTAAATAATTTCTGATATATCAATTGTGTGGTTCCAAACTAAACAGCATATTCCACCCATCACTTAATATTATAAGTAAGGCTTTTACTGGCATTGTTGTAGTGTGCAATGCCAGTAACAATTGTCTATTGTCTATTGACTTTATAAGTGATTACGTGGCTATACAAATTATATATACTTAGGCTATTCAGGGGTATTTTACATGTTTTATTTAATTTTTATTTCATGTTTTTAAACATAAACCTACTCGTCTATCCTACCCCATAAGCATTTACGCCCATCATAAAAATGTTGTCCCAACCAGGATTCGAACTCGGGACCCACAGAACTGAGAGCGGAGTCACCACCCACCGCGCTAATCAGTCATGTGATATTCTATGCTAGTTACATTTGAGCATGGATTCTTACACAAATGAAGTCGATATGCCAATTAAAACGTTAAACAAAATAATTATTCTACTTAATTTATCGAGTCTAATTCAAAATAACACAAGACTCAAAAATAATATCATAATCTCAAAGCTATACATCGGGTATATTATCTAGTATGTAAGTTATTATTTAATTAACCTTATTTATGGACATGGCCTCCGCGATAAAACGACAGTTCGATGTTATTTTAATTCAATAATGCAGTGATAACATAACTGAGATAATTGTTTAAATTGCGGATATTGCGGTACTTAGTTGAAGTTACTCCGATGAGTTTGAGTGAGACTTCAAAACTCCACTATAATCTTCAGAGCTGTGCAATCCGTCACTTTTAATTGATCTATTTCAGAAATAGGGGCATTAATTTACGCTACAAATATTTTTCTAAAAATGTATGGCGCCTCAAGCCTCAAACCTCGCCACAAGCTAAACAGATGATATTCAGAACTAATGACGAATCCTGAAACACGCTATGAGAGTTTTCCGAGCACGTAACATATATAAAAGATCCCGACAATAACCGTCGGGGCATAGCAGCCGCCCCGCCCCACCCCGCATCTCCTATGTTATCCAGAGTATCGTGGTTAGCCTACATAAGTCCAAAATTCTGCTCTCCACGAGTTTTGTACTCTGCCGCCATAGTTTGTCCTAACGCCTTCGCAACGAAGGTCGATGCACATTTAACTGTAGTTATAGGTACATATTATTTTTAACCATTAATCACATCGACTTATCCCACAACAGAATATAAAAGATCGATCAAAATAAACTGACAAAACATACCATAAAATGTAGCAAACAAAATCAACTCTTCAGGCATGAAAAATAAGAAGTTATATACTAGTTACTCACAAATTTTTCAGATATAATCCATAAATTTGCCTGTACAAGACATACAATCTTTGAGCAAATGTAAACGGCGGATGAATACTGTCACCATAGTCAGGGTTGTACGCTGGGCTCAAGGGTTCGTCGATCAGACTCAAAATTAGCCAATGAGGCTCTAAGGTCGAAAACCAAATGTATGGGCATTGAAACACTGCTGGGATTCTGGAAAATTAATACATTTTTGTGGTGTCATTCTAGAACTTCAGCAAATTACGAGATAATTCTCACATTAGTTAGTTTCTTTATAATTATAATTTCAGCTGGGCACGGGCCTCCCCTCAATGCAAGGGGGTTAGGTCATAGTCTACCACGCTGGCCCAGTGCGGGTTGGCGGACTTCACACATCTTTCAAGGGGTTTTCTCAGACATGCAGGTATCCTCACGATGTTTTCCTCCACCGTTTAGCAAGTGATAATCATGGTTGAATATTAGATTCGCACATGAAATCCCAGAGGTTCGAGCTGGAGTTTGAACCTGCAATCCTCGTTACCGAGGCAAGCGTTCTACAAACTTGGCTAAGTTAGTTTCTTTACCTATGCGTATTCTATGATCATGTATTGGAATTAATACCATTTTTTTTTAAATATCGACCTATTTGTAACTTACACAGAGTACATTTCACTGAACATCCATTCGCCGATCACCACATCGAACTGTTGCTTGGGGTCGCGCAACAAATTCAACACATTCTCGTTGCCCAACGTCTCTATTGATATATCCGTCATGAACTCGTTAAGGAAGGCAACGTCTGTGAAGTCTACCTGCTTATCAATGATTGCTTTTATGTCCATGGAGTTTTCTGTTAAAAAAAAAAACTAGTTAAGGTAGAAGCTCAGGGTCAGGGCGCGAAATTCAAAATGTCAATGGTTTTTATTTTTTTACGAAAAATTTGCACATTTTTACGATGTAATTTAGTGTTTTGCGATATTAGCATTCTGCATTGGATGTCTCGATGTATTAATTTTGCTTAAAAAATACCTAAAGCGATACAACACCATAAAGTTAGTAAAAGTAGCGGTTTTTACAAACCTTATGGTATTGTATCGGATTGGGTACTTTTTTAAGCAAACTTAATACATCGAGACATCCAATGCAGAATGTTAATATCGCAAAACACTAAATTACATCGTAAAGATGTCCAAATTTTTCGTATAAAAATAAAAACCATTGACATTTTGAATTTCGCGCCCTGACCCTGAACTTTCCCCTTAACCGACGATGATGTAATTTAAATGTGACCAGCTGTAAATTATGTCCTATTCCATAAAAAATCATCAATCACCAACGCCATTTTCATATCATCATGTCACATCCATTATTTTATTTATAACGTGTATTTATAAAGTGTTATTGCTATTAATTACTTGACATTGGCAAAATACCCGCTAAGTTGTGGGTGAGGCCATATTCATATCCATTTTATTTCATCGCATCTCATTTCGTGAAGAACGAAGAAGAATCTCTGACTTCGCATAATGATCACATATACGCTTTAGACACGCAGGTTCAAAGGTTAGTATACCCTTTCAGGATCAATATGTATATTCGTGTCGAATTGAGAACTTCCTTATTTTTTTAAGATGTAAGGTATAGTTGTCATACTTTTTTCAACTTCTGGCTGTTACAACTTAATGCTGTGTCCCCAGTCGGCGAACTGTCAGCGGCCGACTGAGTAAGCCGCAAATTTGTGGCGAACTGAAATTCGAGTTAGCTGCAAACTCAGATCAATTTGCGTGCGTCGCAAGCAAACTGTTATGTGTTAGCCGCTTATTTAGGTCGACCGACCGACTGAATTTTCACTGTCAACTGTCAGAACTGACAGTTTGCGGCAAACGGACTCACTACGCCCGGCGAACAAGCATATCGCCGCCGCCGACTGGAACCGGTTTTGCTGTGAGTCGGCCGCTCACTGAATCAATCAGCGTACGCAACACAGCAAACTGCGTAGAGTGAGCGCAAACTAGCAAACTGTGAACACTCCATTTCAAATATATGGAAGCGCGTACTAAACCGACACGCCGCTAACTCAGTCGGCCGCTGACAGTTTGCCAACTGGGTACACAGCCTAAGGATAAAACCTTGACATGGTTTTTTAATTATATACTGACATATTGCTTTATAATATTTACGCGAATACTACACATTCAAATAAATGGAATCCCTGTGACCATGGTTGCTGTAAAGCAGCCGAAACGTTGGGAACATAAATAAATGCGATAAAATCCACAAAATTAGTTGCATTTGATTGAAGACCTGATTAGCTCAGCTCAGGGAAGTGACCCTGCTCTCTGTACTGCTGGTTCCGGGTTCGAATACTTGTACGGGCAATCTTTGTGTAATGAGCATGAATGTGTGTCCAAGTCATGGATGTTTATTATCTATATAGCAGTATATACTAAGTTCGCCTTCAGTCTATTGTACGGTACCCATAATACAAGCGTTCCTTAGTATGACACCGTATTGTTGGTGTGTTCGTCTGGCGATATTTATTAATTACTTCAAAACGATACTCACCATTAAACAGTTTTCTGTTGGCACTAACATCTACTTGGTGCAAATTTGGATGAGGGTTCTTCTTTATGAAGGGCGTAACATACGTCACCTGTGAAGTAAGCATTGAAATAGTTTAAACTTCATGGAAATAAGGTATTTGAGATAGCAGTCGCTTTGGATATTTAGATTCTGGGCGTCTGAGGCGTTCACAGCGCGTTCCATTCGCTGTAAGATGAGAATATGATTGCTATGGTATTACCGACCTCATGTCCAGCATCCAACAGGTGTCGAAGGAACCCATCTCCAAGGACTCCATGACTCTTGCCGGGCACCGGGAATATCGCCAATATCTTGTACGCCTCGCTTGTGTATCCGCACAAAAGTGTTGTGAAAAGGAGCCACTTGAGATTTTCCATCATCTAAAAAAAGAATAGCCGTTTTTAAGACACGTGTCGCTGTTGAGTAAGGTATTAGGGGAACCGTGACGGAGTCAGGCGACAGCGACAAGAAAGACATCATTGCAACGCGACATTTGTTGCCGTTTCAATACATGCTAATATACTAATATAATATAATAATAATACGGCGTGAATATGAAAACTATTGTATTATTTATAACTAGCTGCGTCCCGCGGTGTTACCCGCGATTAAAAAGTATGTCGATGCCTATGTAATTTCTGACCCCTAAACGACCACTATGCCGTTCTGGCGTGATTGAGTAACAAACATCCATCCATCCATCCAATCTTTCACATTCATAATATTAGTGGGATAATGCATTTCAATAAATAATGTCTTTTTGATTATAATATTAATTTCGTAAAAATACCTATCATGTTTTAATAATTATTCTTTTCGTATAATAAGCTGAATGTTTTCTACCACCTAGTTTGCAAAACCTTATTGACTCTGTTGGTTGTAGTAAACCTGCTTTCTGTACCGAGGGTTCCGGGTTCGAATTACGACATGAGCAAACTTTGTGTGACGAGAACGAATATTTGTCACCAAGTCATAGACATTTTATATCTGTGTAAGTAATTTTAAACTGAAATCGCTCCCAGTCTAATGTACGAGGGCGAACCCAGTATATAATATTTATATAGATTTTAAACATCCATGACCCGGTTCACAAAATCATGCCATCACACAAAGATTTGTACCTACCAGAATTGGAACCCGGGACCCTCAGCATAGAAGGCAGGGTCACTTACTCACATTAACTGAGCCATCTTAGAAGATACATCGAATATAAAATATATGTAACAATTTTTTTTAAAGCAGGTAACATACGATCAAACTTACGCTAAATGAATGAGTGCAACCAATTATTTTTTCATTGGAGACACTGATCACCTCACTACGAACCAAACTGTCTGAGCACTGGCCAGTTATCGCGTCCCGAGAAACCCAGACGACTGCGCTTAAACACAGGTACAAGTTAAGAGCGTACGACTCATGACAGTTTTAGGGTTACACATGCATTGAGTATACCAATAAATAAATAAATCAATTCGAGTAGGTACTCAATTTACATCAAATATAGTACAATACTTCATATATTAAATATAAGATTGACATCCTCCATCCATTGGAGCGTAGCTCGATATTTCGCCAAATAGATCTCCAAATCCAGTGGACACCACAGTGCAAGCTCTATATAAGTTGCAAACATATTCCGCCAGGGGCTCGTAGTAACTGACAAACCGTACAATAGATGGCGTTGTCTTACAAAACAACTATCAATATCATTGTCTGTATAATTGAAATGTCATTGCCCTCGTTAATAACTATATTTTTATTTGTGATATCAAAGGAAAAGTTATAGCAACCAAAATTTATATAATATCCAAGCTGCCCGATATTGCGTTGCAGCGCTACTGTATACTGTATTACAAACTTAACCTCAAATTTATAGAATAGAAATATTTAAGAATGTTTCAGAGGAAAAGTGCGTTATAATGCCATTATAACTGTCTATGAATTTGGGGGTTAGCCTATATAAAAATGACACGTTCTCATAAAGGTTCAGTTTGACGTTTCATATGCATAAAATCATTAATTTTACTCACAGCGACCTCTATGATGGTATTGAGAACTAAAACACGAAGCTAGGCGGTTTTGTATGGGGATTTTCAGCCCTATCTCATTTGGCCCATGAATATTTTAATATGCCTACTAACTAATTGATCTAACGTAATGAAATGCGTTTCTTGTTTAACTAAAAGCTTGAAAATAAATACGACTGATTATTTTATTCTTTAAAATATATTTTTTAGTCTATCAAAGTTGTCAGGAACTGTGTTTATTTAATAGTTACTTATGTTTATATAATTAAAGTTTCACAAATATATTTTATATGATAGCCGTAAATTTGGAGTTACATAAAAAAAAGAACCGGTCAAATTTAAAAACCTCCTTTTGTTATTAGTTATGAATAGTCCAACGAATAGTTTAATAGTGTTTCCAATATGATAGCATAATTTTATTATGCGGAACCATTTTAAAGTTGTTGTGATTTCGGCATCCACTGACCCTGAACGGGCGTGCAGGATGTTAACTGTGTAAACAATGATAGTAACTGAAATGGACAAATCGACATAAGAACAGTGTTTATTTTATTAATAAAAAAATATTTACCAATACATTCTTGAGGCTCAAATCTGCCTATTTACAAACGCTTCAGTGGAGTGTCGATAGCGTGTCGATTGAATGATTTTACACATTTGGTAGTCTACTAGTTTTTAAGACCAGCGGTTTTCCACTGACCAGCCATTCAACTGCCATTAAACTATTTCATATTGTGTACTTTAGTGGCGTATAAATATAATGCAGCTAAGTAATTCTACTTGCTTTGGGGTCGAGTCACCTTCGTCCGTAGGAGAATTAAGTACCCTCGAGATACCCTACACGTGACCCTGGGTGGTGCCAACCAGGTGACAACTCTACTGGTGGTAGGCTTCGGCCGTGGTTAGTCACCACCCACTGAACAAAGCCATGTCGCCAAGCGGCATAGCCGTGTTCCGGCATGATGTTCGGTGTTGCCATTCATGGATGGCGGGTCAGATCAGTTGCGCTGCATGTGCCTAGTGAATGTAGCGTCTCTATCTACTGCCGCCTTCCTACCTAGGCAAGTATGCTCCATCGTAGATCTCATCGTCACTTACCATCAGGTGAGATCGAGATCAAATACTTGCCTATAATGTAATAAAAAAAAAAAGAGAGGGCAGGGGTATGTGGGATTCTTACCCACTTAAACCCCCCCTTGTGGCCGCATCAGATACATGTTGGCGGGGCTGTTGGATCTCCAAACGGAACGCACCGGTGCAAATTCAGAACCCTATACTAAGCGTTATCCAGTACGAACTTGACAGTTTCATTTTCATTAATTACTTATAGGTATGTTTAAAGAATCCAAAGTTACCTTCGGCTAAATATTTATTTTTATTTAGGTACAAAAGTAATTAAAACCTAAATTTATTTTGATCTAAAGATTGTTCGTGTTATGTTTTGTGCTTAGGTAATGTAATCAACACGCTAATTATAAACATTTTATTTTACCCTTTTTTAATATAAATAATATAATCTGTGGAAAGTATCAGGCTTAACTGCTTATTGTAAAAGTTACATCCAAAGTCAAAAAAGTTAATCTTTATATTATGGTTTTTAGCTTACAGACTATCCCGGGAAAGTAATTGCTTCAAGGGCTACAAATGGATCTTCTTTATGTAATATATAGAATCCGCTCAGATATATTTCAGTTTTTGAGCTATTCTACAGGAACCCATTAGTTTCTCGCAACACAAAGTATCCTATATCATGACCCGGGCTAGAGGCTATCCCCCCGACAAGTTTTAACACAACCTGACCAGTAATTTTCCTATGTTACACGAACAGAAACACATACGAAATATCCAAAACCAGCACATTCGACCTCACTATCGAGAATAATGTCCCGATATGATTTAACTATTAATTACCACGGAACTTAGTCATGAATACTTTAATATTTTATTGTTTTGCTGATGACTATTTTTTTAAAGATAAACCCTCACTATCAAATTGCACCTATGACCTTGTTTTGCTCCTCAAGTGATAGCGTATGAAGTATAAGTACTTATATATTCAAGTTAAATTCAACTAGCCAGTACTGGGTACGCGTGGCGGCGCCACAGTAGCGCCCTTTGCGAGCGTGCGCAAAAAAAACCCCCAAGATTCATCACAATATAATAATTCCAGCCCTTTTTTAATGTCCCACTGCTGGGAACGGGCCCCCTCTCAATGTGAGGGGGGATTAGGCTATAGTCCACCACGCCGGCCCAGTACGGGTTGGCGTATTTCACACATCTTTCGAGGGGTTCTCTCAGACATGCAGGTTTCCTCACGATGTTTTCCTTCACCGTTTAGCAAGTGATAATCAAGGTGGAAAATGAGATTCGCACATGAAATCTCTGCGAGGTGGGGTTTGAACCTGCAATCCTCGTTATCGAGGCAAGCGTTCTACCAACTTGGCTATCACTGCTTTTTCTTCATCACAATCAGACGAAAAATTAAAACGCGTACGGGATAAAGAGACACTAAGCCCAGGTTTCAAGCTTAGTATGAGACTAGCTTGGAATCTAGGCTTCTTTTGCGTTAGTAATCATTGCCAGTGCAAAATGTATGGAGATATTTGAAATCGAATATGAGTTCCATATACATTGACCTTCGGAGTCGTCTGCCTGTTGAAGAAAGATCGTATAGCTGTATAGGGCTTACAAATAATGTCAACGGTATATCAGCACAGAAATATCAACACTTATTTTTTTCTATCTGATAATAATTTAGCTTAACTTAGTATCCAGGATGGAACTGCCATTGAAATAACGTCACTAATTCGTCTAGCAACTCGGTCGAAATTGCACCAAAATTATTCTAATGACCATTTCGATTTACGAGGTAACATCTCGTATACTTTTGGTAATTCAACATTCATTTTTTTGTTGATTTTTGGAACGTCGCAATTTGAAAAATCAACTCGCACCGAGACTGCATTAGCTTACATTTTTTATCGACATGGTCTTGATATGTAAATTTAAATTTACCAGGGGAATACGCGAGAAAAGAAACGACAAAATAAATACATTATTTAGGTTTTAAGTTTCATGATTGCGACAACACGACGGCATTATGCCAAATAAATTTTCAAGTAACTGAAGGGACCCAAAGCTCTGATTTTTTTTTTCAAAGACCATATAAACAACTGCCTTTATGACATCTTTTAATATTTTAATCTTAATACGGACATAAACCTTATTGTAATTAACATTTAGATTGGATAATTAGTTTAAAACGGAGACCAAAACCAAACCCTGCAAATAAAATCCATGTACAATGTGTTATTGAAATAACGCAGTCTGAAAATAGATTTTATTAATATAATGTTAAAAATGAATATAATAAATGAAACTAATTTTACGGATTTTATCGCGTTTATTTTATGTTTTTTACGTTTCCGACGTTTCGGCTGCTTTACAGCAACCATGGTCACGGGAGGACAGGGAACATAAAAAACATAAAATAAACACAATAAAAACCGTAAAATTATTTTGATTGCTTGTAGTATTCGCGTAAATATAATAAATCAATAATCGCCGGTACAGTAAATAAAAAATATAGGCATTAAAGAAAAAAATATACGTTATTATTCAAATCAGTTAGAATGTTTGAGGTGCTGCGTTATTTCACTAACACGTTGTATACGGTCAGCAGCATGCTTTTATTTTTCGCCAGTACTGTTATACAGAGTATCCAAAATGATAATTTAAATAATAACTTAGGTATATTAAGCCTCCGATAGCTGTTTTGTTGTTGTTCAATAATGTGAGACCATATTGATTTATTATATTTACGCGAATACTACACATTGAAAGAAAACTATTTTTAAGGATTCTATCGCGTTTATTTTTTGTTTTTACCAGGATCGTGACCCGTGATCATGGTTGCTGTAAAGCAGCCGAAACGTCGGGAACGTAAAAACAAAAAATAAACGCGATAGAATCCTTAAATATAGTTTTATTTCAATGTGATACCATTTTAGAGGATTATGATACTTTGGGTACTTTGGGTACTTTGGGTACTTTGGGTACTTTGGGTACTTTGGGTGGGTTCCTTGACTTTGTTGATATATTTGTATTGATAACATTTTGTAACTTAATCATGTACCCGCGCCCATTGTTGGTCACGGGTCTCTCATCAATGCGAGGGATTAGGCCATAGTCCACCAAACTTAGCCACTGGTTGGCGGACTTCACACGTCTGTCGAGAGGTTCTCTCAGACATACAGGTTTCCTCACGATGCTTTCCTTCACCGTTTAGCAAGCGATTGTTACGAGGCAAGCGTGCTAACAACTTGGCTATCACTGCCTAGGCTTATAGTATTATCTATACTTAATATCTTGTATATATACAGTATCTTGAAAGTTTCAAATAAGAACTTGTGTTAATTATTATAGAAGTCGATTATTATTTCTCGTTGACCCCCAAAATTCAGTTTTCGTTGGTATCGACTAACAACCAAAGAATCCCTGGTCTATACTATAAAAAACCATTTACAAATCAGTTAGAGTGTCTCTTAACACTTGATTAGGCAATAACGGTAAGTCGCTGATAAGATATCTGTCAATACTTTGGCCTTTTGTCTTATCACAGGATTATAATATAGTACTACTGTGTGATTAATAGTAGTAAAGATTGATAGTTGTCAATATCACGATATGTAACTTTATTAAAATTGAATGTAAAATTATTTTGTCACTTCTTATGCTCGTACAGTCCCTGTTCATGCTGGGTGTGAGCAGACTAAAACTGAATTTCATGCTCTAATGCATAAAGTGTTTACTTCCTCTAAGACTTAGACAACTAGTCCATGAAGACAAATACAATCAAACTCCATTTCTATACATATATATTTGTGTATTTAATTTGATTTACTTGAAATTAATTGCCTTGCTGTGGTCTCGATAGCCAAATAAAAATTAAAATCCAGGAATTACTAACAAAAATATTATAAAATGCACTTATGACTAGGCATTATAAGGCCTCTGACAAGAGCCCAATGTTTCATGTAGAAAGATTGAAAAAAAAACGACTGGGGTTAGCATAGACTCAATGGTTTTTTTGTAGGTCTCTGTGGCTGTGATACAAAATTGTTGATTTTTTACTTTTCAATTGTTATCACTGTATCGTTTCCTCGTAATGGGAGTGAAAAGCAGAGTGTATAACTCGTTTATAAAATCCGTAATTTTATCCTCGACTTCAATATCAACTGTCGGATAAAATGACCCACTTTATACACTTGTTGAACAATCTACTAATTGATATTTGATATTTAAATTTCATTTAAATATATTGATTAATTGATATTTTAGACAGTTTTAATTTATATAATACTTATTATGTATTTTCATCATTTTATTTAATTAGTTTATCTTCCTAGCAGACGTTTTTTGCCACTTTCAATTATTCTCGACTGAAATCAACGCGCCAATTACTGGCTAACCGTCGAACAAAAACCGAACAATTGTTTTGTTTTTTCTTTCCGTATTTACAGTTGTCGTTGGCAAATCATCGGTAAAAACAATTGAGCCATAGTTTTTATTTGAAATTGGAATGAATTACAGAACCAGTGTAGAATTTGAATTCTACACTGGAAACTTAAAAATGAATCGCAAAACGCCGACTGACAATATTCTGGGCGTGGGCGCCTACAGTACATCCTAATCAAAACTGGCACAACAGAATTAATGCACTTGCATTTAATATTATTCACACGAGTATTTATTTCAAATGATTAATGATAACGATAGTCCACTATGACGTGAACATAATTCTGTTAAAGCTTCTATGAACAACACAATTTGACTTCCGATCTGACTAGCCAATATGCCTGCTACCATGCTAATTTGTAGGGATCCACGCCAACTGCCATGCTAATTAGTAGGGATCCATGCCTACTGCCATGCAATTTTTTTGGGATCTATGCCTACTGCCATGCTAATTTCTAGGGATCCATGCCTACTGCCATGCTCATTTGTAGGGATCTATGCCTACTGCCATACTAATTTGTAGGGAGCGTTGCTTTGTGTGGAACCGTATGGTCGGTGTGTTCTTCTGGCGTCTATCGTAAACCAGCTTCTAAAATGCTTACCAGGATTCCTGGGTAAATATCCCCGAACATAGACATAAAAATAAAAAAAATACTATGTATTTATTTATTTTTCTTCTTAACATCGACATTATCTTTAACAATCACTGATAATAACTTATTGAATAATATCACAACACCTACAAAAGCTGCTACAAGAACAGCTACTAGATCTAAGTAGAGTTTCTGGTAGAGCGGCACGTGTAGCGCGGGCGAGCGCAGATGCGCGGCGCCGCGCGTGCGCACCGCGTGCTCTACCCAGTGTACCAGCTCCGCGCCCGGCTTCACCGGCCGGTCGTGGTAAATCAACGATAGCTCCTTCACTTTTTCAGTGTACCTGAAGATGTAGATAACAAATACAAAAAAAAGTTAGCAACACAGAAAATTTCTCCGCGAATCGATGCGAATCTAAAGAAGTATTCGATACGTGTTTCGTCTCTAAGCGAGGCATCCTTAAGACGTCTGGGCTACGAAACCATTGGGCTTAAGACACAATCTTTTTGGGCAATTTATTAGTCACCAATAAAAGGTGTCCTTTAAAATTTTTAAGCATAGAATTTCTTGGGATCATTCAAATCCATTGTGTGTTTGTTTGGGACCATACAGTTCGTTTGTTTCTCTGACAATAATTAGTTGTTGTAATAATTTGTACTCAGAACTTTTTTTCTTATGTAATTTGAACTACCATCACTCTTACTTCGGATTTCCAATCACTTCGTTGATGGCATCTCCAATTTTCTCATGTATAGTGTAGGAGATATCGAGTTTCACGCCGAAGCCTTTATAGGCTACTCTTTCAGCATTTATGAACTGGTCAGCGAAGACTGGTATGGCAATCAATGGGACCGCGTAGTGGACCGCCTCAGTCAGTGACAGTAGACCGCCGTGCGTGATGAAGAGTACGCAGTTTGGATGAGCTGGAATAAAATTCAAGGAATGATTATTGCGACACCTACACTAAGGGACGCTGATAATCTTTAAGACATACTAAACTAAAATAACTAGAAACTATTCAAGTACTTGGTCTTCGTGCCCAATAATATTAATTTATCTTAAAATACTAATCCTCAATAATACGACACGGAAGATAATTATGTTAAGACCTCTTCGGTAATATTACGACGTACCCACACCCACTGTCTCATACACACACACACACACACACACACACACACACACACACACACACACACACACACACACACACACACACAACAAACACTACATGCACAGGTTTCCCACTTGTCACTAAACCTAATTGTTAAAAAAGAGTATCGGGCCTCCTCATGCCAAAGCCTCGCGCCTTGTATGAGAACCACTGTTATATCTTTTGTATGTGGTTTTGAATATTTTTTATGACTATGACTTATAGCTAAACAAAATCGCTGAGTAGATAATGCAAATTGTGTTCATAAAAATCCACGTTGAGGTAACCAGATAAATAGGGTTAGACAATGTAAAAATAAATGCTACACAAATGGATATTATTAAAATAAAAACGGAATAAACTACTGGTGTGCTATCTATTTGCAAAAGTCTTGTCATTCTGTCATGCATATCCGCCAGGGTAAGAAAATTTATACACACCCTACGTAAGCTACGAGATTGCTTACCACCAGACATTCTTGGTCTGGTTTATGTGGCATTCGGTCAATCTCTCATTCAATATTGCATCAGCATGTGGGGATGCGCTGGTAAGACTTAATCAAACTCGAAAGGGCCCAAAGAGCACTTCAAAGTAACGTTAAAAAACCGTTCAGATAATCAACAAACCTACTTTATTGAGAATTTCAAGTATTACGTGGGAAACAACTCTTCATCTTATCTGCCACCACAAAACACACAAAGAATTGAAAAATAGACCAGATTACGCTTGAATAGCTTCAAAACGTGTTTTCAGGATCCCATTACCAGCAGCCAACACACTCTTAGCCCGACGCTCTCCAGCCACTGGATTATAAAATATATAGTATTAATAACTGCTCCGTGTTTTTTTGCAAATGTCTCATCAAAAAATTTCTCCTTAATACTAAGTACGACAAGACACAAAAATTAATCTAAATGTGAAGAAAACCATATAACCCTCACAACCCCTCATGCACACACACACAAATACACACACACACACACACACACACACACAATCACACACACATAAACATACACATACGACCCTGCCCATATAAATAGTGAACCCTATTATTTTATAGTGTTTCACTTTCACATTTGATTTTATGTTCTAGTTTAAGAATTTGAAATCATATAACAATTAACATTATACTTGTACCCTAAATAGTGTACCGAGCTCCGAGATACAGAAATTGTCTTGTTGGAGCTCACCAATAATTTGTTGTTGTAAATGTTAATTGGATTCCAATCCGATGCCCATGATGAGTTGGGAAAATAATATAATCTTACCCAGTATACTCTGTTGAGGTGCCCACTGAACAACGTGAACATTCTTAGGAGTATCAGGTAATAATTCTTCAAACTTCCAAATTACAGTCTGCTTCAGTCCTTTGAATACATTCAGAAGACCTTTCTTCGTCTCAGTGGGAAGATCTTTGCTTTTCAAATTTGAGCCTAAGCTGAAGTATATAACGCCATTTTTGGCGTTATCCATTATCTTTTGCAGATCCTGCGAACATAAGACCATAATTTTTTTTATAAAAAGAGAAGAAGAAACACCGCATATAAAGACGGTAAGCCTACGGCCTGCGCGGGCGCCGCAAACATGCAGTTTGGTGGCATTAGATGCTCATTGGTCTTGATTTATTGGGTTTCCATTTACGGTACCTACAAAAAGTATATTTATGAAGTTTTCATGGACTATTACAAGCACACCTAACCTCAGGCAACGGCTTGACCGGTTCTTCTATATGGTAGCCTCCAATGTTTATGTAGTTTTGCGGTACTCTCGTGGCGCTCCCTAAGGACACGTGAGAGTTGCCCAGTATTATCGATGCATTGTATTTCAGTTCCTGTAAGGTCGGGACAGGCAGGCCCTTCTGTTTAAGGATCGGCGCCACGAGTCTTTGATATGCTTTTTCTTCCTTGTAGTGGTTTGGGCTGGAATGTAATTTAATAATTTCTGACATATCAATTAAATAATTTCTGACATATCAATCAAATAAAATCTGAAATATCAATTGTGGTCGTAGAGCTTTCTTGATACATTTTCGACTCTACCGCTATACATTGAAATAAAACTATTTTTGCAACCATTCACATCAACGGTCACCATGGTCACGGGGAGGACTAGTCGTCCCGTGACCATGCTTGCTGTACAGCAGCTGAAACGTCGGGAACGTAAAAACATAAAATAAACGCGATAAAATCAGTTTTACTTCAATGTGTAGTATTCGCGTGAATATAAGAAATCTACCGCTGTAGTTAGCTTTAACGACTTCGCAACGCAGTTCAATGCTTAAGGTAATGAAAATTTTACTGTCAATATAGGTACCTATTATTTTTAAACTATAATGACATCGACTTATCCCACAACAGAATATCCAAGATCGAACAATAAACTTGCAAAACGTACCATAAAATGTAGTAAACAAAATCAACTCTTCATACATAAAAAATAAGAAATTATTTAGAAATTATTTTACTCGTTACTTACAAATTTTTCAGATATAATCCATAAATTTGCCTGTACAAGACAGACAATCTTTGTGCAAATGTAAACGGGGGATGCATACTGTCGCTATAGTCGGGATTGTACGCTGGGCTCAAGGGTTCGTCGATCAGACTCAAAATTAGCCAATGAGGTTCTATGGTCGAAAACCAAATGTATGGGCATTGAAACACTGCTGGGATTCTGGAAAATTAAAACATTTTTGTGGTGTCATTCTAGATAATTACGAGATAATTATAACATTCGTGTGTTTGTTTACCTATATGTATTCTATGATCATTCATTGCAATTAATACCAATTTTTTTTTTTAAATATCGACATATTTGTAACTTACACAGAGTACATTTCACTGAACATCCATTCGCCGATCACCACATCGAATTGTTGTTTGGGGTCGCGCAACAAATTCAACACATTCTCGTTGCCCAACGTTGCAATTGATACATCTGTCATGAACTCATTATGGAATGCAACGTCTGTGAAGTCTATCTGCTTATCAATTATAGCTTTTATGTCCATGAGGTTTTCTGTTAAAAAAAAAAACAAAATTAAACAAAAATTACTTCACCAATCATGATGTAATTTGACCAGCTACTCCTAATCAAAAAAATAAATCAATCCCCGAATCGAATCTCTGACCTCGCATAATGATCACAAATGCGCTTAAGAAATACAGGTTTAAAGGTTAGTATACCCTTTCGGGAACAATCTGTATATACGAGTATCCATTGTATCGTACCCATAATACGAGCGATGCTCGGACGGTATTGTTGGTGTGTTCGTCTGGCGATATTTATTAATTAATTTCAATAGAATACTCACCATTAAACAGTTTACTGTTTGCACTGACATCTACTTGGTGCAAATTTGGATGAGGGTTCTTCTTTATGAAGGGCGTAACATACGTCACCTGTGAAGTAAGCATTGAAATAGTTTTAACTTAATGGAAATAAGTTATACGGTATTTGAGATAGCAGTCGCTTCGGATATTTAGATTCTGGGCGTCTGAGACGTTCAGAGCGCGTTCCATTCGCTATAAGATTACCGACCTCATGTCCAGCGTCCAACAGGTGTCGAAGGAACCCATCTCCAAGCACTCCATGACTCTTGCTGGGCACCGGGAATATCGCCAATATCTTGTACGCCTCGCTTGTGTATCCGCACAAAAGTGCAGTGAAAAGGAGCCACTTGAGATCTTCCATCATCTAAAAAAAGAATAGCCGTTTTTAAGACACGTGCCGCTTGAGCAAAGTATTAGGGAAACCGTGACATTAAAAACATAATCAGTCGTAAATACGACTGATTATGTTTTTTTTTTTAAAACCTTTTTTTTTTAATTATCAAAGTTGTCAGGAACTGTGTTAACTTCAAAGTTACTTCTGATTATATAATTAGAGTTCCAAAAGGCATGCGGAACCATATTAAAGTTGTTGTGATTACGGCATCCACTGACTTACAATACTTCATACTAAAATATTTGTCATTCTTATACACGTTGGTACACGTAACACAACTTATACAGTATCTTGAAAATTTCAAATACGAACTTGTGTAATAGTAGTAATAGGGGCGATTTTAGACCTCGTTGACCCCCAAAATCAGTTTTCGTCGATATCGTCGATATCGACCACTTTGGAAATCCCTAGTATATACTATAACAAACTTTTTACAAATCAGTTAAGAGTGTCTCCTAACACTTGTCTAGACAATAACGATAAGTCCCTGATAAGGTTTCTGTCAATACTTTGGCCTTTTATCCTATCACAGGATTATAATATAGTACTACTGGGTGATTAATAGTAGTAAAGATTAAGAGTTGTTTTGACGGCTCGTAGATGAATAAGAATTTTCAATATATATATGTAACTTTATGAAAATTTAATGTAAAATTATTTTGTCACTTCTCATGCTTGTAAAGTTCCTGTTCATGATGGGTGTTAGCGGACTAGATTTCTACTCTAGTGCATAAAGCGTTTACTTCTTCTAAGACTTAGACAATGAGTCCATGAAGCCAAACACAATCAAACTATATACATATATATTTTTTTTTAATTTCATTTTCTATTAATTGATTGCCTTGGTGTGGTCTCGATAGCGAAATAAAAATTTAAATCCAGGAGCTACTAACAAAAATATTATAAAATGCACTTATGACTAGGTTTGCTAGGCACATTATAAGGTCTCCGACCCGAGCCTAATGTTTCATGTAGAAAGATTTAAAAAACGACGGGGGTATGCCTAAACGCTATAAAAAAATGTACTAAAATCTATTACTATTTTACTCAATTTTCATTTATATAATGTTTTTTCATCATTTTATTTCATTACTGTATCTTCATAATATGTGTTTTTGCCACCTTTTATTAAATTCGACTGGAAAAAAAAAATCGGTTATTGTTCGACGGTTAGCCGGTAATTGTAGCATTGAGCTACAATAAACCGTCGAACAATAACCGATTTTTTTTTTTTTTTTCTTTACACTTATTACACATTACACTTATCGTTGGTAAAACATCGATATAAACAATTGAGCCATAGTTTTTATTCGAAATTGGAATTAGGTACGGAACGGTTACCTTTCAATTGTGATAGTGTGTCTTCTATTCCACGCACTGGAAACTTGACCATGAAACGCAACACGCCGACTGACAATATAGTGGGAGCGCAATCAAAACTGGTACGAAGTAATTAATACACTTCCATTTAATATTATTCGCACGAGTATTTATATCAAATTGATGATAACGATAGTGGAGTATGACGTTAACATAATTCTGTAAATGCTTCTATGACTAACACAATTTGACGGTCGATCGGTAGGGCATACTACCATGCTAACTTGTAGGGATTTATGCCTACTGCCATGCTAATTTGTAGGCATCCATGCCTATTGCCATGCTAATTTTTAGGGATCCATGTCTATTGCCATGCTAATTTTTAGGGATCCATGCCTACTGCTATACTAATTTGTAGGGATCCATGCCAACTGCCATGCTAATTTGTGGGGATCCACGCCTACTGCTATACTAATTTGTAGGGATCCATGCCTACTGCCATATATACCTTTTATATGGAGAATTGAACAGCGCCTCTAACGGATGGTATTTAAAACTTTCAATTCTCCATAAAGATGCCTAAATGTCACTATAAAGTATAAGAATAATCTCGGTGTTGACGTGCTAACGTATTTTTTTCTAATTGGGAGGTGATGTAGGGCCAAAGTAACTAGGATATATTTTATCTATCGATTTAATATCTGACGCTATCAAGCGGTTCTATTTTCACATGTAGGTACATAATAATAGCTTTGACCAGTAATGATGACTTGTGAGATAATGAGTTTTGATAAATGTCTCGCGCAAGCGCGTAGGTTCAAATCTAAGCCAAAAAGATAAGATTAATTAAAAAAAAAGCATTCTTAAATGTCTAGTCGGTATTAATGATTATCTGTACTAATACTAGCTGTTCCGGCGGACTTCGTACCGACTCAGGACCAAATGTATGTATAGGAAAATCAATAAAAAAAATATTTTTTCCCATGTTTTAATAGTTATTCTACTAATCGGGACGCAAATAAACTCAAAAAAATCGAAGATCATAACAATCGGCCCACCCGTTCTTGAGTAATGAGTGGTGTTACTTACATGACAAACACGAGGTAAAGTTTGTTTGTTTGTCAGTTGGATGTAGGGGGTAATCTCCGGATTTACTGATCCAATTCTAAAAATGCTTTCACTGTTAGGAAGCTACATAATTTCAGAGTTCGTTAAGAATCTAGTAATCAAGTACTATTAAATAATTATTCTTATGCTTTGAAATAAGGCATATAATCAGTTTTAGGATACCGTGAATCATCTCTGATTTGAATTTTGTTCCCCGTCGACTATAATCTGGGTGTTTTCAAGTCGAGAGTGAACAGGTACCTTCTAGGCAAGTATGCTACATCGTAGATCTCATCGTCACTTACCATCAGGTGAGATCGAGATCAAATACTTGCCTATATCGCAATAAAAAAAAAAAAAAAAAATTATTCATGTACTAATGTACCGCTATGAAGACCTGGTGAAAAACCGATTAAAAATATCCAGACTCAGATATAAGGCGGTATCGTACATAGTGCTACTCTAAAAATGTATCGCAGACGACCTGATTAGCGCAGTTGGTAGTAACCCTGCTTTCTGTGTAGAGGGTCCTGGGTTCGAATCCTGGTAGGGACAAACATGAGCACGAATGTTTGTACCCGAGTCGTGGATCTTTAATTTATATATGAGTATTATATACTGAGTTCGCCCTCAGTCCATTGTACGATACCCATAATATAAGCGTTGCTTAGTGTGGGACCGTATGGTTGGTGTGTTCCGGCTTGTAAAATGCATAGTTTTAGTACAAGTTTCCTCGGTGAAATTCCCCGAACAAAGACATAAAAACAAAAAAAATACGATCTATTTATTCTTTTTATTCTTCTTAACGTCCACATTATCTTTAACAATCACTGAACATAACTTCTTTAATAATATCACAACACCTAGAAAAGCTGCTACAAAAACAGCTACTAGATCTAAGTAGAGTTTCTGGTAGAGCGGCACGTGTAGCGCCGGCGAGCGCAGATGCGCGGCGCCGCGCGTGCGCACCACGTGCTCTACCCAGTGCACCAGCTCTACGCCCGGGGACACCAGCCGGTCGTGGTATATCAACGATAGCTCCTTGGCTTTATGTTTGTAGCTGAAAAAAAAACGATTATAATTACATGATATGATAGCAGATATAGCCAAGTTGGCAGAACGCTAGCTTTGAAAACGAGGTGTGCAAGTTCAATCCTCATAGCTCTGGGATTTTCATTTACATATCTTAGTTTAATTAATTAATTATACACAATTCATAGCTCAGTGTTTTCATTGATAATCCACGATTTATGACTATACGGTGTTCTGTGAATGCAAAAAAACTCTAGAAAACGCTCATGATCTGAAAGGGTGAGTTTTAACCAAGCCGCACTCTGTCAGCAAGGTCGCCCGTTCCCGGTATAATAGCAAAGGAAACACCCCTGTAACATTGGGGTCAAACACCATGGGCGAGATGTAGGTAAATCCTAAACTATGTGTTTATTTTTAAACCTTTCTGGCCTAACGGCTATCACTTTCCTGACCTATGTGCTTACGCTCACTGCTATTTCAATTTTGAAATTCTTATATCTAAGTCAGTTACTCTAGTGCGTCTACGGTTCTCGTAGACGCACTAGAGTAACTGACTGAACTGACTCATTCCCGATTCTAGCGCGTAGCGAAACCCCGAACATAGCTGTCTTTATTGCGCGAGAAGAATTGGAATCATGAAGACACAAAAATTGAAATTAAATTACCTGTTATCACTCAACATTACTTGAATAGCAGTCTTGAGTTTAATAGGCAGGTCATATTTCAAGTCAACCTTGATGGCATACCCACTGGCGACTGCCTTGTTGACGTTGATGAACTGGTCATAATATATTGGAATCCCAATTGTGGGCACTCCAAAGTGGATAGACTCTATCGATGATAAAAGACCGCCGTGTGTTATGAAGAAGAGGCAGTTTGGATGTGCTGAAATAATAAGCAGGTTGAATATAATGAAATAATAAAGGTCTTTGTGGCCTTTATTCAATTTGCTTTGTAGTCGGCTTTCATTCTGATATTGCTGATTGTAGATATTCACATAAAACATCAGCAATTTGTTCTCCGACACCCACGTGGAACTGAAATTAGTGTCAAGCCAGTTTTCAATATTTTTCAGGCTTCATATAACGACTGATAAATGTTATAAGCTCGCCAGGAAAACACACGAACGGGGCCCAAACTAAGTAGCGCTTGTATTATGGGTACCGTATAATGGACTGGGGTGGATCCCAGTATATTATTACTTATATAGCTATTAAACATCGATGCCTCGGTCACAAACATTCGTGGCTAGTACACAATGTTTGCTTCTAAAGCGATTTGAGGCTGGGTACTCTGGTTAAAACGGGCACTAACATCTGTATCAATCGATTCGTCAACAAATATTAGAAAGTCGGCCAGAACTGCCAGTTTAATAAGTCCTTCGAAAGCATGGAGGAGGTCAGATTTTTGATTCACCAATAGTCTTTTCTCAACCTTCGAACTGCCTTACCAACTTGGCTAGGATCTGCTCAAAAAGATATGTACCAAGTTGCATGAGTCTGGTTATTACCTAGAATACTGGGCTGTGGAGCCCATTCTACTATATGAACGTTCTTAGGGGTATTTGGCAGTTTCTCTTCAAACTTCCAAATGACGGTTTGCTTCAGTTCCCCGAATACCTCCAAAAGTCCATTCACTAGGGCCTTCGGCAGCATCTTGCTTTTCCAGAACGATCCCATGCTGAAGTATATTACTCCATTTTTGGAATTGTCCATTAATTCTTGAAGGTCCTAGAATTGAGTAAAAGGTGCTTGTTTAATAAGTGTAGTGAGAGAAACGAAAATGATTCTGATATGATAATTTAGGTGTTGATTCTTTTGGTACGAACAAAGTCCGAACAAACAGCTATACTGCCATCCTACTTATGACCGTAATTTATGAGCAAGATAGCAGTACTTTTATTTGTGTCTATTGATTGTGATTTCTATGGCCAAATACTGATATAAGTATATCAACGACGAATAATGGACCCGGCCTAATATCATTTGTAAAAATATACAATTCTGTGTACCCCTCTCGGGAAAGGATACGGCGCCCCAAGTCTGCTAACACAATCGAACAGCAACCGCAGAGTAACTGTCACTTTTGACAGATATATGGGATATCTGTCAAAAGTGACAGTTACTATGCGGTTGCTGCTCGATTATGAATCCATTGTGTTAGCAGACTTGGGGCTTAAGTTTGATGATTTGTTCATTGCTGCTAGTCTGTTTATGACTGTGTAAGTTCTAATTAATAAAACATTGGTATACCTTAGGTAGAGGTTTCACAGGAACTTCAATATGAAAACCACCGATATTCTTGAAATTTTCTGGCGTACTTGGTTTATTTCTGATGGCGTTGTGTTCATTGCCGAATATTAAGGAGGCATTGTAAACGACGTCTTCAAAATTAGGCAATGTTTTACCGCGTTGCGTTAGTAGCGGCCCGAAATATTTCTTGTATAATTCTTCTTCTTTTGGTCCTGTTAGAAAACTGCAATGGAAATTAAAAATACATTATTGTCTGAATAATTTATTTATCAATAGCTGACCAGACAGACAGGCACACAGACACAGAATAGGCACATTCAGGTATTCCGAATTTTCTAGTTTTTGGTACCACTTTTTAATATTCTTTCCCCACGATCCTGATTCAAACTATTGTAAAAAATAAAAAAATCACTGCCAAATCGGTTCAGCCGTTCTCCGTTTGAATACTATTCGACCCATATAAAAATGTGATGTCAACATTATTTTTTGGGTATTACTACTATCTATGATAACAGTTTTAAATAGTCTCATATCATTATTATATCGGCATCATTATATTATCTTGGTCTTAGATCTATGCCATAGATATATGTTAATATAATATCTATGATAGATGAACTTATTAAATATTCTTGTACCTTCTATAATATTTTCCTTTCATCCTCGCCCACAGCTCCTGCGCTCTCTGTGCAAACGTTAACGGGAAAACGTTTAATGACACATAGTCAGGGTCGTAAGATGGATTGGTGGGCTCGTCGATAAGCCTTAGGACATGCCAGTGAGCGCCCATAGAGTACGCCCATATCATTGGACACTCATATAGGACTGCAACTCTGTAAATATTAGGAAGTAAATTAATAACCTCTGTGTTAAAGAAGTTTATAGAGATGGCAGTGAGGCACCAAAGGAGTTATGGAAATTTGAACTTTAGAGAGAAATAACTAACTCAATTGCCGTGGTCAGTCCAATCGCGGAGCCTCCAGAGTTGACAGCGAGACATTTTTTTTGGGACTTAGGCAGCCACACACTCCCACCACTGTTACTTCTGTCCGCCAGGATCCACAGGTGTGAACACCGATGACGTCAAGGTCTGACCCTCGGCGCGTCCCGGGGAAGAGCTAGTTTTATAGGCAGCAGAAACTGCCTGAACTGATATCCTGGCAGGCCTGTTTTTTATTCTTCTGTTTCTGCTAGGTCACCAGTTTCTGCTTTCATTGCAAAAAAATAAGAAAGAGATTGATTTCTGTGGCAGTCAGCCTTTTTAATTATGCCTGCTATGCAATGTAGAAACATTTATAGTCGCTTTCTCCCTCCTATAAATTATGAAAAGGAGAGCATGACTCAGTGCAACATAATTCGTAGTCTTGTATCAGATAGCGTGCTACCTCACCCTAGTTGTAGGATTGACAGCAAGCCATATGACAGATGGTGGAGTGCAGTCGCAATAGAACGAGCGTTGATTTGTGCAGCATTTTCATAACATCATGTCACATCCATTATTTTATTCATAATGTGTATTTATTGAATCTGTTATTGCTAGTAATTACTTGACATTGGCAAAATACCCGCTGAGTCGTGGGCGAGGCCATATTCATATCCATTTTATTTCATCGCATCTCATTTCGTTCAAGAAAGAAGAAGAAGAAGATTTGGTCGCAACAGAGCAAGCGTTTGCCTCTGGCGAGCGTGCCATTTGCCTAAGGCGGCCTCATAAAGCTACGCGGTCGGGCTAGACACGGCTAATCGAATGTTGTCACGGTTTTTTTTTTGCAAAGCCTTTATAACGAGCTCCAATCTCAAGTTCCGCAAAACAGCAAAAAGGAACACGGTTTAAGAAAAAATCGCGCGTGTGTGCAAAGTATGCGTGCTGACAACGAGATCCACGTAATTATAGTGCTTTGGCTATTTGAATTTAAACGCTATAAAGATGTAGTTAAAATTCGGTTTCCAATAATAGGTAACGATCTTGAACACCGTATATTTTTTCATGCTCTTTGCATAGATTTAAAAAGATGTTAATAACTCTATGGCTCCTTGTATAAGTAATTTACGATGGTTGGATATTGACTTGGTAATTGTAGCTTAAACTATGTTCTTATATAAAATTGTCCATAATTACCGACAATTTCTGATAACCTTATTATGTTATGGCAAGTACTTCATTTAAGAAAATTACTGCCTTACATTACGTGTGTTTAAATGATTTTATCAATCTTTGGCATGATTTGACTGTTGACTACAAATTTTGAAAGTCATCATGATTAGTATATTTTTGAATTTAGTTCCGTAAGATTTCGCCCTCTAGTCTAATCATTTTATACTATCAGCGATTTGTTGGTGCTTTAAACATTGTCCCTCTGCCACAGATTAGATAATATAATTGATAGAACGTCGAGAAGATAGAAAGTCGAGAAGAATCCATTGTTAAACAAATGGGGGAAAAGGAACCTATCACTGACCCTCGGCTTTTATCTTTTCCAATTATAAACCAAACAAGTTAATCGATAATAAAGATCGAGATTAGGTAATAGTACTTACCTCTTCCTACTAGTTGAGGGAACAGAGCTGTGATAGTATTTAATATACTTACGCAGGAACGATCAAGGAAACCATCGCGAGGAAATCGCACGTCTGAGAGAACCCCTCGAAAGACGTGTGAAGTCCGCAAACCCGCACTGGGCCAGCGTGGTGGAATATGGCCTAATCCACCTCGCATGGTGGGGAGGCCCGTACCCAACGTATATTTTTAATATTTTTTGTTTTTCTTCTCCCTGTTTTAGAGGTGAAATAACTGACACACGGGCCTTGACCAAGTGTACCAGCTTTTGCGTGATGGGAACTATGGGGATGATGATGTATTTCGGAGAAACTTGCATGTGAGACGGCAAGTGTTAAGTATAACTGCTTTTTGTATGAGTGTGAGTGTGGATTTAGGCATTTATTATTATTATATACTTACGCAGAATAAATCTCAGCGTCAATCAGGTCGGCGATGACAACGTCGTACTTTTCCTTGGTGTCCATCAAAAAGGATTTAACGTTTTTATTTTCGAATGTCAGTCGAGCGTTCTCCAAGACAAACTCTTGGACTAACAGCGGATCGTCGGACTCCATTTCGTTTTCCATCACGAAGGAGATGTTGTGAATTTGTGAAACTATAAATGAATAAAAAAACATTTCAGTTACTTGACGACCTGATTAGCGCAGATGGCAGTGACCCAGCTTTCTGTGTCGTGAGTCCTGGGTTTGAATTCGTGGAATAAATTGTGTGTGATGAGCTCGAATGTTTGTCCCGAGTCATGGATGTTTAATATCTATATAAGTATTATATACTCGATTCGCCTCAGTCCAGTTTACGGTACCTATAATACAGGCGTTGCTTAGTGTGGGACCGTATAGTTGGTGTGTTTGTCTGGCGATATTATTATTATATGTAAGGATACAATTGGAAGCATTGCAGCAGAGCAGCATAGTTTTGTACCACTTGTTATGCGACCGCGTAGCGGTGAAGCAGTCTCACTAGTACAAGTATCAGTGCTCGAAGTAACTTTAACTTTACGTTACATTTTGTAACGTTCACAGATCAAGCGGTAACAATAGCGAATGCTCCTAAAATCGTATCCTGCTTGTTACATTACAATGCCAGTAATCCAAGCTAAAAATTGAATCGTATTTTATACAGCCACTATCTCCAATCTGGGCCTCTTAATGGATACTGTTAAAGGCGCCTAAAGGACCACCAGACTATATGCAACCCACCTAGATGGAACTGCATGTTGACGCTAATGGGCTCACCATCTGTTATTAATATTGGTACAAACTGATTTTCTTTTGTTCAACTCTAAACTATTCTATGCCATGCTATGCTATGCAATACTATACTGACCGTCCATTATACTAAGGTTATCACTGGTATCAACTTGGCGGAGATTTTTGTGCTGCATATTTTTCAATGGAAAAACAGTCATGTATGTCACCTGTAAACAAAAACATTGACAAATGTATTATGTTGGTAGTGTAAATACTTAAAACAGCCGTTACTCAATAATTATAATATACATAGTTCGGCCGCCGAGGGATTGCGTTCCAATTTTAATAAAAACAAAAAAAAAACAACCGAATTGAGAACCTCCTCCTTTTTAGATGTCGGTTAAAAATTAAGATCGTCTACATCGTTTCTTTTGGACATAATAATATATGTTTTAATAACAATTTGTGTGCGTATATGTACACGATAAAAATACTACAATATCATCATCGTACGACAGAAATACGATAAAACTCGAACTGTCGGGAACGCTTGTGTTGTAGCTTAGCATTTTGTAACTATTTTGACGATTCATAAGTACTGTACTTAATGGTTAATAATGAAAAATATTCTCATTCTGATTCTGAATGTTACGTCTTACCATCCTACTATTAGGCTAGTTATATTCTATACAGAATTATTCAGAAAGCGTATACTAAACATTGAATCTACGCTCCAGTAGGGCATTTATAATTATTATGTGAAGTCAAAATTTAAATCGATAAATTGTGTTCCCAACCAAATGACAATTGCGATTTTGGCGAACGTACTACGACAAAAACGATTTATCGAACTTCTGACTTACCGATACGATAAATAAGGACGGGTTCTATGGTTAAAATAACCTTCTCCAATTTTTGATTGGAGATTATTACTGATATGATATATAATATTCATTTTTATTTATAACTAGCTGTTACCAACGACTTTGTCTACGTGATATTTAAGAAATATACAACCGTTGGCAACAGTCTGCTTGCGCGTTCTGAGCCCGCGGGACTCATTGCAGGTTGTTGCTATCAAACTTAATCAGGCGCAGCGCTGCAACATTGGTTTTAATTTTTTTTCGTAAGATCCTTTTTTTTTCTAAAATAAAAGTAGCCTAAGTTACTCCTTGTTACATCAGCTATCTGCCAGTGAAAGTCCCGTCAAAATTGGCCCAGCCGTTTCAGAGACTAGCCGGAACAAACAGACAGACAGACAGACAGACAGATAGACGGACAGACAGACAAAAATTGTAAAAAATGTTGTTTTGGTATAGGTATCGGGTATACATTCTCATGCACTTAGTAAAAAGCGGTTATTTTAATATTACAAACAGACACTCCAAATTTATTTATGTGTTGTAAAGATGTATAGATTGTTATCTATGATAATATGGTATTAGTTTGAAGATAATGTATATATTTTTATTCATTAATGACTTAAAGTTGCATTAAAGGATAATTATAATATAAGAATGTATCTATTAATAGATCATTGCGCTTACCTCATGGCCGGCATTCAACAGATGTCGAACGTAACCCTGACCGAGTATACTCAGACTTCTCAAAGGTAACGGATATATCAATAAAACTTTGTACGATTCAGTACACCCGAACGAAGCGAAAATAGTAAGAATTACAAACAAATTCCTTTTTAAAATCATTTTTGGTCGCGGCACAATGCGTCTTATCTCTGTGGTGGATACATTGGTTGTGTATAGACACGGAAGAGTCACACTATTTGTGTCAATAGATAAGTTATAACAGAAATTCAACTTGTGTGCGCGCGCGCTGCTTGTTTTTATGTGGTAGCGAGACTTGGTCTTCTCCAAAGACTCTCTCAAGTGGCTCACTACCTAGCTTATTTTAGTCTTCTTTTACCTATTCTCAATTTGTATTAGTGTACTGAAGATTGCTTATAGCATGGTAAAACTATATGGTACGCCAGCACGTCAAGTGCGAGTTAACTGTATACTTTCTGGTCTACCGAATTTAGACATTTTGCGTGGAGAATTGAAAAGCGCCTCTAGCGGACGGTATTTGAAACTTTAAATTCTCCATAAAAATGTCTGAATACGGTAGACTATGAAGTATACGGTTAGCTTCGAGTATTCTCGCTCTTGACATACAGGCTAAAACTTCGTATTAAGATCAGCGCTGGCATTTTTTTAATATTCAATATAATAAACGCCGCCCATTGGTCGCTTTGGCCGATGACGCTTTTTTGGCCAATCACGTGACAGTTAGTCACGGGAATAAAATACCTGGCGTAGCATTGTATCATGCCTTAGTGTCCCGTAGTTATATAATATCATTGCCCGACGAACACACCAATTATACGGTCCCACACTAAGCAACGCTTGTATTATGGGTACCAGTATATAATACTTATATAGATAATGTTAAGATTTGAATAAGAAGGTTTAGGTTTTAACAGAATTTTACATCTGGCCATTGAAAGAAAGAAAAAAATTTTTTTTTTCTTAATTTAAATTTGATTGCTGTTTTGTTTTACTTTTATGTCACCCACGTGAACTACCAGTTTTGTGAATAGAGCTAACTTAAAAGAATTGCTTATAATTTCATTTATACGCTTGAACAGAGTCTATTAATGCTCAAATATTAATAGATAACATAAACCCGGGTACAAATATTCGTGCTAATCACACAAAGTTTGTCCATACCAGGATTCGAACCTTTAGCGTAGAAGGCAGTGTGACTACCAACTGAGCTAATCTGGTCGTGTCTGTATAATAGTGTTAATTAAAAATAGCATACATCTTGATTCCATAATGGCTCTCCGCCAAGTATCTCATTCAATTAACGATACAATATTACTGGTATTTCTGGCACGTCTTTTGGTATGCTTTGTACGGTCGGCGCGTTCGGTTTGTCCTTTAGTTTATTCCCCTTTATTTCTTTACCATTATATTCCATTAAATTCAACTGTCTGTACGTTTGATTATAATGAAATCTATGCCATATAAGATATGCTTCTTAGAAGTACATAAGGTGTAAAAAATAATAGTGTAAATCAAACGCATTGGAATGTATCTACATGATCGTCATGATCTACACATGACACCCTTAAAATGTTTACACAATTTTTGGTATAAAATAATAAATTATATTAATCTTTCAAGCCCCACAATTACAATTGGATCCGTGCTTTTTATGATAATCACACAAAACAAGGTGCACTCTGATATAAAGGTTAAATATACTTAGATAAAATACAATATCATATAAAAGTAAACATACAAATTGCTTCTCCAAACAAAAGAATATCGTATTCTTCATAACTGTATATTTCCATTCTAGCTGCGCCCCGCGGTGTTACCTGCGGTTAAAAAGTATGTCCTTTCCCCTAAACTACCACCAAAACATCATGTCGATCATTTGCTCTATGATTTGTTTTGGTGGTTAGTCACCAGTCACCACCCACTGAACAAAGCCATGTCGCCAAGCGGCCTAGCCGTGTTCCGGCATGATGTTCGGTGTTGCCATTCATGGATGGCGGGTCAGATCAGCTGCGCTGCATGTGCCTAGTGAATGTAGCGTCTCGATCTACTGCCGCCTTCCTACCTAGGCAAGTATGCTCCATCGTAGATCTCATCGTCACTTACCATCAGGTGAGATCGAGATCAAATACTTACCTATAATGTATAAAACAAAAAAAAAATATGAAAAATTTAATCAAATCTATACCACGGGAACCATAATTTTTAGACTATAATCTATCTCTGTGCCAAATTTCATCCAGGTCCGTTCAGCCCTTGGCGTGATTGAGTAACAAACATCCATCTATCCATCCAAACTTTCACATTTATAATGTAAGTGGGAAGTGGGATCACATCACTCGCTCATGCAGCCTCGCCTGACCAAATTCCTCTGCCATTTGCCTCGCTTGCAGGCCAACGTGGTATGTTGCTCAACCAGACTCGCAAGGCAGCACGTGACATGTGACCGTGTTATTAAACCTAAAATAGTTAAATACTTAGGTCTAATGTTAGGCTATTAGTGGTTTTCATTCTCAACACACCTAGGCCCCGAGCCACGAATTGTATTCAATCAACACCACTTAGGGTCCATTCATTTCAATGACGCGTCAATGACGTACCACTTATAAAACAGATGAGAAAAGTGGCAACAAATCAATTGTATAACAATGACCGGGGGAGGAGAACATGTGAGGATCAAAATCAAGGATTAAATCTTACTTTGCACATAGATTCTATTCTTCACACAAAAAAAACTAAAATATTTTTCAGAAAAGTACTTATTACTTTAGTGGTAAGGGCTACTAGCAATAATTAATAGCGATCAGGCCACAATAATTCTGCGCCTCAATTAATATTTTCGGTCGCTTCCATAACTCAAGGAGACTAGCCTTGTGGATTTTTATCTGACACAGGTTAAGCCAAGTGACAAGTATATAATCTTTTACTTTGTTTGTTCGTATGAGTTGCTACTTGAGATGAGTAGTTCTGGCGACGGAATTGCCAGGTCGCTCTAATCCCTCTGAAATAGATAAGGAACTGCAATAATCGGGACCGACGATGTCTCCCGAAGCATGAACAAGACCGCTCATTGTGATTGTCACTAACGGTCACCCATCCAGGTGGTCACCGCCTCGACAACTTCTGCTTCGACCACGTATTGTTGTAGTAAATTATATATTTACCCGTTTATAGTAAACTTTATTTTATTTTTTTTCAAAACTACATGAACACGATATTATATTAGACCGTAATTTTGTCACTTTCTTTGCGTTCGGGTTTCCCGCGAGCAAATCCTTCCGCGTGCAAGTAGTGGGCACATGCGACCGTAGCAAGAATTATTAACCACAAAAAAAGAAGTAAGTATAAAAAATCATTTATCAAAATAACGGACGTAATTAATACTGAACAAAAGTCTTGTACACACTGTGTTGTCTCACACTGTAATCGTTTGCAACAACATCCGATTTCCTTCATCTACCGTTAGAGTCGTATTAAACATATTCAAATTCTCTTATTAAATTAACTTTTCAAAGTAAGTTTTCTTCTATTTCTTGTTTTGTTGTTTCTTCATTAGTGACTTGTTCACCAATTTCATTATCATTGCACCCAACACTGTTACTATTAGCTGTTAGAATCGTATTAAACTTATAAAAAAAATCAACTTTTCATATTAGGTTCTCTTTTCTTTCTTGTTTAGTGATTTCTTCATTGATGACATGCTCAGCACTTTCCTTATCGCTGCACACAATACTGTTACTATTAGTGCTATAACTACTAACAGATCCAAGTAGAGTTTTTGATAGAGCGGCACTTGTAGTGCTGGCGACCTAAGATGAAGAGCTCCTCGTGTGTTTACCACGTGGTTCACCCAGTGCACTAGTTCTGCACCTGGCGTCAGAGGCCGGTCGTGGTATATCATGGATAGTTCTTTGGCTCTGGCTTTGTATCTGTAAAATATTATACAGTTTATGTAAAGACTTAATTGACACAGGACGGATTTGACGACAGCTTAGTCAGTTATTTAAGTGCAGGCTGTTCAGGCCATTGCAGGTCATTTCGGGTTAGATTCACGAAAAGACAGGAGATTTCAATGGATTTGGAAGTGATCAGTCCTTTGCTTAGTTTGGATCTAATGATAAACTGTATTGATATAAATCACGTAAGGGGTAGTTTTGGATCTAGCTACATGGGCTGAATGCAACGGAAAATTGGTGTCATATAGAATACGAGGTTTCCAATCAGAAATGGCGTACCGACATTTATTCAACCAATAATGGGTCGTTTTGCCCGGGTACACATTTCGTTTTTATCTAAACACCTATTTTGTTTCGTCGATTGAACCATTGGCATATATTATTATACTCAAACCAGATCATTATTTATCTGTAGCATTGATTTACGGACGTAACGAATGGAGATTTTTCCGTAATTAACTTGATTTTTAACAAATTACACCCTTTAAACACATTTAACAGCTCTGTGTTGAATACTTTTCTATTATATTATAATTTTTCCAAAGATACATTATATTTAAGAGTGCTTTGAATAGAGACAAATGTAGAGACTTTATCAGCTGCACCTACTAGTATTTAAAAAAATATTATAAGAAGAAGAAGACTCACGTGTTATTAGAAAGCATCTCCTTAATAGCAGCTGATAGTTCATCAGCCATGTCTTCAGCTAATGTCACTTTTATCCCAAAGCCTTTGTTTTCAACTGTTTTCATATTAATATTCTGGTCAGCTCCTATTGGCATGCCAATTAACGGTATACCGTAATATAAAGCTTCAGTCGTTGATAGCAGACCTCCGTGCGTTATGAAGACTTTCAGGTTTTTGTGTGCTGAAAGATTAGAGGATATTTGTAAGATTAAGTAATCTTTATGTTACTTAAGAGTCCAAAGCCGAATTATTGTAGTAACCCTAAATAATACTCAAAATTTAGTACCAGCTATTAATGTCTAGGACAAGTCTATCACAAATTTATTGGTTCTTATACAGGTGATTCAAAAAGGGTATCCTAAGCGTTGAATCTGATCTTTATAAGCGCTTTGTAATCATTATGTGAAGTTGGAATTTCGATATGTATTTTTTTAATAAAAATATAGACAAAAAAAAACATAATCATCATTTTGTTGGGGCCAAAATGGATTTTTTAAAATGAATATAATCCATTATTATTACTTACCAAGTATACTTTGTTGCGGTGCCCAATTGATCAAATGAACATTCTTTGGCACATTATTCAATTCAGCTTCGAATTTCCATATCACAGTCTCTTTCAGCTTTCCGAAGATATTGAGTAGGCTCAGTTTCATGTCCTCAGACATGGTACTACTCCGCGCGTTCGATCCCATACTGAAGTAAATAACACCGTGCTTTGCTTCATCCATTAGCTTTTGGAGATCCTGAAATTGTGGAACAGATATCCAGTTACTAATTTCATTTTTACTTATTTGGTTCTGGAATAGCGATCATGACAGCCCATAAAAAGTGAATTGATGATTTCACACGTGTCGCAGGAAGCCAATGGATGTGAGTGACGGAGGACGATGTGTGGAAATCATTAGAGGTGGCCTATGTGGACGTCTTTCTGCGGATGGATGGATTTTAGTATACGGTTTTAGAGATACAAAAGATCGAACTCTTGAATGTTAATACATGTGCTACTTTTTATTTCTAAATCGTGCAAACAAAGGCCGAGTAAAGCTCGTATCCGAAACATTACGTGCGTCCTAGGGTACTAAGAATAAGTAAAACATCTTACCTTCGGCAAGGGCTGCGGTTTGTCACTAATATGGTATCCTCCAATGTTTATCGCGTTCTGAGGGAGTCTGAACGGCGATCCTATAGACGGATGGGAGTTGATAAACATCAGGGATCCATTGTATACTGCGTCCGAATAAGAAGGCATTTCCACCCCTCTTTTGGCTGCTATTTTTGTGTACACTGAATTGTAGAGGTGTCTCTCGAATAGATATAATACGCTGGAATTGATTATACATATGGTTCAGGTAAAATTCCTCTTGACATTTTGTTCTCAAATTTAGAGAAGCTTTAATCAACTCACCATGGCATTATACAAAGTATTCTGCAGAATAAAAGTGCTTTGTAATGTAAATGGACTAAACATTTCAACAAATTTCAGGGTCAGCCGCGATATTATACGGAGTTCAAAGACGTTATGTTATCTTAACATATTATCGAAATCTGGTATATTTCCAATTATACAGACAGATAAACGAAAATTCCAAAGACGATAGATTCGAACTGCTTATCGAAAATAATAATGTCGACCACTAAATGTTCGTCTCTTTCCAGACATTCACTTATAAACTAGAGACTGGAATGAATTCATACCAGTGGTGCTCAAGCTAACCTATAAATATAGCAATCCTAAAAAAGTATTCTTAAAGAAGTTAAAGTTTCTTACCTCAATACAAGGGATTTCTTCACAATTTTATACAACTCCATCGATCTTTCCCATAAACTAAGCGGTGGTTTGGTGTCAGAAAACAGGTCTACCGTGTACGCAGGGTTGGGGACCTCGTCTATCAGCCTCAGGACTTGCCAGTGGGACTCCGTTGAAGCGAACCAGATCAGTGGACATTGGAATAGAGGGGCAATCCTGGAAAGCGGTTAACGAACTACAATAATGACATAAGAAGTCTAGTGTTTTGAGCGTAGGCCACCCAGCCCAATGTAGTGTAAGTTTGATTCCCACCCGGAAAATTATCGGCAATGATCTTTTCGTAATTTCGACTGACCTGAACATTTTTGGGATCAGGACCATAGTCCATTGCGTGGTACACATAATATATGCGTTACTTAGTTTGGGACCAAACAGTTCATGTATTCGTCCACCGAAAAGAAAATGTCTGTATGCTAGAATTCTAATATCTATTGTTCTTTAAAATTTGTTGGGAAAACTGTATATGTGGTGAATTGAACGTATGACATATGAATATTCCATGGTATTCTTTTACGATATCCAGAGTAAAATAAGCATTAGCAATACTCTTCGTATTACTATTGTCTGGTGCTAAGGTAAATATACTAATTTTAACTTACCCAGCTGTGGTTTCCGAGAAAAACCACTCCAAGATGACAACATCGAACTTCTCATTAGGATCATTGAGGAGCTCGACCACGTTGGGATGGTCCAGGAACTGCTGATGCATAATGAACGAAAAGTAAATGAAGAACATTGAATCAGCAAAGTTGCCTTTGCCAATCAAGTTTTTCAACTCGAATAAACCACCTGGAAGAAGGGAAAGATTGATAACTTTAAAATAAGGTAATTCAAAGACTCAGTCCTCCTGTGATTATGATTGCTCTAAATATCGGGAAAAAAATATTATTAGACTGAAATCCAAAATATTTAATTTTATATACCTACACGTAGAAATTTCTGTAAGAACAATATAAGCGCTACCTACCGCATGGGCCAAAGCTTTTACGCTTTTTGTAAATATTCAGTATTGGTTTTGTTGTATCTTTCTACTCTTTTTAATTACTATTTTCGATGTACATATTGTGTAAACTAAAATTTTCTGTAATTGTAAAAAAATATATGCTTACTCTTCTCAGCGTCCTCCAAAAACGACTTTTCAAGAGAAGACAGGTCGATTTCTTTCAGGTTAGGATTCAGATTTTTTGTTGGGAACGACGTGATGTGAACCACCTGAAATATATCCAAAAGTATGACATGAGTAAGTACATGAGTAAGAGAAGTATGATATGAGTTACAGCCTAAACCTCTTAATTTATTTTTTATGGAACTTAATAATTTGATTGTCACTAAAGGACTTTTTTTTAGTAAATGGCCTCACCCCTGGGTAGGTATTTTACCAACGTCAAGTGGAATGTTTTTTTTTAAATATCAAACATGGGAGATTCCATGCGGGCCTGATCGGTAGACTAGGCCTAATAAACCCCCCTAACCCTAAAGGTAAAGGATACTTTACAGACAAATTACTTCCTCTTGGGAGAACTGGAAAAGTAATGTTTTACTATTAAGATAAGTTTTATCATTCAAGGACAATAGAATATAGAAAAGGCGAAAAAGCTTTTATTCTTCATTGATGTTGAGTGAAATGACGGATATATACTACACCGTATACTAATGTGGTTTGTATAATGATAATACGCTCGCGCCTAACATTGAAATGTGGGTGTACTATAGTGCACCTCTACCTAACCAGCAGTAGCATCTGGTACTATGATATTACCTCATTCCCAGCTTCCAGTAAACGGTTGACGACCCCATGGCCCAATATACCATGGCTCTTTGACAGCATAGGAAACATTACGAGTGCTCTCAACGCTTCGCTTGATGCTAGCAAGCATATTACTGCTAGAGTTGCTCCTAATTTGTACTGCATCTGTAAAATGAAACATATCGTTTAAGTTTTTCATAGAGCAAATATAAAACGAAACTCTATTAAACCTATAGACTCACGATCCTTGAAATTGTGTTCACGAGTTTTCAGCCTCTAGCGGCGGTAGGTGTTCATCCAGAAATATTATCTGCGTACACGCAGTCGTAAGAGACAGCTAGTTTAAAATACACAAATTAGCCATTCAGTTATAATTAGCTACAATCACTGAAATGATGAATAAAGATTGACGTCAGGATAAACAAATCCTTGAAGATCGCCTTACAACCTGATTCAGTGAACGCTTAACATACAAAAAAATGTATATTCAAGTTTTGAGCTTATCTACGCCGCAAAGGCTACGACCTTTTTTTGCATACTTATAAGTTGTGTGTGTAAGTTAATCTGGATTCAGTCTTGAGCTTTTATGAGGAGAAGTAAGCAAATATAATTTATATTTTGACGATTCAATATTTTATGACGCAAAGTTTCATTTAAGTTCAACTGTAGTTGCAAATCAAGTGTAGAGAGAAAACAATGAAACGGTACGCGAATGTTTTTCGTGTTAAACATAAGCAATCCTTGGATGGAATGGAGTTAAGTATTATGTTACTGTTGCATCTACAAGAGTAATATAATACTTGACACAAAAAAACCGTAGATACAAAACATCTTGTCATTACAGACATTGATATTTTTTGTTATGATACTTCGCGTGTTTTTGTATTATTAAGTTAGTATTAGTATTAAGAAAAAATGTTATGTGATGTCATTGCACTGTACCTACCACCACCTACGTTAAGGAAGTAAATTAATAGTAATGGTTCGAATGTACGAGTATCTGATTGCGAGAATATCATATACATTTAAAGGATCAAGCAAATTATATTTTGATAAACTAAATTTAAAAAAACCAAAAGAGTAGGCTGTCCCAAGTGGAAATGGCCAGGTCATGTTGCCCGAAAACAGGGTTCTTGGTGCAAATCACTTCTGGAATGGAGGCCCTGGGGGAATAAACGCCCGCAAGGAAGACCCCAAATGCAATGGGAGGATGAGGTCAAGAAAGCAGCTGGACTGAACTGGATAAAGGTCGCTCAAGACAGATTCATGTGAAGACGCATGGTTGAAAGAGGCTAAAGAAGAAATAGAAGAAGAAGATTAAGAAGGTATATTATTATTAAGTAGGGATGCTATACCAACTTTCCTTGTCAGTTTGTCATAATATGTAAGATATATTGTGGTTTGTGTCATTGCTATTTATTCTAGGCACTTGCCTTAGAAAGTAAACAATCCATTGTAAGGTCACTGGTCAAGGTGCCTAATACCTATTACATTGAACGAAAACAAATTGTACGGATTTTATCGCGTTTATTTAATGTGTTTACGTTCACGGCGCGTTTCGGCTGCTTTACAGCAACCATGGTCACGGGAGGACTATTCCTCCCGTGACTCGCTACGTTATTAGTTTTATTTGAATGTGTAGTTTTCGCGTAAATATAAGAAACAAATATCGATTGCTAAATATATTAGAATGTACAATACAATATATAATGTGTAAAGTGTTCAATTCACTATCTAGATCAACATTAGAAGACCTATAAACGAGGTCAAGTGAGTAATAGGTATTTAAAGAGTTGCGATAAAGTCAGTACTTACCTATAAATTATTGAATGTTTCTTAGAACATATGTTACTATGAACGTGTGGATATAATACTCGTAAGGGATCATAATTATACAGTTTGTAAAAATAATGAGGTACAACGGCGACCAAAAAAAACATGTTTTGTTTCTTTGGATTTTCAGTCGTAAATTATAAGCGAAATAGAGTTCACCATTAGCAAAATATTCAATTTATAAATTCGCATTGATGGGCCCGTGCCCCACAGTGGGATATTAAAAGGGCTGGTATTATTGTTATTACTTATATAAATATGTTATAACAATGTAATATGCTTAACTATATGATCATCTCATAACTGCATAATTTAACAATAATTGCACAGTGGAATTTATTTCTTATCATTCATTGATTATAATATCCTGGTGCCATACGATAGGCATATAAAGTAGATTGTCAATTGTAATCGTAACACACAATCAATATTATTTAACTTTTAAACATTTATTAATCCCTGAAGTTTAAATCGATTTACAAAGGCATTATAAAGCAATTTTTAGATAAAAAATATTATATAGTCCATTAATATATGAATGAAAACATTTTATAAACTTGAAGGTCCGTTTGTATCAAAATTCAGTTAGTTACCTACTCCGAAAGCATGAGCGTCTAGTTCTACCCAATCCTAGTATATTATTAATAAATGAATTTCGAGTTATACATCTATTGTAAAAGTAATAAGAAAACTAAAACTTCACTATTGATTTCTTATATTTACGCAAATACTAACATGCGCTAACTCGCACTAACACGCGAACACATTGAACACTTATTTTAAGGAAACGTCTGTAACGTAAAAACTGAAAATAAACGAGATAAAATCTTTAAAATATGATTTATTTCTAAAACTCACCGTTAGAATAGTGTAATTTTTTCCATGTAAATATTGCACAGTTCACTTAAACGTATAATGGAATCTGATGACTTTATGTACTTAGATAGCAGGTTTACCGTGCAATGTCTTATGCGAGCTAGGTTCGACTGCTCGTATAGACTGCGTACTAATAAATAAACACTATAAAATAAAGCGAACGAACCGGCTCTTGGCTATCTCACATGTATACCTGGCTTTAATGATAATGATATTAATGATTGGTTCCATTTTTAAATCAATGATTGCATTTCTGATTGATTCCGTGAATGTTTGGCCCGAATCATTTTGCATTACTTACAAGGCAAGGGTATTTTTTTAATTCTAATAATATGAATTGTACAAGAATTGTCATTATGTATTAGCTGTGGGTAATCAGCTGTATTTTTGAATGAAAAAAATTATGAAAACCGTACGGCATGTGGTATTCATTATTTACAATATTCTTTTATTAATGTTAAGTAAATTTAATATTTATTAATATTTTAATAAAAAAGATACTAAAGAATCATCTATTTTTTTACCTATTTAAGTGCTTATGGTTTGTTTATTTAAAGAAAACATGGTAATATTCCTATAATTGATTGATTGATTATTTGGGGTCAAGTCACCTTCGTCCGTAGGAGAATTAAGTACCCTCGAGATACCCTACACGTGACCCCGGGTGGTGCCAACCAGGTGACCACTCTACTGGTGGTAGGCTTCGGCCGTGGCTAGTCACCACCCACTGAACAAAGCCATGTCGCCAAGCGGCCTAGCCGTGTTCCGGCATGATGTTCGGTGTTGCCATTCATGGATAGCGGGTCAGATCAGATGCGCTGCATGTGCCTAGTGAATGTAGCGTCTCTTATCTACTGCCGCCTTCCTACCTAGGCAAGTATGCTCCATCGTAGATCTCATCGTCACTTACCATCAGGTGAGATCGAGATCAAATTCTTGCCTATAATGTAATAAAAAAAAAAAAGATTGATTCATAGTTCTGCATTCACGAGGTACTTCCCTGTGTCTCGATTGCAATTACAATAACAACAGACCACGTATTTTCCTTAACTTTTCCTTATAGTTACAACAAAATACTAGTCATTACTGCGTAAGACTTTACCAAGGTACGAAAAATACCGACTGTATTTTACTATAACTATTATAACAGTCACACAATGTGATTCATAAATATTTTATGTAAATTATAGACTATGATTGAAATGACGGTGAAAGTGTAGCGACCTGTTCAACCTCGCCACAAGCTACACTGATGGCGCTGCAGACGCATTCAGAACAATTGACTATTCTCTATACAATCCTGAAACGCGCTATGAGAGTTTTGGGAGCGCGTAAAATATATACTGGATCCCGACAATAACGGTTGGGGCACGGCGGCCGCCACTCCAGGCTACCTGGCAGGAAGTTCTTCCCTTTTCCGCAAAAAAGTATTTATAATAGAATATGTCACGGGCACAATTAAATCATTAGTGTATTTAAGTTGTTCAATAACTAGATATTATTACCTATTTTACAAATGGGCTTATCGGTAATCTTATTTTTGAATTACTCATGAAATTATCTTGCAATAATTGCAACTCATCCCTAGTAAGGTGTTTTAAAAGTAAAAAACAAAGTCCTACGCCAAGAATGCTGTATATTCATAAATTAAATGTCTTGCTTATTTAATTAAATGAAAAAATGTGATAACGTGTTAGCGGATTTCAAAATAATTTACCTATTTTTTTTTTAATCCGCTAACACGCTACCACATTTTTTAATAGGTAATAATATATTGATATTGAACTACTTATATATATATATATATATATATATATATATATATATATATATATATATATATATATATATATATACGAATATAAATTTAATAATTATATTTTATGGAGTTTTACTCTTATACCCTTACATAAAAAAAAAAAATTTACATAATTTGTGATACAACTATTTTGTGTTAAGATAGGTCCTAAGTATGTAGCATTAATATATCTTTGATTACGGTGATATTGCCATTGTTTTTGTGTTGTCTTTATAGATAGTAAAAAAGTAAAAAAAGAAACAAAATGAAACAATTCATAATTCCAAATATTACCTACTTATGTATTTAATTTACCATTTTCAAATGGAACATACATTTAAAAAAAAATCATAACGTAATTTTCAAAAGAATGAGTGAATAGTAGTTTTAGTAGAAGTGATTAGGTTCTTATCAGCGCACGATTCACGGCCGAGCGGGCACAGCTAGGGTATTAGTGTTGATTCACAAACTACAAAGGCTGGAGGAGCGTCCTATTCGAATTTACTGCTCTAGAGGAAGCAATTTGAATAGTCCCCGCTCCGCTTATAGCAATCTGCTAAAGGACACCATTTCACGATGTCTTTTGCTATAGCAGCCATAAAGCCAGGCTAGATGTGCTAAATGTTGTTTATAACGCCTTTTCGTCGCTCACAGCAATTCTAGTTTGTAAATTATTGATTTCTGATATTTACGCGAATACTCAACATTGAAATAAAACAATAGGGAAGATGGCTGGGTGCTATAACAAACATAAAAATAAAAAAAAGATTGAAATAAAATTAATTTTATGGATTTTAGCGCCTTATAATATTATGTTTTTTACGTTCCCGACGTTTCGACAACGTAAAATTAGTTTTATTTAAATGTGTAGTATTCGCGTAAATATAAAAAAAACAATAAAAAAAATACTTGTTTTAGTGTCAGATATGATTAAATAGTAAATTGCATTGTTTTATGTCTTCGAGGATATAGATTAGATTTCAACTCAGACACAGTTCAATATGAATGTCACAGAACATGGTCTCGGGGTGTGAAGCTAGTTAATGCGATAGCAAATGCATTGGAATTGCTGAAACATCGACTGAGCCCCCGAAGACATACAGTCTGCCTCTTGAAAACGGATGTTTGTTCATATTTGTATTATGAAGTTGGAATAAGCTGACACAGAGTAGGGAAAGTCGGCAAGCCGATGGAAATGTTCATGAAGATGATTCGAATCATTGAAATACTGATAGCGAGTCTCTCTGAAAGTATGGTGAAAATTTGATAATGCGTTTTGAAAAACTAAATATAATCCAGAAGAGCTGATAAGAGCAGCGGCGCAAGCATGATCTTTCTTCTTCTTCATTCTTTACGAAATGAAATGCAACGAAATACAATGGGATAAAATGAAATATGGCCTCGCCCATAAATTTGTGGGTATTTTGCCACTGTCAAGTATTTAATAGCGATATCAAATTCAATGTAAAAAACACATTATAAATAAAATATGAATGAAGGGATGAAAATGGCCAATCAGCATGATCTTTTACGTTGCGTTTCGGTAACTCATAAGAACTTACAGTTCACTTAAAATTAGATACAAAGGTTGGTTACAATAGTAGTTACATTACACTCTGGAGCTTTACATAGCAATAGTTACAGAGTACATACATATTTCTCCAGTTTGATTTTGTATTTAATTGATCACACTCTATTATATCGGCTAATAGATTATTATACAAATTAACTCCCTCAAACAAAATTGATGTCTTTCCATAATTAGTCCGTGCACTAGTTACATGTAGTTTATTTATATTTCTTAAATAATGTTTATTTACTTTTCTACGTTTCAATTTAATAAATAAATTTCTGCGTGATGTCGTGACTTCATTCCCGAGTGTATCGCAAGCGCAACAGACATTGGTATTGATGAGTGAGCACGCCGCGAGGATCCAATGTTCCGATACGAATGTATTGGCATAACTTGCTAAGGCAGCAAGGCAGAAATGAAATCGAAATCCACAAAACACTGCGGATTTATTAAAATAACTTTTGTTTGAGTATTTTTAGCACTGTTCACTATGTTATTGGTGACTAAAAGTAAAAAGGTTAAGTAAAAGTTTTAACTACCTAATAATTATGATAATATGGGTTTGTGGCGACCTTAAAACCATGACCTTACAAACCTTCCATTTATATATTACAAGCTGCGCCCCGCGGTGTTACTCGCGATTAAAAAGTATGTCCTTTTCCTCTATGTCCTCTTGCAAGTTCACGGGTCCTGTATGCTATTGTGATGGACCGATATTTTAACAAATATTGATCGCTTTATTACTTTCTAAAATCCACCAACGCCTCAACAAGGGCAGGCAAAAACAATTGAAGCTTTAACACAGCAGTTATAAAAAACTATTACAAAGCCCTTCGACCCTTCATAAATTCCGGCTAAAGTGTCTATGCACTTAAAGACATATGTTTGGGTAACCGCCTACCTGATGTGAGCTGTGGCTCTTTCTCGACGTTTCAAAACTTACTTTAATTTGTTAAATTATTAATGAATAATATAACCACGCATGAAATCCCTAGGATCATAAGAACATAATTAAAAGTCTTAGAAATCATGCATGACTATGCTATAATGAAATTCTTTAAGGTCGGCAAAGGCGCCTGTCGGTTTTAAAGGATCGCGGTTTGTTTTAGATTACGATTATCATTTATCTTAAATGATTATGATTTATTAATTGATAAAGTTCGTCTTAAATCCGTACATTAATTTGAATGATGATAATGTTTCAGTTACACATACGATTCTTCAGCTGACGCCATCTAAACAAAGAAACACTGCGAGTGTTCATCGGCCAATCGGTATCGCTCACGCGTAACGATTTACCAATCCCGTGACTGATGCGTGTACGCGATAGCTTGTGGGCGTGGCTTCGTCGCAAGAGTCCTGGAACCAGAATCATGAAGATTCAGGAAGGCAGTTCGATTTGGGAGTTAGATGGGGTCAGTTGTCTTGGGGAGTGCCTACGGGCACTTGTAGTATTAAGGGGATTTACGTATCTATTTGTAACTGTGTTAGAGTATAATAATTTAGATTCAGTGTTTATGGCAGTGGCTGTATTAAAAGCTAAGTAACAAATATACAAACATTTAAATACGATTCGTCTGGACTTTAACGTCACCCCGAACCGAAAGGTTCAATAACAGATCTCTTATCATATATACAGTGAGAAGCATTCGCCTCACTTGTCCAGACTAATCGTGTCCACACGGTAATAATCACAGTGTCTGTGGGCATGTTAAATATAATATAAGCCTGACCTTGAAGGCATCCCTTTGCAGTCCCATCTTTTTGGGCTAGTAATCAGTTGATTGCTGTAAATATTCCTCTCTTTAGAGTCTGCATTGGGTGTAGGGTATCTAGTGGCATATGGCATGTCATTATTTACCTGAGGCGCGTTTTAGCGAATGGGAGGTATAAGGCAACCGGCTAACCTCGGGGCTTGTCAAAGGATCGCGCTACTTAGGGAAGCCAGTTGTCTATCTAACAGTGGAGGAACCAATGCATATAGATAATAAACATTAAATGTACATCCTAGATTAAGAATTGACTGTTTTACTGCTTACGTTATCTTGTGTATGTGTGTATAAAGGTGTTGTACATTTAATAAACAAGCATTGATTTTCTATTGTTACATTTGTTTGTACTCTATGAATTCCCGACTTGCCTTGAGTAACATAATAACATTGAACAATATTAAGTTATCCAACTGGGCAAACAAATGCCACGTTCATATCATTTGCCTTAGAGATCACTTATGAGTATCGATAAGTTGGGAAACGAAAGCCGATGCATTAACGATTAATTAACTATTGACCTGCCTTAATTGGCACATGATATATTAATTACTTGCCTTAAAGACTTCGCCACCTATACCCCAGTACAACGCTCCACTGACGCTTCGGCGGATGTGAGAGGTGATTCAAAAACCAATACCAATATATATGATAATCAAAAAGGAATATTCCACACAAATCCCGAGGCCTCGGCATACACACCAAGCTGTATGAAAAGAGCACCACATAGTGCCAAATCACGTACGTTAGAGTACTTGGACGTCACCGTTGAGCCTAAAAGAACAACCTTGTCCGACCACGGGCTTGCCCACCGTCCCGGTCTTAGGATCGGCTACGGGTGTGACATATACTACTTATACTACTTAGACTTGGATCTGTTCTAGAGGGACGACACAGGCTTTGATAAAGGTCACTAGCATCACCTTTGGGCTCTCTTCTTGTATTACCTAATACGAGTGGGCAAATTGTTCGCTCTTCGATAACTCAAACCTAGTGAAATCTATGAGGCACATGACTTTTAGATAACAATACATTGCAATCAACTTGAGTCGTTAGGTCGTGATAGTATAATTTTGGTAACACTTATACCTCCTGGTATAGGCCATAGGTCGGGGCCGTCACAGTTGATGCCGTGGCCGAGGATCTAGGAAAAGAGTATTGCATAACTGCTTTACCCCTAGAAAAAAATATCTGGTTTCAAAATATTTAAAACACAACGTAAACTTAAAATTTTATTGACGATCACAAACGTTACCAGATTTTTACGACCAAGCAATGTTGTTGGATACTTGTATTGTTCTTTGTAGCTCGCCGGGCAAAACGGAGTTAAATAAACTTCCGTTTAAATTATTTTATTGAACTACCGAAAATCAGTACTTGTGTTACTTATTAAGTTAATATGTTTTTGAACGGTTTGAGAAAGAGTTGCAGGCGAGGGGTGGTTAGAAATTCTATAGTAGATCCAACTACATTCAAAATAAGCCGTGTAATGGGTCTAGATGCAAACATTACAAATGACCCCGCATTAAATATGCTCAGTCATAAATTAGACGATATCGATATACGAGTTTGACAACGTGGTTGACGGGCAGTGTTGATTTAAACACAACGTATAGATAACTTGATAGATAGCTCGATGGTACAATTTCTTTCACGGGTTAAACCCGTTAATGGATAAAATTATGAATTAGGATTAGCAACAAATGCCTTACAGTTCCAGCATAATAATGATATAATTAATTAGTGATGAGTGCGAAAAGAACGAGGGTGTACTAAAAGTGAAAGCTTAGTGGAATTATTACGACAAAAAGACGGAACCATTGCCTGGTTATAACAAAAGAAATTGTTGTTGAATGGACCCGCAAGGTTTTTAAAACATTTGGGCGCGCAAGAAGAATATTTTTACTTTTAATAATATTAATACATGGCAACCTGATTAGTTCAGTAGTAGTGACCATGTTGTCTGTGCATAAAGTCCCAGGTTCGAATCCCGGTAGAGATTAACAGTGTGATGAACACAAATGTTTGTACCCCTGATTAGTTCAGTAGTAGTGACCCTGTTGTCTGTGCATAAAGTCCCAGGTTCGAATCCTGGTAAAGATTAACAGTGTGATGAACAGAAATGTTTGTACCCCTGATCAGTTCAGTAGTAGTGACCATATTGTCTGTGCATAAAGTCCCAGGTTCGAATCCTGGTAGAGGTTAACATTGTGTGATGAAAACAAATGTTTGTACCACAGTCATATATGTTTAATATCACCCTGTATACTGGGATCCCTGCAGTAAGGTAACAAGCGTTATTTAGTTTGGGACCATACAGTTGGTATGTTTGTCTGGTGATAATATGAATATAATTATTATGAACTATTTTCTATACTTATAATAAGTATGTAACGGGAATGTATATGTACATTGTGGAGTGCATTTTTCTGACACAGAGGTGACAACCCTCATTTTCGTCATAATGATTATTTGCTTACTTGCGCATTATGGACAAATTATCGGGTATATTTTATTGAAACTTATCAAGGCCGATAATTACGATACGATACTTTAAATATCTAAATATTATCCAGGAAAAATATCTTTTGTATGTCTATAAGGTTTGCTGGGTGGTTTTTATCATCAGCCCCTCATTTCCATTATACTGATTATCTGCTTGCTTCCGCATTACGGAAAAATTATCGGGCAAATTTTATTGAAACTTATCAAGGCCGATAATTACGATACGATACTTTAAATATTTAAATATTGTCCAGGAAAATTATATTTTGTCTGTCTTTAAGGTTTACTGGGTGGTTTTTATGAAACTTGGTATGGTGATAACTTAAACATCAGGTTAAGGTAAAATATAATTTTATACCAGGTAGTGCAAGATATTCCCCGAGATAAAGGAAAGGATTTAGCGTACAAAGCCGTGGGCACAGCTATTTATAAACAAATAATGCGTATTATTTACAGACTGATGATAATACGTTGGAAACAACCAGTTGTTTTTACTATTTATCGGAGGAAGGTGACCTCGTGATAGTAAGATTCTGTAATAGGGGACTGTCGGACGCTCAAATGCATTGGATGATTTCAGTGTGAGAGATGTGCTATAACTTACAGGTTACTAGATTTAAGGCATATTTGCAAGGAACCAAAGTGATTATCCAGACTAATCACAAAAGGTTACATATGCGGGATTTATTAGCTGCGTGAATTATGAGGTGTAAACATTATGTAAGATATTGAATACTATATTGGTTATTCAATAAGGCATAGCTGTGTGTGTTATTAGTAAATATAGTTGAGAGTCAAATATATTTAAATTAGGTTATGAGAACTAGTTATCAGAGTAAATTAAGACAATACTTTAAGCTTCTGACGAAAAGCTGACAGAAGGATACAACCGTGAGACCATCGTAGGACTTACTACAAATGACATTATTTTCTTATTGCTTAGTGTGGGACCATATAGTTGGTGTGTTCGTCTGTCAATCTTATTAGTATAATCTGAATGAAGTAGACAGAAAAATATAAATTGGAGGTATGGTTTATGAACGCGCAAGGACCGGCAATAATGTGATTGCAATCTTGTAGGCCCTGCGAGATGGATTGATAATGACCCGTTCATGAAGAAATAGAACTCTTTGGTAGGAACAAAGTACATGCAGAAGGTTTTATTAATCACGTATGTCACGCGAGATTGAAAGAATTCTAAGGAACTGTGTATTTTCGAAACGACAGAGTACGAGTCACAGGATATTGTATGATCTAGCCAACTAATGCTAGCATTAGAAATGAGAGATTTTTGTGTAAACTAAGATAGTTTTGTTAGTTAGTTGATTTGGTAATATTCACCTCGGGAACATAAGAAATGCACAAAAATCATCTAGAAAGGGTACTAGATAGGTTACGCGAGGCTAATATGACATGCAACTTGTCGAAGTGTAGTTTTTTGCAGACGGAGGTTAAATTGTTCGGACATATGGTATCTGTCAATGGAGTGCGAATGAATCCGGAAAAAAAAACGAAAGCCATTAAAGAATCCCCAACGCCCAAGAATATTACACAATTAAGGGCTTTCTTAGGATTCATAAATTATTTTCGAAAGTTCATTCATAAATACGGGCAGTAGACGAAACCGTTGTGTCACTTATTACAGAAAGGAACCGCTTTTAAATGGACTCCCGAGGTACAGAATACGTTTGAGCGGGTAAAAGATCTATTCCTAGATTCTGTAATGTTAATACACCCAGATATAGATAAATCATATTATTTACAGACTGATAGTATTGGATTGGGATAGCAGGTTGCGTTTATCAGTTATCAGAGGAAGGCGACCCCATGGTAGTACGATTTTGTAGTAAAGGATTGTCAGACGCAGAAATGCGTTGCACGGTTTCTGAACAAGAGTATTAGCTATCATTTACAGTTTAACTATATTTGAAACATACCTGCGTACCCACGCATGTCACGTGAGATTGGAAAGGTAGTGAGGAGTTGCGATATTTGTCAAAAACTAAATATGAATTGCAGCTCACCATAGGACCAATTAAACCAGTGATTCTATTGAAAGTGGGCAAGATTGTATTTGTAGACTTATATGGGCCTCAGACGGCTGGAAGATTTAGAAAAAGACACGTTTACGTAATGCAAGATGCATTAAGTAAATTGATACGGTTATATGTTTTACACAGAGCGACTGGAAGAAGTGGTGTTGGTTGCGTGAAAAGATTTCATGAATGAACGATAGGACGAATCATAACTGATAACGGGGCTCAATTCATTTCACGTGTGTGAAGACGAATTAGTAAAATTAGGTAGTACACTATCACTATGTATGTATACATGGATAACTGTAAATCTGTTTTTGATTAATAAACAAAACAAAACAAACATACATCAGTGCGAAATCCGCGGCCAAATTCTACTGAACTGATGTTAAGAACTTATTGTCACAAATCATATAAGAGTTGGGTTGTTATACTACCACTTATTGGAGAATGTTATGGTAATGTGATTCATTCAAGTACAAACTTTACACAATTGGAATTTGTAGAAGGGAAGCCAACTAGTTTAGTGGTAGATAATTACGTTATGAAGTTAGTTTCGGATAGTCATGATAATGTTGCATTTATACGCGAGCGGTCCAGAGAAAATATAGTGAAGTCTGCCACTATTCGCGAAAGGATCTATAACAGAAATCATAAAATCATACAGTTTAACATTAGCGAAAAAAAAAGTCAAGATACGAACTCTACCTAAATCAGACAAGGAGCGAAATATTATAAAGAAATTCGCATTGTTATTTGAAGGACCCTTTGTTATTGGTGCGATACCGTATGCAAACGTATACACGTTGTTTAACAAAGAAGGAAAAAAAAAAGCAATTATAATGCATTTCATTTGTCGAGGTATTATGAAGATACTACCGGTACAACTAAGAAATTAGACTAGAGTTTGGGGGTGGTTGATGATCATTTACTATGGATATGAATGAATTAAGCCTAGACGAGTTAGGCTTGAGGAAGAAATTGTACATTACGAATGGAGATATTTATCAAGAATTTACAGAGCCATGTAAAAGGGACCAGATAACGCGGTTGTTGGTCAATTAATAACCAGATTTTTATTTTGATATGTGTGAAAAGTTAATCACTCGAATATTCTGCGTGTTTAATTTTCCCGGGGTGGAATGTGATGGACCGATATTTTAACAAATATTGATCGCTTTATTACTTTCTAAAATCCACCAACGCCTCAACAAGGGCAGGCAAAAACAATTGAAGCTTTAACACAGCAGTTATAAAAAACTATTACAAAGCCCTTCGACCCTTCATAAATTCCGGCTAAAGTGTCTATGCACTTAAAGACATATGTTTGGGTAACCGCCTACCTGATGTGAGCTGTGGCTCTTTCTCGACGTTTCAAAACTTACTTTAATTTGTTAAATTATTAATGAATAATATAACCACGCATGAAATCCCTAGGATCATAAGAACATAATTAAAAGTCTTAGAAATCATGCATGACTATGCTATAATGAAATTCTTTAAGGTCGGCAAAGGCGCCTGTCGGTTTTAAAGGATCGCGGTTTGTTTTAGATTACGATTATCATTTATCTTAAATGATTATGATTTATTAATTGATAAAGTTCGTCTTAAATCCGTACATTAATTTGAATGATGATAATGTTTCAGTTACACATACGATTCTTCAGCTGACGCCATCTAAACAAAGAAACACTGCGAGTGTTCATCGGCCAATCGGTATCGCTCACGCGTAACGATTTACCAATCCCGTGACTGATGCGTGTACGCGATAGCTTGTGGGCGTGGCTTCGTCGCAAGAGTCCTGGAACCAGAATCATGAAGATTCAGGAAGGCAGTTCGATTTGGGAGTTAGATGGGGTCAGTTGTCTTGGGGAGTGCCTACGGGCACTTGTAGTATTAAGGGGATTTACGTATCTATTTGTAACTGTGTTAGAGTATAATAATTTAGATTCAGTGTTTATGGCAGTGGCTGTATTAAAAGCTAAGTAACAAATATACAAACATTTAAATACGATTCGTCTGGACTTTAACGTCACCCCGAACCGAAAGGTTCAATAACAGATCTCTTATCATATATACAGTGAGAAGCATTCGCCTCACTTGTCCAGACTAATCGTGTCCACACGGTAATAATCACAGTGTCTGTGGGCATGTTAAATATAATATAAGCCTGACCTTGAAGGCATCCCTTTGCAGTCCCATCTTTTTGGGCTAGTAATCAGTTGATTGCTGTAAATATTCCTCTCTTTAGAGTCTGCATTGGGTGTAGGGTATCTAGTGGCATATGGCATGTCATTATTTACCTGAGGCGCGTTTTAGCGAATGGGAGGTATAAGGCAACCGGCTAACCTCGGGGCTTGTCAAAGGATCGCGCTACTTAGGGAAGCCAGTTGTCTATCTAACAGTGGAGGAACCAATGCATATAGATAATAAACATTAAATGTACATCCTAGATTAAGAATTGACTGTTTTACTGCTTACGTTATCTTGTGTATGTGTGTATAAAGGTGTTGTACATTTAATAAACAAGCATTGATTTTCTATTGTTACATTTGTTTGTACTCTATGAATTCCCGACTTGCCTTGAGTAACATAATAACATTGAACAATATTAAGTTATCCAACTGGGCAAACAAATGCCACGTTCATATCATTTGCCTTAGAGATCACTTATGAGTATCGATAAGTTGGGAAACGAAAGCCGATGCATTAACGATTAATTAACTATTGACCTGCCTTAATTGGCACATGATATATTAATTACTTGCCTTAAAGACTTCGCCACCTATACCCCAGTACAACGCTCCACTGACGCTTCGGCGGATGTGAGAGGTGATTCAAAAACCAATACCAATATATATGATAATCAAAAAGGAATATTCCACACAAATCCCGAGGCCTCGGCATACACACCAAGCTGTATGAAAAGAGCACCACATAGTGCCAAATCACGTACGTTAGAGTACTTGGACGTCACCGTTGAGCCTAAAAGAACAACCTTGTCCGACCACGGGCTTGCCCACCGTCCCGGTCTTAGGATCGGCTACGGGTGTGACATATACTACTTATACTACTTAGACTTGGATCTGTTCTAGAGGGACGACACAGGCTTTGATAAAGGTCACTAGCATCACCTTTGGGCTCTCTTCTTGTATTACCTAATACGAGTGGGCAAATTGTTCGCTCTTCGATAACTCAAACCTAGTGAAATCTATGAGGCACATGACTTTTAGATAACAATACATTGCAATCAACTTGAGTCGTTAGGTCGTGATAGTATAATTTTGGTAACACTTATACCTCCTGGTATAGGCCATAGGTCGGGGCCGTCACACTATCCTTTAAAAACCATGCATATTTTCGTTATAAAAATTTGCCTATGTCATTTTCTGACCCCTCAACTACCACTAGCTATGCAAAAAACCATTTCGATCCTTTGCTCTATGTAAAATTAAAACAAATCTATCCCACGGGAACCATACATTTTACCGGGATAAAAAGTAGCCTATGTGCTATTCCAGACTATAATCTTTGTGCCAAATTTGATCTAGATCCGTTCAGCCCTTTTGGCGTGATTAAGTAAAAACATCCATCCATCCAAACTTTGTAATTTATAATATTAGTGGGAATATTTCAATATTTTATTTTCCATAGTGACGGATATTACCAAGAGAATAGTTATAAAGCTTTTGGACGTTTGTCGAAGTAGGGAATTTGACAAATAGCGAGTTCCACAAACCACGCACTGCTTGCAACTACATAATAATTCGCCAACGACAATATATTTGTACGCATACATGATTTATTCCAATTTTGATCATATAACAAGTACCTATAAACGTAGCCTAACCACAGCTACATGTGAGCCTTTGCATTTCAAATGAGGAACACCGTTGGGGCAGCTTGCTATGGGGCGTTCCCCACCCTCGCGTCGTGTTCAAGTGGATTCAACGTTTGAAGCCGGTGTGCATCGGGACAACATAGTATAACTATCTAACCGCAGATTTATAGAAGTTTTAACAAATTTCCAATGGCTATACAAAGTATTTCACAAATGACAAATACTTAGACCATCATTAACTGACGAAAAGTTTCTATAAGTAAAGGGGATATAAAACGATAAAACATACCTGTTATAAACATGTGGAGAGCCCTCAGTGAATGAAATAACACAAAAGAAGTGTCGCAAACGTCATATTGAAGCATAAATAAATACGGCAATTTGTGTTGTACACACGAATTACGCAGACATACACATGAAAATATTTAATGAATTTAAGACAATTCCTACCTGCAATTTATTTGTCTAAACCACTTTGCCCGACCCTACTCCCAATTCCAATCCGTTCCATTCCACCTCGCTCAGATCCGCTCCATCCCACACCGTTCTCTCGGCTCCGCCCCACTCCACTCCACCGAACTCTGTTTCACCCCGCTCCGCCGCGCTCACCGCCGCTCGTTAGTCTATCGAGCTAGTCACTCTATTTTATTTATTTAACGCTCCCCAACCCCGCTATAAGAACTATTAGTTTTGCCGTTTTGCTGTCACCAATCGCTTAGATTGGTGACAGGGCCTTTTAATTATTTCATTTATAAGTATATCATTCGTCTGAAGAATATCCATTGGAAACCTCTTTGAATTCGAAGTGTATTCTGTTCAAGAATAAAAAATAACAATTAACGTCCAGTTCTCAGTATAGCAAAATCATTATACCCAATTATACCAATAGTGGTATTGGTATAATTTGGAATAAAGATTTTGCTTGCCCATCATACGCAATTTGCCCAATGTAGTATATTTGTGCGATTGGTAACTAACTAACTAAACTAACTACCCTAGCATTCGCTGCTCACAATCACTAGACAAACTCCTAAATAAAACAAAAGGTTCATTACATATTCCATTACTCATCCAATTTATTACAACAATAGTCTGACGAAATATCGTTTAATATTAGAAAGACAATTTTTGTTCGTAATCATATTGATGTTCTTTGTTGTAACGTATACGCACTGGACAGTTAATCGTGGGTTGTCCTACTCCAAGATATCCCCAATGGGTTCCAACTATCAATTTTGAGAAACATAGTTATTGAATCAACCGTAAATCGTGTCTACTATCCGGACCGGATTTCATAGTACTAATGACGCTATAGTTGTAATTAAATACATTAAAATAATCCATAATTAATTAAGAATAAGAATATTTATTTCAATTAACATTTAAATCAACAAAGTATTGGTGAGCTCCAAACTAGACAATGTCTGTATCTTGGAGCTCGGTACACTATTTAACGTACAAGTAAAATGTTAAATGGTATGTAATTTAATTTTTTTAAACTAGGACATAAATTGAAATAAAATAAAATGAAACAAAACATTATTCTTTAAAAATAAGATAAGATGAAACGTAAAACATTATTCGTTGTGAATTAAATGAAATAAAGATTAAAAATTTAATAAAATTAAAATTAAATCAAAATACAAGGTTACAATTATCGCGCTAGATCCTAGCGATGATAGTGGAGTGCTTTTCTTGATGTATTCCTTTTTCGATCGTGTTGTGACTAGAATGGGATAAACAGATCTTCTAGACAGACTCAACAAATGAACCGCAATTGGAAACGGCACTTTGTTTGGAGTTCTGGTGAAATTTTACTATTTGTCAACTGTTATACTACTGCTATTATTTTTGATGCGAAGTTACCATCATCATCAAGTCACCTTTGAGGATGATTGCAGCGGCATTTACATTCTATCAGATTTTTTTTGTAGGACTTCACTCAACCTATATTTATAAATAACAATTTTCAGTTTGTCATATCACCTACACGTAAGGATAGCAGATTTTTCGCTTCCATTCCATTATTCTAAGACAATACAGCAATTTCTTTCAGATTTTGCAAGTAGATTATATCGTCGCCCCGAGGGACGGAATATCGACTTTATTCCATTGAGTTAGGCAAATATTATGCCGCGCTCTACGGGGAAATATAGTGTATTTACGCTCAAGACTTATGCGGCGCAGACTACGTATATTGCAAAACAAACAAATCTTGGAAGATTTTCTGAATAATACAAGACTTTTTTTTTCGATTTGGTTAGGATAGAGTATGTCTAGATTGGGACGCAAACATGTTGCGGTGGGACATGTGAGTTCTTTAGTTGCTGTGTGTTCTCACTAGTTCAAACCTACGTAGTTTTGTAAGAACTAATGGCGAAGCTTTGTTTGTAGTACAAAAAACTACTTATCAGTTTAAGCATTATTGTGGACCAAATAAAATAGGAGTGACAATCGCCATACAGAATTTCGTAGCTTCGTTTTTTAGTTCTCAATGCCATCATAGATGTCGCTGTGAGTCTTAAATTCATGATTGTATGCAACATATCAACTGAGTCTTTACGTGAACTTGTCATTTTTATATATGCTAACCCCCGAATTTATAGGCGTTCTATAACATTATCAAACGTCAAATAGTACTGCGCAAAGCAATACTCTTGTGCGACGTTTGATCAAGTTATAAAACGTCTATCATTTCGGGGGTTGATTTGAATTATACTGTCGTAACAAGGCACTGTAAGACAATCCAAAGAAATCCTGCAGCTCGGTAATTGTTTAACTTTTGTTACTATATTTTTTGCTAGAAATTTAACTCTACGCGCGAAGAGCAGTACAACAATATACACCTATATGTTTCATCGCACCTCAACCAGCACAGGAGGCTTTTCTGATATCGATAGTTGTTTTGTAAAGACAACGCCATTTAAATTGTGTGGTCCGGTTGTCAGTTACAACTAACGCCTCGCGGATTTTTTTTTTCAACTTTCCAAGCTTTAATAATAATTATGTTTCTTACAGTTTTAAAAGCAGTCACGAAATATTTAGCCAAATAACTTTAACCAAAGGTTCCGAACTCCCAATCTTCTGGTTTAGTGCGGGGTCTAGAATCGTTTCCTCAGGGCGGCTCGTATGTATGCTAAATATTATTGTTATTTCAGAATATAAAGCGATATTATTCCTCTGATCCGACCCGAGTATGGGCGTGGGATGATAAAGTTTGGGAATAGCGACGATGGGTGCGCTTTAATTAAATCACCAACAATGTATAGCCCTGGGTTAAAATATTTCAGTCTTTTTGTAGAAGTCGTTGAAGGCGACTTTAGTAGAACGTACCTATGTATAAAACCAAGCAGTTGGGGGTCGAGGGTGATTGTACGGCCAAAAACCGCCCTGCCTACGGCCTTTTGACCGTTGGGCACGTGCCTCCCATCAATGCAAGGGGGATTAGGCCATAGTCTACCACGCTGGCCCAGTGCGGGTTGGCAGACGTCACACGTCTTTGGAGGGGTTCTTATATATTATTAATCGATTATTCACACTTATATCTGTCATTTCGACTCAACTTTCATTGACCTGAATAACAAGTTTCATATAGAGACCTCTTTTAAGCACTAGATCGATAAATGCCACTAAAATAAGCACAGGCAGACTCTTAAAACACTCGATAATTTAACATTGAACTAACATCCGCAACGAAGTCGACAAACTTGGAATACTAAAAGCTCCCCCAATTAAAGTTATTGATTCAAGTTCAAAATTTTCCCCAAAGGAAATTTACTTAATTTACAAGTCAAGTAAGAGGGCGCGGTTCACGCGACTTCATAAATCAATTAAACTGGAATTAATCTAGATTAAACTGTTTAGTTGTGCGTTAACTAACATTTGTTAGTCGTTAGTTTTGTTGACGGTTCAAGTCGGCTTGTTTGTTTGAATTTTGGAGTTCGTTGGTTTAAGATATTGTGTACATTATCAGAATAATATCGTCAGATGGATAGACCAACTATACGGTCCCACACTAATCAACGCTTGTATTATGGGTACCGGACAATGGACTGAGGGTGAAATCAGCATATATTACTTTAAGGTATTAAAAATCCATGTCTCGGTACAAACATTGAAGCTCATTACACAAAGATTGCCCCTATTAAGATTTGAACCCGGAACTCTAGGCACAGAACGCAGGGTCACAATCAATTGCGCTAATCAGGGCGGAAAATGGTAAAATCGACAATATTTGTTTGATAGTTGATTGTTTTTCGCTTTAACTTCATTAAATGAAGGACTAGTTTGGAATGTCAGAAATATTAAAAAAAAACAACTAATTAACTACCATTCTACATGAATGTTGTAGACAAATAACACTAAGCTATCTATAAAATAGGAATTACATAATTTCGACGATACACGATACACGGCACAGGCCGTAATAGGTCTGGGTTTTTAACCCAGACCTATTACGGCCTGTGCGCGGTTCTTCTATTAGACCAGTCAAACATTAATGTTTCTTATTTGTGCATCTTAATGGCTGCCCATGGGAAATTACTGGTGGTAGGCTTCGGCCGTGGCTAGTCACCACCCACTGAACAAAGCCATGTCGCCAAGCGGCCTAGCCGTGTTCCGGCATGATGTTCGGTGTTGCCATTCATGGATGGCGGGTCAGATCAGTTGCGCTGCATGTGCATAGTGAATGTAGCGTCTCGATCTACTGCCGCCTTCCTACCTAGGCAAGTATGCTCCATCGTAGATCTCATCGTCACTTACCATCAGGTGAGATCGAGATCAAATACTTACCTATAATGTAATAAAAAAAAAGAAAAAAAAGATTGTGGTCGTAATTATATATGCCAGATATTTTAAATAACTACTTCTATAGATATTATTTTTCGTCCAAAAGTATCACCTTTTTCATAACCCAAAGTCGGTTAAGTCTGGACCCTATATCTGTAAACTATCTCGACGAATAATGAAATAGCAACGGTATATCTAAAATCACTCATATAGATTTCCCTAGTCGATTGATTGACCCTCATTCGATACCTAACAACGTTATTTTGATTAAATCGAAATTTATTCAAACCATAACAGTACATTCAGCAATATAAAAACCCATTCATTTCCATCGTAGAAGGAGCCGGCCGACGTTACAGGGCGGGCTCGTAAAACGTAAACCGACCGTTTTATTGGGGTCCGGGGAGGGCCGAAGCTAGCAATCGTTGTGTGGTACTTGTATTTTTAATAGCCGATATGGCTAATGTTTTTCGTGATGACTGTACGTCTTGTAAAGATTTGAGGGTTAGTCATGATGCTTATTTTAAAACCGCGTAGTGATGTGGAAATGGAGCCAAATCCATATAGCCCAAAGTGGTAAATTTGGTTCCAAAAAAAAAATACAATCGAATAGAGAACTCTCCAATGAATAGATGGATCGATTAGTCACTTCCTACTACCGGCACAACTTCGCTAGACAACTACCCATACCTAGACTAGACCGGTCATACTGATTCCAATACACGTCTAATAAAAAGGTTGATTGATTCGTCGCTTTCTCCAACCGGCACAGCTCCGCTTAACAACTACTCCTACCTAGACCTATCCTATCATACTGATTCAAAGACAAGTCTAAAAAAAATGTTGATTGATTCGTCGCTTTCTCCAACCGGCACAGCTCCACTTAACAACTACTCATACCTAGACCTATCATACTATCTCAAAGACACGTCCAATATCAATTCATGATGCAAGTTAGCGGCATTCCGCTCATATGTGCACGGAATGTGTGTCGCTCCAATATTGCTAATTATACCACCATTGAGTCCGCCGGCTAAGTTCACATATCAAGCTGACTTGGCATACATATATACATTGGTACTGCCATCAGCAATTGGGTTCATTGATGTGTACTAACTATAATGATCATGTGATACCTCTCGCTGTTAGGCATATAATAATAATACCGCCAGACGAACACACCGACAGTACGGTCCCAAGCAAAGAATTTATAGTACAAATTAAACGTCTTGGATACAAACTATATTTTTGACTAGCTGCTCAAGCTGCCTAGCCGTTCCTACATTCTTCTCACATACCGATGTACTGCTCAATAATGAAAAGTACTGTACCATAACAATGTACTGCTCAAACATGACGAGATCTTTTTTTAAAAAGATACCATGGAGTTACTGGCCCTTTCTTCTCCATAACAACGGCATTCCGAACGAGGAGTAAAGTTGTAGCATAGCATTATGTAACTATTTTGACGATTCACAAGTACTGTACTTCACATGAATGAAAATATATTCTGATTCTGAAATATACGTGCTAATCATACAAAGTTTTCTCCTACCGAGTTTCGAATCTTAGACCCTCGATACAGAAAGCAAGATCTGCATTATCTGTGCCATTCGGGTTGTCGAGTTAAGCATAACACCAATTAATTAACAATAGGTACATGCAAATTACATTATGTGGAGACGATACGAGACGTTTGGTATTGAGTTACGTGTTTAGACTTATGTAGAGGTACTGTTAGGCTATCATAGGTGCATATAAATAGGTGTACTGGGGTCGAGTCACCTTCGTCCGTAGGAGAATTAACTATCCTCAAGATACCCTACACGTGACCCTGGGTGGTGCCAACTAGGTGACAAATCTACTGGTGGTAGGCTTCGGCCGTGGTTAGTCACCATCCACTGAACAAAGCCATGTCGCCAAGCGGCCTAGCCGTGTTCCGGCATGATGTTCGGTGTTGCCATTCATGGATGGCGGGTCAGATCAGCTGCGCTGCATGTGCCTAGTGAATGTAGCGTCTCGATCTACTGCCGCCTTTCTACCTAGGCAAGTATGCTCCATCGTAGAACTCATCATGATTACCATCAGGTGAGATCGAGATCAAATACTTGCCTATAATGTAATAAAAAAAAAGGTCATGGATTATGCCATTATGTGAACCTGAAGCAACGATGGCCTAACTACATACTGGAAACTACACCAACATATGACAATTCAAAATACTTAAAAAAGTAAAAACAAACCACTGAGTTCGTTTTCTTCTTCTTTTTAGGTTGGCAATCAGTTACAAAATAGTGCCATTTCTGCCAGTATTCTTGATAAATGATACTGAATTATATATACCCCTAAAGATAATGATGATGACGATGAGGATGATGAAATGAATCCCGAACCCCTATCAGTAAAGCTGTGGATAGTTTACTGAAAGTTTACCGGACATCTTGGTAGAAAAGAAAAGTCAAGTTATTGCTATTTTATTTCAATTTCCTTCACTCGTGCACGTTTATGAACACACAATGGTTAACCCACTGATATTACACATTATTTATTAAAGAAACACATTTTTTGGAAAATAAAATAAAATTGACAACTTCGCGGTTCAACTTCCTCCAAAAACAACTACTAAGTTTCTTGCCGGATTAATCTGTAGACCTCACATTCCGATACAGCTAAGAAAGAAAAAGTAGTATGACAATTCGTAAGTGCCTCCGTAGGCTTATACAAAATAGCTTGATCTACCCTTTTGGTTGATTTAGTGTGATCATAAAGCATTATATTTACTACTTGGTTTCAGATTCAATCTAACATAAAAAAACAAACTACATTATTAATAACAAACTCGAAGTATTATTCAACCAGATACAATCTAGGGTCTATAACCAATTTAATATCCCTAACATAATAACGCACAGGTGATCAATACAAACGGGACTCGAACCCACTTACCTCCGGGTGTAAATCCTCAAAGGTTAGTGTTATCACCAATTATGTTCCGGCGGGATACAATGGATTTTGGGGCTTAACCTTAATTGTCTACGCAGACCGCTGTAAGCCGATATAACTATACAACACACTTAGTATTAGTTTGTATGGATATATCGAACATTGGTCTCGTAGTCGTCAGCTGAAACTAATTAACAGCAAGCAATGGTTACATCAAACTAAAGATCTATAATTTTCGAAATCGCCTCATAAATGACGGAGATCTGAGGTAACAAACATAAAAAAAATACAACCGAATTGAGAACCTCCTCCTTTTTGAAGTCGGTTAAAAAGTCTCACGCTCAAGTAGGTATTTTGACTATATTGATTTTTTTATATTCACGCGAATACTATGCATCGAAATAAAACTATTTTGTCGAATTTTGTCGCGTTTATTTTATGTTTTTACGTTCCCGACGTTTCGGCTGCTTTACAGTAACCATGGTCACGGGAGGACTGAGGTGGTTGTCGTGCTAGTGTCATAGTTTGAACGGGAGTCCCTCATATTTAGTTTTTGTATATATATTAATTGTAATATTTAGTTTATAGTACCTACGTGTAATTTTTTTTGGTTATTGGAGTGGGTACTAATTAGAGCAACGTAACATCTTACAGAATAAAAGTTTTTTTGTACTTAATAATGATCCTTGTGAAAATGCTTTTAAACAATAAGAAATCATTGTGAACCTATAATCCTAACGTACAACACCCAGTAGGGTGTTATTAGTTCCGATTATAGGTGTTGAGAGCTACATAGTGCAATTAGCTGCTAGTAATGCCATTATAGCGCCGTGAGCAGTATTCCGGTCACGAGCTTCGCACGTTCGAATTACGCTCGACTATTCTCGGTATGCCTCCGTCTACCTATAGTACTCAATGAGGCTGCCTTTGATGCCTTTTTATTCTAGACCTAGAGCTTTCATAGTTTACAGACAACATGTAATTTATTTATTACTTAAGTATTTACATATCTTACAAATTATATTTATTACTTGATGTAAACCATTTTTTACATAATTATGAAATTCAGTGCTTTTTTTTCATGTTATGTAAAATGTGGTATGGTTTAAAATAATAAATAAATTTAAACATTTTTTTTTATTAAATTATAGGCAAGTATTTGATCTCGATCTCACCGGATGGTAAGTTTCGATGAGATCTACGATGGAGCATATTTGCCTAGAAGAAAACAATATTTAAGATGTAAGTATATAATAATAATAGCGCCAGACGGACACACAACTATACGGTCCCACACTAAGCAACGCTTGTATTATGGGTACCGTACCATGGACTGAGGGCGAACTTATATAGATACTAAAAACCATGATTCGAACCCGGGATCCACGGCGCAGAAAGTAGGGTCATTACCCATTTTGCTAACCAGGTCGTCAACTGTTTCAAGCTTTATTTGATGTAGTGAAGTGGTTCCACATTGCAAGATTTCTCCCATAGCTAACTAAACGGTCAGTTAGATAAAATCTTGTAGTAAACGGCTTCAGATTGCGCGCTCCTATCCCCAGCGTTCCCTCACGCCACTTAAGGTGGAAGCGCTAGGTCAGGGCGCAAAATTCAAAATATCAATGGTTTTTATTTTTGTACGTAAAATTTGTACATCATTAAGATGTAATTTAGTTTTTCGCGATATTGGCTTTCTGCATTACATGTCTCGATGTATTAAGTTTGCTTCAAAATACCTAAAGCGATACACTACTTTACTAACTTTGGAGTGTTGTATCGCTTTAGGTATTTTTTAGGCAAACTTAATACATCGAGACATCCAATGCAGAATGTCAATATCGCGAAAAACTCGCGCCCTGACCTAGCGCATTCACCTTAATAAAGGAAGCTCTTTGCGAACGCATTTTTACGGTATCCTTCAGATTTTCAGTTCCCCACTCACTTTGTTCCTCATACTGAAGTACTCGTATAAAAGCTGATGTCAATTTTGTTCAAGGTTTCAGCTGCTGGATAGACTTAAAAATGGATAGGAGTAAGCATCATCCAAGTGACGGTGGTCAATTTGCTTAGTTAATAAGTTTAAAATGTATACCCTTAATAGCCTAGAGTTTCAATTTTGATACCAATCTTTTAAACCGAATGTTCACATTACTATTAGTTTTTTTTTTATAGGTTGGCTGTACGTATTTTACTGTTGCATAATATTCTTTCCAACGAAATTAAAAAAAATCAAATGTCATTAATATTAAACACAGTAACATTAAACACAGTAATATTAAAAATAAATCACTTTCGTAAATCAGGCTACTAAGGGTTAAACCAAGTTATAAATATAAGTATCGGCAGACGAACACAGCATCTATACGGTCCTAAACTATGCAACGCTTGTATTATGTGTACCGTACAATGGACTAAAGGCGAACCCTGTATATAATATTTATATATTAAACATCCATGACTCGGGTACAAACATTCGTGCTCATCACACAAAGTTTGTCCCTACCAAGATTCAAACCAGGTACCCTCGGCTAAGTATGCAGGGTCACTGCCAATTGCGCTGGTCAAGTCGTCTAACTAGTTACTTACATCTTTGCACATTACTCTGGTAATCCGTTAATTACCGGGAAAGAATCCGAGACCGAGGAAGAGACCGAGAGGCCATAAATCAGAGAGCACGTTATAGCGTCTATATAAGTATTATATACTGAGTTCGCCCTCAGTCTATTGTACGGTACCCATTATACAAGCGTTGCTTGGTGTGGGACCGTACAGTTGGTGTGTTCGTCTAGCGACATTATATTATATTATTATATACAGACGTTTATTAATATTTAAAACCCGTAAGTAATCGAAATAAATATTATTTCCTACCAAAAATGTAACAAGCATTTTTTTTAATCAAATCGAGCAGCAGACCGTTATGTTGTGAACGAAATAAAAAATAGCGATCTTATTTTGAATATGCAACAAAGGACAATTATAACGAACTTTTATACCTTATAGCAAAGTGGAAAGAGAGCCTCTTTACTTACACTTTGAAAATATCCTTAAGTGTTTATGTTTTGTAAGCAGTAGAGTGAGACGAGGGCAGACCAAGGAATATATGTCTTCTGTGAACACCTAAAATACTATTCTATTCAATTCTAAAATTTACGTCTAAAATTATTACCGTAGGGTCGCCACAAAATATTGGCTTCTTATTTTTATTCAGAGAGGATATACTATGCCTGGACCCTAGGCTTCTTTAGCGCATTTATGAATACTATGTGAAGAATGAATTTGGATGGAAAACAATTTCAGTTTTGCAAAATATTACAATTGTAATTTTGTAGAGAACATATTTTTTGAAGTCATATTCAAATTCTAACTTAACATAGTGTTTACAAATACGCTTGTAGCGACCACTTCAACCGCACAACAAGCTATCTGACTCCAGATCAGAAGGTTGCGTGTTCAAATCACGTCGGGGTCACCAATTTAGCGGAAAAGGGAAGATCTTCCAGCCAGGCGGGTGGTATGCCTGACGGGGCGGCCGCTATGCCCCGACGGTTATCGTCGGGATCTTGTATATATGCTACTTGCTCCGAGAACTCTAATAGCGCGATTCAGGATTGTGACGTCAATTGTCTATTGATCTGAATGCGTCTGCGGTGCCATCTGTGTAGCTTGTTGTGCGGTTGAAGTGGTCGCTACACGCTAAAAAGCCCAGACTCAAGGCAGTACCTTTAAAAATCACTCTGTGTCGCAGGCTGTCCGGAATTACAAAAAAAAAAAAAATTAAATGAAAATTATTACATTTTCATTTAAGTACAGACAAAACGAATAGGTATATCGAACGATTATGAGACTAAAGTGAAATTCGGCGTTTGACTTAGAAAAGTTTTCATCAATAACGCGTTTAAAGCCAAGAAAAAGGTTATTTCTCGGTTCTGGGGCCCTACTCTCATTTTATAAGCACCAATAATTCAAAATGGACTTTTTATATCCTAATTTTGAATCGAATATTACACAATCATCCAAATTAGGGTATACGAGTAGTTTCTCTGTCGCAATTATATATAAAACAATTTAACTTAGACATTAAAAAACATATAAGAAGACTAACATTTTTTAATAAAACCATTATAATATACCTAGTTTAATTTTCTATTAATAAGATTTCTGAAAGAATCATTTTTTTTTTTTTTATTATTACAATATTGGCAAGTATTTGATCTCGATCTCACCTGATGGTAAGTGACGATGAGATCTACGATGGAACATACTTGCCTAGGTAGGAAGGCGGCAGTAGATCGAGACGCTACATTCACTAGGCACATGCAGCGCAGCTAATCGAATCCGCCATCCATGAATGGCAACACCGAACATCATGCCGGAACACGGCTAGGCCGCTTGGCGACATGGCTTTGTTCAGTGGGTGGTGACTAGCCACGGCCGAAGCCTACCACCAGTAGAGTTGTCACCTGGTTGGCACCACCCAGGGTCAAGTGTAGGGTATCTCAAGGGTACATAATAATGTATATTCACGTCATTTGGATACAATAATTGGATCGTTTGCGCTATGTGAATAAGAGTAGACCCCATAGAGCGTTAAAAAAACAATCCTTGTTCTTTCAAGCTAGCTATTACGACACTTTAATATTTGTTTTTAAGTTTCTTTTGACATAGCTTTTGAACTTGCTAAGTAAAAAGTTTGACTCTGTAATATAAATTAGATATAAAAAGCATTTGTGGTAAACAAAAACAACAAAATATACATAAAATGGTTTGAAATTGATAACACACTTGTAATAGTGTTGATATCGATAGCATTTATTTTTTGTCTATGCATCCAAATATCGCCGCCGCCATTAAATTTTACAACGAGCATAAAGTTTTTTTTTTTAATGAATATTCTTGGCTTTGTGTCACACTGTGGTGTTTGTTTCTATATTTGAATCCATAGTATTCTGAGTCATCATTTTCAGAATACCACAGATGGCATTGATACACATTTGTGATCGGTGCCCTTAGTATGACTTGTGCAGGCATTCAAAAATTGCTCGACTAATCAAATGTTTTCGTAATTTACTAGTGTAAGCAATTCCTGAAAAATAATTGTGTGCTTAGACTTTTGTTTGTTTACTCTAGTTTAGTCAGTAAAAATAAATAAATAGACTTATTAGAAAAGAGTTCACAATGTCGTAAGAAACTGGCATCACCGAAGTTTGACACTGGCAGGTGGATGACAGGCGAAGAAAAAGAAGTTATTGGAAGAAAAGGCGGGATAAAGAAAGAACATGAAAAAGGGTGATAATTACTGATTGTTGGTTTTAATATAGTATTGTGACATTATCAGTGTTTTTTTTTCACTAGTAAAGCTGCACGTTTCTGCTGCGGTTACTTCTGTGAAATGTATGGTAAAACTCGATCGGTATTTAATGATGTCAAAACTCGTACTAAGCCCCGTGATACGTGATACGTGATAGTCTATATTTTTGATCGAACTTTGTACTGCCTCAGAATCATGAATTATTATCTTAATAATTATTTTATAGTTAAATATTCCGATGTTTTAACAGTTATATAGCGAAGGGCTTAATTCATTACCCTCTCAATTTGCCGTTTATTTTACCATCGTCGTGATGCGAAAAAAATATATTAAAAAGGTAATTTAAAACAAACGAAAATAAAAAAAAAAAACGAAAATGTTACGGTACACTGTGAAAACGTCAAACGGTATAATCTTCTGTGTTCGTAGCTCATTTAACAGAGACCCATGCCATAAAAGAACTTGCGATTTTCTGATTTGCCACACCACTGAGCGCAAAATAAACAGCATTTGTCATTTTATACCGACAACATCGAAACTCTTTGCTTCTGAACAACTTGCTATATTTTTATTTACTACAACTCACCGATTTGCATTCTGTGATCCATCAAATAAGGTTCAGTTTACCTCGAACGAAATATCGCTAGTGTTTTCTTTCACTATATTATGTGCGGTGTTGCAAGCGAAATATTGTTGGTTCAAAGGGTTATTTGACATATAATGAGTGTTTTTTGCGAACTAGAAAAATGGCTATTTTCCACGTATTTATTTACAGTTTAATGACGCATGTAATTTTTGTGTCTGAAAAATATTGCTATCAATAAAAAATAGAACTTAGTTGAATTTTGTTTATACTTAAGTAGCAATGTAATGTTGACTCACATTACTTATAAATTATTCAATAAGTTATACATACTTACATAACTCGCAGTGATAGCCAAGTTAGCAAAACGCTTGCCTCGGTAACGAGGATCGCAGGTTCAAACCCCGGCTCGCACCTCTGGGATTTTTGGATTTCATGTGCGAATCTCATTTTCATACTCGATTATCACTTGCTAAACTGTGAAGGAAAAGATCTTGAGGAAACCTGCGTGTCTGAGAGAACCCCTCGTAAGATGTGTGAAGTCCTCCAACCCGCACTGGGCCAGCGTGGAGGACTGTGGCCTAATCCCCCTCACATTGAGGGGAGGCCCGTGGCCACAGTGGGCATTAAAAAGGGCTGGTATAATTATATAGGGTAAAGTTACTACTTACTTGTACAGCAATTATAATGGGGTACCTGCGTTTTATAATTTTATTTTTTTATGTAGGCCCTATCTCCTACAGTGGTATAAATTAACTTACCAAGTCAGATCGGTAAAGAATCAATTTTATAAAAAAGAATTTCCAAATGCCAAATTGGTTGGTATTTGAAATATTTTTTCAAGGAATAAAGAAAAACTCAGCGCTCAAAAGAGTTACCAACTTAAATAAATGTTCTTGTTTATTATATTAATAAAGATGTCTGAGAAAATGTTGGCGACTTCTGCGGTTAAATAAACTTAGCTATGAGTTCACGAGTTGGCGACAACTGTCAAGATAGTCGCATTGAATTAGCCGTAACTTGCTTTTTGTTCTGACAACTTAAATAATATAATTCTTAGTTTTCACTTGTAGTTAAGTGTTTTAATAAATACTAGGTTTACAATCGCAATCCAGAAAACCTAATATACAGGCTGGTATAGAAAAGGTATACTTAGCCTTGAAGCTGCTCTCCTTTAGCGTATTTATAAAAATGTTAAATCAGAATTAAGATAGGCGTATTTAAAAAAAAAGTCACAAAAAATCACAGTATTTTTGAGAACATTTTTATTATTTATTTACATATTGAAATCCTGACATCGCATATTGATCGAAAATGCGCTAAAAAGTAAAAGTTAGGGCTTAATAAACCCTTTCCAAAAGTTTTGAATAGATCCGCTGAGAGAATTACAAATTTACCGCAACTGAAATCGAAACTGTAACGAGCCGATATGAAAACGTTATAAATAATATTGATGTAACAAGTAAAGTTGACGAAAAGTTTTAGGGCCTAAATAAACTAGACCTCGATAAAACACAGTAACAAGCCAGTTTAAATGGGCAGTTAATTCGCGAGGGTCTGACGGGGGGCACACACGCATCGCTGACTGCCACGGCCGAACGAATAATATTACTTACCATTGGGTGGTCAACTGATTTACGAGACGTGACCTCACCAAAGTTGACCAGTAATGTATCCCTGCATTATTTTATGAGCCATAACATATTTGATCATTTTCAAGCTGATGAAAATGTATCATTCTAACATCTATAATAGTCAATGGTAGCCGTTGTTCTCCATGTTTATCTATAACAACGTTGCGGTCGGTCAGTAACTGGTTTAAATTTATGGGTACTCTTAGGTAACTGGAGCCACAGACCCAACTTGCGAGACAAGTTGGATCTGTGGCTGTCTTTTTGTGTAAATATCGCTAAATAAGACCACAGAAAAAGCTTGGAAAAAGAATGTTGATTCATAGTCTATAATGTATGAGAAATAATTTTGAGTAAACAATTAGAGTAGGTTTTATCAATCAGTTGATTGTAATTCAAACAATTGAAGCAACTTCAATCAATGCTTGTATATTTGGATATATATAAACCAGCTATTCAAATTCTGGATCTAAATACACCTGACCAAGCGCATGATTCGATTTCGTTTTGGCTATAATGATCGTAATAATATACCTAGACGATAAATAAATGTCTCAGTGATTGTGATCAAATATTATTTTAGTAGACATACCCCTAAATGCAAAATGTCTTGCAAACATTAAATGGTTCATGGATTAAAACTATATATACATAAAAACATAAAATAAACGCTATAAAATACGAAAAATTCGTGTTATTTCAACGTGTGAATGATGTTTGATTTACTTTAAAATGGCAGTGTAATTTTGAAATGTCTTTAATATTTGATTTATTTCTTTGGGAGTCCTATCTTAATAACCTACTGTTGGTCCTGTTAAATTATTGTTACAATTTACGTAATCAAGGAATTTCAAAAACTTTCACCAGCTATTCTAACTTCAACCTCATTAAATATAAGAAGCAAAACCGCCCTAAAAACAAATTCCGAAACTAATCTGGATAGCAAAAAGTAAATTTCTTTAGTGCTCTCAAGACACAGTTAAATTTCCCACCCTGTAAATATCTCAAAGCTTGTAGCTTGAACAACGAAAAATTAAAACAGCTAAGCTGTCAAGAGGCCTGAGACCTAGGGATTTGCGGAGCTCGTAATTCGCTTATAATACCGTCTGAAATTGAGAAAATCTATTTCGCGTTGCCCGGAATAATTTGTTGCCGGTTTAAAATTGTAAGTTTAAGCCCGAGAACATAGTGCGGATAAGAAAAATATATTCATGAGTGTTATAAGCAAGCGCGTACTCGCGACTGAAGTACTTTATTTTGACCAGTGATTTTGTTTCTTCTGAAAGGTAAGTAAAAATGTCCCCCCCCTAAACTGTCGCCCTTTACGGACGAAATCCTGTATCTGCGTCTGATTTTAAGATTGATGTTCGTGTTTACGTAAGCGTGTCATTGTATAGTATACACATATATTATACGGTGTTACAATAATAGTATAAACTATTTTAACAGGGCCAACAGTAGGTAACATACCAAAGGAATAAATTTAAAAATGTAACAGCCTGTACAGAGCGCACGGCCAAAAGCTACTGGTTCATGTGTTAAAAAATCAATCTTCATTTACACAATTATTTTATACATCAACGTGATCCATATAACTTGCAGATTTATCTGTTAAAACATTTTACACAATGTTTGTTAAACCTTATATATTTTCAGATTTCGCTGTATATATGTCAATGTTGTATAAAAAACAAACAGGTTGGAGGAGCTGGGATTTGAACCCAGGACTTTCAGCATGCGAAGCAGACACTCTACCACTGAGTTACACCCCCGATAAAGCTTTTTGTCAAAACAATTGTTCATTATCTTTATAAACACTATAGTATAATATCGTAACGGCCACAATGACGAGCTTTCCGGTGAAATCATATTTAAAACTTATCCCGAAAGAAACAGAGTTTAAAGTTCAGTGCACATCAAAAAAATTGGTTCACGAAGAACCCAATACTTTTTTTTTATTACATTTTAGGCAAGTACTTATTTGGTCTCGATCTCACCTGATGGTAAGTGACGATGAGATCTACGATGGAGCATACTTGCCTAGGTAGGAAGGCGGCAGTAGATCGGGACGCTACATTCACTAGGCACATGCAGCGAAACTGATCTGACCCGCCATCCATGAATGGCAACACCGAACATCATGCCGGAACATGGCTAGGCCGCTTGGCGACATGGCTTTGTTCAGTGTGTGGTGACTAACCATGGCCGAAGCCTACCACCAGTAGAGTTGTCACCTAGTTGGCACCACCCAGGGTCACGTGTAGGGTATCTCGAGGGTATTTAATTCTCCTACGGACGAAGGTGACTCCACCCCAAACTCCATTTAAATATGTGAACATACATTCTCCCTTATCTCCATAGGAAACTATGAGTCTGGAATATTGTAATTTGTCAACCCTCCGTCGCCTCAGCGTAATAAATAGAACGTAGGTTTTACAAGTAGCACAATAAATCATGGGAGGTGTTCAGGTCGACTTTTGACGCCATTTTGTATTTTATTTGGGACCCTAACGGGGCAATGACAAATGTATTACCAAGGATGCTATAAATCATGAGCTATGCTCGTGTTATTTGATTTTCCTTGAAATAAAGACGCTGAAAGTATGATACATAATATAATAATATCGCCAGACGAACACACCAACTATACGGTCCTACACTAAGCAACGGTTGTATTATGGGTACCTTACAATGGACAAAGGGCGATCTCAGTATATAATACTTAGAAAATGTTAAGCTAAAACTTACCCGTCCGGAATGCCGTTCCTATGGAGAAGAACGGGCGAGAAACTCCATGGTTGCTCTTTTTAAAAAGTTCCGTTACATTTTGAGCAGTAAATTGTTATGGGTATGCGAGAACAATGTAGGAACGGCTAATCAGACTTTAGCAGCTGGTCAAAAAAAGTACTAACTACATATTATTACGTAATCAGTCGACAAAATACCGTAGCTGTATAACGACCTCACTATAGCTATACAAAAACTCCGCTCCCATTTGATGAACAGCAATGTTAATAAAGGATTTCATTATGTTTTACGAGTAGCCGTATGTGATACGGTCGTAGAGGTCGCTTATTACCTCATTAACACTTTTATTGGGACGAAACAGTTTGTCGTCACTGTTATTAGCCGTAACTGGAGGTTATAACAGCGGCTGTAACGCTATTTTTATGTGTGTGTTTTTGATTACTGAGTTATGAATATGTTACTGAGAAACCCAAAATAAGGTGAATTTATTGATTTCTTATATTAACGCGAATATTACGCATTTAAATAAAACTTGCTTTACAGATTTTATCGCGTATATTTTATGATTTTACGTTTCCGATGTTTCGGCTGCTTTACAGCAACCATGGTCACGGGAGGTTTGAGGTGTTTGACGTCCCAGTGTCATAGTTTGAACTGGGGTACCCTCATAAGTTGTTGCTTGCGGTCCGATTTACGATAAGTGCTCACAGTGTCTTTAGGTCTTGTAATGGTGCGCGTGGTTTTGGATTTAATTATATTAATTACTGGATCCCAAGTTAGTGGTAGCACTGAGCCATATTTCTTATTGAAATTAGGATTTATTTCAATAAGGTGAATTTATTAGTCTTAGTTATCCAACGGTTACAAGAGTCTTTCTTCAATACGTATGTAGGTGTGTAATAAACTGTATAAATAAGTAATCTTTTGTATTTAGCTTTTTTATTATGATTTTTATTGACATGAAAAGATATATTACTTTTGTTTTTTGATTCTTTGACATGGGTTTTTAATTTCCTACTCATGTTTTTTTAATAATAATCTTACCAACAAGGTGAGATTATATGATAAGTACGGTTGTTTTTGAGACAGCAAACCGATGGATTCCGCCAATTTTATTTGAAACGCCGCTAAAGTTATTCAATCGCAGTGCGTCCAAGTTATTAAGGAAATAAGTATTTTCAATTAGCACCTTCGTTTGTATTCCAATGAAGTTTCAGCTTCAGCGAGCGCGCGAGCTAATTTCAGCGAGATTTGATTTACTTTTTGTGTTATTATTTCATTGTGTGCCCTGAATGACTTTTCCATTATTTGTTGTTGTTTTAGAAGTATGATACATATTTTAGATTGTATAAATGTTCTTCTAGTAAGTAGTAAGTTTGTAAAGCCAGTTTTAGCGTCACATAGAGTGAACTGGAAATTGTAAAGCAAACATAAGCGCTATTTGCTCGGATGTTGAGTACTGCACCTAATTCTACAGCAAAAAATTAATAAGGTGAATACATAACAGTCTCATCATCACATTTTAAGGAAACCTGCATGTCTGTTGGAAGTCGTGTAAAGTTCACCAAACCGCATATGGCCGGCATGTTAGACTATTGCCCCAGTCCAACATACATTAAGGACGACTTAGCCCGGTATAATAGCAATAGGCTCGCTTCCTATAATATTGCGATCAAATAATATCGTCGAAATCCGAGATTTGTCCATTAGTAAGTTTAAAAGAACTGTTAAAAGTAATTTATGTCGTAAAGGTTATTACAGAATCTTGGATTATTTGGATGATAAAGCAGCCTGGGACTGATCGCTCACATATCAATATTTATAATGTTAAAGTGTAGCGTGTGTGCGCCTCGCATGGCAACACACTGGAGCTTACTTTTTAAAATTTTTTTTTTTGTAAAAATAATGGATAAAAAAAAAGACAAGCCCGCTGAGTTTCTTGCCGGATCTTCTCAGTTGAGGTCGCGTTCCGATCCGGTTGTAGAGTTAAGGAAAAAATGTAATGACAATTTGTAAGTGCCCCCGTAGGCCTATACGAAATAAATGATTTGACTTTGACTTTGACTTTGAAATGTAGGTTCACTACAATGCACAACGTTTAGGCAGCAAAGTCGCGATAGTATATTATAATTACATCCAATATTACAAACAAACATCCTTTGCAATCAAATACAAAGACAAAAAAGCACAAATCCACCCACATAAAGTCGACAATAACGTGCCAACCACAAAACTACAACTCCCAAAGAGTTCCTTCCTCTATTTGGCTTGTTGTCGTGTTCCGAACCATTATTCTTCCTAAACGACAGTTTATACTTACTAACTACATTCAAGTGCCGCCAGTTTTCCAGCCAAATATCGAAAAACCATTTGCATATTGAAAGCGGGAGGTAGAACAAAAGCTGGCTTCAAATCTGAGCGATGTTAGCTATTGTGTTGCGGGTTGTTGCAGGGATATACATTTTGTTTATAGCCAGGGTTTACTATAATGTTGAGTGCAACTGTACTGAATAATTCATTATTGTAAGTGCTCTGATATTACGTGGATTTTTATGAACGGTCTACTATCTTTTTTATAATGGATGTTTAATAATAAACTGAGCATCAGTCAAAAGTAACGAATTTGATTTAGCCAAGGGAAGCAATTTGAAAAGCTATTATTGGCTGTAGTCTTGCTCGAGAAATGTTATGTAGCGATCCCAACGGTTAGTGTCGGAATCTTGTATATATAGTACGTTCTACGTAAACTCTCATAGCGCGTTTCAGGATTGTATGGGGAATCGTCATTTGTTTTGAATGTCGTCTGCAGCGCCATCTGTATAGCTTGTAGCGAGGTTGAAAAGGTCGCTATAGTTATGTCCATAAATCATCTTAACGCAACTATGTTGCATATTTTTACTGAACTGCGTCCAGATGGCTGAGCTACTTTGTAAACCGCATTTAGCCTGGATAACGAAGATGAAAATTAAGTCTTCGCTTAAAGTAATAAAGAACCTGTTATCTAACTTTTAATCTCGCTCTGCCGTTGCTAACATTGTGTTCTGTATTATCCGAGCCGCAAGTTTCTTTGGTCCACATAAAAATGCATTCCATATCCCCGGCTTTTATGTAAAACGGAATCTTATTTTTTGCTCTAGGAAAAAAAGGTTTGTTGGAGAAATCTGCTTCTTTATGCGGTCGAAATACGTTCCGTTCCTTGATTTCAGTAGAATACTTAGTCGCTCGAATACTTTTGCTCAGTTCTCAGGGATCCCACTTTGTAGATGTGTTTGAAAGCTCGGAAATAATATAATGCAAAGTTGAATTTCAAGCTGGTGCTGCTGCAAAGAGTTTCTCTAGCGTTTTAAGACTTAAATTTTAAGTGTTCTGATGGTGCACGACTGACATTCATAGAAGTCTGTAAAAAAATTGCTACCTATAAACTAGGAAGAATTAATATGATGAATTAAATTATTCCATTATGTAGAACTTTTTATAAATTAGTTCATTTATGATCTAAATTATGATCTTTTTAAGATCGTAGATTTGACTTTGAAGAGTAATATAAAAGCCTCTATATAGCTAGCTAGCGTTAGAACAATAAAACTGTTTGCCATTTTTTAAAAGGCCTAACTTTTAATTGATTTTTATGACCAAAGATTTTAATTAAAATCTCTCCGTTTCCCTTCACCAACCGGCAGCAGGAACAAAACGGATTCCATTGTAATATCGTCGATATTCCTAGTACTAGAGCGAAGCAATTTGCTCCTTGTTCATTAAGAGGACTCCGAAGGAATGGAATTTCGCTGCCGTCGGGTATATAGCTATACGCTACGTTCGATAATCGTATGAAGGTACTACTTACATATTTTTTGTGGGAGAAACTTGTGCTCTTTTCAACGAACACGCCGCAAGACGAGTGCTATAAGTTGCTATTATATATCTTATATGCTTTTTTAATAAAATGTAGAGGTTTTTAAGGAATTACCCTGCCTTTTTTAATATCCAAGGGTAGAAAACATACAAGGTACTAATATAGCGCAAATCATGTTTCAAAATCGTTTGTTTAAAAACAAATAAACCCGAATGAGCTGTCTTACAATCAACGAACAAACGGCTACATTAGTGACAGAATGAATCTGATATTAATCAACTCAATATATTATCCATCATTCATGGATGGCGGGCCAGATCACTTGCGCTGCATGTGCCCAGTTAATGTAGCGTCTCGATCTACTGCCGCCTTCCTACCTATTCACACTCACACAATATGTCAATTCGAGAGTGAACAGGTACCTTCTAGGCAAGTATGCTCCATCGTAGATCTCATCGTCACTTACCATCAGGTGAGATCGAGATCAAATACTTGCCTATAACGTAATAAAAAAAAATGCGAGAAGAAGAATGTTGTGTTATATCGTGATGTGTTGCGCTGTGTTGGGGTGTGTTGATCTCGTATAACCGCGGAATTGAACCACGGACTGTGAAACAGCGTGCTACATTTGCCATGAATATGTAAAGAGCTTATTCCATCAGTAAAAAACTACTGAAGGCTTAAACTATAATTATTAATATCCTTCTTATAGCATTATTAGTCGCACTGACAATCTAGTGAGGCGACCAGTCTGGAACCGGCGCATGAATCTCACTTGTATCAGAACAATGCAATTTTCCACGACTCCTTTAATAAACTGCTCTATAACCTATAAACTGTTTTCTGCTTCAACAAATTCCTATTCTAAGCTTGTAATTATCCTTTTCCAACTACCTACCACTGAAACTTTTTCAGGTCTGCATTGGCCCTTTTTATTCCGGCCCTTTTTGTTATAGGCAGGGTTTCAGAATTGTTATTACTGGCCGCCAAACACCTGTGCTTTGTAACGGCTTACACTTATGTAGTTAATCCCGGCTTACCTACATTACGAGCTGTTCCTTTGCCGGTTATAAAAAAAATGTCTAAGAAATTTTTGTTTTTAACAATAAAATTATTTTATTCTTTTTATAATATCGTAAGGAAACCTGCTTGTCTGAGAGAACCCCTCAAAAGATGTGTGAAGTCCGCCAACCCGCACTCGGCCAGCGTGGTGGACTATGGCCTAATCCTCCTCGCATTGATGGGAGGCCCGTGCCCAGTAGTGGGACATTAAAAAAGGGCTGGTATTATTATTTTTTATACCGTTGACCAAGAATATTGGAGTCTAGGGAGGGCTCTCATTGTTTTGCCTTCGAAGCTAAGCAAGGGGAAATAAAGAAATAACAATTGAAACCGCCACCCGACCCGATAGGGACAATTAAGAGTGCCCCTTTGCTGTCTATATTGAGGGTCCCGGTTTCGAAACCCGGTATGGACAGACTAGAGAGAACCCATGCCATTCGCTTGATTAAAAGTATATACTCAAATAGCTGTTGTTATACTCAAATAACTTAAGGTTTTTGACTAAAGCCGGATGAACTTTCTCATGTTAATGTGACGAAAAACTAAAGTTGTCTGTAAGCTATGTTTTATAATTTATTCTGTCTCTCCACACGGGCTATACTCGGATCTTTGGAAGGCTTGCGCGGGGGACATGTGTCGAATACGTAGAGGCCCTTTTTGAGAATTTTAATATGTTGTTAGCCACCTGCTGGGGTCAATTGCTGAAAATGATAGCATAAACAGCGAATTGACCTCAGCAGGCGGAGAAACTATTGCAGGAATATGGAAAGATAATTGGGGACTATGGATTGAGGATGAGATCGATATGGGATGGGAATATTGGAAGGGTGCGGACACCTGCCATAATCAGCCTTTATCTATTTACTAATTAATTTATTCTTATTATTATCAGGCAAGCACTTCATACAACTGGTACATGGCTGTATTTTAACGTAATAATACAGTCACACACAGCTTCAATGCCAATTTATAATCAGACAATCTTCAACTCTATTGCGTCACATCAAAGATGGATCCGTTCTCAGTATTTTCTCACGAAATCCCCAGTCTGCGGATAAGATCGAATGAATTATGTGTTTATTTATTCATTGGCGTCGCTGCGCAATCTCATATTACACAGTCAAGTAGGACAGAATCCATGACCCATATATATCTGGGTGACATTGGAGCGTCCAAAATTATGCACGACACCTCCCCCCAAATTTATAGAAAGTTATAATGGATTATAATGGCTTTATAACAGAGTTTTCAGAGGAAAAAGTGTGTAATAATAGCTTTATAATCCACTAACTGCCCCCCGCGGTGTTACCCGCGATTAAAAAGTATTTCTATCCCATAGGAACTGTTTCCGGGATCATTTTTCCGGGATAAAAAATAGCCCATGTCATTTTCTGACCCCTAAACTACCACTATGCAAAAAATCCTGTCGATTCTTTGCTCTATAAAAAATTAAAACAAATCTATTCCACGGGAACCATACATTTTACCGGGACAAAAAGTAACCTATGTGCTATTCCAGACTATGATCTATCTCTGTGCTAAATTTAATCCAGAACCATTCATCCATTCTGGCGTGATTGAGTTACAAATATCCATCCAACATTCACATTTATAATATTAGAGGGATTATAACTTTATATACATTTGAGGGGTATCTATAAAGAGGTACTAATTAAACTATAGGGTCTGTTTATAAATTTGGGATGACTCCGAGGGTAAACGGAAACTGTACGCTTCATATTCGTGGGCATTAAGCTGTGTTTGATCTTTTAACTTAATCTTAAATGACTCTACCGACACTGAATCCTCCTCACTGTTACATTATACTTTGCTCTACTGGGTCCACAATTGATCTACATAGCAGGGCACGGCAATCGGTTAATTTTCCAAACCGGTTTTGGTCATTGACCCTGAACCGGAAATTATTGCAGTTAAGGTTTCGGTTACCAGAATTTAAACCGTTTTTTACAGATTTCGATTCTATGTAATACATATAATACATTTAACAATTTTCTACCTATCCATCTAAGGAATGCTATATCATCTACCTTTATTAATATGGAAAAGCAGTGGGCGCCTAAAAAGCTTAAAAGAAAAGGTCGAACAATAGAACCACCTTCAGTACTAACTTTGTTTAAATAGAACAATACACGAGGGAATTACAAGCACACACATTTATAAATACGTCCATTGCGGAGCCGAACCCCCAGTCGCCAAATGGGATTTAAAAATAACAACATCCATTGCACAGAAAAACGCGACCTACCCGGCATTACCTGAAGAATGTGCAAAGTTTAATTTGCACTTAGTCTTCGGGATAGATGGCCATTGAAGATGTTCTCTCGCAAAACACTGTTTCTATCTCGGGGGGCAACTTTTTCAATTGAAGGTTTTTTTCTGTTACTAAGTGTACTTGGATCTAGTTGTAGAGAATTTATAGATAGCTACTTGTTGGGAAAGATTTGTGTCTGCCGTCTCCGATCGTTAATCTCGCTCAAACGGTATAAAAATATACACTATCTCGCTTGTAATTCTTGAAGGGATACGCAGATCTCTTCAATGGGCTTTGGTCCCAATGTAATGGTAGGGGTCTCTTGCCATTATACCAGGAAGGCTCTTCTTCAATATGAGAAAGATTCGGGCCATCGACATATTTGAAATAAAAAAAATACACAAAATTATACTACATACTATTTACTAGAGGTAGAGAGGTAAGGCGAAAGGCAGGATTTGATTTCTTTTAAAATACTGAAACCATCAGACATTTATGAAATGTGTGAATTGTATATAAATAGAGTAAACTACACATTATAACCACTTGTGTAACGTTTTAACGACTCAAAGCTGCTGCAACAATCACATTCCTAAGCCTCGCTCGATCAAACAGCGGTAAGAAATATATATTCTTATATTTACGCGAATCTTTCGGATTTTATCGCAATTATTTTCAACGAAAATACAATCCGAAAATAAACGCGATAGAATCCGAAAAATAAGTTTTACTTGAACCAAAATAAGAATTATAGAATAAATTTATTTCTAAAAGAAAAACGAACGATTAGAGTTACATTAATATAAACGCGATTCCACCACACGCTGGAGCCTGGGTCACGGAGGTGGAGGGTCACGGAGGAACTATGTTAGCCGGACACGTGGCGTCGTAACGACCCTGGCTCTACGTGTCGATGTGCGGCGGCCACTGAGGTGGTACGTGGGTCGGGTGTATGTTGGGAATGTTAGTTTTTGCCTTTGTGCGGCATGATTTCTATTTTTGTGCGATTACATTTGGATATTCTTCTTTTGTTTTTTCTCCAGGGTGATTCAGAAGTGTACTAAGAAGTGAAACTAAGCCAATTGTTAATACTTTGTGAAATCAGAGTTTGGTTAGTCAGTCAATTTGAAAATAAAAATGTTTTCAAAAAATCACAAATGACATTTTGTTGTGAACAACATTAATAAAAAAAAATGTATCAAAATTCTGACTTCACGTAGTATTTACAAATGCGCTAAAACATCCCAGGTTCCAGGCATTCTGAATCACCCTGTATATTTATTATATTCAGATGTATGGCATCGGCTTAGTAAAGCAACACTACCCCGATGCACTTTGTTTGGAAATCCGGCAGCACCACTGACGTGCAGAAAACTACCACTAAGGTAGTTTTTAGTCGGTGGAAACCCTATATTACTGTGACCATTCCAAAATACTACTGTAACTATTAAGTAATATAACAATTAATACCGATGTAATGCTCACGGCGTGGTCTTCAAGAGACCTTCGGTAACGTCAAGAAGCTGGAACTTCCAGGTCAAGTTTGGATGGCTGGAGTGACCAACCAATCATCTTTCCGCAGACAAAAAACAGCCAGCACTTGTATCTCCCTTTGTGGATAACTCCCGCAGAAGTTGAAAATACAGGTATACACTGATTCGATTGTTTAACTATTGAACCAGGTAATTGAATCCAACCAAGAAGCACATCCTCACATGTGCCCTTTAATCTAAAACCCTCATTTAAATTGCTGAGCACGCGTTAATTTGCTAGTCTGACTAAACGTGACACACTGCTGTAAAGTAACGCGAGCGAAGCCAATTCGGTATGACGAGTTTAATACTCGTATAATTTGCTCTGAAGATTTGTTGTTTCATAACGCCAGCAAATATTCCTTAGGCCTTTCTAATAACAATGGTTTATCCATTCTAGAGCCACAAAGTGACTACACCAAACGCATTGAGTTTTATTTCACACGAACACGCACATACTCTTTTTCTACGTCAGTCCACATATCACTGATTCCACTGTAACTGAATATTTTCCAATCACTCCACCTGGGCCCCAAGTCTGTTTACACAATCGATTCATAATCGAACAGCAACCGCAGAGTAACTGTCACTTTTGACAGATATCCCATACAATATCCGTCAAAAGTGACAGTTACTCTGCGGTTGCTGTTCGATTGTGTTATCAGACTTGGGGCCCTGTATGTCACAGTGTAAGCAAAGCACTAACGTAAGCTTAGAGCCTCGATTTACCGCTCGATTGAACCCAGTTTCAACACTGAAATAACTATACTCAGTCTGAACGGGTAGGTACTCAGAATAGGTTATGAGCAACTAGGTTATGATTTTAATATCAGAATTTGCGGCGTTATTCCAAGTAAAACACTTGACGGTCTAATAGATTACAAAATTAGACATCTAGTTTAGGACCTCTTATATCGTAATTATAGAGAGGGTGGAATCGTTATTGTCGTCATTTCGTTCTGTTTCGTTTTGCAGCGACCTCTTCAACCTGGCCACAATCTACACAGATAGCGCTGCAGACGACATTCAGAACAATTGCATACAATCCTGAATCGCGTTATGAGAGTTTTCGGAGCACGTTCGATATGTACAAGATACAGACAATAACTGTCGGGGCATAGCGGCCGTCCGCGAGGCAAACCACCCGCCTGGCTGGAAGATCTTCCCTTTTCCGCTAAACTTTGATTGATCAAGCATTTGGGTCTTTGACAATTGAGTTGCTAAGAGCTAGTTTTGTACTGATTTCTTTCTAACAATTCTTGAGGTAGGGGAGGTTAACACGCACAGCACACAGCAGCTAATGCGTGCACACATTTATACAAAATAAAATCATGTCTACACACCCCCACTAAGGATAAACCTACACACAAACACTAGTTTTTTAGTTTATATAAGGCGTATGGTCAATGCTCATAAGCTTTTGGCAGAGGGATACGCCTTGGAATGCCAAGTCCAACCTTATACGACTGATGACGATCAATTAGATCGAACGAGAACATTGTCAAAACATCAAGTCCAGGTCACCTGTCAAACAAGTATATAAATCGCATCAAGCGTGGGTCAAGCACCCAGATGCTTGACTCGAACATCAAGCAAAAATTGCAAACGTGCAAACTTTGTGCTTCCATCAAATCGCTTGACCGTCTAGGAAGCCCATCTCCAGTTCAAAAACACTACAGCCATTTCGTTTAGCTAACAGAGCCATCCTTAAAAGCCTTCAGACGTTAATAGTTTATAGGAACAGGGTAGAAACAGGACTGTAACAGGGTCGCCACGCGTGTCGAGTTAAGCCCATTAGATAGCTAGTGGAGTACCTACCTGTGTCGGTAGAGCGAAGCACTTTTGTTCCTTTACCAAATGATCTGGGTAGATACTATGGGAAGTAGCAATTATTTACACGCGAGATTATTGATTTCAGAATTTGCTTTTGCATAGAACTGTACCGACTTCTTCAACCTCGCTACAAGATACACAGATGGCGCTGACTAGTCTCTATACGATTCTGAAACGCGCTATAAGAGTTTTCGAAGACCGTAACATATAATACAAGATCCCTAGAATATTTGCCAGGTACACCATCCACCGCCTTTCCCAGTATACAACTGAATCGCAGTGGATATTCGGATGTTTTAATATATTTACTATCTGAGATGTATACGAGTTTTTGTAGTAGGCATCTTCTCACCCCACTGGTTAGAAGAAGTTTGGTCCATCGAGTAACTTTTCTAGTTTGTATTGGGACTGTTGACCTCAACTTTGAACGTACGAGGCAGGTGTTAAGTTGCTTAGGTCTAAGATAAGTTCTGATAATGAAAATGATGCTAGAAGTGGAAGCTTCAATATATTAGATTTTAAACTGAGCTTGCAATTAAGGAACTATGAAAGGGAAAGTTTGATTCAGTGGCTGAATTTTTAATTCCCACTAGCGTCAACTAATGATGTGAGCTTAAGCATTTAGGTTAATCTTCTTTCTTTATGAATTTAAATGCGATGAAATACATTGAAATGAGAAGCATATTTAAATACATCGAGCGTTGAAAGTTCAATACAAAAAAAAAATGGGAAAGACTACGAAGAAAAAATATTTCATTTGTTTTTTTTCGCTCCAGTGTCATATTACTACATATGGCCAGTTTGTTCTCTGAGTACTTACATTTTTCTCTCACACGAGAGCTTTTATACAATAAAGCGGCATTATAGCTTTGTTTGATGGTTTCTATGTGCAGCGCTCGAGATGCTGCAAGCTGCTTAATATAAATCTGTCAGCTTTATGTAGCAGAACGGTGGCAGACGTGTTTATTGTCTATTGCAAGGTGCTGTAGAAGATGGAATACATTTTATTAAATCGTACCTAAGCTGTATAGGCTTAAAGCTTACATTATGTTAGTTAGTTTAAAGAGTGCCTCGATTGCCTAGTGATGTACAATGGGACCAGTTAATCATTAGGTGCCTGGGTTGGTTTCCTAGTTTAACATCACTTCATTTTTTAAAACATTATGGCTAACATCGTTTTTTTTTTCGATGGTTTTGCCAACAACACAGTTTGAAATTACACTCGGCCAGTAGGATATAATAAAAAAAACAGAAAAATATATTTTTAATTTCATTGCACGGTTAAATTACAAATTAAAAACAGAACTGATGAGAAAAAAATTGCTCTATGGCTTCCGAGTTTGAATAGTGCTATTATTTAGGACAGCAGTAATGTTCTTGCTATAATTAGAAGGTCTTGCTCTGCCAGGAATGCAAGGCTAAGCCTGCAAGATGAATAAGTACCAATTTAGGCCAACACTAGCAGCAACGAGACGCACAAAATATCTGAACTATGATTATTCTGTTCCCTTACTTCATCCATAGATGAAGTAATAATTCACAAAATGTAGAACAACCCTTAATCCTTCTACCTTGACGGGATTAAATGACCCACCGGCCGCGGTATAACGAACGTTTTAAACCTAAATTCAAAATTGAAGCCTTTAAAATAAACTCTTGTATAAAGGCAATGTCTGCTTTTAAGGGTAATGATTAGGCTTTTAAGTGGGACTAGGCCCGCCACACACTCCCACCACTGCTACTCCTGTAAGCCAGGATCTACAGTGGTGTCCAATGAAGACACCGAGGTTTGACCCTCGGCGAGTCCCGGGATAAAGTTAATTGTCTTGGAACCCGCACGAAATTAATCGAAAGATAAATAGGAGGAGTTGGAAGAAAATTATCCACTTCCCTCCATTGCAAAGCGGGAGACAAAAAGATCTGGTAGACAAATGTCCACAGAAGTAAGACTATTACAGCTGGACTAATTCCAGGTGTAAGGCACCACGGAGAGTTTAAATACTAATTGGTCCTAAACTTGTGAGCTGATTAAACTTGATTCCAGTAGTAGGTATGGCAAAAACGCTTGAACGCACGGAAGTTATCCCTGGTTTCCACAAGGTCTGTGTAGTATACAACTCCAGAAGTTACTTGCAAACTATTAAGCATAATGTTCCGTTCGTTTTGCCAGAGATTGCACTCCCAGAGGATGTGATGTGCAGATTGCTCGTTTTCGTTATACGGCGTTGAACATTGACACAGAGGCGAGGGTACTAATTTAAAATAGAATAATTTGCTCTTAAAGTTACCATGGCCTGTTAAAAATTGTGCCATACAGTGATCCACCTCCATCCACGTCTTCTCCAAACGTTCACGAACGCAAGGAAAGAACTGGTGGAGGTGGCGGCCCTTAGTTGTTGTATCCCAACTGCTTTGCCACTCGTTCAAAAGATCTTCGTAAACAACAGATTGAGGTTTAAATAATCTAGTGATTCTATAGCGATCTCGCGGTTTTAGGAATTCAAGGAAAATAATGATTAGGCTGTAAAAACAAATATTTTGGGTTTTAGAACTAATCCAATCAAAGTCAAAGTCAAATCGATTATTTCGTATAGGCCTACGGGGGCACTAACAGATTACCAGTAATATTTTTTTTCTTAACTCTACAACCGGATCGGAACGCGACCTCAACTGAGAAGATCCGGCGAGAAACTCATCGGACTTGTCTTTTTTTTTAAAAGAAATTATTTTTTAAAAAAAAAGGTAAGCTCCAGTGTTTTGGTATACGAGGCGCACACACGCTACACTTTGACATCATAAATCTTGATATTTGAGCGATCTGATATTGAATAATCTTTACTATTATAAAAATGTAACTTGAATGTGTCTGTATAGAAATTAAAAAAACTTGAGTATTTTTTTAAATTGTCACCTGTCTGATTATTTGTTCCTTTGGACATTACGGGAAATTTCTGGACAAATTATAACGGTACCACGATTGGATAGCCTATGCGTAGACTAATGGGTACATACAATTACGCTATAACCATTGCGGGATGAGCTAACAGCAAAGTATATGATAGCAAAGGCCCAGCCGCAAGCAAAAGCTTGTTACTCCTATAACGGCCTCTTCAGCTTAAAGTCCATTCCCATTACGCTTAATTCAGTTAATTACAACAAATAAATTAGTTCACACGTAAGCTGCCTACAGCCATGTCCCCTCGTAACCGTTGGAAAGGTTCCGTAAAACAAACAGTAAAATTTTAATAATGTGTGCTTAGGACTACGTCGTCGTTTCTTATTCAGAGGAATTATGTTTGTTGTGTGATAATAATAACAATTCGTTGTAATTTGGACTATGAAGTTTAGAAGCTAAAGTAGGTAATCAATTATCGGGGTCGAGGACGACTGGGGTGTGGGCCCCGGACGTCCGGTGATGATGACGACTCCCGAGGAGGACGGTGGCGGGCGTGGCTCCCCGCCGCCGTGCGCAGCGAGGGCGCAGGGGGAGCAAACATCTGCTCCCCCGAGACGGGCCCCCATAAGGGGGCGAGGCACAAGAGGGGCACCGGTGCGTTCCGTTTGGAGATCCCGGAGCCCCTCCAACATGTGTCGAAGGCGGCCACCGGGGGGGTTTTAGTGGGTAAGAATCCCACATAACCCGGCTCTCTCCCACACAGAGGCCGGGTATCTATCGAAGATTTCCCCCCCGTCAACAAAAAAAAAAAAAAAAAGGTAATCAATTATTATATTGCTATTAAAGTTTATGCTACATTATAGTATACACCAAACCAACAACCTGTCAAAATGTATTTTTTTTTCTAATTTACCAGAAATGTTGCCTTCGTTTCGAATTTCCGTACACAAGTTAACGTCAAACGCGACTTGTCCCTCGGGGTACAGTGAGTGACTTTGCCAGCCAGAACTCCCTCTTGGCCGACGAATAGACCTCACATGCCCTCACCAGAATGAGGCCTTATAACAGATTTTAAACTTCTATATCCGTTCGCATATAAATATTAATTAACGTGAGACTATCCACTCTTACCAAAAGGCGCTATATCACCGTTAAGCCAGGATTAGCCACTCATATAGTGAGCTCGCGAGCCAACGCCTCTGGCGCTTAGCCAAGTTCCCGTATTCTGGGCTAAGTCTACTAGTGCATTTCGAGATATAATGCTGTGTAATCCGATTGGCGTATAAGGTTAACTATATTTTTTTACTTCAAAATAAAGTTGTCATAAAATAGCGGGTTTTTTTAAAATGAATATGTATTTTAACAAGTACTTATTAAAATAAAATTAATTTTAAGGATTTTATCGCGTTTGTATTTTTCCGTTCCCGATGTTCGCTTAAAATATATATATTTACGCGAATATTACACGTATTACTACTTAATTAAAATAATATATTCGTACGCTGTAAAAGCTAAACATGTATTGACGTAATTACAACGGTACATCTTGCAAACGATAAGTATGCATACACATGGTTTTACAAATACAAATAAATATATCTTAAAAATATATTTTGTATTACATGCATTATTTCTTAATTTTGTTTGGAAATATCCCGCTAAAACTTCCTATACTGTCATGGCGGCAAATTGCGGTAACATTAAGCCGAGATGCGGGGGCGAGGTTGCTCTATGTTGTTCTTTACGTACTTAACATTTTTAGGCGTGATTGTTTTAAGATCAGTCCCAAGACTGAAACTGAACTGAAATAAAACAAACGTAGCGCAAGGATAGGCAAGTCTGTTTTAAAATCTATGCCATGATATCATGAAAATAGTCTAAACCGACCTTCCCGGTACTGTGTCCACTAAGCCTATAAACACGGGATGCGTGCGACGCTCGGGGCTTTAATTAAGGCCGTGCTTAACCACAAATTTTGTGACTAAAATCCCGGTGAAAACGCGAACTACGATTGACACGTGCCACACGAGTACAGACGAGCTTAATGAAACTGAAATTGTTTAATGTGGACAGGCATTATAATTATTACTTGAGAAATAATAATAGACTGTTTAATGTCCCGCTAATGTGCACGGGACTCTACTCAATGTGAGGTAGATTTAGCTATAGTCCATGTCAGCACTGGTCCAGTGTGGGTATGCCAGACTTCACACATCTTCAAGTGGTTCTCTCAGACATGAAGGTATAATCGGGATGTTTTCCCTCACTCTTTAGCAAGTGATAATCATGTTTAAAATTGGATGCGCACATCAAATTCAGTAATACCAAAGGTGTGAGCCGGGATAAATCTGTGACCTCCGTTACCAACGCAAGCGTTCTAACAACATTACTATCACTGTTTTGTTAACAATTATAACATATAAGAGTGTTAAAGGAAGCTGTTATACCACTGTCAATACTAGGTTTGCGAGATCATATTAAAGTTAAGGCTGAGATTACTGAATTGACAATAACACGTAAGGCGCCGTTGCAAGTTCTGAAATGGCGCTTAAGAAGCAATAAGGATTCTTAATAGCACTAACAATCCTTTAAGCCCAATAAAGCCATCTACTCGACATTTTTTATTATCGCCGCAGTTAATGTTCAAGTGAGCAGCATTGGCTCAGTGCCAAGCGGAGGCGTTTAGATACCAACTAACGGCTGTTTGAGTGGCTCATCGTTGGGTTATTGCCGATATTCATTTCTTCTTCTCTTGAAATAAAACTAATTTTAAGGATTTTATCGCGTTTATATTAAGATTTTTACGTTCCCGACGCAAGACCCAAGACACAGTGAGCTCTTTCTGCGTAGATCGGACCGCACGCAACAACTAAATATGAGGGTACCCCCGTTAAAGTATGACACTAGGATGTCAACCACCTCAGTCCTCCCGTGACCATGGTTGCTGTAAAGCAGCCGAAACGTCGGGAACGAAGTGGACATGTGATAGGACTATTGGATTATTATTATTATATCATTTAGTAAAATGTTGAGGGAAATTACAATATTTTATGAGGATTAAACGTAATGTAAGTATGGTACTAGTTATTTTATGAAATAGCTAGCATCTACTCGCCGTCTCGCCCGCGGTACCTCGGTAAACCATACACCTAATATAATATTTTTCATAATCGGATCAGCAGATTTGAGGTATACCCCCTACATCCAAACTAAAATATTGCCATCTATATTATTTCATTTTTAATATATTTGCCGATTACCTTAACAACCGTGCATACTTATTTATCATAATGGGAAGCAAATTATAATATTAAAATCGTATTTGCCTTATCGCTTTATACAACAATAATCTTATCATTCATTATGTAGAAGTATTTGCCGCAGTGTGTAGACCGTTGTAATATGATACAGTGGGTACATTGAAATAATGTTGAAGTTTTTATTATTATTACCGTTATGTGGTTGGGCCAGTGCCGAAGATGGTGTATTCGCTTTGAACATATTGCATTATAATGATTTTCATGCACGGTAAGTCATTCAATCGAAATGATTATTTCACTGATAAACCTCAAAGAGGCAGACATAGAACTTCAATTATTTTTAAATAAAGTATTTTCCAGTTTTCAACTTCTTTTCGTTTCTTTTTTAATTGTTAAAAGTGTTTAACTGTCATTACTTGAATCCTATTGTAGCCAGATATTTCCGCTTTTTTTTACTGAAAGCAAGCTTTAAATCACTTCACTATTAATATTATTAATTTATGAGTAAAGTAATTAAAGACAGCTTGTCAATAAATGTTTGCTAATGTGATAATATAATAATCCAAATCGGAATCAGAATATTTTTTATTCATGTAAACCATTTAAGTACAGTACTTATGAATCATGAAAAAACTTGACAAAATGCTACTTTACAACTTTACCACCCGTTCCCGAATGCCGTTCCTATGGAGAAGAATGGGCAAGAAACTCCATGGTTGCTCTTTTGAAAAAGATCCGTTACATTTTTGAGCAGTACATTGTTATAGGTATGTGAGAACTATGTAGAAACGGCTAGACAGACTTTAGCAGCTGGTCAAATAAGAAAAGATGTCTATGGAACAAGAAAGGCTTAAAAAAAATGTGAAGCAAAACCTATCAACTCTTGTCTCTTCAGAGTTTCAACGCTTTGAACCCAAATAGTTGCAAAAATAACCCCTAATGTAACGGACAAACGTTTTGTATTCTAATGTTATTTTTATGTAAATAATGAGTGAACTGTTATCATAATATCATATTCATTCATCAATCACGCTTGCAACACGATTTTGATCGAATTTACACATGCATATCATTGGATAATTTTATCTCTTATTTCAAGCAACAGATCGCGATTAGTTTATGGTGGTATTAAATCCATCATCAATATTTTAGTGTGTCCAAGACTTTGGACTATATGAGGTTTTACAAAAATAGTGTAAAATAAACCCCCTTAAAATATTTTTATTTTAAGGGGGGTTAGCAACAAGTTGATAACGATCACGTTTATGTATAAAATATATGTGTATATGTTTGATTTTTCTGTGAGAAAGCAAGTTAGTACCGTTTCACTGCGCACTTAGTACGTAGTGTTATATTTCAAATTTCAAATAATTCGATTTTTTTTCGTGAATCTGACCTTTATAGAGAATGGACCCCTTAAAATATTTTATTCTATTATTGTTATGCCTTTAGTTACAATCGATAATGTTCTCATTTTCGAAACTATGTGCTTGTTATTAGGTGCTTTTTATTAAATTTCTTGAAACTGATATTACGACTCACATATGAGTATATAAGAGAAGTTTGTAAGTAAAAGAAGAAGCAAACGAACCTTTTCGTACTGTATTATGAATGATCTATAGTGGATAACGGAAGATCTTCCAGCCAGGCGGGCGGTGTGCCTTTGCAGGGCAACCGCTATGCCCCAACGTTTGTTGTCAGAATCTTGTATATATGTTACGTGCTCCAAAAACTCTCATAGCGCGTTTCAGGATTGTACGGAACCTCGTCATTTGTTCCGAATGTCGTCTATAGCGCCATCCATCCGCCAGAGGTTGAAGTGGGCGGTACATATCTAAATGAGTACTGAGGTTAAAATACTATCCTGAGATCTGCAACTTAATAGTCTATAAAAACCGTCAACATATGAAAATGAAATATTTTTACTTTTAACTTCAGGTTTGTGGAGACCAGTCCGTCTGGTGCTATCTGCAACCCAACTGTGTCGCCGTGTATCGGGGGCTTCGCTCGTTTGGCCACAGCTGTCCGCGAAGGGCTGCAGAGGGAGCCACAATCCCTACTCCTTAACGGTGGAGACAGTTTCCAGGGTACCATATGGTACAATATCCTGAGGTGGAACGTGACCAAGGATTTTATGAATATGCTTCGTCATGATGCTCATGTAAGTCCCTGAATATTCTTATGTATTGGCTAAAGTATTGTTTTATAGATAGATATATAACTCGCCTTTATTGTTCTACACATAGAGTAGACATGGAAGGTAACAAAACTCACAATGTAGATGTCACAATTAACAGCCTTGTTACTAATATGTAATGATCTCTACCAGGCAAGTCTGTTGTAATCATACAAAGTTGAAATTACTTTGGCTACCTGACTTTTTTGATTGCAAAGCAGTCAGGTTTTTGGTCCAATTAATGAATCCAAAGATTGATTAGAATCTAATGATAAATGTAACCATGCATGTTGGCGTAAAATCGACTCTATTCTAAAATTTTCAGGTACTAGGGAACCATGAATTCGATAACGGTGTTGAAGGAGCCGTGCCATACATAAGGTACTTAGACGATCCAGTTGTCACAGCCAATATGATCGACGATGACGAACCAACCATTCAGGGACTATATAATAAAAGCATCATCGTTGAAAGGGAGGGAAGAAAAATTGGTATTATTGGAGTGATTATTGCTAGTACCGATGTAAGTAAAAAAGTCGTCGTAACATTACCACATGTATGAGCAATCCAAAAGAAAAGTATTACAAGTAGAACATTACAAGATATATTCGTACCTCCAAATTTATAGACAGCAATCGTCTATTTGTACCACATTTCCTCACAAAAATATTTTGTAATGCCATTTTAATTGATAAATAATTCTAATTTCTAATTTTAAGGGTAGTATAAACGTGATTTTTAATAAGAAAGTTGCATGCAGGCCTCTACAAGCGGAACAACTTGCCAACGAGTCAGTAGAGCTGGTTCGTAGGGTCGCTAACTGGTTGCTTGACATGCCGATTTTTGGGGACCTCTCGAATCGGCTAATCCGTTTGGGTGCTAAATTGCGCCATTCAAAGAGGCTTTTAGTTAATAATTGCACAAATGCTACAAAATATTAACGATCTGATATAAATGGAACCATTAATATTTTAATATATGGTTCTAGACGCTTGCATCAACTGGTCAACTCAAGTTCACAGATGAAGTGCAAGCTGTAAGAGAAGAAGCTGAAAAGCTAAATGAACAAGGGGTCAACATAATTATAGTTTTGTCACATTGCGGGCTTGATATCGACAGGTATGTTGAGAAATTGCCTTTTAATAAACAAAGAAAAAAGCAAATAAGGAAGAAGCAAATAATACTATGGAAGGCGTTGCGTTATAATTTGATAGGAAGGAATATTATACAGCATATGCTTTCGAAAATTCTAAGATTATTTTAAAAAACTCAGCATTTCGGTACTTAAGAGATAACTTTAAGAGCCACCTATTTTTTAATGTCTTTTTTGCATCTTTATGTTCTTAACGCTGAAAAGGGTCACCCATGAAGTTTTATTTTCATTCTTGCATTTTTATATCCTCCTAGAATCACTCAAAATGTTTGTAGTATCGTTCCTTCAAATCCCAATTCTGATTGCAGGGAAATAGCACTTAACGGTGGTCCTTATGTTGACATCATAGTTGGAGGTCACAGCCACACTCTGCTGTACAACGGCGATGTTCCTGATAATAGTGGTTTCACTCCACTGGGGCCTTATCCTGTTGTAGTGGAGCAAGATAGAAGGCCTGTTAGTATCATTATTATAGTCATCTTATACTGCTTATATTGTTTTGCTTGACAGTCAAATAGTTTGACAAAATATCCTTTTAATGCTTTAATGAATAAACTCATCAAAGGAATTGTAGTGGATTCACCACCATCTTCTTCCAGTAAATTCTATGTTTGTTCTGTTTGATGTCTATAAACTTTTTTGTATTATTCCTTGTAGGTACTAATAGTACAGGCAGCGGCGCATACTCAATATCTTGGTGAAATCAAATTATTCTTTGATGACGACGGTGTGATTCTAGATTGGGAAGGTAACCCACGTTTCCTTGGAAATGAGATTGAACAAGGTAAGTTAATATTTTAATAAATGCGTTAATATCGGTGTTACAGTATTTTTGATCCATAAAGAAGTAAATGAAAGCCTCATAATAAAACAGCAACTTGATCGTGTGTGTCTATCTGTATACAAAATATGTTCGGGTATCACAAATGGTCTGATTTCGTTTAAACTTGGCATGGTTATCACTAATAAGCCGTAACAACATTTAGGGTATCTACTTTGAATAAGAGGAATGAAAACGTTCTTGGGATAGCTCAAAAAAACTGTATCCCAAGTTTTTGCAAGAAATTGTTACTGAGACTTCACATGGCGATAGCTAAACGTGATCAACATTACCAACAATGACTAGTTAAATGGAAAGATTCTCCCGCTATAGTCAAAAGAGATGTAAGAGATAGAGAAAGAGAAGAGATTCAGATAATATATTTTCTTTTGTTTCCAGCACCAGACGTTTTAGAGAAAATCGCCGAGTACCTTCCGATGGTTGAAGAGCTCGCTTCGCAGGAGATAGGCACGTCCATGATTAATCTATCCGCAAGATGCGCGTGCGCCGAGTGTAACCTGGGCAATTTCATTTGCGATGCGTTTATGCATTCTGTAAGTACTGTAGGGCAAGTAGGAACTTCTAATGTAATCGTAACGTCACCGAGAAAACACGATGTCACTGTCTTACATATTTATGAAATCTGTGGTGTGAGAGGGATGGAAGACGTTAAGTCACCGCAACGCTAGTTACGTAAAAATAATTGTGCTTGAGATACTGTTCTTGGCACCTGAGATATGCATAGTATCCGTTCATTAAGGATTAACAAAACCCTCAACTTATTATAATTGTTGAAAACGCCAACTTTATATGGAAATGACGAACATTTATCAGTTGATGAATTATCATTATCATCATCGCCATAATCGTAATCCTCGCCAGAAGTAAACACTACTCTACTCCTACTACGACTAGTAGTGGAAGAAGTAGTAGTACTAGTTGCCTGGTTAGCCCTTCCAACTAACCTAAAGCTGGTGCTAAGTGTAAGCTCACGTCAAAAGTTGAATGGCCAGATTATCAAACTTGGAACTTTTCAGTTACGGGCGCGATTTCGTAACCACTATACTATTGCCGCTTTATATTTTTGTAGGTGTTAGATCGAGCGGAAGGTGATAACTGGCAATACGCTCATTTCTGTGTTATCAATCAGGGCGGAATAAGAGGTGCTATTGAAGCTGGAGGTATGTTTCTATTTTGACTTCTATTACAACTCGTTCTAAGGCTTATTTTTTATAATAACATGATGCTAAGCAAGATCCATATGTTGGTCTGGTGCTCGACCCCTAATGATGTGTGTCATAAGCTATCTAATAATGGAAACCTTGTTGAAATCGGTGCAGTGGTTTTTCATTGATGCTTCAATAAACAGTCACACACAAGATGTCTAAAAATACATACATGTCTTGGATTTAGAGACGTCCAAATGGATTATAGCACCATTTTTTTTTCTAATCCTTATTTTTAAATCTTCCCCATTTTAAAAATCATTTCTGGTACTTAGGTTATTAGGTTATTATACTAATTACCAAATATCTAGATTTTTCATATCTTACACCTGTCGATTTTCTGCTTAAATATAATTGATAGAACTAGGCGATACTTAAGCAAAGCGGGAAAGAGGGACTTCCACTGACCCTCAGCTTGTCAACCGTTCCAATTATAAACCAAACAAGTTGATCGATAATTAAAGAAGCCAACAACACGGAACTCCTCTAAGATGTAAACTGTCTGTCACGAGTGTCGGGACGCCAATTAACATGCAATTCTCCGCGAAACGATGCGAATCCAAAAGAGTATTCGACACGTGTTTCGCCTCTAAGCGAGGCATCCTCGACGGCTGAGCTACGAATGAGTGACGAAGCGCAACACGCCCACCTCAAAAATAATATCGTACACTCGAATTTTCATACGTTCAAAATTCATGTTTCAGTGATAACTTATGAGGCTGTGATTGTGTCGACGCCGTTCGAGAATAACGTGGAAGTTTTCGAGTTAAGGGGGGACCACATTATAGAAATGCTCGAGTATTCGGTGGCCAATGACCCTTATGCTGGTGCGAGAATGCTACAAGTTTCAGGTGATTCAGTTTTCAGGATTTCTTTTGAATGCAACAGAACTAGTTTGTTATGTAGAAGTAATATAAAAGTTAGTCTAAAGAGGAAGTTATCGAAATGTAAATAAAAAAATCACTAGCTACTGATATGTAGATATAATCAGAAACGAGATTTTAAACATGGTATATTTATAAAAAATCGTATGTCTAAAACTAGAATACATTTTTAAACTTGTATCACGACTCTACGTATTTAAACAACAGGTTTAATAAACCACAAAAAAGACAATAAATTAAATGACAAAATTAAAACATCGAACTCCACACAGGGTTGCAAGCGATCTACGATGGCGCTCGTCCTGTCAATGACAGAGTCCTTAACGTAACAGTGAGATGTATTGAGTGCGACATCCCTAGGTACGAGCCTTTGAGACTCGACAAATACTACAGGGTCGTCTCCCAGAATTTTATTGGTGAAGGTGGCGATGGATTTACTGTGAGTGACAACCCTAGTAAACTACTCACATGAGGGTATCTGCATAAACTCCTGTAACATCGTTGTTTAAAATCTTTATTCAAAAGATAACTCCAACGATTTAGTGGCTCGAGAAATCCCTGCCATACTTAATCATATCTATAAAACACAAAGTGTTATGCCATCAAATAAATCTGATTATTGTTCTATACATATACTAGCTGCGCCCCGCGGTGTTACCCGCGATTAAAATGTATGTCCTTTTCCTCTATGTCCTTTTGCAAATGCACGGTTCCTGTATGCTATCCCATAGGAACCGTGCATTTTCCTGGATAAAAATTAGCCTATGTCATTTTCTGACCCCTAAACTATCAATACCTATGCAAAAAATCATGTCAATCCTTTGCTCTATGAAAAATTAAAACAAATCTACCCCACGGGAACCATACATTTTACCGGGATAAAAAGCTAGCTAGCTATTACTACGTTCTTGATGCCCGTAAAGGTGTCAATCTTATAGCATCCCATATAAAAGCTCATAACATAGAACTACGTGAAATATGGCCCCTCTAACGTACTTTCAATATCAATAGGTTTCGCGTATAACTCTACATTAGCATAATATTGTATCCATAATGTGCTCAGCGCATCAACGTTCAATCTGCTACAAAATATCGAACTATTAAGTTTGGTAAAGTCTTTGGTAAACATTCGGTCGGATTTTCTATGAGACCATAGCATTCTCTATCATATTGTACATTTGGTATTTAACTAGCATGTAATCCAGGAGGGCGTTGATGCTCTTTTTTATCGCTATCATCACACAAAGTTTGTCGCTACCAGGATTCGAACCCGGGACCCTCGGCACAGAAAGCATGGTCACTACCAACTGCGCTAATCATGCCTTCATTATGATACAGAATAAATATTATTATTCTGTATCATATTCTGTGTCTTCTTCCATGCCTCAGAGAATTCGGACATGGACATAATTCTAGAATCTATGTTAGAGGGTATTCAGAAGTCTTAAAAAACTTTGTCAGGTCTTAATTCTCTCTTAGGTCCCACTAGTTCATGGAATGGTCATGGAAGTTAAAGAGCGTTGATTCTGTGTTCATTTTACATCTCAGGATAGACTACTGGAGGTACTGGTGGTATTTTTTTTTACCCTATTGCCAGCCAAACTAAGGTATCTCCTAATGCTTATCTATCGATATAAGAAATAGGAATCCAATTCAAAGAAGACGACTGCACTACAAAATTTTAAAAATGATGACTAAGGCCTTTTGTAATTTACTTATATTATTATTCCAAAGGTAAAACTGTGCCTCCACTAAGTCCGGCTCAAAAGAAGCTGCAATTTTACAAAGTGAGCTTTCTCAAAGTGATACGGCCTCTTTTGAATGCATCACCACCTCCATGTCTCCCATCCTAAATTCATAATTCCTTTCCAACTTCCAGGTATTCATCCAATATTCGACGGCTCCCAACCAGTTGGCAGCCGACTGCTTAACGTGACCGTACGATGCATAGAGTGCCCCGTCCCTAAATACGAGCCCATTAAAGCCGACAAGTATTACAGGGTTGTGTCAACAGATTTCTTGGGTAACGGTGGAGGGAATTACACTGTGAGTGGAATTGTTATGATTGGTATATGCAGATACCCTTATTTTAACCCCATTAGGATACAGATTGGGACTTTTATCGTGTTACCCTTATTTAAAACCCTTTGGATTTGGATGTTCTTTTGTTTAAATATACATAATTTATTCTTTGACAGACCTTTGTGCAAACCGAATTATTGAATGATGAAAATAATATTATTATGACTAACTTGTTTAATTTGATTGATTATAAGTAATTTGGATTATTTCTATTTGTTTGCATGAGTTGTGATTTTTTTTCATTTAATAATTGACTTGTTTATATTATAGAAAAGGTACTCGGCAATCCATATTGATTGCAATTATAGTAAGAGTACTTTTTGCCTGCAAGAAGTACTCTGAGTCGAACCAGATGGTCTAGTATTCCAATGCCGATCCGTAGAAGTTTAATTAAACCACTTTTTAATGAACAAAAGCAACGTATACTTATGGTGTGCATTTTTAGGCTCTATTTTCTAGATCTTAAGGTGCTTTTATTTCCAGATGCTCAGTGAAAACCGTATAAACGTGGAAGTTGTGGGAATCGACTACGACATCCTGATGAGCTACATTCGTCATCAATCGCCTGTATTCGCGGAGGCCGGCGGCCGTATTCAGATATCAAACCCTTGTATTGTTTAGGGCATTGGAAAACGGTCCTTTGGAACAATATAGAAATATTTGATCACTTCGGTTGACTTAATAAGGTTAAGTCCAATAAATATTTTTTTACACTTGTGAACGTGTTTTATATTTGTATACCACTAATAAAAATTACTGCTCCAGAAGATGTAATTTTAAAAAAAATCAATAAATAATAAAAAATATATATTTTATTTTTGTACAAGGAGTCAAGTATATACTTTATTTACAACATGATATTTAGAATGCACTAAACAGCTTATCACTCCGCGCAAAAAAAAACAAGATGTAATATAATATTACATCTAATTAATAGAAAGATGGACTGTTTAATGAGCCTAAAATACATTATTTTCATAATTAACTCTCGACTTATAACAAATGATTTATGTTCTATAAAAAGGACTCGGCTAAAAGTGCGCGCTAAGAACCGCAAAAAATAATTGCTATAATAAATTATTCAGTGGAATGATCACGAGAGCACTCGAAATATCTAGTTAGTTGCGTCCCTAGAAACATTTTTTATCTTATTTAAGTTTGAACTTTATAATCTTGGCTGCTTAAACACGTGACTGTAACTGAAGTGGCACTTAAGTCATTATTGTATAATGGATGACTTCTATTAAAAGTTGATTAAAATCGTGAGACTCATGAGCTAGAATAACAATTAGAATATTCAGTATTGTACCCATTCAGTACGGAATGAATCGTCAAAATAGTTACAAAATACTAAGCTACAACTTTACTTTACCACTTTACACTTTACCACCCGTTCGGAATGCCGTTCCTATGGAGAAGAACGAGCAAGAAACTCCATGGCTTACATTTTTGAGCATTACATTGTTATGGGTATGTGAGAACAATGTAGGAGCGCCCGAATAATAGTTATTAATATTTTTCCCATATATCGTCCATGTACGGACAGCGATTAGTTACATTTTTAACCGACTTCAAATCGGTTGTACAATTTCGTTCGTCTCCAATAGATGGCAATTGTATTTCTCTGACATGTTAAAACTACTTCAATACAAAGAGTTAGTATAACAAAACGCTTGCAGTGCTCTTGTTAGCCATAGTTACAGAGTGAGCGAGCGCAGTTTCCCGTGAAATTGCACAGAGCTCGGCCTTTGAACAACACGGATGCATCGATTTGAATATTTTATCGTTCAAGCAAGTTGAAGATGCGTTATAAAGTATACTATTGACGTTTCGATAAACGTCAAACGCATTAAAGTATAACTCCCGAATTTATAGACGTTCAATAACTTTATCAAACGTCACATAGTAAGTACTGCACACAAGGGTTTTGCTTTGTCTAGTACTATAAAGTATTCGGGGGTAAGTATTTAGACACTTCATATGGAAAATTTAACACCGCCTCTAGTGGATAGTATTTGAAACATTCAATTCTCCACATGTGAAATGAATGTGTTTTTTTTAACCTACGAATGGACCTACGAAATATTTTACATTACAATTATTGTAACTCCTCAGGTATAAAGAAAGGAAAATACTTCCAAACATCCCATACTTTACATGCGTACGAATTTATATAAATATGACTTTATATGGCCAACAAAATCAATCGCGCATCTGACGTATGTTGAAATATGAAAATCTCTCTCAGAATATGGAACCTAAAAAAGAAGCAATTCAGGACCTACTGCTAAGTCGAAATTTTGTTACGAATAAGCACTCAGTATTCGGAAGGTATCTGACATGTAACATTAAAGTAAGGAATATTTTTAGTACCCAGTAGACAGAAAATACGCATTTAGCTACGTGTTAGAAGGCTTGGAAAAGCTTTTAGGGTACGTTTTCTCTAATGCAGATAAAATATAAATACGATTCATTTTATTTAACAGGGCTACAGGAATCTATCGCACGGCATGCTACAACTAAAGTTAAGCACGTACCTATAAAAATGAGAATCCACATTTAATATTACGATCTGTGTGTCTTGTATCATTTGGATCGAGGTCACATCATTATCATCAGCTTGAGCACAATAAATTACGCAGCGTAACGATAGCGTCGTCTGTCCAGCTCGCACCACAGATATCATTAATAAGAGTAAACGTGATAGCATGCCTTCTCGGTGTTGTTGCAATTATATAAAGATATCCCACTTACCCTAGTAAAAAAAGTAATGTGATAGTTTATAAGTGCATCTGTACAATAAATGATGCACCGAACATTTTTCGGATAAAAATGTTGGATTATTTTTTTGTATGCTGTTGTATGTAATGCGAGCCCGCGTAACTAGCCCTCGGGCTCGGGGATTGTGTTTCAGTTTATGTTACGTCCGCAAGGAAATCCCACTTACCCCAGTAAAAAAAATAATTTGACAGTTTGTAAGTGCATCCGCAGAATAAATAATTCGACTTTGTACTGTAAACTACAAATAATTAGTGTCGTATTAGCAAAACCACAGTTTAACTGATGTTTGAAGACGAAGGCAGATAAAAGGGCGCTTCTGGAGAGGAAATGAATCAAATACTATGTACCTATTACAAACAAGTGTTCAGCTTAATGAGGGATTAAGGGTTATTTGTGTTCGAAGTTCGAGGTTCGAGGCAAATTCTATTCGAGTTTACCGATAAGTCATTTCGACTTTTTCAGCCATTAAAAGAGGTATTGTGCTTATCTACATTTTATTAGAGACGGAAAGGGCGTGGTTACGATTATTTTTTTTGAAACTCGAAAGTCATATGCGATTGTCGTAATCTATATATAAAACAAAGTCGTGTTAGTTACACCATTTATAACTCAAGAACGAGTGTTCCGATTGTTATAATCTTTGATTATTTGAATATATCTCCGCCCCAAATAGAAGGCTAACTATTAAATATAAATTTGAGTCACAATTGATTACGACAAGTAAAAAAAAAGTAGCTATAAATTACAATTGTCATATTGTTAGAAACAAAATTATTATTTTGAAATCGACATATTCAAATTCTGACTTCACATAATGTTTACAAATGAGCTAAAGAAGCGATTCAAGGTTTAGTATACCCTTTCTGAATCAGCCTGTATTTTTATTTTTTATGAGTATAGTAGTCTATGATGGTTTTGACAGAGGGGTGTACCTCTGCCGTCTCTATTACAGAATGCAGGCATGATGATTGATATATATATATATATATATATGGCATATTGTTGATTCCTGTAGTATTAGGTTTGGCAATAAAATTGCGGACTAATTCGAATCAGTTTTATCGACTACAGTTATGTTTTTCGAACCGTCTCCAAGGTTAAGTCTGAAAGGGAAAGCTAACCATCTTGCCTGATAGGTTCCCCCCGTGTCTGGTAGAGTGGTAGAGTTTTAGTTCTAGTTTCCACAGTGCACGGCAGCCTATATCCATTATACATTAGCCTGTTAAAGTGCAAGAAGCAACTGTGGAAATATACTCAATAGATGGAATTACTAATCTTAATATATATAAATTACGTGTCATGGTGTTTGTTCGCTATGGACTCCTAAACTACTACACCGATTTAAATAAAATTTTGCGCACTGGGTGCAGTTTTATCCAACTTGAAAAATAGGATAGTTTATATCTCAATTTATAATCGCAAATATTTAACTATAAAAATATTTCCTAGAAATAATGTATATGGCGAAACAACGTTTGCCAGGTCAGCTAGTGTCATATGAATATAGCCAGACAAACACACCAATTGTACGGTCTGTCGTGTGTTCGTCTGACAATATTTGTGGTAAATATTACAAAGGTGTCTCAATTTATTATTTTTTGTTTTCTATTTTTGGTTGTTTTTGTGCGTGGGTGTGTATCTTGGCATAACATTAAAAAACTCCCATTACTTACTGCGCTATATCTTATCACATCCAGAGCTCCTACATCCCTCACCTCTCGTGGTAATCCCACTTTGAAAGTTGGAGCGTTCGCGGGATTCTTGGGCTGTGTTCGCACAGTCAATAGCCGGCGAACTTTTCCTGTTATCGCTTGTGTGCTCCTTGGCTGTGGCTGCACTGAAGAAGTATTTACATACCTTTCACTTAAACGTGTTTTTCTTTTAACCCAGCTCAAGCTTATTGGAATGGTCACTTAGTTTGCTCAAATGATAGTTTGGGTAGGACTTGTGTGACATATTTGTCGCATGACCACAAAAGCGACTGTTATTTCCCCCAGGTTTTGTTCAGTTTGGTCAACGCTACGTAAAACATTTACTGAAGACACTATTTGTGGGCGGTGCATATAATCAAAGTTGGGTGGGGTCAGGTGTACCCAAAATCACCGTGTACAGAATAATTTTATTTTACTTATTTTAATAATTATCATAGTCTAGTAGTTAAACAAAAACATCATAAGCGCGTGTCTCTGGCAAATCAAATGGGCCTACCATTTGATTGTAAAGCCGATATTACTTCATTTTGTAAAAATAGGAAAAAGGTCAGGATGGATAAGGTAAACACAATTTAATAAACAACTAGCGTTACATTTGTTACCCGCGACTTCGTCCGCGTGATATTTAACAAAAAATGTTTTTCTAAAATAAAAGTAACCTAATTTACTCCTTGTTATATCAGCTATCTGCCAATGAAAGTCCCGTCAAATTCGGTCCAGCCATTTCGGAGATTAGCCGGAACAAACAGACAGACAGACAGACAAAATTTTTTAAAAATGTTGTTTTCGTATAATGTACCGTGAATACATCCAAATGCACTTAGTAAAAAGCTGTTATTTTAATATTACAAATAGACACTTCAATTTTATTTATTTGTATGTACGACAACATATTCGTGCAATAAATAATAGCTTAGTTAGTTTAATAGAAACACGTAATTGTATCGATAGAGGGCGCCATTCGCCTGCGGAGACGCACTGAAATCTTTACGAGACGTCGTAACGTGTTAAGGGGACGGTATTATGAGAAAAATAATATTGTTAGCAATATATTAATGTTTTCGTTAATGAATTGTAACAGCTGGTTGGCACTAAGTAAGCAACTGATTGTGTTTAATATTGTGCCTTAAAAGGGTCCGAGTTTGTTGACCTCGTCTGTGTAGAAAATAATTTAAAGAAATCGTTTTGATAGCATCTAATTCTGATTAGATATATCTTGTATCTATAGCATTTATTTACGTATTTATATGTAAATTCTAGCTCTCCACGCGAACTTTGTACCGCCTCAGAATCTAATTTTTGGAAAATATGATCCCATGTTTTAACATTTATGCTTCTATTCAGGGCGGAGACGAAATAAAAAAAATCAAACAACATAAAAATCGAGCCACCCGTTCTTGAGAAACGGTGTGACTAACACGACATTGTTTTATACATGTACATGTAACCTAGGTTACTCTAACTTCCCCTTAAATGAACAATAACAAGGGATTGTGGTCAATATCAGGGATGTGGTCATAAAATCCTACCTCTGACAAATATAACCTCATACATAAAACGTTATATCATATATCTTAACACCTCGGGTTAGTGGCGACATTAAATTATATTGTGGTTGAGGCCTAGTAGGTACCTGCAACGTGCCTGCTTTTAAAGGCTAAAAGACATTAACTTTTTTTATTGTTTTTTTTTATTACAATATACCTAGGTAAATATTTGATCTCGATCTCACCTGATGGTAAGTGATGAGATCTACGATGTAGCATACTTGCCTAGAAGGTACCTGTTCACTATCGACTCGAAAACACCCAGATTATAGTCTTACTTCTTAGTAGTAGTAAGCTACGGTGGCCTATCGATCATGAATTGGCTTGATTTTATGGTTAATGCAGTGTTTATTGGGTATATTATGTCTGTTTAAAAATAAAAGTAATATATAAGGGTACCTCTACGTATCCCTTTTGGGAATAGATTCGTGATCTTATTGATTATTATCAAAATCAGAATTTTTTTTTTGTTAATGTAAAACATTAAGTACAGTACTTATTAATAGTCAAAACAGTTACGAAATGCTAAGTATCAACTTTACCACCCGTTTGGAATGCCGTTCCTATGGAGGAGAACGGGCAAGAAACTCAATGGTTGCTCTTTTAAAAAATATATTTTAATTTTTTGAGCAGTACATTGTTATAGGTATGTGAGGACAAAGTAGGAACGGCTAGGCAGACTTTAGCAGCTGGTCAAATAAAGTACTAACGCTAAGGATATAATTACATGTTTATAGCAACAAGATTCCTATACACCTATAACATAATAATTAAATTACCGATGGCCGAAATAAAGTCAAGAATATTCTCCGTACTCTAAATTGAAATACTTATTACCAATTTATGGGAAACTACTCATCGCGGATCGCTACTTATATATCGAATTTCCCATGGGAAAGCCGTTTCATGCTGGCTATCCAACTAATACACGTTTCCCAATTATGTTTGACTTACATCGTCATGTATCTATATCGTCATATATCAACATGTATCTCGAACTAATGTTATATTTCCCTAATGAGGTTTGCGACACGAAACTATTACAATGCGCCAAGTGTGAGATTATTCGTAAGCTAACCGTATACATTATAGGCTAACCCCCAAATTTATAGATGTACGCTTTATCAGACGTCTGCAAATTCGGGGGTATGTTTTTAGACATTTTTTATGGAGAACAGAAAGTTTTAAAGCTAGAAGCGCTGTTCAATTCTATTGGAGGGCTATAAAAAAATACGAAAAAATATGATCTCATTAGCAAGGACTATTAGGAGAGCAGATCTATGAAATCTGTCGAGTCCGATAGACTGGATACAGAATTCAGTTGAGACAACAAAAGTTTAAAAGTATAGATGCAACACGGAGTAAATTAATAACTTACTCAAATATTCAAATAGCATACCTCGATACTATCGAGAATCGATCACAATCGAATCGGCATCGAGTCACGGCCGATGCATTGATTGAAACAAATAATTGGTGCAGCTCGGAAGCTCATAATCTATCGAATAGATCGGTTCACACGTTTGACGCCCGCAAAAATGTTTGACCCAACTATGGAGTTCATGTTTATATATCCTTAAAAGAAAGATACTGAACCCTTTTCAAATTAAATCCTAGTATTATATCCATATAAACCATCGAGTACAGTACTTATGAATCGTCACAAATGTCACAAAAAGCTATAAGCTACAACTTTACCGGAACGTCGAAATTGCAGAAATTACATCATAATAATATAAAAAACCTCATATCTATATTTAATTGACAGTGACATATTATTGTCTATGATCGTGTGTCTTCTCTCTTTGGTTTCTTAGTCCAATAAAATATTATTTTCTGTTTGTGAGCGCTTTTATTAGAAATGCCGTTACTATGGTGAAGAACGACAGACAATTCGACAATCAATCGATGGGCAACGGTTAGGTTGATGTCATATTGCTTGAGTGTAGGTAGATTAATGTTTATCGTATACCTGTCAATCCGCACAGACCCTAGGTCGGGAATTGAACTGGTACCAGTCTAATCCACGATTCTAATGGTCACAGACAAAACTATAGGTAAGTATAGTATTCGTGGTGGGTTTTGGTTATATCAACGTGTAAATATATTTCGACAAATTGCATTTACATTTTTCTTTGCGTGTCTCTTAGTGTTTGTAGAAGTAATTTAACATAGCAAAGGTATGTTACCTTTCATTTTAAAAAGTGCCTTTGTAATAATATACTTGACTGCCGCGGACAAAATTCTAGGTACACAAGGCGGAGTTAGTCAATCAGAGTCCTTACCAACTTTACCAATTGGGTCATCAATATAGGCATTCGGTACGCCACACAAATACATTTAAATCCCGAGATTCTCAATTCAAAATGTAATCAAATTCAAGTAGTCTCCGCAGTTATAGTACTTGGATGCATAATTCATAGTCCTGACCACTAGCGTTCAATAATTCAAGTCGGGAGAAGGCGAAAATGGCGGCTCACCGGTCCGGTTCACGATGTTTTATGCCAGTTATTATTTATGCAGTTGTTCGCAGAATTAATGATGAACGGAAGCATCCTCAAGCCTCCTCAATAGAAGCCTTTTTTGATTTATTTATTTAAGAGAAAGAATTTTGTATACAACACGTAGCAGGCGGTAATAAATCATCAAAAACCCAGTAACCAATAACAATGGCGAAGATGACGCAATGACACGTACACCTTTGCGGGTAAAACGTGGCCACAACAAAGAGAGGGGAGGCCTTTGCCCAACGGTGGGACAAACAATAGCCTATAAAAACAACTACTGTAATCGCATTTCATACGAATTATCTTACTGTACCATAAATAACAGCAAAATAAACATACAATCTAATAAAAAAATCTTACTAAATTATTACAGCTGCCAAAACTCTCAGAATCTGAATCTTTTTTATTCATGTAAACCATTAAGTACACTACTTATGAGCCGTCAAAATAGTTACAAAATGCTAAGCTACAACTTTAGCACCCGTTCGGAATATCATCCCTATGCAGAAAAACGGACAAGGAACTCCATGGTTGCTCTTTTTAAAACGTCATTTACATATTTGAGCTGTACATGGTTATGGGTATGTGAGAACAATGTGGTAACGGCTAGGCAGGCTTGATTATGTCATCAAAAAGTACTAAGTCTAGGTATATAATTACAAGTTACTGGTTACATTTCACACATTAACAAATTACATCTATACATATAAATAAAATTAGAGTGTCTGTTTGTAATATTAAAATAACCGCTTTTTAATAACTGCATTTGGATGTATACACGTTACCTGTACCGAAACAATTTTTTTTTCAATTTTTGTCTGTCTGTCTGTCTGTTTGTTCCGGGTAATCTCTGAAATGGCTGGACCGATTTTGACGGGACTTTCACTGGCAGATGGCAGAGCTGATGTAACAAGGAGTAACTTAGGCTACTTTTATTTTAGAAAAAAAAATAGGATCTCACGAAAAAAAATTAAAACCAATGTTGCAGCGCAGCGCCTGATTAAGTTTGATAGCAACAACCTGCAATGCGTCCCGCGGGCTCAGAATGGGCGAGCAGGCTGTTGTCAACGGTTGTCTTTGTTAAATACCACGCGGACGAAGTCGCGGGCAACAGCTAGTTTGTAAATAAAGATAAGAAGGGAGAGGCGAGAAAAATAAAATCTAAATAGTCTGCTCGGACAAGGTCACTTATACACCTGAAAAGCCGGACCAGCATCTATACAATCATTTTTATCCTTAAGATAAGCATCAAAGTCTTCTGGCATGTCATACGTATTATGTACGCTTTCAATTTATTTTCAAAAATCTCAAGATCTAGACTTTTGTTTAAGCAAACATTAACGCGATATCTAATAATAATATCTCCTAAAGACGCCTACTTTACGACAGCATTACGAACTGTAACTACATACAGATAACGTTATATTTTTTTACACAAAACGTTGTAATAAACAGGACAATTGCTTTTTATTTAACAACCTTTTATTTAGGACGAGCCGTTTGTGGGGCCGTAAAAATATTGTTTTTGATTCCAGTGTTAGGGAAAGATATAGGACGGACATTGCCTTGAATGTATGAAATACCTAAACCTTGTTTAGGTTGAGCTCTGTAATTTAAATGTACCTTACGCTTGTTAAGTACGCACACATAAGGAGTATCGCCGACGCTGCAATTCATTCAACACATAGCCGGCGCATGGAAACAGCCAGCGATGACGTCCGACGGGCACGAGCCGCCGACGCAGCAAAATGCACTTACACCAATCGATCATTTTTCATATAATTTAAAGGCATTCCATATTCTAACATCGAATAGGTTTCACCTACATTTAATTGTAATTTTTATTTTAATTAAATTAGTTATAAATAATTTTTGTTTTTTTTTCGATCCTCCAGCTGCCGCTCGCTCATAAGTATAGCTAATAAACAAGACTACGTCAAACCAGGCCTGAAATTACGATACAACAAAAATAAGAGCAACATTTCGGACTTTTGCGACGAGACAAAAAACAAGGCTATTCTCAATAGGATTCGCTTTGAAGTGGGTGAGAATAAATGAACAGAGATAATATTTTATTTTATTAATATTTTATCTATAATGTAATATTTTTTTTTTAGTTTATCTATATTAGTTTATATATTTTTTTTTATCTATAAAAATAATTACGAAATAATAATTTGATCTTGTACATACTTGTGCTGCTAGCTTGCTTGTGCATGCTTATCGACTTGTTGAGATTATTAACAATAATACTTTCTACTAAAACATTAGTCATTCTTCTAACAAGTTACACGTAACACAACTTATACAGTATCTTGAAAGTTTCAAATAAGAACTTGTGTTGATTAATAGGGGTTTATTTTTAAATCTCGTCGAACCCCAAAATCAGTTTTCGTTTATGTTGACCCCTGGGAAATCGATCGACCACTTTGGGAATCCCTGTTCTAAAGTCTCGAAAAGCAAGTAGCATTACATGGTTCTTAACTAAATGCGGCATAAAATAGGGTGGTTCCGCACTGCAAAACTAAAAGGCACCTGCAACGGGTGTCATGATAAATCTCCCGGCACACGCCGCGTCCAACACAGGCTGCCCAGACCGGAGTATGAATATTATCATTCATATTTGCAATTTAAAAACTGTGGCGGTAGCCATTACGACATTTTTATATGTATACTAGCTGTCCCGGGAGAACTTCGTACCGCCTCAGAATCAAATGTATGTGAAAATGAATTGTCTATATTATTATTTTTATTTAGTGCATTTTCTCCATGTTTTATAAGTTACCCGTATTTTAATAGCTATTTGGGGCGAAGACAAATTAAAAAACTCAACGATCATAAAAGTCGGCAAATGGTGCCACCAACACGACTTTGCTATTAAAAAAATTAGAATCATAGTTTGAACTGGGGTACCACTGACACTTGGACGTCAACCACCTCAGTCCTTCCATGAATGACTATGGTTGCTGTAAAGCAGCCGAAACGTCGTGAACATAAGAACATAAAATAAACGCGATAAAATCCGAAAAACATTGTTTTATTTCCTTGTGTTGTATTCGCGTTAATATAAGAAATCAATATTATGGTATCGATTATTATGTCAGCAAATATAAGCATTATTAAAGGTGACAACACAGAGAACATTAATATCCAGACCTAAAAAGAATAGAAAAGCACAATTTGCAAAAATCGTATATAACACAGAGTCTAGTAATATCCGGACCTAGAAAAAATTACAAGAATAAAAAAAGCACAACTCTCTCTAAATAAGGTGGTCTGATACTTATTACTATCACCGTCCAACCAAATACAATCATTCTAAGCTGGAAAACTAGCAGTGCTTTTTTTTTTTTCGCCAAGTCGAGTCTTTATCACCTAAAACATTCAACTATTACGTTATACAATATTTCATCTTAAAATTCTGTACGAAGTAGATATTACGGTTATTCAAAATGTTGTGGCGACTTGCGGTGAAGTCGCGCGACTTACGTTGGCTCCCTTCCAAGGGGACAGCACACGCCTCAGTTTCGGTCTGATTAATTGTTACCACTTTTGCCAAGTGCACTCTTAAGGCCTGGATTTACGGTCCTTTTTACAGATCGCATCATTTCTTTTGGGCTTCTTGGTGTACATGTTAGTAAGTGCTGATATAACAATATCGCTAGACGAACACACCAACTATACGGTCTTACACTAAGCAACGCTTGTATTATGGGTACCGTACAATGGACTGAAGGCGAACTTGGTATATAATACTTATATAGATAATGAATATCCATGACTCAATGCCATGGTAGAAATATTTACACTCATCACACAAAGCGTGTCTCTACCAGAATTCGAACCCGAAACCATGGGTCAAAGCAGGGCCACTACCACCTGCGCTAATCAGGTCGTCAACATTGAAAAAAAACCAATTTTAACTGATATTTATGAATTTATTTTATGTTTTCTTTTACGTTCTCCACGTTTAAAAAACGCGATAAAATCCGAAACAAATGCTTTATTTCAACGTGTAGTATTCCCGTAATATTTATTTTAGTGGAAAATTCTATGATATAATTAATGTTCCAGTGATTAACGTATTAATAATAATTAATAATAATACAAAATATGATTGAAACTGACCAATAATTTTAGTAGGAAATAATTTCACGTTCCCATTCAAAATGGTCCTAATATCGTGTCCGTTACGAGCAATTTTCTGTAAGCCTCTTAGAAAATATGGTTCATAATTTACTTGGAAATTTTGGAACCAACAAGATATTTATTTAAATTGAATAAGTTATATGCTAAATGCTTTTAGTGAGACTCGCGACTTATATTGGCTCCCATCCAAGGAGTCAGCAAACGATGTTTAGAATTTCATTTAAAAATATTGTTATTTATAATTATTTTTAGTGTAAATCACTAATTAATTATGTGTATATAATTTTTAATCTATATAATATATAAAATGAAGTCGTGATAGTTTCGCCTTTTACAACTCATGAACAAGCGGGCTGTTTTTTATGATCGACTAGCTGTTACCCGCGACTTCGTCCGCGTGGTATTTCACAAATTATTAAATTTTTCATTGGTTTTAATTATTTTTCGTGTGATCCTATTTTTTTTTATAAAATAAAAGTAGCCTAAGTTACTCCTTGTTACATCAGCTATCTGCCAGTGAAAGTTCCGTCAAAATCGGTCCGGCCATTTCAGATATTAGCCGAAACAAACAGACAGACAGACAAACAATTTAAATAATGTTGCATTTGTATATGTACCGTGTATACATCCAAATGCACTTAGTAAAAAGCGATTATTTTAATATTACAAACAGACACTCCAATTATATTTATTTGTATAGATGTATAGATTTACCAACAACATACCGCATCAATTGTCTGAATGAAACTGTTCTCTAACAGGGGCGCGATTTATTCAAAAAGTTCCATTGTTTCAACAATATTGGATTAGTTAACTGAAGTATTTTAGCACGAGCCATTTAAGTTAAACAACTTTACGCCAATTTACACAGCGTAACGGAAACATGGATACACTGAAATGAAAACGATTTACATAATTGCGTTTTCCACTAACTATCGGAAGTGCTTTAAAATAAATGCGGTACAGCTGTTTGTGTAACAAAACAAAAAACTAATCTTACGGATTTTATCGCGTTTGTTTTACGTTCTTTACCCTCAGACCCAAGACACTGTGAGCACTTTCTGCGTGGATCGGACTGCGAGCTACAACTGTGTTATAGTTTGAAACGAGGTACCGTCATATTTGACGGTACCCCGTTTCAAACTATGACACAAGGACGTCAACAACCTCATCCCTCCCATGACCATTGCCGCTGTAAAGCAGCCGAATTGTCGGGAACGTAAAAAACGTAGAATAAACGCGATAAAATCCGTAAGATTAGGTTTATTTCAACATTTTCAAAAAATTCAAAAACTTAAAAAAAATGACCATTCGAAAACCACACCACATTTTATATTTTATCAATGACATCACTACCTCCCTTAAAAAGTTATAGGCCGACAGAGGAACTTACAAATTGTCATTTTTCGTTTTTTAACACGAATCGGATATATTCAATTGCCGTGGAACGACATTGTTTCAAATAGTTATGTACTTTGATAGATCACGTGATATCATGTCACTGAACGCACCCAATAACATTATATACATGCGACTTAAAAGTCAAACTCCATACAGTTACTTTTCAATTTTAACCCTGGCAAGTATTTAAATAACTAATATAAGAAAATTGTTCATAAATAACTCGAGGTTCAGAAATAAACTGTCATCAACTATGAAATATTAAATTACAGTCGCCAGAATGTAAAGTGTCTGAATAATTGAATAAAAACGTTGGTGGTACGAGTAAACTTATAACGCTGCCAAGTTGAATAGCCTTGGAGTTCACAAGAAACATTCGAATGGAATATAAATTGCAATTTAGTAGTTTTATACAACATAGGCAAGGTTTTATTCAAGTAAATCCATTTCTGAAATTGGTAAAAAATCATAATCGATGGATACCACAAAGTAAATAGTCACTCCAAATCACGAGCAGAAGTACTCGGTAGAATATGCCATCGTGATCACCCATCCACGTTTTCACCGCCTCGAGCGCTTCTGTATTTGGTACGTGGTATGCTCATATTTTTTAGTTTTTATTGGTCCAGTCTGCCGGGATTCGAATCTCAAGTCACCATTTCTATCATTCAACAGCCGGATAAGGGCAGTTGGTAGTATCCTTGCTTTCCGTGCCGAAAGTCCTGTATTCGAATGCTGGTAGGGACAAACCTTGTGTGATGAACACGAATGTATACCCAACGGGAGCTCCTCCAGTGCTGATTTTCAACCAAATTCTACAAAATAATTAATAAAAAGAATGGCCATCATATAAAAGTATGCGATATACACTTATTATGAGATCAAAACAATATTCTTCAATGAAAACGACGAAATTATATTTTCCTTTTAAGATAGTTCAAAACTTTCTTCCGCCGCCCATTTTCTTTATGAGATATTTCAACAGTCAAACAAGTTTCCCGCAGTATAAAGTTCTACCTGGTAATATTACCCACCGGCTTTGAACTCGCGACCTTATTACCCTTGTAAACTATAATGTATATGAACCAAGGTGGGAAGTTGGTTGTTGCAATATGGATATATCTTTACGATTGAAGTTAGTTTTAATTGGAAGTCAATGCGAGAATTTGAGCTAGGTAAGTCTAGTTTTTTTTTTATTATTACATTGTAGGCAAGTATTTGATCTCGATCTCACCTCATGGTAAGCGACGATGAGATCTACGATGGAGCATACTTGCCTAGGTAGGAAGGCGGCAGTAGATAGAGACACTACATTCACTAGGCACATGCAGCGCAACTGATCTGACCCGCCATCCATGGTAACTCGCAACGAGAAAAGGCAAAGCGAGAATTTGAGATAGGTAAGTCTTGAAATCTGCAACGAGACGAGGCAACGCTAGACAAAATTCATCGCAACGAATTGGATCGAAAACAAAAATATGAGATGTTGGGAAAGAATATCCGCGTCTGTCCATTGCGAAGCAGAAGATAGATATATTTATAAGTGGGCTAATTGGTATATAAACAAAACTCTTATAGCTAGACGGCGCCCACTAGTAGTATAAAATCATGCTTTGAATAAAAATCTAAATGCCAAATTCATTTAATTCATGTAATAAAATATCATAGATTAATACTATCTATTCCCGCGACCTATTAGCTCAGTGAGTAAGGACACCTACGCACTGAGCTAATAAGCACACTGCGGCCTTTAGTATCAACTTTTAATTGGAGGTAATAAAAGCTAGACTTGTTTTTGTCCTAAGATACTTCATCTGTGCACAATTGTCCTATACGGGAACACAAAATTCATTGAAAAACTTACATAGAACCATACAATTATTACGCACGACTTAAACCTCCATTAAGCTGAAGTCTAAAATGTATGATCGTTATCTTAAATACAACCTCCTATCTTCATAACAAACTTTAAAGAATAATCGTTTTCCCTAAATCTCATAAGTCGTTAGAACGACCAATAAAGAAGCCTACATTCCCACCGACTCCACTTCTATCAGCCGAAATGTTCTCACATCAGACACAAACCTGGAATGTGTTTCAATACACGAACTGGAGTACATTAGTTAAAAATATAAGCTTCCCGCAACAGTGATATCTTAGTACAGACTATGACGTGACCGGTGCATGAACGAAAATTAAAAAGTATGGTTAAGGTAACATTAACATAAGTGCTCGCTATTTTAGAGCAAACTCAGAAATTTGTAGGTTAGATCGGCCATGATGAAGGTTTGCATCAGTTTTGACAAGAACTCCTAGTTCATAAAAATATCTACTAAACTATGTTCAATATTTGATATGTTCCATGTTCAAAAAAATAACAAATGACAATAATAGGCGTTGTCAATTGCACAGCAACTTTACGATGTGCAAATGATATTCGACCTTAAGGTGATTAAGGAGATTCGATCGACTTTACAAGGAATACTACTGGTGTACTGCCCTTAAAAATAATCGGGTATAAATAGTATATGGCTTGATTAAAAAACCAAAGGAGGTTTGCACATTTTACAGTACTCCCAACACTCCCCCTTCAAGTGTTAGTTGAGCCAGTGGACCCTATAAAGAACTCAAACAATTGTCATATCTACGAGACTTGTCATCTCCACAAGACAATGCTCTTACCCCAATTAAAAATAAAACTTTCTTACCTTTAGCTAGGAAACAAAAGAAATACGGCGTCTGTCAGCCCATTTCGTTTGCTCCCATTCCCTGGTCTGTACACACAGAAACAAAGCCGTGAAAATCCGCCATATTTCCGGTTTATTTAACCGGTATAATCTAGTTTGAACCGGCTCAGATGAAAGTCTTTTTACGGTGTCACTTGCCCCGGGCTTAACTTTTTTTTTTAGATTTGTTCGCTTTATTTTCACGTTTTAATAAACGGTAATGAAATGTAGAGATCCTTTCATTGTCTATTTATTTTTTTATTTTGAACACTTTCATCAAATTAAAAACAAAAAATGGTTTTATAAGCTTTGCTCTCGTCGGTGTTGTTTCTTCCGATCCTCTCGTTTTCCTGCTAGCTATTTGACCATGTGATACGAAATGACACTAAATGTAAGCTCTTTTATAATCCTGGTTGAAAAAGGTTCATTATCAAAAAAAAAAACGCCATCTTAAAGTAATTAAAACGTCTATAAATATGGCTGGTAAACTTGAATAAAGAACACTTCTAATAGAAAATATTAATTATCTCGCAGAATATTAATAAGCGCATACATTGCACACAAGTGTGAATTACACTGCACTGGGCTAATTCGCTCCAGGCTGGGCTCTCTACCGGTAGATACCTTTGGGACCATTATTTTTCATTTAACTCGGGCACTAGACATCTTATTTTTATAGCTTCCCGTTGGGCTGCCAAGTATGGAGACAGAGTTTTGATACCAGGATTTTTGTAACTTGATAATGATTAAATAATGATGTACTCTAAATGTACTGTATTAGGTATTTAATATCAACGCCTATAACTTTTTGCCTTGGGATATTGTTCATAGACTTCTAACTGTCAAATTTTTGGACCTTTATTACGCGCCTAAACATTTATTTCTATAGGCTTAATTAGGTACTGATCAAAAAAAAAGAATATTTATACAGGGTAAGTCTTGAAACAGAACTTTTTAGCGCACTTGTAATAATTATGTGAAGTGAAAGTTCCAATATGTCGATATAATTTATTTATTTTCAGCAACATGACAATTGTGATTTTTTTAACAAATTGTAATAATTATTTTTAATTAACATATCGATATTCTGACTTCGTATAATGGTTACAAAAGCGCTAAAAAGGCGCTGGTTCATTACTTAGTAAACCCTTTTGTGTATCACCTTGAACACTTGTTAAAACATGCACAGATATATCGTTGTCTGAATAAAAATTACAAGAAAGCAATTGAAATAAAACGAGTTTTACAGATTTTATCTCATTGGTTGCTGTAAAGCAGCTGAAACGTCGGGAACGTAAAAACATAAAATAAAAGCGATAAAATCCGTAAAAATATTTTTATTTCAATGTGTAGTAATCGCGTAAATATTAAGCAATTAAAGTTCGCGCCATGCTAGCAGAACCTAGGTACGTGGAACGCATATTATGAACGGCCACAAATCTGACTTAGTTGGCATATATTTTTTATAAAAGCGAATTAGTGCGGCACGCATCACGCTCTGATGAGGTGAGAATAAGGATTATTTCAGTACTCCAGTAGTCTACCTATTAACCAGAAAAATATTTAACGCTGACGAGATAGGGCTAATTTTATTTTAACAGCAGTTTCTAGGTGTCTTAAAACATTATAAATTTTAAAGGTTAGCCAACCTAACCGAGATAAATATTGACCTTTAAACTGTAACCAATAAAAGCCTGTAGTTTTCAATGAAATATGTTAAGTTATCGGAACCGTCGTTAAAGTTGAAAATGTATCAGTTATTCATATCATTTTATTATATGCTGCTATGTATTTCTTCTTGCACGTTTTAGACTTATGAAGCGACATCTCTGTTTGAGAATAGTGGACTAAAATATTGTCAGCGATGAATATCAGATACAAAAGTACAAGGTACACGATTTTCTATTATATTTAAATACCAATCAATATTTCCTTTAGTATTCTAGTTGTTGTAAGTTGTTAGCTCAATTATTACGGAGCTCGATTTACTTAGAAGCGGTTCACTTGATACCTCAAGTTGATAGATTGGAAGCCAATCAAAATCTAACTGATGGCTAGAATAATAACGTGTCTATAACAGGCAAGGTTCATTCGTTGTCTGGCCTCCTGAGTATAAGATCCATTTTGGAAGAGTTGAGAGCAAAGGACAGGCTTGTTGAGTGTCCAATTAAAATCTTTACTTTTTTAGGACACCTCACTCGGAGAATCATCTCCATGGAACTGGTGTTACAGGAAGGCAAACGGTCATGTTGTCGGTAGTCATCAAGATGGGTTAATCTAATAAGGTCGGTCACAAAATGCCCCATGGTCGATTATTCCCAAAATGCTTTGCATCGAGATACGTGGAGGAATAGTGCACGTCCTTGTCTGAGAACAGCAAACCCATGATCAGGACCACTCTGACAAGACAATCTGACTGAGAATTTTTTTTTTATACCACGAGTGGTCCCGGCTGACGTTATCCTGTCAAGAAAATACCTGCTATTTTCTGGATTATTACGGATTTTTTAAAAAAGAAATTAGCCAATTCGGTTCATCCATTCCCAAGTGATGCGTTTACGAACAAATATCCTTTTATAATCCTTTATTAGAAAAAATATTTGAGCGACACCCGCTACTCTTTTTAACCAACTACAAAAAAAGGAGGAGGTTCTCAATTCGATTGTATTTCCTTTTATGTTTGTTACCTCAGAACTCCGTCATTTTGCGAACCGATTTGGATTTTTTTTATCTGAAAGGATATACTTCCAGATTGTTAGAGTGGCGCCAAATTTACGTTCGTTAAACATTTGATTTAGTTAGACAAAGTAGATTTCAAGATGAGATTATTATTATACTAGCTGTTGCCCGCGACTTCGTCCGCGTGGTATTTAACAACGTCTCAACCCTTGGCAACAGCCTGCTCGCGTTCTGATCCCGCGGGACGCATTGCAGATTGTTGCTATCAAACTTTAAGCAGGCGCAGCGCTGCAACATTGGTTTTAATTTTTTTTCGAGAGATCCAATTTTTTTTTCTAAAATAAAAGTAGCCTAAGTTACTCCTTGTTACATCAGCTATCTGCCAGTGAAATTCCCGTCAAAATCGGTCCAGCCATTTCAGAGATTACCCGGAACAAACAGACAGACAGACAGACAGACAGACAGACGGACAGATAGACAGACGGACAGACAGACAGACGGACAGACAGACAGACAGACAAAAATTGTAAAAAATGTTGTTTCGGTATAGGTAACGTGTATACATCCAAATGCACTTAGTAAAAAGCGGTTATTTTAATATTACAAACAGACACTCCAATTTTATTTATGTGTATAGATTTTTAGTTTTATGAAGACGGTTTTTTTAATGGCTTTTTTAATTTTATATAGCTACGTATCATTTCATTAAATCTCCGCACAACAGTGCCCCCGCTAAGTCCCATCTCCAGAATAGGTAATATATTTCACATACAAGAAATATTATTCAAAGGAGTACACAACCATTATTGAATAATAAAGTTAAAGAAGTTTGGGAAAAGTTGGGGTAAACTTATTAATTACATACACACAATATAGGAATATTGTTTTACTCAAGTTTGATTATACCCTGACCTTGGGGTCTCGTGTGTGCCCGTGATAAGGACGATACATAAGTACTTTACATTTTAATTTTGACCAGCGCTAAAGTCTGCCTAGCCGTTCCTATATCGTTCTCACATACCCATAAAAGTACTGCTCAAAAATGTAAAAGATCTTCTTAAAAAGAGTAACCATGGAGTTTCTTGCCCGTTCTTTTCCATAGGAACGGCATTCCGAACGTGTGGTAAAGTTGTAGGTTAGCATTTTATAACTATTTTGACGATTCATAAGTACTGTACTTAATGGTTTACATGAATAAAAAATATTCTGATTCTGATTATAAACGGTGTAATTAGTAAATTATTCAGGTGATAATTTGAATTTAAGTTTACTTTATTGCCTCCACAGGTGACAGGAGGGCTGGCTCTTTCCTCGCTCAGAAAATTAGTTTGATAATACAGCGAGGAAATGCAGCCAGCATTCTTGCCACCATTCCACGCGGACAAGGTCTTTTTGATACCTAGTTTGTTTTCATATCATTTTTTTTTGTTTTTCCTTTATAAGGGTATCATAGAATTTCTTCAACTATAAATTCAATTATTTAAACATCCAATGTAACTAGGTCAAATCCCGGTCAACGATAACCGCCTAGTGAGACCCCATAAATTGATCAAAGCTAAGTCCCTAACTGTACGGGAATAAGACATCGTTTACGGCTTTGCACATTAATAAAATATTACAATTTTGAGGTGCGCACATTGAGGTTGTTTCGGTAGTACCCGGGAATAAGTTATGGCCGGTTGGGTGGGGTTAAAAGATGAGATAATAACCGGGTATGACCGTGATGGGGTTACAATATATATTTAGGATGGTGGTGAGATGAAGAGGATTTAAATTGAAGATAGAGTTTGTTTTGAATAGAACATTTAACATATACATTTTGGCCACCATCTTTTAGCCCCTTAGCGTTCGTATTTTCTAAGATCCTTTCTTAACAGGCACCTAAAGGCCCAGAGGAATTGGCATGCAAAAATTTTAAGGCTCTAGCTCTCAAGCATTTGGAGATTTCGTGATGAGTGATTAATTCAGTCAGTCAGTGGGTGGCGCTTTAATAATCATTTCGCTAATATTAAAAAAAAAATAGCTTGTTTCATTTTCCGTAAGCTTAATTTTCTAGCTTTATGACGAGGGAAGATATTTTTCGAGAAATAAGTTTTTTGTAAATGTAGTCTTTCAATTAATTGGATTAGTGAACCAGTGTTGAAATGTTTGAATACAGGAATGTGAGTAGTTTTTACTGGGTCTGACTCGCCATACACTCCCATCACTGTTACTTCACTCACTCTTCGTCTCACACTCCCATCAAAGTAAGCCAGGATCCACAGCGGTGACCCCGAGGTTTGACCCTCTCTTTGAGGTTGACGTGAGGAGTTTGACCAAAAAAATTATATTTTTATTAAATTAATAAAAAAAATCTGTGTAGACAGTGACTAAATTTTTGACATTTCCAGATTTCAAAAATCGAAAAATGTAAGAGACGGCCAGTCATGTTTCCGCAGTAAGGTATAATTATCAAAATAATTTCAACTTTATGAAGGCTTTGGTGCGAGAACTAGTAATTCCGATTGCAATGTTTACCGTCATACAGCCGTATATCTATCCCTCTTCAGCATACACACAATAGGTGCCACAAAAAGGGACGGAACGCCGTAAATTGTCGATGCTTAGTACGAGTACATTATTGAGCCTTGCCCGTCTGCGCAACTAAGAGGTTGTACTTTATTTACGTTTATTAGGGTCTGGGGCGGTCGCACGGGATTCTCTGCTTGCAAATTATTAGCTGCTGAGAATCTGCGTTGTATGGATCGGATTAGCATATGCCAGGGACGGCAAACCTTTTTATGCTACGCGCCATTTTCTCAAAGAAATATTGTATGTGGCCATGACGTGCCACTAAACAATGCTATAGAGATCTATCTCGATGACGACCTGGCTAGCTTAGTTAGTGACCATGCGCTGGAGGTTCGAATCCTGGTAGGGCAAACTTTGTGTGATGATCAAGGGCTGGGCGAACCCAGTATAATACTTGTATACGGGTATTATTCGTACTAATGACACAAAGTTGGTCCCTACCAGGATTAGAACCCGGGACTCTCGGCACAGAAAGCAGGCTCACTACCGACTACACTAATCACGTCAAAATTATACATTCATCTATACAAATAAATAAAATTGAAGCGTCTGTTTGTAATATTAAAATAACCGCTTTTTGATGTATACACGGTACATATACCAAAAGATTTTTTTTTACAATTTTTGTCTGTCTTTTTGTTTCGGCTGATCTCTTAAATAGCTGGACCGATTTTGACGGGACTTACACTGGCAGATAGCTAATGTAACAAGGAGTAACTGAGGCTACTTTTATTTAAAAAAAACTTTTTTGTTAAATACCACGCGGATGAAGTCTCGGGTAACAGCTAGTACTTACTATAGTCGCACATAGTCTGACTACTGTGTGTATTTAGCACTCAGATTTCAGTGCTCGTATCCTGTTCAAGCATAGTTTTTATATAACTCCATTCCAGTCTGGCTACCAACGTACTGCGAGCTATCTGAACTAATCCACGGTAGTTATAGCCACCGCAACGGACACCAGAACTCTCGTTCGCGCCAAACTTTAAGCTATTTGCCAAACGATCGCAATTCAGCCAAAAATTAGAACGATTATCAGAAAAAAACATACGAAGACGTGGGAATACGAAGCTAATGCCAATAAAAAAAATAGCCAAGTAAGTGCATTAGATCGTGTGAACGCTTATGCCAAATCTGTCTGTAGATACTATAATAACAATTTGATTTACATAGTATTCACTTCTTAAAAGCCTGTGGCTAGACCAATACTCAATGGATTAGACTCAAAAGCCTGTGTTCTACGCTTATAAATATATGACTATTCGAGGACGAGTTGCAAAACAGAATCTATGGTTACTTAGAAAAAAAAGATACATTTTCTATAAAAGTACGACGTAATATTAGATTCTATGGTTTCTTTTAATTTGGGCATTTGGTGGCGGACTGAAGACAGTACGCAGTATGTTTTGCGGACTGCACATGGACTGGGTACGGATGGTTTAAATTTTTTTCATGCCTTCGTCCAGGGCTGGCTCTACCATACCATACCATAGAGCGGCCGCTCGAGGAGCCATTTCCCAGGGAGCGGGCTTAGCGAGCCAAACCAGACAGAGACTAAAGATTTTGTTGACATCTTCCAATTATTTACATGCACATGCACACCTGGTACATATTACGAGCAAGCACCATACTTGGATCTCGCTCCATTCCAAAACTTGTCTGTGGCTGACACTGCCTTTGTAAGCTGCCCGAAGCCCTTACGGCATTAGTCCGCAGGGCAAACTCCTCTCACCATGTCAAACGTCTGTGATTTAAAAAAAGAACTCAAATATAACACACTGCAGCCAGATTGAGTAGTCCGACGCTAACGAAATTTGAATTTGGAACTCAATTTAAATTTCGAATAAAGCTTACCAAAAGCGTAACATCTCTAGACAATTATCATAATAACGATATCTGTTTCGGGGCAATCAACAGAATACACAATTTACTTTTAAAATTCATAACGGGACCTCCCAAGCGACCCTGACCCCTCGCAACACGGGTTAACAGGCTGTTTTCGCGTAAAAGTGTTTTATTGTATTCATTTGAATTAATTTAACGCTCGAAATAAAAGGCTGGATAAATAAAATAAAAATATTTTATTAAATTTTGTTTCTTATTGTTTTAGTCGATGCTCTTTTGGGGTTTCAATCGGTGTAAGATTCTCTATAAAGCCTAATGAAATACGGTAGATTGAAAACTGATGAAGATAGAATTGGACTAGAGTCTAAGAAGGTTACTGACTCAATAATAAGTGTACCTATCTTTTGGTAAGGCTCATAAATATTTATTGTCTAACTAGCTGTTACCCGCGACTTCGTTCGCGTGGTATTTCACAAAGACACAACCGTTGGCAACAGCCTGCTCGCGCTTTCTGAGCCCGCGGGACACATTTCAGGTTGTTGCTATCAAATTTAATCAGGCGCAACGCTGCAACATTGGTTTTATTTTTTTTTCGTGAGTTACTAAGTTTTTTTCTAAAATAAAAGTTGCCTAAGTTACTCCTTGTTATATCAGCTATCTGCCAGTGAAAGTCCCATCAAAATCGGTCCAGCCATTTCAGAGATTACCCGGAACAAACAGACAGACAGACAGACAGACGGACGGACAGACAGACAGACAAAAATTGTAAAAAATGTTGTTTTGGTATAGGTACCGTGTATACATCCAAATGCACTTAGTAAAAAGCGGTTATTTTAATATTACAAACAGACACTCCAATTTTATTTATATGTATAGACAAAGTGTTTTTCTATGTTCCACAAATATCTCACCATAAAAAAAAACAATTTCTCTAGAATTCAGTTTCAACTTCGGAAATATTACCACTTGTCGTCATGTTTGCTTTTTGCTTCGACAAAATTGTCCGTTCATTTCTCGAGTTGGAGAAATCCAGTTAAGAAACGATGAAACCGGCGCTAATCGAACTGCATTCAGCGTACCCGGGCGAAAAGATGGCTGACCCATATTGTTGACCCGGATATTCCAAGATATCTGCAAAGTATCCCGGATAAATGAGGTGCAGTGATGATAAATAAATAATGAAACTGCGTGTAGTTAATTAATTCCACTAATATTATAAATGTGAGTATGGATGGATGTTTGTTACTCAATCACGCCAGAACGGCTGAACGGTTCTGGATGAAATATGGTACAGACATAGATAGTCTGGGATAGCACATAGGTTACTTTTTATCCCGGTAATTTTGAATGGATCCCGTGTGGGTAGCACCGCGGGGCGCTGCTAGTATAATATAATTGAAATAGAACTTATTTTACTTAAGCAGCCGAAACGTCGGGATCGTAAAAACATAAAATAAACGCGATAAAATAAGTTTTATTTCAATGTGTGTAGTATTCATGTAAATATAATATAGTGTATATTTTGTTAAGCGACAAAAAAAGGCGCAGGTTAACACAGCGAGTGGTCGAATTGAACCATTCGTTTCGACGTTTTCGTAGTCGTATCGAATCTTTGATTCGGTTACGAAGAATAGCTAAGAAAGATCGTCGTCGAAACGAGAAAATTTTTAATCGAATCGATTCGGGAACTAGTCAAAAAGTTCCGAATCGACCCGCAGGTCAAGGACGAATTAAATCAGAATACCTTATAGTATATTACTGAGTAGTTTAACATTTTTATTTTGCAAGATAAATCGATTATGGTTCTTATAACACCATGAATAGTAGCCAAAATGTCTTGAATAAAATAATCTAAATATCCTTCCGCAATGTAAATCAAGGGTAGTGAGCGATCATAAAAGAATTACATCTCTATCCTCCTTGGGCTCTCGCTCGTCGGAAAACGGCTCGACGAAAATAATTTGCAAGATAAAAAGGCTTTGGAAAATATACGAGAGGCTGTGTCAAATTTATCTGCGAGGCTATAGTGGCATAAAACAGAATTACCTTGGAGCAATCCGGCGAGGACTCGCCTCCAGCCTCACGGTGCGGGGAAGATAGTGACTATTTTACCTTTCTCTGGTTAAGAATACCTTTGATATATGCTTCTATTCCCGGCTCCACCCGCGGTACCTCGATAAAGTGTAGGTAACCTTAGCATTCAGGGATAATTTAGCTGCGTATTAGTGAAATAATTTTTAGAATCAGATCTGTAGATCCGAAGAAAAATTACAATATTTTTTGCTATAGGTAATATTAAATTGTATTTTAGTGTTGGCAACACTAGTCGTCGCCCTCTTCTCGCACGCTCGTCGTGCAACACAAATACACTGTTAACATTATTAATTGCATAATAAACTTATTTAAAAACATAAAAATGATTTATTGATATGAGAGTAATCCTCAACACGGGACATTACCCCCCATCCAAACTTACTAACTAGCAAATTTTACCTGTTCATATTACATTTGTACAGATATTCTATATTCTATCACAAAGCTGTAGCCAGGCTATGTATGTAAATAGAATATAATAATGCTATAGAATATATATACAGTGTGTGTGCAAGCACAGGTGCACTGTCTCTTTTCTCTCTCTTACATGAGTCCATTGGGACGATAATGCAAGACGACTTGAGAGTAATCAGGCGTAGGCGATGGCTTTACTTACTCTCCTAGCTAGTGGCTAGGAGAGTACGCAAGTGGTTTTAAATGAGATTCGCACATGATAAGAAATACCAAAGACTCGGGCCAGGGTTTGAACCTGCGACACTCACTTGGCTATCGCTGCCAAACAATAAACTACTTACCATAATTGCCTTTCCGAACATTTTACATGTTGCATTTAAAAAAAATACGATGTCCGACAAGCTTTTTAGATTTCCCAAACACCCCGAGGAACAACAAATAATAAAAGATCTCCGCTAATGTGTACCCCACTTAGGTCCGGCCAAAGCTCGTTAGGGATCACTTTAGATGGTCCCGGCGATTACGGCGCGATTCAAGAAGTTCCCAGAGCCCTGGCCGCACATTCGTAAATAAAAAAATACACGCCTTAATGCCCTATTTAGATGTAGGCGGGATCCATTCGTCTATTCTTGCAGCAGTTACATGCTGGAGACATTAAGTGCTGCAGCACTACTCAATAGCTGGATTGACTAATTAAATATTATATTTCCTTTACTAAACCACAAACAATAACAAAAAAACCTGAATTAAGCGCTTACTTAATATCGGAATATATTAGGTATTTGAATTTTCTAAAAACAATAGTGTGAAGAGAGTGCGGACTCGAGCTATCTCTTTTGCACGCGCCCTGACTTATGACGTAATTTATGACCGTATTACTTTTCACATTCGAAAAAAATCTTGCGTCAAGCCTGTTACTACGGACACATTTGTCTATTTCTTTATTTAGATTTACCTAAATTATTATACCGACTAATTATTCTTAGGGTCGGTATACGTAACCCGTATTTGGCAAGAGTAGCTGAGTTAACAATTATTGGTCCGAGATAAGTACATCCTCCCCGATTCCGATAGCGGATCCTTAAGTCTGAACAAACCAATTTAATACCGCTACCTCGAAACTATTCCGAGGTATTAGCTGGCAAGTGGAAATGTTTTTTTTCGCTACAATTGTAGCGCTATCAATAAGGATTTTGTAGTATTTGTAGGCGGAAATACACGTTTGAATTTGGCAACCTTAAGCTTCACATGGCATGTAATATAAAGGTACGTAGCCTCGTTCTGTGTCTATAGAGAACTTTACAAAGCGTTACGTCAGTGTGTGTCCCATCCCACACCACAGCTTTTATAAATAACTAGCTGTTACCCGCGACTTCGTCCGCGTGGTATTTAACAAAAACTCAACCGCGGGACGCATTGCAGATTGTTGCTATCAAACTTAATCAGGCGCAGCGCTGCAACATTGGTTTAGTTTTATTTTTGAGAGATCTAATTTTTTTTCTAAAATAAATGTAGCCTAAGATACTCCTTGTTACATCAGCTATCTGCCAGTGAAATTCGCGTCAAAATCGGTCCAGCCATTTCAGAGATTACCTGGAACAAACATACAGACAGACAGACAAAAATTTTAAAAAAGGTTGTTTAGGTACCGTGTATACATTCAAATGCATTTAGTAAAAAGCGGTTATTTTAATATTACAAACCGACACTCCAATTTTATTTATATGTATAGATAACGACAGTAACAGCATGTTTTTTAGATGACATTACGTTTATATTAGGATCTTGTTTACCCTACAGGAACTGTTTTTACTGCCCGGCCAGTTGTCTTGCGTCTAATACAGTTTATACCCGCAACGAGGGTGGATAATAAAATCTTGTTGGGCAGAAATACCTTCGGGTTTTGAGGTAGGCTCTCCTCGATAAAGGGAGTTATCTCAGACAGCAGGAAATGTTCCGTGGCTACATAAAGTATGAAGATAAACCGTCGAATTCATATATTTACAAATAGCATAATGGTAGCACTCGAAATTACATTTATTAATAGTGGTCATGTTTGGATAATATCACATGTAACTTTTTTGGGCGAGAGACCCATTTTCCAAAATGAGCTGATACCTCAGACCCCCGCACCCAAATTACTTTAAAAATCGTATCTCTAGTTTTTTTTCCTATTGATACAAAATAGTAAAAAAATATTAATTTCATTTTGTTCGAACTTGTGCACGCTTATCGACATGAGTTTTTTAAAAGAACAACAATGATGCTTCCTACTAAAATATTAGTCATTTTTCTAACAATTTGGTACAATAAACGTAAGCGTCTTCCATCTCAGTCATACCACAGATATCATAAATAAGTATGACAGTAAGCTCATTACATATTATTACAAAGGTAGCAAATCGAATAGCCGCTTACAACTAAAAGGAACATTGTCAAATTAAGATAAATGAATGAAATAGTTAGGCAATTGTTTAGGAGTCGTATCCAGTACTCATAATAGTCATAAAACTAAGCTATAAGTGCTCGCTTCCATCTAGATAACAGTTATAACAAGTTTATCTGAGGGTTAGAGCTATAAAATTAACGTAGGCCATGAAATATTGGCCATATAATATCTTTGCAATGTTATTGTAGATTAACTATGACACCGCTGGCTGCCTTATGGATTTAAATGGTAAAGAAAATATTATAAAATATTTAACCAATGAATAAGTACACTATATGGATTGCGTTGATGTAAAAATAATTGTGGAGAAAAAAAAACCACTTCCCTCCATTGCAAAGAGGGAGACAAAAAAGATCTGGTACACAAATTTCCACAGAAACAAGACGCTTACAGTTGGACTAAGTCCAGGTGTAAGGCACCACGGAGAGTTTAAATACTAGTCGGTCCTAAACTTGTGAGCTGATTAAACCTGATTTTAAACGCTTGAACGCAAGGAAGCTGTCACTGGTTTCCACAAGGTCCAAGGTCCAACCAAGAAGGAAGTGAAAAGGACCGCTGTTACTCCATTTATATGTATAACAAACATGCGGTAGCAATTCGTATGAAGACGATACTACGAATATTCGCTGCAGCCGATTTTGATCCTCGCTCTTAGCTCCTCTTAAAAATCAATTTACATTATTCCAGAAAAAATACCTTGTAGGTAATAATAATATCGCCTTTGGTATAGAAAACTGGGTCAGTATGAGTCGTGACCATGGTTGCTGTAAAAAACATAAAATAAACGCGATAAAATCCGTAAAATTGGTTTTATTTCAATGTGTAGTATTCGCGTAAATATAAGATATAAATATATTATCGTAGTTGCTCTACGAGATAAGAATATCGCAGTTTTCGTACCGCGATATACGACGACATTAAAGACGTCCAAACTGAATCGCAACAGATTAAAAAGTTTAAAGTGATTTTATATTGGAGAACACAAAACATTCCCATTTGAACACGAACGATTTGAAAGTTTCTTTTTTGGGTAAATTTATTGTTATTTATTAATTATGTGAATTACACTACCTGTTACAAAAATGTAAGTGGACTTTGTATGTACAATGAAGATTATAAAATAAGTGCAATTGCCCATGTATTTGGACGTTTGTGAATCCAAAACGAGTGTCTTAAAAATTACATAATCCATGGTATTCATTTGGGGGTGAAACTGCATGGCAAAATCGATGGTTGCGCGGGCGGAGCTGCGGGAAAGATAACATATTAAATAACTGGATACCTACTGTTTTAATATAATCTGTGGTAGTCTATACTAATGCGGCTTATGATTTAAGCCCACTACTACGATGTCCTCATATTTCTCGACTCGACGTTTTTTTAACGAAAAAATAAATACTAAGAGCTAATATAGAGCTAAGATACATTAATAGTAAATAATTTATGAATCTTACACCAACAAGTATCTTTCCACGCCCAAGAAGTATCTTTAAAAATATATTTTAATCATTATCATTTCCATAACACTTCCATGGTGTAAACGAGGGATCAAACGGGCATTGTGTCGACGCGTACACTTAACTTAACTTTGCCGTCGGAGCCTTTTAACTAATAAAAGCATTTTCTTTTGAATGGCTACACCCGCCATTGTTGCTCGTAACTTTCAATTGTTATAATTTAATGCGAATTTTTATAAATTTATTGTTGTCTACTTTGATCTAAATTCATCGCTCTATTATCCTTAAAAATATGAAAAGCCTGTATTCAATTGAATTTTAATAACATTGTACCTAAGCAAACTAGGTGTCATGTTACAAGGCTGTTATTACATGGTTTACATACTATTATCTTATTTATAAAAAAGGTACCCAACTAATAGAACCTGTTATAACTATAAGATATAATTGGGTTAACCGACGATTTGTATAGTTTATAGTGTAGAATAGAATTGCAACGATTGTGATTCGATCTCATTAAAATCTTCGCCAGTATTATTTATAGGTTGTCTGGAAGAGATCTCATTTTTGTGATAAGACCGCCATTTCTACTATCTATCAGTTGTCTGATTATTTTTATTTCTTTGGTGTACAATAAAGAGTTTAATAAATAAGTATTTATATGCATTGAGAAAAAATAAACAAAAAATAGAGTATACTTAAATTTATACAATTCTTTGTTTCCACAACCTTAATATTTAGTCTACCGATCTCTTGACATTCAAATCCGTTGTGTAAAGCAAGCCTCCAGGCCTATAGCCTCTAAATACCCGGGATATCGGGAGCTAAATCCGGGTGCTTATCGATGCGTATCGTCATCGGCACGTCACTTGACGTATCCCGCACTCGAGCGGGTTGAGTGACGTAAACCAACGTCACTATAACGTGCACCAAGCGACAAGCAATTTGAAATTGCATTTTCTTCTTCTTTCTTTACGAAATGAAATGCGATGAAATAAAATGGATATGAATATGGCCTCACCCGCAAGTTAGCGGGTATTTTGCCAGTGGCAAGTAATTAATAGCAATAACACATTCAATAAATACACATTTTAAATAAAATAATGGATGTGACATGATGATATGAAAATGGCGTGTCCCGATAAGCAAATTTGAATTTGCATTCTAGAGTTGACAGTTGTTGTATCTGGATTTTTTTAAATTACTTCAAAAAGGAGGAGATTCTTCGTCGGTTGTTTATTTGGCATCGACTTCACATTCTACGTTAAATATTTGATTTAGATAGACTTAGAGGTAGATTACAAGATTAGATTATTGTATGCATTTTAGTTTTTTGAAGACGGTTTTTATGTCAAAAAGTTTTTATTAGTTTTATTATTTGTCCGTTGTATTTGGAAAAAGTGAAATTAATGTAAGTGTGTACCTATTTACATTAGTTTCATGATTATTCTGGAACGATTTTAATCTTTGATTCAAGTAGAGAAGCCTTTTTGAGTGAGACACTATTAAGCCTACCACAAAACAATGTATTGTATCCAATATAAATATGTAGGTATATGATTGTATAAAATACCATATTGGTAGTATTTTATGTCAAGTCAAAGGAAAAACGTTTATTTCGTATATTACGTATAAACCTACGGGCACTTACAAATTGCCACTTATTTTTTTTCTTAACCCTACAACCGGATCGGAACGCGACTTCAACTGAGAAGATCCAGCGAGAAACTCAGCGGGATTATCTTTTTTACATTTTTTTTAACAACCATGTATATTACTAATAGAATAAGCGCCAGTGTGTTGCCATGCGAAGCGCACACACGCTACACTTTGACAATATAAATCTTAATTGATCTAGATATAGTTGCGAAGTAAGTACTCAAGTAACTTCGTTTTACCAAAGACATGCAAATATTTATTACTCCAGCAAAATCCCTTTAAACCGTTCTATCAAATATTGAAGTAATCACCTTTCCAAAGCAATTTGCATATATCCTTCCAGCAAATTTTCGACACATAAATTCCAATTCCAATAAAAAATCTAATAACTCAACTGGAGTAGAACCTTCGTGAGCCTGAACTAATAACTTTAGAAATACTTTAAGCCCGCGTCGACCCACCAAATAACTAATATCAAACGCCCTAAGACGTTGGCTTAGATGGTGTAATAATTTATATGACAAAGGAAGACCGCATAGGGACAGTGGGCAATCCACACGTCCTAGATTTCAGTGGACTGTCCAGATACTTAGGCATATAGATAGTTATTTCAGTGGACTGTCCAGATACTATGGCATATAGATCGTTATTTCAGTGGACTGTCCAGATACTTAGGCATATAGATAGTTATTTCTTATATTAACACGAATACTACATATTGGAATAAAGCGTATTTTACAGATTTTATCTTGAGCATGGCTGTAAAGCAGCCGAAACATCGGGAAAAAATGTGTAAAATTAGTTTTATTTCAACATATAGATAGTGGTTCAATCAATCAATTTAATAAAAAATCTTGACGATCGGGTATTACTGACGGCTTGATTAGCGCAGTTGGCAGTGACCCTGCTTTCCGTGCCGAGGTTCCCGGGTTCGAACCAGGACAAACTTCGTGTGATAAATTACTTATCACACAAATATACTGTGTTCACCCGCAGTCCACTGTACGGTACCCATAATACAAGCGTTGCTTAGTGTGGGACCGCATACATGTGCTCGTCTGGCGATATTTATTTATTAGTCATGACGAAACGAACTTTTTAACTCTAAATTGTGTACAGATTTGCGGATTGTAACATCTATACAGCATCAACGATGCAGCTCGTTAATATCTACTTATGCCACACATTCGCGTTTTTGCGATAGTTATTATGACGTCACAAGATCGTTAGTGCCTCATCAGTGAGTAACGATGCAGGCATAAACAAAGGATTTATGGTTTTTAATTAAAATCTTTGACACTATAATTATGTTGGACAAAATTAAATGGAGACAAATCATATATGGTCACGATCCTCATTAGTGGAGGAACAACAAAGGAGAATATGTTAGATATGGGAGATTTTCTATGACCGCTGATAGCGAATCATTCTGTTAGAGTTATTTTTATTAAAGAAGCAGTGATAGCCAAGTTGGTTACGCTTGCCTCGGTAACGAGGATGGCAGGTTCAAACCCCGGCTCGCAGCTCTGGGATTTCCGCATTTTCATGTGCGAATCTCATTTTCAACGATGATTATCACGTGCTAAGACGGCGAAGGAAAACGGAAGAAGGAGGTGATTGTAATTTTATATACTTAGGTACCTTTGCAAAATTTGAATTGTCCCAGTTTTTTTGCATGAATGCATGGTTTACCGAACACAAAACTACATAGAGGGTGAGATACAGTGTTTATTGCGCTATTCCTAGTCTGAAAGTTCATCATGGAAGGGCATAACTTTTAGCTGTTGACCTAGATGGTGGATGGTGCAAGTTGGTTTACGAGCCGGCCAGATGCGTGGGACGCTGGTATATGAAGTACCTTTTATGAGTTTGGTGACTGGATGCTAATATGAATGTGAAGCACGAATTTTGGCAGAACATTATTCTCAGTCGAGGCACAGATTATATAATAGCTCTTACGAACAGATATTTCATTCCGCAAAGACGTTTAAATAAAACGCGACTCTTAGTACAAAGCAATAAAGTGCACTCCAGCTCGCACACCGCTGCATTTTATGACGTAACTATGCGCTTTTCATCGTGTAAGGCCATTTCTTGCAACCGCTGGGGCCCAGCGCTGTAGGTATTTATCACAGCAGGGTTGACGAGTGACGGATGTTCAGTCAAGGTCTCCATTGCTCCATTTTAAGCTGCGACTACGATGTACATTAAAGTATTATGAGACTTACTCTAAAACATAAGAAATCGCATTGCGGAGTTCTGAGATATTAGTAATTTAAATAAAATTAATTTAACGGATTTTAACGCGTTTATTTTATGTTTTTACATTCCCGACGTCTTCGCTTGAATATAAGAATAACTTCGCTTCAATATATTAATTATTGTTAAAAAGTAATCATCAAAAAGCTAGCAAGAAATAATATTTATTGGTAATCACTCTACCATACCATAAGATAATACGCAAGAAATAACACCTTAACATATTTTAAGGAGAAAGAATATAGATGCTGCGTAGTGCGATTGCGTGAAAATGTATTGCTTATCTGTGTAGGACGTATGTTCGTGGGCAGATCGTAGCGTAGTCTTATGAACATTCATTTAGTCGCGTCAGGTTTTATTCCACACGTATATTTGGGGCCCTGAAAACTGTGACGCATACTATGTTTCATGGCAGTTTATTTTTGATAGCCGACCCACTTAAAAACGCTGGTAAAGAGCATGATATTTTTTTTAGGGCAAGTCTTGGAGAGCGTTCAAACTATTAAATTGATTTATTGAGAGAACAAAAAGGGGCTTTTGATATTTTTGTTAATTAACATTGCCTTCATTAGGATAATATTAACAAGCTGATAATTAAATATTATTGCTTATGCAGATTTAGGTGCGACAGTTATGTTTGTGATGAAATAAATCACAAACAGGTACTTCAGATTAAAAGGGAACAAAGTTTTTTTTTTCCAATAAATCGTTGTTACCCTGGCCCCATTCCCTCGGAATATATTATTACAGTACTGCGGGAATGTAAAGCAAGTTGTTAGTGAGTGTAAACTTATGGCTTTAATAATACGTGTTTTGTAATTCATAGTTATTTTTACAAACCATAATAACGCCTGCTGTAATGGAAGGCTGAAACTCAAAACGCATGCTAAATCTCAAATTTATAGTCGGTTTATATAGAAGTTATATATATAGAAGTGTATAGTTTACGAAGAAGGCAGGTTCACTACCAACTAAGCTAATAAGATCCTTTAATAAGATTATTGCGTAAATAAAACAAAACTTATTTCATGAGTTTCTCTTAACGAGTGGAGAAGATATATCGTTATTCTCAAAATAACTCAAAAAGTTACAGCTTAAAAAACAAAAAGTCGTGTGAAAAAAAACTTTAAAATCGTAAATATGAGTTAGTGCTGCTACACCGCACGACTGCAGATAATTAATATTTGCATATTTTATAATGCAATTTGAATTTGCTCAGCCATTTTAGGTTTTGACATTCTTATTTTCGTCTGGATGACAACATTTGCAAGTATTTTTAATTATGACAATCCCATTAGTCGGTTACTGAAGTTCTGTGAATTTTAAAGTCGAAGTCATATCATTTATTGAGTCAGTCCTAAGGGGCGCGAACAAAATGTTTTTTTTTTATTAATCTTAACTCTAAAATCAGATCTAAACGCGACCTTAACAGCGCCCTAAGAGTCAGCGGACTCTTTTTTTAACTTGTTTTTTTTTTCAATTGCCATAAGTATCAGTAGTGATAACAAAGTTGGCAGAACGCGATATAACGTCATACAAATAAAAATACTAAAACACCTATAAGAAACAAAGAAACGTCTAAAAAATATATATTTTTATATTCTACGTTCCATTTCCCGTCATCTATAAATAAGGTCTCTCCACACCTGACAATATCGGCTCAATATTTAACAGTGAGATAGAAGCCTTAATCCCGAGGCCGGAATGCTTATATGACTTATGGCTCTTGAGGGGGAGATAAGGGCAGTGAACAAGTATTATGAGAGCATTTGGTACCTGCGGAATAGGGAAAGATGGGGTGGAAAGTAACAAAGGTATCGGCTATTATCTGCGGTTAGTGAGTCGTTATTCCTGTGTGAGAAATTTGTTTTCTGAGTGCATGTTGGCTGTTTGTTTACCGTTTTTGCGTTTCAATTTTAAAACATAATGGTTTACATCATTTTTAGGCAGCAACAGAATTGGATAAAGACACTTTGCCGGCCACTTTGAAAATTTCGTTGTGCGGTTGGCATTAGTTTATGGTAGAATTAATAAGCAGGGCCCAAGTCTGCTAACATAATCGATTCATAATCGAACAGAAACCGCATAACTAACTTATAGATAGTGTATGGGATACCTGTCAAAAGTGACAGTTACTATGGTTCCTGTTCGATTTTGAATCGATGGTGTTAGGAGACTTGGGGCCAGATCAAAAAAAATCATTGAGCATAACGGTCAAACTATACCAATAATTACGTTGTGTTAGGGGTAATATTGAATGCAGGTACAGTCAGCGTCAGAAGGAAGACTAAAGTGCACAGCCCGAATGCGACAACAATTGTGGCTAATCATTAATAACAGTCAGCTGTCCTGGAAATATTATCACGGCGACATACGAGTGGATTCGCATCATCGCGGCACCGTTGAAACTTTGACATACACCATGAAAACTAACGATATAATAAATTCAAATTAAACAGGTATGAAAAGGCACTCAGCAAATCCCCACTACCATCGGCCGGCAGGGTGCCCAAAACGCTGGCAGCATTGCCACATTGAATGGCAATGCTGATGTGTTGGCCAAAATAAGTGCCAGCATTCTGATCACTACTAGTAATGTGTTAATTCATGACCAAACATTTAACAATATTTTTACAATCTATGAGTTCTCCGATGTTTTAAGCGCTTTAGGTGTTCTCAACATTTTAAGAATACTTTTTTGTAACGTTAGGATTCGTACATTTATTTGGTAGTCTATTTGACGCTGACTGTACTACAAACACGACTCTATTTTAATTTTTAACTAACCTGTCAGGACGTTCTGTCACCTCTAATGAAGCAAAATTACAATAAGAGTTGACACGTTTCTAAATCATTTAAGTGCTTAAAGCGGTCCAGCGTTGTTTAGAAGCTAGGCAGGTAGGCACATAAAAATTAAAAGCAAAAACTAATTTATTATTAAAGCGTTACTGAACTACGCCATTATAAAGTTGTGTTCAGATATACAATGATTTGCACTAAGTCAAGTAATGGCATTATATTGTGTTGTTTTTACTACAAATGTGCATAGCACGGTCGCGGAGTATAATTTGGACCTATTTAAGGTTGAATATCGTACAGCAAATGTATACGGTACTAATTTGACTGACGTTACTAGGAGCAACTGTTTGCGGGTATGACGATCTACAGATATACGAGCTTATCTTTACATACAAATAAATAAAATTGGAGTGTCTGTTTGTAATATTAAAATAACCGCTTTTTACTTAGTGCATTTGGATGTATACACGGTACATATACCAAAACAACATCTTTTACAATTTTTGTCTGTCTGTCTGTCTGTCTGTTTGTTCCGGCTAATCTCTGAAATGGCTGGACCGATTTTGACGGGACTTTCATTGGCAGATAGCTGATGTAACAAGGAGTAACCTAGGCTACTTTTATTTTAGAACCCCCCCAACCCCCACCAACGACTTAATATCACGAAGGCTGCCGGTTGCGCGGGCTAAGAACGCGCAAGCGGGCTATTGCTAACGGTTGTGTCTTTGTTAAATACCACGCGGACGAAGTCGCGGGTAACAGCTAGTTGCATTATAAGTGTCATTGAACATTGGTTGTCTCGGATATGAACAAGCCTTTATTTGCAGATAACAAAGTTTTTTTAGTAATTAAATTTAATGGAGGATATAACGGTTTTATTTTGTCGCGGCTACTTAAAATTTACTCAGTTTTTGTAAGGCTCTGTGTCATTTATCTTGTCGAAAACATTGAATAGAGCTGAACAACAATAGATAATGCTTCTTTTCTTAATTTTCATGGTTCCGTAACTCAAAAGACAAATGTTATTTTTCAGAGATGGACTACTGACCTAATAAAATCTACAGGATGATTCCCGTTCACCTAGAATCTATATTATTCGTTCTTATCACACAGAGTTCCCGCTACCGGGTTTCCAACCCGGGACCCTTAGTGCTTAAGAAAGTAACCAACTATCCCAAACAGTACGTCAAGTCCAAGATTATTATATGCTAACTGTATACTTTATAGTCAACGTATTTAGACACATTGTACGAAGAATTGAAAGTGTTGAATACTGTCCGCTAGGGGCGCTATTCAATTTGCCATACGATATGTCAAAATATGTAAACTATACAGTTAGCTTACGAATAATCTCGCACTTGACTTACAGGACGTCACACTTTAAAGTAATCTTATTTCGCGACAAATTTTATTTTGTCTCTTTCCCTCAAGAGGCGAGTGCTTTATCTTTTTAAAAACGTTCGGTTGCCTTCGCACAAAAGCGTAAATCTCTTTTAACTGACCGAAAATCGTGTGATTGACGTGAAAACTACCCTTCCAGAGCAAACAACGGAATACAATCTTACTGCAAGGGTTACAAGGTAGAAAATTGAGCGGATAGAATCGGTCAGTGACCATCAAATAGTCAACTGCAATTCAATTTTGAGAAAGATTGTAATCAGGAATCAAATCGATAAAAAAAATGTGAGTGTAAATCATTATTTCCTACTAAAAGCTTAAGCTATTTGAGTATTGAATGAATGAGAATCAGAATCAGAAAATTTTTTTATTCACGTAGACCATTATTGTGTACTTATGAATCGTCAAAAGTTACAAAAACATTATGCTACTGCTGTACCACCCGTTCGGAATGCCGTTCCTATGGAGAAGAACGGGCAAGAAACTCCATGGTTGCTCTTTTTTTTAAATAGATATTTTACATTATTGAGCAATACATTGTTATAGGTATGTGAGAACAATGTAGGAATGAGCGCTATAGGTGGCTTTTAAATACTAGTTTAGGTAGGTTTAGGTACTTAGATTGAATCAAGTCAATCCTTAGCAATTAATAGTTGCTCAGATTATCTCAGAACTCTGTAAATTATTATTCAAATCTGATAACATGGCGTCTCCTTTGTCTCATCAAACTTGCGTGAGACGAGTATATACAGCTAACTCAATGGCCGTAGGCAAGGATGGGAACGCTGAAACTTTGTATTACAGTTATCGTTGCATTGTATTCTGTAATGTTTTGAGTACATTGAAGCAGGCATTTTTTTTTTTTTTATTGCAGTATAGGCAAGTATTTGATCTCGATCTCACCTGATGTTAAGTGACGATGAGATCTACGATGTAGCATACTTGCCTAGAAGGTACCTGTTCACTCTCGACTTGAAAACACCCAGATTGTAGTCAACGGGGAACAAAGACGCCGGTAGCGTGTTCCATTCCTTGGCAGTACGCACGATGAAAGTAGAAGCAAAACGCTTAGTGCGTACCGCAGGAATGTCCACAGTGTACGGATGACACTTATCCGTGCGTCTTGTCGAACGACGATAGAATGGAGATGGGGGAATTAACTCGTGTAATTCCGTCGCACACTCTCCGAAATGTATTCTGTAGAAAACTGATAGGCTGGCTAGGTAAACGGAATAGGCGACCAGGAAACATAGCCAATGGGCGACTGATAACGATACTGAAAAAATATCGCGATATTAATGGTCAACTTTTCACATGCCACAACGCGCACCTTCGATGATCTTGAAATGTTTCTTTCATAGATACCTAAACTTATTACTGTACATAGTTTTTTTTCCTTTTTAATCGACTTCAAAAAGGAGGAGGTTCTCAATTCGGTTGTTTTTTATGTTTATTACCTTAGATCTCCGTCATTTATGAACCGATGTGGAGGCAAATTTTACATACCTATCGCGATTTTGGTATTTTCATCAAGAAGTCAAGTATGGTGTGTGTGGCACCGACTTCACATACGGTAAATATTTGATTTAGTTAGACAAGGTAGATTTCAGGATTAGTTTTTTATTTTTTTTCTTTTTAAATTTTTGAAGATGGTTTTTGTTGTTATTTTTTTTTGTAAGAATTCAGTCATTACCGTATTATGAAAGGTAAACCTTAGACAATAAATCTATTTTTTTAACAATTTGCTGTGCAATTTTTTTTTTAAATAATGCCATCGTTAACGGATATATGTCCACGGATTGGAATATTACAGTGCGTGCCACTCGTAACTGCACACCATAAATATTTATTCGACGTTTCGTCGCCCATCAAAGCGTCGTAAATCAACGGCTGCAACGGCGATTCCGTTTTCCCGCTTTTCCGCACTTGTTTACACAAACAAATATTTTTTCAGAACCTACACACTTCGCTTTAGTTTCAGATTGTTATTTAGATAAACAAGATATATAAAGATATAAAGCAGTAGATTAAAATTAATCTAACGTTGATACTAATATGAGAAAATCTTTGATAATTTAAAGCTATCCCAAAAAAGTAACAAATCACGCCTTCCGGCTATTTAGTTAATTTAAACTATGACTAAGATATTTGAGTGAATGTTGGACAATAATCTATGAAAAATGATCCATACATAATATTCTCTATGGTTTTCTCTCTCTTCTCTATGACGTCTCCTTGACATCGTTTGTTGTGAAACGTGTTCTGAGTATTAAAAAAAATTGTTTAAATTTAAAAATGATAAGCTATTAATAGTTATAAGTTTCTTTATGTAATCTCGTGTCTTGTGTTGTTGCCAAATAAATGTTTTTTCTTTCTTTCTTTCTTTCTAAAATTAAATTATAATTATATAAATCTCAAGAAGAAATATAATTTTCGCCGCAGGTCCCACGGTACATTACCAAATGTCGCTCAATTGACTGTAGTGGTGTCAAGTTCTCCCAATGTGTCATTGACATTTTTTTTTTTCGTAATTGGCGCTGGTATTATTACTCTAGGATCGCTTTCATTGCACGCTACAAACGTTGCTCAGTTTGGCAGCATACAGTTAGTGTAACTTTAGAAATATATATTTATGTAACTTAAAACATATCATGCCATCTTTAAAATTCACGAAGCTATAGACAAATATTGTAATGGAAATTTAAAAAATAAAGTGTGTGGTCTATGGTTATTTGATTTCAAAGGCGTTTTTTTTCTGTGTTTTTGGCCCCACTATTTTATATCATGTAATGGCAAAGAAAATAAGTTAAGTTAATTTTTAACTTAAAAAAATGTCCCATACGGTAGCGTGCCCAAAAATGTAAAATAGAACAATAATACAATTAAGTATATATGCTGATTACATATCATAGCAAGTACATTGACTCATAATTTCAGTGCAAACCTTTTGAAATGAGAAGAGGGAGGAGGGAGGGGGGTAGACATGTAAACAACGAGCGAACAACGATCGTCCGTTATCATTACACGTTATCACACACGCTTCCAATGTTTTACAACAGATACGGTGTCTTTTTATTTTGCCAATATCAATAAATTGGCGGCGGCAGTCGTGCGCGATACGCGCTTGACGTTTTTCCGTTGCGGAATGTCCGCTCGCGCTCCATCGCCGCGGATGTATGTGTATCGATAATGCGATCAGATATCGGCCGCCAGTGTAATGAACCGTAATCAGTGTTGTCGCCGTTTATTGGATAGCGACATTTTTAAAATTTTATGACCGCTGCTTGGTTTAAATATTTTCAGTGCGTAGTGTTGCTTTCTGTGCTGCGTTTTCCGGGTTCGAATCCTGGTATAGACAAACTCTGTGGGATGAACCCGAATGTTTGTACTCTAGTCATGGATGTTTAATATTTATGTAAGTATAATATACTAAGTTTGCTTGCAGTCCATTGTACGGTACCCATAATACAAGAGTAGTTATTGTGGGACCGTATAATGGTGTGTTCGTCTGGCGATATTATACTTTTCAAGTTGTAAACGGATGCAAATGACACTATCTAGAATATTTTGTCTCTCTTTAAAACTTATGGAACAATAATATAAGTAATAATGAAGTAAGTACTGTTAGCGGTTATCGTTCATTCGCTGTGCAGAGGGACATCACTAGCGGCGCAACTCTGGGATGACGGGAGCGTGGTTTGACAGTTCGTGGGCCGCCAAAAAAGATTCGAAGTTTTGCCGTATAGTATTAATTGATCTATTTAACAGTATATACCTACTTTCAGCATGAAAATGTTATGGATTACCCCAAAATTTATACACAATATTATTTAATTCCATATTGGTAAAACGCGTCACCAGAAATGAATTAATAAACAATAAATAACCCGAAAATCCATTACGGTTACAAAGCGCCAATTTAAATAAATAATAACGAGTCCTTTATGTTTTCAATAACCATAAATTGTCGATGGAATTCGAATGTATAGTTGACGTTTTTCTGCGGCGGAATAAACGCGTACGCTTCGCCGCACTCACGTTTGGTGGGGAGACATTTGTATCGATCAGCTAATAGACCGCGAACTTATTAAGTCTTGGGTTTTGTTTCTGAGTCTGGCTTAGTGTTTTTTTTTTTATTACAATATAGGCAAGTATTTGATCTCGATCTCACCTGATGGTAAGTGATGATGAGATCTACGATGGAGCATACTTGCCTAGGTAGGAAGGCGGCAGTAGATAGAGCCGCTACATTCACTAGGCACATGCAGCGCAGCTGATCTGACCCGCCATCTATGAATGGCAACACCGAACATCATGCCGGAACACGGCTAGGCCGCTTGGCGACATGGCTTTGTTCAGTGGGTGGTGACTAGCAACGGCCGAAGCTTACCTCCAGTACAGTGTGTTTATAAAACAGTGATAACATGATTCAATTATGTTTTAATTGATAGGTGAGTTCATTATTTTCTTGAGTTCTCTTACATGATGTGTTACCCCCCATATGAGGGTACGTTTATTTTTACGATCCCCATGTTTTGGGGATCGTAAAAATAAACGCAATTAAATCCGAGTAGTATTCGCGTAAATTTAAAAAGTCAATATGTGTTTTATCCCCATAATTATAGAGGTAACAATGAATTTACAAATCATTTTCCAGAAAAAGCCTTTGTCAGGGGTTACATTAGGAATGTTATGCTCTGAATTTTAGGTATAATAATTATGGAAACTAAATAAACCAAAAAATAAAATAGGCCCGACTAGTACCCTAGTACCCTGTAAACCACGGGCAGCATAGTAAGAATGTTAAAAATACTACGAGTAAATGGCTGATATAAACATGTCTAGATACAAAATAAGGCTGTGGCTCTATAAAAAATCTAAGAACAGAAATTATGAAACATAAGCTCATAGAAAATATGACTTCATATGAAACATGTAACTCGGCGGCATGAATAATTAGTTCATAAATTGTTAATGTTGGAAGGCGTGTTTAGACTCCACCGGTAGGAAAATAGTATTAACAGTTCGCCGAATCACAGTCCGTTCCGCTCATATCTCCGCTCACTGGTGGTAGGCTTCGGCCGTGGCTAGTCACCACCCACTGAATAAAGCCATGTCGCCAAGCGGCCTAGCCGTTTTCCGACATGATGTTCGGTGTTGCCATTCATGGATGGCGGGTCAGATCAGTTGCGCTGCATGTGCAGTTGCGCTGCATGCGCTGCATGTGCCTAGTGAATGTAGCGTCTCGATCTACTGCCGCCTTCCTACCTAGGCAAGTATGCTACATCGTGGATCTCATCGTCGCTTGCCATCGGGTGAGATCGAGATCAAATACTTGCCTATAACGTAATAAAAAAAAAAAAATCTGAACAGGGCTCTCTACTATACTTGTAACTTTACTATGAAAAACTGTTTTAATAGTGTTGTTTTTTCATCGACATATTTTTATTATTACCATAGTAGTCATTTAAATATCGAATTGTACTTGTTTCTATTTGTTTGTTTCTATAATGTACGTATTCGATGGCTGAATCAAATAAATAAACACAGTACATAATTTTCGATAGCTCGAAATTTGATCCATTTACGACTCACAATTATTAAATGTGTTAAATGCCAATTACTTGAACGATTAGTTAACCGCTATCTGGCAGGCTTTACTAATTGCCCCATTAAGAATTATAAATTGCAACGATCCCCTCAGAGCTGGGTTAGTAAGTTGTTACTTGGCCGGTCTGTTGACAAGTTTAAACTATTATTGGTTTGTGGATCTGTTCAGTCGGATCCGGCAATGGCCCGAGTATCACTTAAGTCCTTGCACACTGACAAACAAACATAAACTATTAAAACTTTTTTTATTGCATTATCTATAGGTTTTTTTTATTATTACATTATAGGCAAGTATTTGATCTCGATCTCACCTGATGGTAAGTGACGATGAGATTTACGATGGAGCATACTTACCTAGAAGGTACCTGTTCACTCTCGACTTGAAAACACCCAGATTGTAGTAAAAAAAGGTACTAATTACTGTCAATATTATAAAATGAATAAAGAAGTGCAGTTTGTTAGTTTTTAAGTTTAGATGCAGGGAGCAATCTCCGGAATTACTAATCTGATCCTAAAAAAGATTTTACTTATAGACAGCTATATTATCGTTGAGTCCTATATGCTGTGTTTTATCGATTTATATCGCGTGACGGCCACGGGCAGAAGCTACTAATACATAATTATGAAAATTTTACATTACCAATGTGGGAATGGAATGTTAATAGTATGCACGAAATGGAACGTAAGGGAATGAGTGAAAAGGAAGGAAGTATGAAGAAGAGAGAGATAGAGATAGAGGAAACAAAAGAGGACGTAAAGGACGGTGTGATGTGTTTAGAATAATAGAAAAAAAAAACAAAGAATTAAAGCAGTATTGAGAATATTGAACGAGATTTCCTGAAATTAAACAACCGGAGGCAAGTTAAAACTAATATTATTAGTTAGTTACTTCACAATTTGGGCTGAGATAATATACTGATTTTGGAATGGGATCTATGATATTTACTCAAACTCGAAGAAAAGCGAAAGTATGTTAATCAGTTAGTTATTTTATGGAGCTTTGGTTGTTTGTTGGCCGACCCCCTTTCGCATCGAAGGGCAGTGTGGCCGTTATAAGGGCGCTCGGGTCAAAATAATAAACCACTAGCTGTTACCCGCGACTTCGTCCGCGTGGTATTTAACAAAAAAGTTTTTCAAAAATAAAAGTAAATAAGTTACTCCCTTTTACATCACCTATATGCCAGTGAAAGTCCCGTCAAAATCGGTCCAGCCATTTCAGAGATTAGCCGAAACAAACAGACAGACAGACAGACAAAAATTGTGTATACATCCAAATGCACTTAGTAAAAAGCGGTTATTTTAATATTACAAACAGACACTCCAATTTTATTTATTTGTATGTATTGTATACATCTATGGATAAAACCATAATATTTTAAATTATTTTTGTTACACCTAAATAGTTGTACTGTGTTACAATTAACCTGATCTAATCAAGAAATTTAATCTGTGATCAACAATTAAATTTCAATATCTTAAGGAGTTTAGATTCGTCTACTACCAAAATGGCCGTTATCCAAAAAAATAACGGTAAAAAATATTATCAAATCTAAGAATATTATGCACTAAAACCAAATGGTCTATATTATCTGAACAAAGATCATTTTACACAGCATCACGATTCTTATACAGGGTGTAAGTGGGTTCGTAACGAAAACTGATACCATAGATTCAACTTATGATTCTAGACCCCACAGAGTTGGAGGTTGGAGGGTGCGGTCTGCAGCGTGCGGCACTTTGTCGGGGGCGGTATATCACAGGTGGCAGTTAGAGAAAAAAATAATATATAGATATGAAAAAAAAATATTAAAAAAAAAATTAAATGAATAGCAAAAATAAGAGGGCGGCTAATTTGAAATCCGCACAGGGTGCTAATGCCACTGATTATATGTATTATTTTCAGTATTGTAAAATCTGTTTCAGCATAAAATCATAAAACTCAATCTCAAAGAGTCTCAAAAATTGATATTTTTTTAAAAATAATCACTTAATAAAAAAAACATCAATTTTTGGCGTAAAACTGCAATGTAAAGTAAAACTTGATACGCTTGAACTTGCTGGTCACTTGGACAAGTAACGCACGGAGCTTTGTGTTGTGATGACGTGTTTAAGATACATTGCGCGCTCAAAAAATGCAATATTTGTAATCCATTACTTTCGACAAAAAAAAATCTAATTTTATTACAGGCTTCAAGTGTGACCTATACCCAAAGTTTTTGTTACCATGTTACTTACATCCTGTATAATACATAAAAATGGTTTTTTTTGAAAATCCAGTTTCACAGATATACCATTACTTACCCTAAAGATTAGAGATACTATATTCCCTTAGGCATGATTTACTTTTATGGTCGTCTAGACAGGCTTTATAGCTTATAATGCTATTAAATTTTCATCGACAAACCTTCAATATTCTCCTATGCTTCCCATAGTATGGAGATCATACTGGGCTAAGTAAGTACATTTAGGTAGATTAATACTAAGTTCTTAAACATTGAAATTAAACCAATGTTGCGGATTTGATAGCGTTTATTTTATGTTTTTACGTGCCCGACGTTTCGGCTGCTTTACAGCAACCATGGTCGCGGGAGGACTGAGGTGTTGAGGTGTACTAGTGTAATAGTTTGAACTTGGATATCCTCATATTTAGTTGTTTCTTGCGGTCCGATCAACGCAGAAAGTGCTCACAGCGTCTTGAGGTCTTGAGGTTTGTAAAGGAGCTAAAACGTCGGGACGGTAAAAACATAAAATAAACGCGATAAAATCCGTAAAATTAATTTTATTTCAATGTGTAGCATTTGCGTTAATATAAGAAATCAATAAGCCATGCCAAGTATATTCTCAACTCAAAATTAGAAAATCCACGCGAACTATGTCGCAGGCACAGACAGTGCCATATAAAATATATAAATAAAACTCACTGCACACACAGACCCATTAGTGTAAATAAAATAAAAATAAAGAGGCTTCGTCAGACCATTAGACCGTCTGATATTGCTTCAGATTATGCACATATTTTTGTGTTTTTCGCTCCAAATTGCGTGTTCTTATTCGTATTACCCATAGGGGTGTATTTCAGCTATTTTAGAAGACCTTTTTGATATAGAGGTGATGATTACAATAATTGAGGTGTAAAGACTCTAGGGTGTACGGGGTTAACCAACTCTACGGTCACAAGAATCTCCTTATCATAGGCAGCGTGAGACATTATATTTCTCCCAATAGGAAGGTACGAAGTGCCATTAGTTCACTTTTTTTTTATTTTTTTTTATTACGATATAGGCAAGTATTTGATCTCGATCTCACCTGATGGTAAGTGACGATGAGATCTACGATGTAGCATACTTGCCTAGAAGGTACCTGTTCACTCTCGACTTGAAAACACCCAGATTATAGTCGACGGGGAACAAAGACGCCGGTAGCGTGTTCCATTCCTTGGCAGTTCGCACGATGAAAGTAGAAGCAAAACCGCTTAGTACGTACCGAAGGAATGCCCACAGTGTACGGATGACACTTGTCTGTGCGTCTTGTCGACCGATGATAGAATGGAGATTCACCAGGTTTCCCACTCTCCTATTAGGTAAAATGAATCGGCAAGATATCATTATGTTTAAAAAAAAGCTATTCTTCTTTTAATGTCAGTGTCGAAAAAGACATATGACAAATGGTACTGAGACGTGGTCGCTTACTATGGGCCTCATAAGAGAGCTCACGGTCGCTCAACGCGCAATGGAGAGAGCTATGCTCGGGGTTTCGCTACGCGATAGAATTAGAAATGGGGAGATCCGTAGACGAACTAAAGTAACCGACATAGCCCAAAGAATTTCAAAGTTGAAGTGGCAGTGGGCGGGGCACATAGCTCGCAAATCTTCCCGTTGTTAAGACGTGTAGTTACGGGGTGATTGAGCGAGTTTATATATATTAATAGCTTATATTTACGCAGGCTTTTGCCATAGACTACCTACACATCTATACGTATAACAATTTGTATAACCAAATCACAATCACGAAATTCCAATTGATATTTAAAGCGTAGCTTAGGCACTGCGAGATTACGCTCCAGTTCTTCAGCACCCTTATTATTGCTAATATTTAATACTCTCCGACCCCAATCTAGCTTCAGTGTTTGGACAGCCTGACAATTCAACTTAGTTGGGACCTAAAACGTTTAATTATTTTAAGTGACAACTGAATAGGACTTAAAATGGCTATTTCACACTGCCCACTGACCCCGGCGTAGTTTTTGGGTCGTTGGCAGATTGGTACGTAATAGTTTTCGCTTACGACTTTAGTTACGCGGCAGTCTGCGATATAAAAATTGATTTTATTTCATTAAAGAATGCGAATGAAGGCCAAAATAAAGGCACAAATTAACAGTTAAAATCTAACATGGCTCGTAATGTTAGATCCTCTAAGAAGTATTAACAAGGAACGTTCTTATCTTTACCTACTATTTCTACTCTATGTGATGGAGCAATCAACACGCATGGTAGAGCGCGAGCCAACGTTCCTCGCCCACTCCCTTGAGCTACCGACTATTAGAGTTTACCACTCGAGCCATCCTTGCATCGTACTGCAGCACTCCTCGTGAGCCGAGTTTAACCAAACTTTGTCTGTGAGCTAGGTATAGTATCAGCTAACTCTCATGTAAAAATAAGCTTTTTACCTAGCCTGGAACCTGAGATATAAATACCCCAAAAATGCACATAAAGTGTAATCTGTGTATCAGAGAAAAGAGAGTGACTTGCTGGCTGATGCCACTTAGATAACAAACCACGTATCGTTAAGACGGAAGACGATAAACCATTCTCTTATCTCCAGACCATCTCAGATATACATCTCCGTTTTATTCGTCGCAAAGATTTTATTGTCGTGTAGCTCAATGACAAGCGTTGCTGTGCGAGGTTCGCCTAAGCCGATGTAATTCCAATTTGACGTAGACGTCCTTATGTCCTGTTTATATTTGTGAAGGAACGTTTTACTCTAAGGAGGGGGGCACCATCCACGGTTTAATTGAACTCAAATCTATAAATATGACAGAATCTGTACAGATTTGACGGTAGTTAAATTTAACAAAAGATTGTGGGCATCCGTACTTACCTACTTTAATCATAATAAAACCGCCAGAAAAACACACCAATTATAGGGTCTCATATTAAGCAACACTTGTATTATGGGTACCGTACAATGGACTGAGGACGAACTCAGTATTATAATACTTATAAGATATTAAACATCAATGTTTCCGGTGAAAACAATCAGGCTCATCACACAAAGTTTGTCCCTACCAAGATTTGACCCCGGATCCTCGGCACAGAAAGCAGGGTTACTACCAATTGCGCTAATCAGACCGACAAATTATCAAATTTGCGAATTGTAAACGTCTTTGCAAATTTATTTCAAATTGACTCGCTACCGATATTATGTAATCGTAAAATGTCGGGACTCACGGCAGGCCACAAAAACGCGGACTGATCAATATCTTATTACAGATAATTTTGGTATTAAACTGAGATTACTTACATGTATGGATTCCAGGTAATCACGAATTGGATTTCTTCCCACATACGTTCTTTTGGCTAGACAATTTTCTAGAGGTGACATGGGTCTGACTCTCATTCATAATTTATTATATACTTTTCATTATTTGTATATCTAAGTATTATCTGAATAATAGTATCATACTATTAGGCTAAAGTGAAGTGCATCAGAGTTTTAGATAAAATTCCATATCAATTCCTAGTTTTAGTTTCAAAAATATTTTACGTAATTAGTCCAAAAGCTTAAGATTAAAAAAACACTTACTGTATCCAATGCTTATATTCTATATTACCGATTAGGTATATTAAAAGTCACCGTCTCTTTCCATCGTTGGGCTTACACCTAGTTTTTTTTAAATACTATAATCCATAATATATACCAATGCTTATTTTCTATATTACCCATTAAAAGTCACTGTCCCTTTCCATCGTGGGGCTAACACCTAGCTTTTATTTTTAATCTCAAAATTTCATTTCATTCACACATATTTTTGCAGTTAAATAATCATAAAAAACAATTTGTCAAATCTCTGCCTTGTACTAGTCTGCTTTTTAATAGTCTCTCGTACACATTTGCCTGGACATGACGAAACCATAAGAGAAAGTATTACCATGGAACACAGACTTGTAAATAAATTCAGACGTAAAGTTGCCACTAGCAAAGTGAGGCAATTTTTTCAATGTATTTGTAGTGATAAATTTTACTTCATAAAAACTTTTTGTCTAGAAAATGGCATGGCAACGACCAAGAAGTTCTGGACATAGTTCTTTTATATTATTTGTCCGTGAGCGCTCGTGCCTACATAATAGACCTGAGTTTTTATTAGGTTTCACTTGAACCACACGATGTGTGTTGCCTGAATATTCTCACAAGTCTGTGCCACGAAACCCTAATAAGAAGGGATAGGTATAATTAATTTTAAACATTACAATTTTGCTAATCGCACGACTTGATGCGTCATTGTATTGTATTTATTTTAATTAAATTCCCGCAATTCATAAAATATTTTCGGTTGGTTTTATTTTATTAATAATTATGCCGAGTTAACCTTCAATTTAAAGTTGAACGTGTCAAAGAAAAGTAAATCTTATTATTTATTTTGCGGATAAGTGTTGAACCCCTCCTACGGTCGTAATTTTATTTATATAAATAGATAATATAAAATATTTTATAAAGTTAAAAAAAAAATATCGCTTGTTGTTGGCTGCTTTACAGCAACCGTAGTCAAGACAGGACTGATCTCCTGTCCTCCCGTGACTATGGTTGATGTAAATCAGCCGAAACATCAGGAACGTAAAAAACATAAAATAAACACGATAAAATCCATAAATACTAAATTCATGTAAATATAAAAAAATCTATAATTAATAATTTATACTCGCATTCGCAGACTCGCATAACAAGCTTCTTAGCATATAATAATTGTTATAATTTTATATTATTTTAACAATCTTGTAAGTATTTTTAGGACAAAGATCGGGTAATATTCGGCACATTAACCAAACATTTGACCAAATACGAAATATATTTAATTGGGCCGAATAATTACTGAATACGCGACGCATCCAACCAAACAATATTTACACATGGTTTTGGTACATAATCATGACGAACATAAACTCGTGAATCCCATAAAATATTAAAATAATTTTTTTATCAGATCCTTAATAGCAGCCAGTAATATTCAGACGATAATATATATCGTCTGAATATTACTGGCTGCAACTTATTTAGTATCTTGAAACTATTTTAATCTCAAAACGTAAAGTGTCATGAATAATGTAATAATGGATAAGGAAGGCCAAAATATGTTTTCGTCAAAGAAGATAGATCTGCATAAAAGTCTTTCCCACTTAACGTGCCTTTTATGACTTTTATTAAAAGAATTTTACTCCGTAGTCTCGTTTGCCTCCGCTAAGAAACGTTGTCAAAACACATTTTATATTCATGCCTCAGAATAATAATTAAAACAGATGGAGTGTCGCGAAAGCACAAAAAACTAAGCCGATTTGTTAAGTACACTCGAATTACGCAAACATCATAATTCTTTATTAATTCATCTAAGCACTACAAACTTGCAGCACAGATTATCTAATAGTTCCTACGAACAGATATTTCACTCCGCAAAGACATACACGATATGCGACTCTTGCTACAGCGCAATAAAGTAAACTTCAGCTCGTACACCACTGCATTTTATGCCTTTTTAAATTTGTTGTTATGTTACTCTGCGTTTCCCTTTTTATCGTGTAACTTTATCTCTTGCAAGCACGTTGCGGCCCGACCGCTATTTATCGCAGTAAGATCGTCTTTTTGATTTTACTAGAATTATTAAAATATGTAAGAATGTACTACACAAAACGTCTTAGTTTTAGTGGTCATCGAGCTTGCTGTCGCTGTCTTTCTTTGCACAAAACCAGCGGTGTGAGTGAGAAAAAAGCCACGCTCCGCAAATTGTGCTCGAGCCGCTGGGCTCTACTTGGCTCATTCGTATATAACGTTAACAGACGTGACTAAGGTGACTTAGTGTTCATTATGATACGAAATTCTATATAAGTCGGTCGTCTACCAATTCAATTATGAACTAATTTGAAGGTAACCTAAAACTTGCGAAGCAGATCAGTAGAGTGTCCTGACTTGAGACCTGAGTCCCATTAATAAGGTTTTATAAAGGCAGTCATAAAATATTTCATATAAATATTAATTGCGTTTATGTTTAGTTGCCCTTTATTTGTCTGAATAGTCATCCCACTAATATTATAAATGTGAAAGTTTGGATGGATGTTTGTTACTCAATCGTGCCAGAACGGCTGAATGGATCAAAACGAAATTTGGCACAGTGATAGATTATAGTCTGGAGTAGCACATAGGCTACTTTTTATCCCAGTAAAGTATATGGTTTCCGTAGGATAGATTTGTTTTAAATTTTCATAGAGCAAAGGATCGACATATTTTTTTGCGTAGGAAAATGACATAGGCTCATTTTTATCCCGGAAAAATGCACAGTTCCTATGGGATAGCATACAGGACCCGTGGGTCCTGTATGCTTTGCTCTATGTCCTTTTGCAAAAGGACATAGAGAAAAAGGCCATACTTTTTAATTGCGGGTATCACTGCGGGACGCAGCTAGTTATTAAATAAATATGTAAAGTCGACATTAATAAGGAAGAATAAACTTGATTTGCATAATTTCATCAAATAGGCCAAATGGGCAATTAATTTTGCAAATTTAAAACGTTTTCGGGGCCTCTTTGATATTCGCTTGTAATTTTAACAAATTGAATAAATGTCACGTAAATTATGAAACGGGCAATGATGTTTTTGTTTGACTGCAGGAACTGATTGTTAGTTTTATCGATATTAAATATGGACATTTTGGAGCTCTATAAGATCTCTCTGGGGATAGGTCTGACAACATTAAATCGATAATTATAACATAATTATTTTATCGCCAAACGAACACACCAACTGTACGGTTCCAAAATAAGCAACGCTTGTATTATGTGTATAGTCCAATATGTTATTAAAAGTAGTTTGGGTGTCTGAAGTGTTGTGTTTTTTTTATTGCACGCTGTAGAAAAACACATCTATACATATAAATAAAATTGGAGTGTCTGTTTGTAATATTAAAATAACCGTTTTTTACTAAGTGCATTTGGATGTATACACGTTACCTATACCAAAACAACATTTTTTACAATTTTTGTCTGTCTGTCCGTCTGTCCGTCTGTCTGTCTGTCTGTCTGTCTGTCTGTCTGTCCGTCTGTCTGTCTGTCTGTCTGTCTGTCTGTTTGTTCCGGCTAATCTCTGTAATGGCTGGACCGATTTTGACGGGACTTTCACTAGCAGATAGCTGATGTAACAAGGAGTAACTTAGGCTACTTTTATTTTAGAAAAAAAAAATAGGAACTCACGAAAAAAAATGAAAACCAATGTTGCAGCGCAGCGCCTGATTAAGTTTGATAGCAACACCTGCAATGCTTCCCGCGGGCTCAGAATGGGCGAGCAGGCTGTTGTCAACGGTTGTCTTTGTTAAATACCACGCGGACGAAGTACACACAATTCTGTCTGTCATGAAAGCTGAATGGCGTTCATGATATTGTGAAAGACAGAATTGTGTGGAATAATGAACGATGTCGAGGCTCGATCGCAAACTGGGACATCATTATCAGACGAACATTGTTTGACGTCGACACTATATTCAGGCGAACGATATTTTGCTATAAACTGTCAATCACTTGCATGGTGACGTTTCAATTTAAACTTTAATCGTAATATGTTGTACAGTTTGATTTGCATTAGAACATTCTTAGTGATGCACTGTTATTGATAATCTCGCACATTTTTTGGTTACACGATTATAAGCCGTATTAAACATAAGGTTCGGTGATCTATAGATAAATAATGTATATTTATAGATTTGCCAAATGAGATAGGTCAGAAATGATGTAGCTATAAAATATTGTTCTTATTGATCCACATGCAGTAGCTTATATGTGTAGAATATGTTTTGATCTACTATGTACATGTTGGTAAAATCATAATAATATTGAAGAGCGAACTTCAATAGTAGTACCTTCATCGTGGTATAAATTTATCAATGTACTGCTGAGAAAGCAATCTTATCAAGGTTCCGGTGTAACTAGGAAGGTAGCAGTTTGTGACGGGAATTTGTGTCGTGTCATTATAATGCCACATGAAAGATCAAATGTGAGATCAAAGCTGTCTCCAACTTGTTGAATTTAGTTAATTTAGTTTCTTGTTTATGGCATAACTATTACTAGGTGACAGGAGGGCTGGCTCTTACCTCGCTCAAAAAATTAGTTTGATAATACAGCGAGGAAATGCAGCCAGAATTTTTACCACCATTACTCGCGGACCAGGCCTTTTTGATACATAGTTTGTTGTCATACTATATGCAAGTTTTTTTTTTATTTTCCTATTAGGTTAACTGTAATTGTAAATTTAATTTTAATAAAAACACTGATGTAAAAAAAATATATTTTTATTTTGGACACTTTTGATCTAGCCCCAAACTGGGATTTCATGGATTTGGGGAGGATTGCTTATTACCCAAGGTATCTTGGGCACTAGACAGCGGCATAAATACTTAAATGGATATAAAATATCCATTACTCGGAAAAGAATATTCGTTCTCATCACAGAATACATTGTAATTCACTTTGAAATTTCCTACTAAATGGCGTTTTGACAAGTCTTGTAGAGTGCCACAAGACATAAGTCTGACAAGTTATTATCGAGACAAGACAAAAAATTGCAATACCTTAGAAGTGGAGATTATATATAATAAACTAGGAGTTATTCATTGAGCTGAGAACGATAATGTCGAAATAGATATCAGAGTGTTTTAAGCTATTCTATTTCCAAACTTTGGCCATGGCTAGAGACACAAAACCCCTGTGCCGTTTGTGCAAATTATCTCTTATTTCAGGCAACACTCGATACCAGCAGCAAATAATTCACAGAATTATATTTCAAAGTTAGCGAATATGAAATAAAACAAGACACATTTACGCGTGTCACAATTGAATTTTGAGAAGTTCGGTGCGCGAGCGACGCGACCGCAGAATATTAATGGAGGATTTTTTTGAGGTGCCTTTTCTAGATCGCAATTGGGATGTCTTTGACATTGTAATACGTGCTCTGTTGTCAACTTCATATATTTCTTTTTTGCATTCGTGCTGCGTTCTTATAATTATATTAACCTTCGTGTAATTGCGTAAAGACAATAGAATTTGATGTTCTATATCTGGCTTACCATGATCATTAATGCGACTCATATCAGGACCTCAATTGATATAGATCACAAATTGGTACCAATGGACTAAGATACAGTCATATTATATTCCAATTGAGGTCTTGATTTCAGTAGCATTAATAGTTTATCGTAAGGGAATTGAAGTAATTTTTGTGGAAATAATTTCGATTTTTAAGCCTATTGCAATAACACATGGAAACTATATTCTTATCTAAGTTTAGTGAGATAGGTACTTTACAACAGCTATAAGTCTTGCCTTAGCCTCAACTGCAGGTATACATGAATATGTATTGATCTTAGTCTTTTGCATACCTTATCCTTATAACGATCTTTTTTTATTCATGTAAACCATAAAGTACTTATGAATTGTCAAAATAGTTACAAAATGCTAAACTACAACTTTACCACCCGTTCGGAATGCCGTTCCTATGGAGAAGAACGGGTAAGAAACTCCATAGTTGATGTTTTAAAAAGATTCTTTACATTTCTGAGCAGTATATTTCTATGGGTATATGAGAACAATGTGACAAAAATAAACAACGCAGACTTTAGCAACCGGACAAAAAAAGGTACTTACTCGTGAGTATATAATGATAACGACATCAAACATTAAATACTAAAGTAACCGCAACCTATAAACAGTTTTGAAACACCGAACTGAACTCAAACACTCGATCGCAACAAAACTGGTTCTGGAAATTGAGACATATTACAATTTTTGACGGCCTTGCCCCTAAAGGTTGTTTGAAATTCAGCCGACTCTGAAAGTTTTCAACACTCGGCTCAGCTTGAATGAGAAATAAGATGACTTAACCAAATACTTGAGACGTCTGCAAAGTGAAGTTGAGGATATTAGGACGAAGTCACGCAAAAATATACAGTGGCATTGTGTATTTTAAGTTCTGCATCTTAAAGTTTATTTTACATTTGTGTTCGTCATTTTGATAAGCAAGGGTCTTTTATTTGGTTTGAATATTTTTGTATGTTCATCAAGAATCTTATTTTGTAATTGATATTACAAAGAAATAAGGTAATTATTTTTAACGAATGTATTGTTCGCTCCAGCATACAATGTTAATCAAAATGAAAGAATGTTTTGGACAGCAGTCATCTATGACTTTAAATTAAATGTATCGAACAAATAAATGTTCAACGAGAGCTCATTATTTATATATTCTTTGTACATTAAATAAAATAAAAATAAGTATCGCCAGACGAACACACAAACTATACGGTCCCACACTAAGCAACGCTTGTATTATGGGTACCCTACAATGGACTGAGAGCGAACACGGTATATATTACTTATATAGATATTAAACATCCATGACTTGGGTACAAACACTCATGCTCATCACATAAAGTGTGTCCCAACTAGAATTCGAACCCGGGACCTTCGGCACAGAAAGCAGGGTCACTACCAACTGCGCTAATCAGACCGTCACATTATTTGAACTATAAAGATATGCCTAACTTCATTCATTACTTGTGTCCAGCCAACAGAAAAATATTAGTTATATGGCAATTGGCTTTCTAAATAACTTTAAAATCTATATCGTATTTCGTTGACCCAACTTATTTCAGTTTCAATTCAACTGACAACCACCAACAATAATGTTTCACGAGTTCACGATGCTCAATGTAAAACTTTGCTACGACTTGCAACACAATACAGTCCAAGTCTTTGTCCTCACCACTTGCACTTGCAAGACTTGCAACCCTATACCCGGATTCGAACTTTACGGGCGGATAATTAAGCGGTCCCTCTAGTCCGGTCAAATCCTGCAGGGTTATTTGAAACCATTCGAAATCGATATCGGAAACGGAATCCAATTTCGAGCTGGATTACCGCAATCGCTATTAAAATTTCCGAATTTGATTATCTTCGATGTATCTTGATGACAATACCAAATCGTTTTTTCAAAACATTTCCGTCGGAAAGCTCGTCGGGAGCGACATCAACATCGGAAAGTTTCAAATCCGTTTCCGATATCGATTCCGAATTATTTAAAATAACCCTGGGTGTAGTTAGCCAATATTATTGTGAGTTCTCTCTGAGTTTTGTTGAATTTTGAAATGAAACCAATCAAACGGTTTTATCATGATTATTTGTTAAGCATAAAAAACCAAGCGATTTACAGCTCCTATGGTCACGAAGGACTTATGTATTGAATCTCCTAATCTCACAGTTACATACTTAACTATAGATTTATACTAAACTATTTAAATAAAAAATATTTACTGAGATATAAATCTAATTTTATTTTGTTAGACGTTAATGTCTAGACCAAAGAATATCTTGAGTGAAGCTAAGATCGTGACCAGCCCAGCGTTACAGGAATACTAATGATTGCTGTCTTGTCTTTAGATTATCAACTGAGATTAACTTCGAAAGGGGTATTTTTGCTAAACGATTTATTAAATATTATGTTTTTTTACGTATATGTACATTGAATATATGTTATCTTCGACGGTAAAAGTATTGATAAACCAGCTCCTTTCCTTGTTTAAAAAATGAATTGCAATGAAATAAGATGAGTAGTTTTCTCCCCGCGGCCTCACCCACAATTAGTAGGTATTCTAATTTGTTGCTTACTATAAAGTTCGAATTTCGAATTCAAATTCAAATGCAAAGTTGACTTTTGAATAAAGGTTGTATGTAGGTGAAGGGGATTATGGGTCACTGAATTGAGTTGATCTGTATATATAAAGCAAAATCCTGTAAGCTACACCATTTATAACTCAAGAATGGGTGGGCCGATTTTTAATGATCTTCGATTTTTTTTATTCGTCTTCGTCCCAATACCAGAATAACTATTTAAACATAGGAAGAATTCACTAAAACAAATATAATAAAGATAATCCATTTTCTCATACATTTGATTCAGAAGCGGCACGAAGTTCGCCGGGACAGCTAGTTTTGAATAAAAGTAAGTAATAACAAAGGACCATAGCGAAAATTTAGAAATTCGCACCATTACGTCATAGCTTGGTCACTGCACTGAAAAATTTCAAGCCCTAACGCACTAACGGCCGACGAAATATTTCATTGTTCTGACAAATATTTTTTCCAACGCGCCATTCTATTTGCACCGTCACATGTTTTACTGACGCTCTGCAAAAAATCACAATAGAATGTTTTTATTTTTCGTTCAGATTGTGTCCATGAAATTCGCGTGCGAAATTGACTACCTACGCAAATGAACTCTGGTGCAGCACAGTGTGCAGATTTATGACTGAATTATGGTCACCGTACGTTTTTATTTTTTTTCCTTTTCAAAATAATACTGAACAATTTGAATGTGTTATTGTATATTTAACTTTATACTACATCCACACAAAGACGGATTTCTTTTCGTCCGACTCCTAGAACTTGTTTAACGTTTGTAGTTTCGTTAGATCAGATCACGTTATTATCATCAACATTGACGACCTGATTAGCTCAGTGGTTAGTGACCCTGCTTTCTGCGCTGCGGGTCCCGGGTTCGAATACTGGTTGGGACAAGCTTTTTGCGATGAGTATAAATGTTTGTATCCGAGTCATGGATGTTTAATATCGATATAAGTATTATATACTGAGTGCGCTATCAGTCCATTGTACGGTACACAATACAAGCGCTGCTTAGTGTGGTACCGTATAGCTGGAGTGTTTGTGTGGCGATATTATTATTAAATTTTTAATACATCCCCATTTACTCTCCAGAATTTGTACCATACCTCGTAGTGAGAGCAATTCAGTGGTAGGTCTAAGTACCTACATCAAGAAAACCGAGTCCATTAAGGAGTTTGGGGACATCTTATTAGCATGTATACAGAGCTTCTCTATGCTAAGTAGAACGACAGACAAAGATAGAGTGATTTACTTTCGCATGCAATAAGCAGTGACGGAAAATATACTCAGTTGCGCGCGTAGAATGATGGGCCAAATCAAATAATTGTTTTTTTATAAGAAAACCAAAATATCAAGACAAAAAGGCACATCAAAATCGATAATTTATTATAACCTAGGAAATAAAGCATAAAATATCTTAAAATATTTGAGTGTAATCGTGATCTGACTAAAAACGGGATAGCAATTTTTTTTAACTGACTTAAAAGGGTGGAGGTTCTCAGTTCGATTGTATTTTTTTTAATTTTAAGATAGTGATTTCAACTGTCACAAATTTAAATATCCAACTCTTAGCTCGCACAGATGCTAATCTACAAACATGGCTGAAATAAGAGCAGGCGCCCACTTAACGTAAGATGTAGCAACTGAATCTAAACAGCTGTATAACATCTGCGTGTGCACACAAAACTAGTCAAGAAAAGAAAAAAAAATAGACATTGTTCGTGGTTTCAAGGCCACAATTTTAATGTTCTATGTTAATGTATCGTCCGAGATTAATGTTTGCTAGTATTAAAACAAAACCATTTAGGTTGGAAACCAAGCTGTTGTTATTCATTTCGCGTTTATGACATTTTGTATTATATATATTTTACGAGTAGACACTAGCGAATATTATCACAATACAATGCAGAAGTCCCGGTAGTAATGATACGCAATAATTAACCTTAAGCAAAGGTCTTATTCACACACAAAGCTTGTCTCTACCAGAATTGGAAACCGGGACCCTCGCCACAGAAAGCAGGGTCACTATCAACTGCGCCAATCAGGCCGTCAAATCATATCTTGGGAGAGATAGAAAAACAAGAATTACCATTGGACTTTAAATCCCGCATATCCGGTTATGAACGCATATTATAGTTAAGGGGGATGGTCAGGGTCAGAGCGCGAAATTCAAAATGTCAATGGTTTTAATTTTTTTTACGAAAAATTCGGACATCTTTACGATGTAATTTAGTGTTTTGCGATATTAGCATTCTACATTGGATGTCTCGATGTATTAAGTTTGCAAAGTACCTAATCCGATACAATACCATAAGGTTTGTAAAAACCGCTACTTTTAATAACTTTATGGTGTTTTATCGCTTTAGGTATTTTTTTAAGCAAACTTAATACATCGAGACATCCAATGTAGAATGCTAATATCGCAAAACACTAAATTACATCGTGAAGATGTCCAAATTTTTCGTAAAAAAATAAAAACCATTGAATTTCGCACCCTGACCCTGAGCTTCCACCTTAATAATAATATTACGCCAAAATTAAACAGTATACTGCAAAGAAACACTTTTATTGCAAAACAAAATAAAATTGACAACCTTTCTCCGAATGGGTAATCCCAAAAAGCTACATACATCTTTGTCTCAAGAGCTTAGGGTACACACTCGAGTGACCCGACACTTACCAAAAACGATAGCCCAAAAAGTCCACATCGCGAACACAACATCTAATACTCCCTAACAAGAAAGAATAAGCACCGACTCGAGACTCGAATGTTTCTCATCCCATTACACGACCCTGACAATAAACGTCCGTCTGACAATATGTAATCTTCTATCTTCTTCTTTATTTTTTTTTAATTAATAAATTTGGAGTGTCTGTTTGTAATATTAACATAACCGCTTTTTACTAAGTGCATTTGGATGTATACACGGTACATATACCAAAACATCATTTTTTTTTAAATTGTTGGTCTCTCTCTGTCTGTCTGTCAGTCTGTCTGTCTGTATGTCTGTGTGTTTGTTCCGGCTAATCTATGAAATGGCTGGACCGATTTTGACGGGACTTCCACTGGTAGATAGCTAACGTAACAAGGAGTAATTTAGGCTACTTTTATTTTAGACTAGCTGTTACCCACGAGTTCGTCCGCTTTTTGTTAAATACCACGCGGACGGAGTCGCGGAGAACAGCTAGTAAGGAATAAGCGTCTATGCCCGACAAAAAAAAGTAATAGGCACTTAATTAAGTGTATTTCGCAAATGTATTGGAGAAGCACGCCCGGGGGACGCGACTGCACGACAAAAAAACACTCTGGAGATAGAAACGGAATTGTCTTTACTTATGTTCAAATTAGGACTGTAAATATAATTAGATCCGATCGAATGTGGAGCTGATTACCGTTGAAATGTCAACATTGTGCAAACGGAATAAGGTATAATAACGTTTGGCTCGGATAGGGTATTGCATTTTAATTAAAACAAGGTAGTACGACAAATTAAAAGATGTACAGAGTTTTAAGTAAGTACTTAACAATGCTTGTCTATTAAGCAAATTAAGAAACAACCAGAGTTGTTTTATCTTAAGTTTGTTCCGTTTCGTTTAAGATAATTTACACGAAACTTCATTAATTATTGAAATTGATCTAGTGATTAGTTTAAGAGCTTTGAGGCTGATACCCACACATATTATACGCCTCCGTCGTAGTGGAGGTGGTTATTTGAATACATATTTTAAAGAGTGTTTTTTTTTATTTCAATTGAAATAAAAAAAAAAAATCAATTTTTTTTTCGAAAGTTCGCGTATTCGCGTTTATTAGTATTTTTAAAGTTGGAAAAAATCTTTTCATTTCAATGTGTCAATTCGCGTAAATATAAGAAATCAATAAGTGAAAATACTGGCAACAACATTGTAGCATACGAAGCCGAACTACCTTGAAGTTGCTTTCTTACTACTAGGGACAACACGCGTAGGAATAAAAACGATGTTCAAAAGTAAATCGGTAAATGAAAATACAGTGCACGCTCGTACCTTGGACTGCCTTCCACCTCAGATTGTCCGAAAGCAGTGAAGCAGGAATTCTTGGATGAGAATTTATATCACAGGCGAACTGAGGCAGAACAGAACAAAGGCTGAACAGCAGTGGGATTCGAAAACGATACATTTGGGAAGGGTCGTCACACCCAAAACAAAAATGGATGTGGTTTCGCTCCAATTTATTTTTAAATAGTAACGGCGTGCACCACAGGTTATATCACGTCTGCGTTTTGTTAATCCTAATTGCCGAGCATTTAACATCTATACTGAGATAATGATTAATTCTTACGTTTTGTTTTACGATGACGGAACAAATATGGTATTTAGTATTTGAAGATTTTTTTTTAAAGTACAGGCGTACACATCAATATACACACCACGGCATATACATACACAACACGGCATACACAATTCTCTTACATTATATATGTTCAATCTCGTATTACGCTTCAAAACTGACACTATCATAATAAAACCTTTTCCATAAAACCATACGGCGCTTAAATCTATTAATTTTTTTTTATTACATTATAGGCAAGTATTTGATCTCGATCTCACCTCATCAGGTGAGATCGTAGGTCCATCGTAGGTCTCATCGTCACTTACCATCGTAAGTGACGATGAGACCTACGATGGAGCATACTTGCCTAGGTAGGAAGGCGGCAGTAGATCGAAACGCTACATTCACTAGGCACAGGCAGCGCAGCTGAACTGACCCGCCATCCATGAATGGCAACACTGAACATCATGCCGGAACACGGCTAGGCCGCTTGGCGACATGGCTTTGTTCAGTGGGTGGTGACTAACCACGGCCGAAGCCTACCACCAGTAGAGTTGTCACCTAGTTGGCACCACCCAGGGTCACATGTAGGGTATCTCGAGGGTATTTAATTCTCCTACGGACGAAGGTGACTCGACCCCAAAAACTTTATTTATTTATCGTATTACTCATAAAAATAGTGTTGAGAGTATTTCGAAAATGACGTAACAGCCAACGTTGTCAGAGTGCTTTTTATTGCGTACATTCCGTTCCAGTCGTCTGTCGCTGGCATTAAAACTTGTTAGTTTGAGGGCACGTAGACTAGTTTAATCAGAGTACTTAGTGGTAACAACCTGTGAGTACTGCGCTTGCGAATTTACATTTTATAAAAGCATTTCGTTGGACACATAAGGCGCTGCAACCAAATTTTGTATTAAGGAGAACATTGCATTTATTCTATGACAAACATCTAGAACGTCGTAGAATCTGAATATTTTTTTATTGATGTTGAATTAAAGTACTTATGAATACTCAATAAATCTTCAAAATGATAATGCTAAGATTCTTCCGCCCGTTTGGAATGCCAATCTTATGGAGAAGAGCGGAAGATCCCACTAATATTATAAATGTGAAAGTTTGGATGGATGGATGTTTGTTACTCAATCACGCCAGAACGGTAGAACGGATCTGGATGACATATGGCACAGAGATAGATTATAGTCTGAAATAGCACATAGGCTACTTTTTATCTCGGTAAAATGTACACTTTTTAATCACGGGTAACACCGCGGGGCGCATCTATTAATTAATAATTATCCCAGGAGTAGGAAATAAAAAATCTAATATAAGAACACTCAAGGATAAAGAATACGCATATACTCTAAACTCAGTAACTTCAGTTTATTTGTTTCAATAACTTCTACACCTCGCATTAAGAATTATTTATAACCTCACTTAATTAATTTTGGTTAATAATAATACTACGTTATACACGTATTAATTTCATTTACAAAAAAATCACAAATGTAATTTTGTTGGGATCAAAACTTCCATTTTAAAATCGATATATCGACTTCACATAATGAAAATGCGATGCGATTGTGCAAGCGGCATGTTTATGCAACTTTGATATTACTGCAGACGTTAACTGTAAAGCTGTATTGCAACGAGATTCTGCTGTTGCTCTCCAATTGAATTGCATCTGGCTTATGTTTTCAATTTTGTTGCAGCGGTATAGAAGAAATAATACTAATAATATCGCCAGACGAACACACCAACTATACGGCGTCACACTAAGCAACGCTTGCATTATGGGTACCATACAATGGTCTGGGGACGAACCCAGTATATATTACTTATACGAGTATAGATATTAACCATCCATTACTTGGGTACGAATATTCGTGCTCATCATGCAAAGTTTGTCCCAACCAGGACTCGACGCCAGGACCCGCGGCACAGAAAGCAGAGTCACTACCAACTGCGCTAATCAGGCCGTCAATGGGAGAATATTTTGTATGCATCTTTAAGAAATTAAATTAGGAAGCTTGTCATTTTTACTAGCTGCGCCTGCGACTTCATACGTGTAGAGTTTAGTACATATTATCATTCCGGAGTAACCTGTAGTGACCACTTCAAAAGCGCCATAAGCTACACAGATGGCGCTGCAGACGCATTCAAAACAATAGGCAATTCTCAATATAATCCTGAATCGCGCTATAAGAGTATTCGGAGCACGTAACATATACGATCCCGACTTGAACCGTCGGGGCATAGCGCCCGCCCCGCCTGGTTGGAAGATCTTTCCTTTTCCGCTTAAAACCTTTCAATGTTTTGACTTCACACGCTATGGAGTCAAAAAGGCCGTCAAACAGTGCCGTAAAATCAATAGATGAGTTTACTTGTCTTATGTGGTTTTATAAAAGCCATAACAACTTCCCCTAACACTAGCTTACACTTATAAACTTTATTTTTTCTTCATAACGCTTTTGGCCATGACATCAGATACTTATTTTTTGGATCATAGCTGAGCCTGCCGTGTGAGGTGCCTGGGCAAGTCTAATAAGGCTGTGCTATAAGCCAGTACGCATATATTGCTAAAAATGAAAAAATAAGAATGTCGTTCAAACTGTAAAACGACCTTATTAGCCGATTTAAAAAAAAGGAGGAGGTTCTCAATTCGATTGTATTTTTTTTAAGTAACAATACTTATGATTTAATGATAAGTATAATTATGTGTCAAAATCCAATCTAATAAGGAGCTGGGCGGTTACAATAATACCTCGCATGACCCAAAATCGAACCCGAAAACCAATAAATCAATCTCTTATTTCAGTACAACCCTCAAAAATGTTGTTATTCTCAAAAGGTTTTTAATTCAGATTCATTCACAACAAATTCATTTCGTATCTACCATCCTCCTCGTAAATACACCATTAAAACTCCATTCTATAAATTAGAATATTTGATTAGCCATCGTAAAACACGATTATGCGGATTTACCCTTCGAGAGGGCTTAATTCAATTTGAAATATTTAGTTGAAGGAAGCTTAAAGATTCGCTCAAATTAACGCAGACTTAAGCTTGGTCAGCCACGCTTTAACATCCTAAATTAGTGGATATAACGGTTGTTGTTGTAACCGCCGTAAGAAAACTAATCCATAATTTGAAGGTGTGATGTCTTTTAGCGGAAAAGGGAAGATCTTCCAGCCAGGCGGGTGGTATGCCTGGCGGGGCGGCCGCTATGCCCCGACGGTTATTGTCGGGATCTTGTATATATGTTACTTGCTCCGAAAACTCTCATAGCGCGATTGTGACGTCAATCGTCTATTGTTCAGAATGCGTCTGCAGTGCCATCTGCGTAGCTTGTGGTGCGGTTGAAGTGGTCGCTACATCTTCAAGCCCCACAGTGAGTCAGCGTGGTGGACTGTGATCAGGGAATGAATACTGCGCTTAGCATTGATATATTAAACTGGTTAATTGTTATTCTTTTATAATTATACTAAGAAATTAATTGTCTGTATATATTATAATACACGTGTCTATTATTATATAACCACTCGAATGTAAGACAACTATCGTGGGATTTTAAAGAAAAAAGATTACAAATAAAATATTTAAATTAAAAATTGTTTATTTCACACCGGCATCAAAGATGAGGAGATTACCAATACGACTATTAGAATTTAATGAATAATAGTAATAGTGTTGCTGTTTTTTTGTCAAAACTCTAATAGTAGAGTAAAATTAGAGCCCAAAGTATGGACGACAAAATAAAATTTGTCTTAAAATTTTTATAAATCTTTTCATGAATTATAGGCATTTTTTTTCAGTATTTTTAAATCTCATCTCAGTATTTTCTCAATCTCAACGTGATTTTTTATAAAAAAAACACAATTAATAATTTAGACCTAGAACAGCAAAGTAAATTAAAACTCGATAGATTCGAGCGCGCTCGCCACCCACACGAGCCGGGTAACGCGCGGAGCGTTATGTTGCAATCGCGTTGTTAACGATACATTGCGCTCTCAAAAATAACAACATCTGTAACCCATTACTCGCGACATGACTTATTACTATAATTCTATTATAGTCATTATATGTTACTTTTACCCAAAGTTTGTGTTACCATGCCCCATATACCCGGTATAGGTACTTGCAATTGTAAGTAAAATAACTTATACTAAACAATTATATTTTTATTATATTCTGAGATTCTAATTAGATACGAATTTGAAATCACCGTGCGAAAAACCAGTCCGAACTATGCAACATCTCACAAAACAACACACATCCATTTGATCTTTCAAAGAGTACCTACACATATGGTGTTTCACTAGCAAATGATTGTGACCATTTTAAAAACAGTAAATATTAAAATGTAAGCCTGCAGTTAGATTAAATATAACCTTATTACGTGTGCGTTACGGAAACATATGGTTTGATAATAAAAAAATCCACTTATCAAACAAAGTAAATACTGTTTGGGAAAGCTAGTTCAATAGTGTGTTTTGTGTAGTTAACATTGATTAAAATGTCTGTGGATGCTGAAAAGAACAAAGGTGAGTCTATTAATAACACGTTACAATATTATATTTACGCGAATACTACACATTGAAATAAAACTAGTTTTAAGGATTCTATCGCGTTTATATTATGTTTTTTTACGTTGCCGACGTTTTGGCCGCTTTACAGCAACCATGGTCACGGGAGGACTGAGGTGGTTGACGTGACCATGGTTGCTGTAAATAAGCCGAACAGCCGGGAACGTAAAAATCATAATATAAAGCGATAGAATCCTTAAAAGTAGTTTTTTTTGCAGTACGTCAAGTGCGAGATTATTCGTAAGCGGACTGTATAGTTTATAGTTGACGTATACAGATATATTGTATAGCAATGCGAACAATGCCTGTAGCGGACAGTATTTAAATTTTCAATTGTCCATACAATTTGTCCAAGTACTATAGACTATGAAGTATACGGTTTTAGTTACTGTTGTTGCGATGCCAATAGTGTTGCCAGGTTGGGTATTTTTTTCGCAATTCTGGGTAAAAATTTTGGCTCTGGAGAAATTTTGGAGAAATGAAATTCTTGGAGAAAAAAAAAATACCATGGATAATTTTGGGTACTTTTTAGTTTTCATTCTTTTCACTCTGCTTTTTCTCTCTATGGTATGTCATACCTGTCAAACACATGCAGTGGGGATACGTAACGTAAAAAAAAAAAAAAGCTCATTCTGCTGTTTCAGTTTGTAAATTAGAACAGTCTTTCAAGGAAAAAATAAGAAAAATTAACCGATATTATCAACTTTTTGCCTTTGAGTAAAACTCAAGCAAATTGTATCATTTTGGAGAAAAATAATTTCAAATTTGGGTAGAAATAGAAAATCACATCTGACAACACTGGATGCCATTCACCACTTGATTATGAGTCGATTGAGTGAATAGACTGAGGCCCAGTTGATATTTTTCTGAGGATATTTATTCACGTACAGCAAATATTTCCTTCAGACCTTAAAAATGACGACAACCCAATGCAAAAGCTGGAAGAGGCACTCCTCATCTGCGGGTTCGGCAGGTTCCACCTGGTGCTGATGCTAGCCACTTTCTGCGCTATGATAGCCATGGTCATGGTCACCACCACGTCATCGTACATACTTCCAATCGCCGAGTGTGACCTCAGCATGACGATCATGGAAAAAGGAATATTGACTGCTATGCCATTTCTTGGTGAGTCTTTTAAAGCTATAATTTTGTTTTATATGTCAAATATCTAAAAGCCTTGGAGCACTTACAATCTAAAAATATTTAAGTACCTATTGATTATGAGTTAAAGCAAATTTCTAGATAGCGCAAAGATTTATGTAACGAGAACGAATAATTTAACAACGACAGAATTTATCGTTCAACAATGGTAGTTTTTGTTTCTACGATGGTAGATTTTGTTTTTGCGATAGGCTGTAGCACAAACTTCACCGATTGTACTTTTGGATCACTGTACATACCTACACCAAATTGAGCAAGAAAACAAACGTAGGAACGAAAACATGTCTGACAAAAAAAACGAGTTCCGCTATTTAGATAATCTTTTTGTTTTTGTTTGCTCTTTATTTTAAATTGGCCATCTAGGCATCGACCTCCGTAAACGTAAGAAATTATAGAAAGGTTAATTTTATTAATAATAATATTGCAATCTATATTTCAGGGCAAGTGGGTGCGACCTTCGTGACCGGTTTCGTCACGGACGCCTTTGGGAGGAAGTTATTTTTGGTCGGTGGCCATATTGGCATTTTTGTTTGCACTATCCTCGAGGGCTTCAGCCAGACTTATTGGGTGTTATTAACTGCCAAATTTGCCGAAGGAATTTTGTGAGTAGCTGATTAATTTGACGTATGTAGTACAAATGTCATGACGATATATATAATAATACCAGGTCTTTTTAATATCCCACTGCTGGGCACGGACATACCCTCAAATCGAGGGGGATTAGGCCATAGTCCACCACGCTGGCGCAGTGCGGGTTGGTGGACTTCACACATCTTAAATACGTTAAACATAATACTAAAGCACTAGCTAAAATATAAATTTAAAATATTGTATGAAAAAACAAATACAACCAAATGCTTTTATATCGTTCAGAAAGTAAATTATTCACAAAGTATTTTAATGCAAGAACAACTGGGGATAAAAGGAAGACTTAGTTTACAATCGAATTTGTTTTGAATTGAATCTTCAAAGAAAATATCCCTAACTTCTAAATATTTCGTTTCGGCGTTCCTTTCATTTCTCTTTTAAAACAAAGCCTTGTTAAATCGAAGAGTTTCTTTAGGAAATATAATAGTGTCGTATTTCGCACACTTTAAGACTCGATTTACGAAAATTTTCTACGTTTTTGAGGTAAAATAAAATTAGAATTCAAGATCTATTTCTTGGACACCACTCTTTTTGCAATTAAATATTTCTGAAATCTTCTGGGATAACCGTGCTCAGGTATTCTTACGACATAGGGGCCCTAAAATTAAGTCAATAAAGAGTTCCTTATTCTATTATTATTCAGCGATATTAAAAATGAAAGAAACTGGAGGCGAAGTATCTTATGCTAGATTTATATCTAGTTAGTTTACTTCTCCTTAGTACCTTCAGAACCAGTTCTCGCTATAAAATCTTTTTGTCAACGTCGCAGGATATTTGAGTAGCAAATTCAAGTTGTCCAAGTCATATGCGCTACCGCGATCTTTTGCCCTCAGTCTTATCAACGTAGTACCTTCTCCTGATATTGCATCTGCTTTTGCTTTATTGACACCTCTCTTTCCAGCTTAAGTGCGACATACGCTGCTGCATCAGTAATGGTATCAGAGTTCACCCACAAAAAGGCAAGAGACAGGGCTCTGCTGGCATGGGCTTCCTCTATGTCATTCTCTCTTATTATTGCTGCGCTCATATCTTGGATTATGTTACCACACGATTGGCATTTCATCATTTGGCAGGGATATCTTGGTATGTCTTTACGATAATTTGTAGTCATATCACCTAAATCATTACTTTTAGTATTCAGAAGACACTTAACGTATCAAAAGAGGTTCCATGTATTTTGGGTTCCGTGTTGCATGTGTCTGTTATATTACTGTTTCCAGAACTCCACGCATGGAATATATACCTATATGTTTGTTCGATCTGGAGTCTTTTGGCTGGTATACTATACTATTTTATACCGGAGAGCCCGAAATTTCTTCTGTCACAAGGACGTGAATCTGAAGCTTTGGAGGTTTTGAAGAAAGTGTACGCTATCAACACTGGCAAGGATAAGGACAGTTTTCCTGTAAGTAATAACCGCATCAGAATCCTCAATCTTTACGTGTGTGTGTGTGTTAGTATCATTGGAAGTAAGTTACCTATGTGTTGTCATTGATTTATGCGTATCTTTGATATCCTTGGACCCACCAACTGATTCAGAATCAGAATATTTTTTATTCATGTAAACCATTAAGTACAGTACTTATGAACCGTCAAAATAGTTACTAAATGCTAAGCCACCACTTCACCAAACCGTTCAGAAAGCCGTTTCTATGGAAAAGAACAGGCAAGAAATACCATGGTTGCACTTTTTAAAAAGATCTGTTACATTTTGATTCAAACGTCTAAGTACATTTTGGAATCAGTGTTGTTGATAATTAACTTGAATTGGGTCAACATTAATTTTTCATTTGGTTTTTCATGACACGCTTATTAATCACGTACATTGACTCCCCAATTCAGCTACATTGACTTTCCAATTCAGCTACATTGATTTCCCAATTCAGCTACATTGACTTCCCAATAACCTTCATCACACATAATTTGTGTGATACAATTTACTTTCTTAAGAATATTGAATACGTCCATTAGTTTAAGTATTGGTTGAGTAAAATAACAAATTCGTTCGTAGTAAGGCCGGATTAAATGTACGGAGTTTGCTTTCAAATTTAAATATATATTGTCCTAGCCCCAGCAGTATATCTTGATTACTAGTTTAATTAGCGTCGGCTTATAGCTTAAGTGAATATGAATATAAATAATAATACGCAAAATAGTTTGGATCGCAAAAATAAGTACCCTTTTTTTTTAACTAATCTTCTTTATTGCTAAAAGTAGTGTAGGGGTGCTATTATTTTAATACTTTCTATATAATCTTAAAATAGAATTGAAATTTTATATTTACAACATGATACAATTATTTTGAAATATTTTTGTTTTAAGTTTTTTTTTGTTTTATATGTATAATGCGAAGTCGTTCAGAATTCAGTATACATTGAATGACTACGACATAACATGACCTATGACAACCTGATTAGCTTATTTAGTAGCTAACCTGCTTTATGTACCCAATGTAATAAAGATTTCTTCAATAAACATACATTTCTATGTTAATTGTATAATGTTTTTTAGCTTTATTGGTAATAAAACCTAATCTGCATAATGTTATTTATTTTAATTGCAGATATTATCTCTAAAGGTTAAGGAGTCTTTCAAATCAGAAAATAAAGATACACTTGGTAAAAAAATAGTTGAAGCGATGCTTGAAGTCAAAGTGCTGTTTCGGCAGCCGCTATTGGGTCGACTTTGCTTATTTTTATTTGTCAACTTCATTTCGTTGTTTTCGTAAGTGTACAATTTATTTGTATTTTTTGTAAATTTACAACAAAAGGGGCCAATAATTCGTTTGACATATTTGTTTATTAGTCTGGCGGTATTTTTATTTGTTTAATAAATAAATATCGCCAGATGAAAATACCAACCATACGGTCCCATATTAAGCAACGCTTGTATTGAGGGTACCGTACAATGGACTGGGGGCGAACATAGTAATATTACTTGTGTAGATATTAAACGTCCATGACTTGGGTACAAACATTCGTGCTCATCACACAAAGTGTGTCCCTACCAGGTTTCGAACCCGGGACCTTCGGCACAGAAAGTAGGGTCACTACCAACTGCGCTAATCAGGCCGTCATTTGTTGAAATATATGTTACTGGCTGCGCCGCGTGGTGTTACCCGCGATTAAAAAGTATGAAAAATTAAAACAAATCTATCCCACGGGAACCATACATTTTACCGGGATAAAAGGCCTATGTGCTATTCCAGACTATAATCTATCTCCGTGCCAAGTTTCATCCAGATCCGTTCAGCCGTCCTGACGTGATTGAGTAACAATCATCCATCCAATCTTTCACATTTATAATATTAGTGGTTTATAATATTAGTGGGATTACAGATACAGTTCCCTCAGAATGTGGTATCCTCAGTTATCTACAATCATAGAAAACTACGAGGAGCACCATAACAACCCCGAAAGATTTTGTGTCATGATCAATGATTATACACACGGATTGATTGCAAATTCATCAAATATTGGCAATGTTACCGCAATCAAAATATGTATTCCGGTAAGTTATTATTATTCTCACAATAAATAACAAATACCATTAGCAAAATAAGGGAATTTGAAGTACATCTTTGAATACCCCTTCGGGGATGATACTCGTTTTTTTTATATTTCAAACTAGCTGTTACCCGCGACTTCGTTCGCGTGGTATTTAACAAAGACACAACCGTTGGCAACAGCCTGCTCGCGTGTTCTGAGCCCGCGGGACGCATTTCAGGTTATGGCTATCAAACTTAATCAGGCGCAACGCTGCAACATTGGTTTTAATTTTTTTTCGTGAGATCCAATGTGTTTTTCTAAAATAAAAGTAGCCTAAGTTACTCCTTGTTACATCAGCTATCTGCCAGTGAAAGTCCCGTCAAAATCGGTCCAGCCATTACAGAGATTACCCGGAACAAACAGACAGACAGACAGACAGACAGACAGACGGACAGACAGACAGACAAAAATTGTAAAAAAATGTTGTTTTGGTATAGGTACCGTGTATACATCCAAATGCACTTAGTAAAAAGCGGTTATTTTAATATTACAAACAGACACTCCAATTTTATTTATATGTATAGATGTTTAGAATTACTTACTTCTTACAAATTGTATCTATTCCTAACAAGTTGTCTCGGCGAACGTCGTATCGCCTCATAATCAAATGTATGAGAAGATCAATTATCTTTATAATACTTTTTTGAGTGATTTTCTTCCACGTTTTAATAATGCTATTCTAGAGTTATAAATGGTGTAACTAACACGACTTTGTTATAATATAAAGTAGCCACAGACTTGTTTAGGAATTCAGACTTAACGTTGCCATTCGCAAAGGGTAGCCACCTTTACGGTGCATTCGTCATGGTAAATGTTATTACATACTACGGTAAATGTTAATACTACTGCATATATACAAAACTGTTTGTCCACTAAATGGTCCGGTCATAGACTAAGAAGTTCTGGACATCGTTTTTAATGTGTGCGTGTGTTTTACATGCTAAACCAGAGTTTAGGCTTCACTAGTAGCGTCTGCCGTGTGTTTTCTGAATGTTCTAACAAGTCTGAGAACATACCATAAACAATTAAGTATGTTTTATTATCAACTAGCTGCACCCCGCGGTGTTACCCACGATTAAAAAGTATCCATGCTACCATATTAATCTATCCCACGGGAACAATACATTTTACCGGGATTAAAAGTAGCCTATATGCTATTCCAGACTATAATCCATCCCTGTGCCATATTTCACCCAGATCCGCTCAGCCGTTCTGGCGTGATTGAGTAACAAACATCCATCCATCCAAACTTTCACATTTATAATATTAGTGGAAATTTCCCATGCAAGCATTCCTCGAATAGATTCGAATTTTTTCTCCCCTCACACAATTATACTTCATAACAGGCTAATGATACGGTTATATTTCCTTTACAGCACATCAGCGGTTTCGACACATACTTGAGCGGAATAATAATGGGCGTTGTATCATTAACGTGTTTCGCTATAAACGGATACCTTGTCAAATTTGTAGGACAAAAGCCTTTGATATGTATTTCGTTGATACTGTGCGGGTGTTCCTCAGGGGCGCTGTTTTGGACCAACTCTTTAATTCAGATAGCGATATTGCTGTCAGCTACTTGTGCGTTCATGCAAACTGCTGCAGGGCTGGTGTACAATGTGCTGGTGCGAGTGTTTCCTACATCAGTGAGGTAATATCAATAATAATAATAAACAGCGGCGAGTGACCACCTGCCAATAATAATTCGATAAGAGCTGATTATGGCAGGTGTCGGCTAACCTTCCAATAGCCCTATCCCATGTCCATCCATACCTCAATCCATAGTCCCAATTATCTTTCAATGTTTCTGCAATAGTTCCTCCGCCTGCTGAGGTCAATTCGCTGATTATGGTATAATTTTCAACAATTGACCCCAGCAAGGGCTAGCATAAAATTAAAATTATCTAAAAGGGCCTCTACGTGTTGGACCCATGTCCCCGCGCAACTTTATCCTAATCCTAATCATAAGATCGGTACTGCTTTGAACTGTTACAATAACAAAACTTTTGAAGATAAGTTTTTTTCTTTTCAGATCTTTAACATTTTCTATAGTCACTATGGTAGGCCGAATCGGATCGTTATCTGGAAGTATTTTGTTTCCAATGATGTTGCAAGCCGCTTGTATGACACCATTCTTCTTTCTGACCGTCGTAAGTTTGTGTAAGTATCTTACGGATGTTTATATTATTTTATTATATTTACAAAATCAGAATATTTTTTATTCATGTATACCATTAAATACAGTACTTATGAATTGTCAAAAAAGTTACAAAATGCTATAGCTATACTACCCGTTCGGAAGGCCGTTCCTATGGAGAAGAACGGGCAACATACTCCACGGTTTCTCTTTTATTTGTCAATCCACTTATTTGAAAACAGCCAACGATATTTATTTGTAGAGTACAGCTATTTATCTTGACTTTATTAGGACACTATGGAGTCGACGAAGTTAACTTAGAATATGAATGTCAAATGTTTTTTTTTCAGAATCGAAATTGGTTTGTCGATAGCCACCACATTGCTTATGCCAACTTAAATGTGAAATTTATTTTTATTTTTTCAGGCGTAGCAGTTCTGGTATTATTTTTACCAAATCCAGATAAAGAGAACAACGGAACAGGTGACAGATAAACAAATAAGCAAACATATATTGGATCTCATCGCAGTCATCAGTAATATGCATCATAAAAAAGTCTGTATATTTATGTATATGCAGTATTTTTTTAGAGATGATAGGTACTTAAGATAAGATAAGATAGTGAGCTAGGTATTTTTATGACGTGTTTGATGTAACATACGTTATTAAAGTATTATGTAAGAATAAATAATACAAGTGTCATTTATTATATTTATTAGGTAGTTACCTACTTCCCCGGTAAAATAAATACATCGAGCATAAAAATAATGTCGCTAGTACAGGTTTATGTTAGCCTGACAACAGATCATAATCACCTTAGTTCGAGGGCTTCAGAACACTTTGTATGAAACTCCATACTGCAATGCACACTAGCGAGTTAGCAAGGCCATGCCGCTACGAGGTTTTTCCCACTACACAGCTGTTGCCACTACGATGCTGATGCCGCTACGAGGTTGTTACCAGTACGAGGTTGTTTACATTACGATGCTGATGCCGCTACGATGCTGATACTGCTACGATGCTGATGCTACTACGAGATTGTTGCCACTGCGACGCTGATACCGCTACTGTGAGATGTGTGTGTGTGTGTTCGTGCTAATATATCTACGTCAACCTTACGAGAAAAGAAATGTCCGTTGTGGTCTCACTAGTGGGACCATTGCCATATGTATTATTGTTGGCTTTTAATAACGAGTTTGTGATATGTACGCTCGCTCGCTCGCGTAATTGCGGCCAACACACACAGTCCACGGCTCTCAACAACGGTACGGTACGGTAATGGACACCAAATCTAATTTATGTGCTAAATCTAACCAAGGTAAGTCGGTCAGGCATGTGGGACGATCGATGGGATCAAAGTGGAATCGGATTACGGGTAATGACGGACCGGAAAAGTAAACATCGGATTGTTTGCACAGAAATTGGTTTAGAAAAATGTTGGAGAGGGTTTTATTCGAGAATCTGAGAAATAGTCCGCATAAAAGTGAAACTTTTTCGTCATAAAGTAACATGTGGAAATTTAAATGAAAACACATACAAACAACACTGTCAGCTCAAAGCAAGAACAGCTATTAAGCAAGTAATATGTATTATAGTATATGTGTAAATAAATAAGAATAAGTGTGGGGTCGAGTCACCTTCGTCCGTAGGAGAATTAAGTACCCTCGAGATACCCTACACGTGACCCTGGGTGGTGCCAACTAGGTGACAACTCTACTGGTGGTAGGCTTCGGCCGTGGTTAGTCACCACCCACTGAACAAAGCCATGTCACCAAGCGGCCTAGCCGTGTTCCGGCATGATGTTCGGTGTTGCCATTCATGGATGGCGGGTCAGATCAGTTGCGCTGCATGTGCCTAGTGAATGTAGCGTCTCGATCTACTGCCGCCTTCCTACCTAGGCAAGTATGCTCCATCGTAGATCTCATCGTCACTTACCATCAGGTGAGATCGAGATCAAATACTTGCCTACAATGTATAAAAAATAATAATAATAATTTTGCAAAATACAAAGCGGTACTATAAAAGGGAACTACAAAATATAGCTTGTCCGTAGGGCAATTATTATGTAATCGAAAATTTCCGATAATATTTATCCAGTAAGTATGTTTTTTTTTTCACGAAAATGAAGTCTTTGTTTACTATGTCCAACGCCATAATGAAGTATGAAAAATTAATCTCTCGCCAACAAGCCCGCTGTTATCACAAAAAGAAAATATTCATGAGAAACGTTGATGATGGAAATCGTATTAATTCCGTATATTTTTAAATTTCGTTTTCCCACTGATGATCTCTAATAATACAAAAAATTTATGGCTTTTAAAATAAATTTCAAGACGAGTTCTTTAACTCTATGTTTATTGTCATGGCTATAGATTACTGAATGTGTAGGCTCGCCTATTACATTGAGACTGAAATATCATTAAATTCGGGTGCACTGAAATGCACCCCTGCTTACCCTTGCGGGTATTACATACGTGATGGTGTATTAACTAAATGGCCAAAACACAATTTTTACGCCTCGTTACGGCGGCAGCATAAACGTCTTCCATCTCGCTTACACTACACATTTTATAAATAAAAGTGACAGCATGCTTTTTCGTCATCGTTACGATTACATTACTTAACTTTATTACTTTTGCGTGAACATCTTCGGCTTCTGTTATCAAGTCCAAGAGAAGTAAAAGTCAAATTTGGTTAAAAAAATATATGTTTTTCCACAGTCTTTAATACTAATTAAGTGCCACCATCTTTGTATTCGACAGTTCTTTTAAATATTTAATACATTTTAAAAGATTCTTTGAAAGCATTCATTAACTAGAAGCCTTGGGCTAAATTATAATGATCCAAACATTTTTGAACAAACAACCACCGGCCGGCGCGGCGTGAAGTTGGCGGCATAAAGTTAGCGACACATTCCAAAATCGACCTAATTACATTATTCACAAAACATATTACAGAAAAACCTTCACAGAAAGCCAACCAACCAACCGTTTTAACCAACGCCATAGTAATAGAACATATAAAATATAGCATCCTATCTCGGAAAGTATCAAAAGAAAATATTTACATAATTTTTTAGTAACTTGAAATTAATATTTTGTGACATAAGAAAACTTTATAAGGCCTTAGATGAGATGATTGTCACTCTTTTCAAAAGAGGAACGCTAAGGAAACAAATCATATCCTAAACAAAAAAACACTACCTCACATAGGCTGGAGGATACTTATTTTTTTTATATAAAAGTATAATGTGTATATATATATGAGATGTTTCGCTCTGTAGTGGTACTCTTCAAAGTCTCCTTTTTATAACTCCAGATAACCAGTAAGTGATAAGCAAATGTAATCTATTAATAAATTCACTGCAATATGCTATTGGCGTGACAACAAAACTACATCGCAAAGATGTCCCAACAGTTTCGTAAAAATATAAAGCCATATTTACATAAGTATTTTTCGCGAAAAACGTCAAGATATTAAATTTCGCGGCATGACCAAGCGGTTTCAACGAGACGATATTTTTTTTAACGTTACAGGGTCTTTGTGAGCTATGTATTGCCATGCGAAAATAGCCTTTAAGTTTCCAGGCAGTATTGTCCCCCATAGTACAATTATTATGTTGATTTTGTGACGGGTGACAGTGTCGAGGGATTTGTTCTGTCCTTTAGCGACGGGGGCTTTGATGAAAATCCTCCTTCAAAACTTAACTTAGGTGTCAGGATGAGTGCGAAAGCGTTCCCGTGGCTCCCTGACCACACGGCGGGAGAAGGACCACCGTGGGGTTTTAGTCGATAGGAGTCCGAGAGAACCCACCCCAGGAATTACACGAATTAATTCTCCCATCTCCATTATATTGTCCGTCGACAAGACGCACGGACAAGTATCATCCGTACACTGTGGACATTCCTTCGGTACGTACTAAGCATTTTGCTTCTACGTTAATCGTGCGAACTGCCAAGGAATGGAACACGCTACCGGCGTCTTTGTTCCCCGTTGACTACAATCTGGGTGTTTTCAAGTCGAGAGTGAACGGGTACCTTCTAGGCAAGTATGCTCCATCGTAGATCTCATCGTCACTTTTTTTTTTTTTTGTTGACGGGGGGGAAATCTTCGATAGATACCCGGCCTCTGTGTGGGAGAGGGCCGGGTTATGTGGGATTCTTACCCACTAAAACCCCCCCGGTGGCCGCCTTCGACACATGTTGGAGGGGCTCCGGGATCTCCAAACGGAACGCACCGGTGCCCCTCTTGTGCCTCGCCCCCTTATGGGGGCCCGTCTCGGGGGAGCAGATGTTTGCTCCCCCTGCGCCCTCGCTGCGCACGGCGGCGGGGAGCCACGCCCGCCGCCGTCCTCCTCAGGAGTCGTCATCGTCACCGGACGTCCGGGGCTCACACCCCAGTCGTCCTCGACCCCGAGGGTAGCCCGTTATTTAAGGCCCTGGGCATCAGGGCCGGATCGTTACTTACCATCAGGTGAGATCGAGATTAAATACTTGCCTATGACGTAATAAAAAAATAAAAAAGCCGCTTGTCTCCCCCGAGGCTTGCGAGAATCCATGAGGATTTCCCCACGATAAAAATACAAAAAGGTGTCAGTCTCCTGTGATGCGGAATCAGAGTGAGATATGTACTAAGTAATTATTCGAATTTGCTAATCAATCGATCCCAACAATTCTCATTATGATTGCTATTTGCTCGGACGTCGTAACTCGACTCGGAAGCGTAAAAGCAATTAGTAGAGAAAATACTTTTTCCCGTTTTGTGTGTATGTTGCGGACACTTTGTTGAAAACGGAATAGTTTGATAAGTCTATATAGTAGATGTTAGAGCTGATTATGTAAGTTTTAAAATATACCAATGGATGATGCAAGAAAACAGCGAAATTATACTCATCCTTGTTACACATATGAATGTGAAAATTTATTATTAATGTTTGAAAAGGGAGCTCACACAATTGTCTGAACGGATACGAATAAAATTTGATGTAGAGTTAGATTAAAATCCAAAATAAAATTATGGGCTGCTTAGTGTCTTTTAAGTCTTTGCTAAGTAGTGAAGGAAATATTGTGAGGAAACCCGCTTGGCTAAGGGAACCCGTTGCAAGACGTGTGAAGTCCGCCAAACCACACTGGGCCAGCGTTATGGAATATAGCCTAATCCTCCTCGCATTGAAGTAAAGCCTGTGTTTAACAGTAGGGCATTAAAAAAGAGCTATAATGATTACTTATATATCTGTATATAAAACAAAGTCATTTTATTTACAACATTTATAACCAAGAACGGGCGAGCCGATTTTATGATCTTTGATTGTTGACTCCGCCCAATTACAGAATAACTAATAAACCATGGAAAATTCTAAAAAAGATAATTCATTTTACGTATCATACATTTGATATGTAAGTATAAAGTTTGCTGACACAGTTAGTCGCTAAATATATAATTACATATAGCGTCTTTTACCGTGTCAGGTCGTATATTTACATAGGTCATCAACTTGGAAGCTTGGAGGTACCTTTGTACATTATACAAAGGTATCTCCTTCCTTCCTTGATAGTTATACAGTATCGATAGTACAATATTGATTTACACAAATGACTAATTACATGTTCTAACAATTTTAAGATTTTTCCGGATTTTTTACATAACGCTTGCTGAAAGTTTATTGCTGCGGCTTATCAGGTAATTTTCATCACGATCTTATCTCAAGGGAGTTCGTCTATCGGATTATTTATTAATACGCACAACTGAGCGGTTTTAGGTGTGAACGTGGTAGGTATACTAACTTATTCATATTCGAGTGATGTCAAATTTGTTATTAGCAGTCCTCGTCTATTTAATAACAAACCTTATTGCGGTCTGTTGTAGCCTAGTATTATGGCTTTTAAGTCAAACAAAGCAAGTTTATTTACAACGTTGTTGAATAAAATCATACAATCTGAATCAGAATACTTTTGTTATTAATGTAAACTATTAAGTACAGTACTTATGAATCGTCGAAATAGTTACAAATGCTAAGCTAAAACTCTACCACCCGTTCGGAATGCCGGTCCTATAGAGAAGAACGGTTACTCATAAATTTATTGTATACCTCACTTTTGGGGTGAAAATTTATGGAACAGCGACCATAAGCCAGAAGACGTAGTTTGGGATCCCACCACGCTATAGACAGGTCATCAGCTGAGTTCCAATTAAGCGGATAGGAGTGGTACAAGAATGTGACGTTTAGAAGTCCAGGAAGCCTATGCACAGCTCCCGGCTGATAGAAGGCAGGTCAAATACGAAATCTAATCACGAAGCGTTCTAACCGGCTAGTTTCCTAAAAATCATGCTCATTTTCCAACTCCCAAGAACCGCAGTAGAAACAGTCCGAATAATTTGCATCTCATTTGCCGGTGCCGGCGCTGGCGGTGTCTACGCGAGACAACGGCGGAATTAGTGAACATTGCGCTATTACGCGGCTTGCTGCAGACCGGCTTATTGCGGACCAGCGACGCTGCCAAGATTCTACAATATGCTTGTAAATTTATGACGAAAAAGGCTGAATATGGCCGACCCCAATTGGCACAGCACGTAGTGACCCTGGACTCTGTGCTAAGAGTCCAGGTTGCACGAATGTGTGTTGGGGCCTGAGTTAGAAATTCTTCATAAGTAATTATATGCTGAGTACACCCTCAGTCTATGACACTGTACCCTTATTACATGCGTTGGTTAGTGTGGGTGTTTGGGACCTTAGAGTTTGTGTATTCGTCTCGCGATATTATTATTGCAAGCTGAAATATGTATTTACCATTATTTTTATCAAGTATCAGAGACGGTCAAACATATTTTGTTACATTTATTAAGTCCCGAAGTATAATAGCGGGCTAGCCTATATCCATTTACCAGACACCTAGAATTTCGAGACTAATAAGCTGCGCTCACGACGACTATACCTAGAGAATAGCAAGCTACCTGTGGCATAACTTGGTGTAAGTTGGCCTTTTTATGCAGACCCTCAGTTTTCAACCCAGAAAATAGAAATATTGATATTGAAAATTCAATCAACTATGGACCAAATCCCCTTCGCAATAAATAGGACTCGGTAACACGACATTATAAACTTAAAACTTTTGTCTAAGTCTAAATAATAATGGGTTCATCCCCTAGAGGAAGGGAGTAATAATCAAATAACCTCAGGACAACTGCCTACCCCTTTGGGGACTACAGACGTAGTGGAAATTTGAAGCAAAATTGAAACAATGTCGGCCCTATTGCGATCCAGTGATATCGTTTCATAAGCCCATAACCCTTCGGAGGATTTAAAACCAGCTCGAGTGTGACAGCTTTAAGCTATCTTTGTTTAAGGGCCCCATTTTATTAGTCGTTCGGTCTGCATGATCGTTTCGGGGTAATGGTGAGACCTAGATAACTTTATATGATAATAACTAGCTGTTACCCGCGACTTCGTCCGCATGGTATATAAGAAATTATTACATTTTTCATTGTTTTTTTTTCTTGAGATCCTATTTTTTTTCTAAAATAAAAGTAGCCCAAGTTACTTCTTGTTACATCAGCTATCTGCCAGTGAAAGTTCCGTCAAAATCGGTCCAGCCATTTCAGAGATTAGCCGAAACAGACAGACTGACAAAAATTGTAAAAAAATGTTGTTTTGGTATATGTACCGTGTATACATCCAAATGCACTTAGTAAAAAACGGTTATTTTAATATTACAAACAGACACTCCAATTTTATTTATTTGTATAGAGTATAGATATGAAATTTGAGACTGATAGGTAGCTGAAGAGTGAAGTTGTCAATTGTTTATGAGTAATGTGTAATATTGGTGGGATATTAACCATTGTGTGATAAACGTCCACCAGTGGATGGTGTTAACTTAAAACTACAAATTACAAAATCTGGCACAGGTGCTGTAGCCATTTGCAGAAAGAAAAAAAGTGGAAATATGAAACTTGTTTATATCTTATATTGAACGCGGATTTACTACAGATAAGAATTATTATTGTTTTTTTAAACATTTAAAAATATAAGCATTTTTTTGGGTAACAATTGTATAGTCGTATGTATAGATCATTCTTACATCATTAGAAACTCACCTACATATCTACAGAACATATAATAGGCATTTGAACAATGTGTTTAGTGTATACACAATAAATGCTCGGAACCGTTAAATTTCAAAACAAACCAAATCCAAATGCCTTTAAATAAATCACCATATTGCTTTATTGCATAAAAGCGTTCTAAAAACTGTTCCGAATAACAAATATTTGATCCAATCAATTCGGCAAAGGTATTTCGGAGCCAATGTTGATCAGCAAACGCGATCGACCACACGTGCAGTTTTAGATGACTACCTATTGGCAAATTCAACGGCAGCATCCGATATTTTGAACATACAACAGGCAATAATATTTCTCACAGAACACGACTTGCAATTTGATCTTTACATTCTTGCGTTTATGGTACAGATTTGTGCAATGCCATGGGAGTACTGGGGTGGCAATTCAATGCATCGCGGTCTCAGACGAAGCTTACAACAAGTGCAGACACCGTGCAACAATACTATTTTCCTTTAGTGTAACGTTGTTATAGATAGGTCAGCAAGCTATTTCTTAATAATTGAGTTCTTAGTTGTAGAATATGATGGGATTGAAATAAAACTTATGTTATAGATATTTTATCGCGTTTATTGTATATTTTTATGTTACCAACGTTCAGTCCTCCCGTGACCAGGGTTGGTGTAAAGCAGCCAAAACGTCGGGAACGTAAAAACATAAAATAAACGCGATAAAATCTATAAAATACGTTTTATTTCAATGTGTAGTGTTCGCGTAAATATAAGAAATCAATATATGATGGGATGATTATTTTCATTTGTTAGCATAACAGTCCCACGTGAAATCATACAAATATTTTAGAGATCCATTAAAAAGTATAGCTCATACAAATGATTGTATTGTATACCCGTATTCAGTAGATAGCAGCATTGTACATTTGGGATGTCATTTATTTGAAAATAGTTATTACCATATTGGCCTACACTTGCCAAAGGTAGCTTTATAGCATTGACACTACATAAACATACCAAAATACCTAAGCAAGCTTTGCTGGGATGGTCATGAAATCGCTTTACCAACGTGAATATGGAGGACCAGTGATATGTTTTTATTTTAAAATGGATTCTCATTATCATTAGAAGTGAGAGAGTGCAAGTAACCCATGTGAACCATGTAACTAATTGAACCACGCGACTAAGTGAACCATGTGACCAAATGAACCATGTGCAAGAATTTGCATGGCTACGTTTAGGAACCAGAGCTTCAACGAGTGCTAAGCCGATTTTTTGTCCACAACAAGTACTCAAGCCCAAGCAGAAAATACACGATTAAGATCTCCCTCTTGTCACACCGTCTCATGTTCCAAAAAGCCGATATTCCTTTACACTTCCCACGCTCAAGACTCTCCTGGAAACTAATCTAGCTTGCGACGTATCTGTGGTCGAATGAAAGATGATCTTACCAGTATGTCTGTAGTTATACGAGGAGTCTGTGCTAGTGATATCTTTAATTAGTGTAAGTAGCCTGCTGGCTGTGCTGATTAAAGTAGAATACGAGTGTTAGTGGGTCACCTAACCTAATACATTCTACGTAATACTTGTATCAAGTGCTTAAGAAACAAGAACAGTAATCTAAGACTTTATACTCGAAGACATTTTGATTGAACTTAAACGTTATAAAGAAGTTAGAATAAATTTGCAACAGACAAAATCACGGGATTTACCCTCTAAAACGGGGTGGCCAACCTTTTTAGATACTACCTCAGCAATCTTTTTTCAAAAGAAATATTAAAGGTGGATATGATGGGCCATCAAACATTTAAATCAAAATAACAAAGTCTATCACTCTTACGCAATCTGCTGCATTTATGCTACACGTGGAAGTAATGTTAATGAAAAAAAAAATACATTTGGAATTTCTACATTCTGAAATTTCTCCATCAATGCCGTGTCCAAATAATTTTCTCGCGTGTCATTAAAAGCACGCGTGCCATTGGTTCGCTATCCCCGCCCTAAAATATATCTACGTCACATCGGACCGGAACGTAGCATGGTTGAATTTGGCATCGGTGCGGCAAAAAATGCATGCGAGGCCTATTCCAGTGTACCAACACAGGTTTTCTACACAATTGACTTTGATAAATTGGTCTGATTTCTCGTTTCCATTTTGCATTTGCTGTTTGTGTTCTGATGAAAAATCTGCGTACCGTCGGTGGCGTACGCATTTATTTAAATATTAATAGAAAATCCGATGATATTTGATAATTGTGGTTGACATATATTACCTATGTCTTTTTGAATCAGAATCAGAACATTTTTTATTTACGTAAACCATTAAGTACAGTACTTATGAATCGTCAATGTTACAAAATGCATAGGTACAACTGTACCAGGGTGTACGTGAATGCCGTTCCTATGTAGAAGCGGGCAGAAGTTGCTTGCCCTTTCTTCTGCAACGAAATTAATCTTAATGAAAATATAAGAAGTTGGAGAAATATTGATTTCTTATATTTACGCGAATACTACACATTGAAATAAAACTATTTTTTAAGGATTTTATCGCGTTTATTTTTCGTTTTTACGTTCCCGAAGTTTCGGCTGCTTTACAGCAACCATGGACCAAAACCATGACCATGGTTGCTGTAAAGCAGCCGAAACGTCGGGAACGTAAAAACGAAAAATAAACGCGATAAAATCCTTAAAAAATAGTTTTATTTCAAGTTGGAGAAATGTTCACTTAATTTTCTAAGCATGTATGCCGTAAAAACATATCGAAATTAATAAAATTGCCGAGTGAAAACCTACCGTCAATTGGTTCTTACTAAAACGGAATCAAATACCGCAACAATATGAAAAATTCCAACATTCAAGACTCCGACCACGGAATAGAATCGGTATCAGTAGAATATTTCATATTTATGCAAACCCGTTGCACCTCCGGCCGTTGCGATATTCTCAATATTGAAAACTTTATTGCTTAGATTGCATGCGATGTTAACTTGTATACGGGACTATGCTTTGTAACCAGTTTGTAATATCCAAGAAAGGAAATTACTGGATATTTATTGCTACAGTTCAGATTGGACTTTATTTTCATATCTTTATAGTGTTTATTTAAGATACACTGTTTCTTATTTAGCAGGAACTGATGTAATTCTCACGTGATCGAGAAAAAATGCTGTCTCTATCATTTTTAGATATGAATTCTCTAGTATGAGTAGGATGGAGACGTTAAAAAATTGCTTGAACCACCGTACTCTTTGTATACCGATGTAAAGTCTTGTACTCAAGATGTCTGGGTTAAATCAATAGTCATAGAGTCGTTATAGATTAACTGAAATCAGATGGAACTGTTTGTATGTGGTATAGTGATCAATACTATTGTAGCGACCTCAACCTCACCACAAGATACACAGATGGCGCTGCAGACGACATTCAGAAGAAATTACGTTTTTCTTTACAATCCTGAAACGCGCTATTAGAGTTTTCGGAGAACGTAAAATATATACAAAATCCCGACGAGTACCTTCGGGGCATAGCGACCCCACGCTAGCCGAGCCGCTAGGCAGGTGATACGGTGATACGCATATCACCTGCCTGACTGGAAGAGCTTCCCTTTTCCGCTAAACTATATCAAGCTAAAATCTACGGATTATCCTAGTAAATGAGACTGATTATCAAATTATCTTTAATGAACTATCCACAGACTTGAAAAACCTGCATCAAGCTATGTATCTCCTAGTTCTATGAATTATCTGAAATCAGCATTAGTAACAACTGCGACTTAAGCCGCAATTATATTTCGTTTAATGCTTGTTCTTAATTTCGGAAAACATATATTTTTTCTGAATAGTTCGATTTTGGCGTCGATAATATCAGTATAGCATATTTTTTAAAGATTGAACTACTTAATAATTATAAACGTATCATGCTCGTTACTTTAATTTAAGTATCACTGCTATTTTACAACGAGGTATTTTGAATTCTAACTGGTCCTTAAGTTTGAACGTGACTTCGAAACGTTAGAGGCATATTCAAAATCGACTTTGAGTATAAATTTTGCATACAAATTGTGTGTAGCTTATCGATTCGATTCAAGCAAAATTATGGATGAAACATTGACACGAATGGTGAATATTTTTTCCTTTTCCTTGCAAAAGATTCATTAAACCGAATAAATATTTGATTGCTGCTCTCGGGGTATATTTTCGTTCTACGAAATATTGTAGGTATAAATTTGCAAACTGCCTATAGATGAAAGTGTAATCTTTTGATGTGTTTTTATATTTTATTTGATTGCATTTATATATGTTGGACAATAATCTATGAACAATTCTCTATACATTATGTTCTCTATGGTTTTCTCTCTATTATCTATGGCGTATACTCGATATCGGTTGTTTTGAAAAGTGTTCTATGTATTTGTCTTTTGTTTTAGATATCGGCCAATAAGGGCAAAGGACCTTCTTTCATTCCACCGGTCATATTTGTTCCTCACCGTCATCTACATCCAAGTTTATGACACTAGCATCACATACACTGGCAGAATTGTGGCGATTAGCTGCAAACGCCAATAACAAAGAAGAAGAAGAAGGAAAGTGTTCTGTAATTGTGTCTATAATTTTGACCCCAGGGCCCTTGGTATATTTACCATATGTATAATTGATACAGCGGTGTTGAATTATTGCCACCCTGGCGTGCTTCGCACTAGTAAAGTTAATAAGGTTGAAGATCAGAGAAAAAACTATTTTATGGACAAATATTATCATGTAACTACATATTATTCCAACTCACTGGTAAGTCACAAGAGATTATGTGCTGATTTCATAAAAAGTGGCATTAGAATAAACACGATCTGTACAAATATTATATTCACATACCTATTTATTAAAAAGTATTGAATTAGATAAACCGCAGTATGAAGTATGCCTCCTATTTTTTAGGCGTAGGTGTACATATGTAGTAAATATACGTAGAGGTACATGTTGATTTATCTCGTTGATTCGCTCTGCTTAATTTCTGTGTGTTTGTTTAGGATACGGAAAATAGTCACAGTCCTTGTCTTATTTCATGCAATCGATACGTATTGGGGAAGCTGGGTTGCTTATAAGAAAATATATGAAGGTTGATTGTACCGGTTTGTATATGGTATTAATTTGTGATAATTTTGTTATATAACATAACGAAGAAATTAAATATTTACATACGAAAAAAAAAACTATTTTGAATTAGACTCTTCTACTTCAAAACTGTTTATTTTAGTTTTTGAGACAGTGTTTGGTTATATCTCATATATTGCAATATATATTTGGAACTACTAAAAAATCTGTTTTGAAGTAGAAGAGTCTACTTCAAAACATTTTTTTTTTATTATTGATAGAATGTTTGGTTAAATACTGTGTTGAAGTAGACTCTTCAACTTCAAAAGTGTTTTTATTTCAGTGACGAGTAGTCATTGAGTGGTCTTCTCTTGAAATAGATAAATAAATAATAGTTTTTAATGATACTAAAATATACTTAAAGGAAACGCAAAACATAATTATATTTGAATCATGTATCTACATCGTAAAGTCTAGTGATGGTACACAGAGTAACTTTGTAAATTAATTTGATCTTATACCTCCGGGTTCAGTCGGTCTGTTTGTCAGTCTATTTGAATGTTAATACAAAGCAAACTACAGGGCGTGTTTAATTGTTCATCTTGTTAATATTAGACTGCCTTATATTACGATTAGGTAATGTTATTGATTTCTTATATTTACGCGAATACTACACATTGAAATAAAACTATTTTTTTTGACACCAGGACGTCAACCACCTCAGTCCTCCCGTGACCATGGTTGCTGTAAAGCAGCCGAAACGTCGGGAACGTAAAAACGAAAAATAAACGCGATAAAATCCTTAAAAAAATAGTTTTATTTCAATTAGGTAATGTTTTTTAAAACAAAGTCAGATCGATTCATTTATTACTGGTACGAATTTAGTTGTGATAAGTTGTTTACATATACTCTGACTCATAGTTTAAAATTATGCGCATTTTAAAGTCTACAGCTTAATTAACTATATGCACAGTTTAAATCGCGATTTTATCAAAATAATAAAATATGTTTGTTCCCAAATGGTATTTTTCCATTGCGTCCGGCTCAACGTGATTCTGCCAATATTTTTAATAATTACTGAAATAGATTACAGCGTGCCACCCCCTTTATTCATTTCGTCATTCTTATTTATACAATCTGTGGCGTGACCGAGTCGGAACACACTACGCTACGTAAAAAAAATATGCTAAAGCCACAGATCGCGGCACCTACTTGAAATTCCGAACTTCCGTAGAGGCATAAAATATTAATCCCCTCTTTCAATTTCACCCCATCAGGCTCATTCTGATCACGATCGTATAACCCTTGGAGCGAAGACCGAGAATATAAAACTAGAGCCGACTAGCACTTACATTTCTTTTTCAAATTTGACGACCTGATTAGCGCAGTTGGTAGTGACCCTGCTTTCTGTGCCGAGGGTTGTGTGATGAGCGAGAGAGAGAACGAATGTTTGTACCCAAGTCATGGATGTTTAATATCTATATAAGTAATATATACTGGGTTCACCCTAGTCCATTATACGGCACCCATAATACAAGCGTTGCTTAATGTGGGACCGTCTAGTTGGTGTGTTCGTCAGGCGATATTTAAAAAAATACATGAAAATCAGTCTTAGTTCTCAGGAAATTAACCCGGGCTCCAAGTGGTTGGCGCAACAGAAGCGCCCAATTAACAGCGACCCTGGTCGATGACGTCAAGCCAACGTAATCGGGGTCATTGTTAAATGGTTCTATGAAGAACTACCTTTCTGGGAACTTCAATCTCGGTTCAATATCATTCAATGCTATCTTAAGCATCACATAAATACTCCATCTTGCCTTTAGTGCCAGTGTGGGCAGAGGTGTACTACTCTGCACCCGCAATTTGTTGATGGAATTTGATCCCAATGTAATAGAGGGTGAATCTGCATTAAGATAAATATATATCATAAAAAAAAATGCTTATGATAGTTATTAAACGTGATCCAACTACAAGGTACTGGACCATAGAGGCTTTCTTTTTTTTAAATATCGAGTCTGCACTCATTTTTAATCTTCCATTGGTAAAGCATACGCATTTCCAAACTGGCCCCGTAGGTACACTTCCAGATGTTGTTCATACGTTACTGCAGATTAAAATTATAATAAAACGCCTCCCCTCAGTCAAGGTTGCACATCCCAGCCTCATGTGAACGTTGGTTTAAAACAGAAAAATAAAAAACTTACATTGTACGAGTTCGAACGAGTACGTACGGAGAGATATTTTATCTCTTTCCAATGTTCGCTGCAGTGAAATGTTATGTATTTAAGGAGTAAAATAACACTAAGAAAGAGGGAGACAAATAGAATCCAACAGCGTATGTAGCTGGAAATTAAAATGTACATATATAATGATATTTGACATCTTATTATTAGTATAGGTTCAATTAGATTTTAGTGTCTTTAGGATGATTCCTAAGCTAACCGTATACTTTATAGTCTACCGTATTCAGACATTTGTATGGAGAACTGAAAGTTTTAAATACCGTCCGCTAGAGGCGCTTTTCAACTCCCCATATAAAATGTCTAAATACGGTAGACTGTAAGGTATACGGTTCGCTCGCCCTTGATGTGCTGATGTCACTGAGGAAGCGCGTTGAAATGTCATTGTATATGTGTAATGTGTGATGTTTTGTTTCTCTTTCTAACCAATTATTGACCTATTCACTTAACTCTATTTTCTTTGTTACGATCACTTTTTTATAAGTTTTTAAGTATATTTTACTGACTTTGTGTCATTTTTATAAGTTCTTAAGTATATGTTTCTGAGTATGTGTCATTTTAAAACTATCATAAACGAGACCATCTACTAAACTCGGTGGAAGCCATCATGGTGAAGTGAAGTGGTTGTTAACGTAAAGTCACGTGAAAAGATCGTACTCGAGTCACTATTCCCGCAATGCAGTAATAGCACGCTGCTATCTATACATATAAATAAAATTGGAGTGTCTGTTTGTAATATTAAAATAACCGCTTTTTACTAAGTGCATTTGGATGTATACACGTTACCTTTACCGAAACAACATTTTTTACAATTTTTGTCTGTCTGTCTGTCTGTCCGTCTGTCTGTCTGTCTGTCTGTCTGTCTGTTTGTTCCGGGTAATCTCTGAAATGGCTGGACCGATTTTGACGGGAATTTCACTGGCAGATAGCTGATGTAACAAGGAGTAACATAGGCTACTTTTATTTTAGAAAAAAAAATTGGATCTCTCGAAAAAAAATTAAAACCAATGTTGCAGCGTTGCGCCTGATTAAAGTTTGATAGCAACAATCTGCAATGCGTCCCGCGGGATCAGAACGCGAGCAGGCTGTTGCCAACGGCTGAGTCTTTGTTAAATACCACGCGGACGAAGTCGCGGGCAACAGCTAGTTGGGAATAACGATGGTCGGTAAATCAAGGTGGGCTCAGAGCTGCGCTGTATCCGCTAAGCCGGCTACAATTCAAACACCAGCCAGTGTAACAATCAAACGTCGCTATTCACAATTTACACTAGCCGTGTACTGTATAGTAAGTAAAGTAATCGTAACGTCATCGAGACCACACATTGAAATAAAACGAATTTTAAGGATTTTATCGCATTTATATTATGATTTTTACGTTCCCGACGTTTTGGCTGCTTTACAGCAACCTTGGTCACGGTAGGATGACACGTCGGGAACGTAAAAAATATAATATGTTAATATAGTTAATATAGTATAGTTTTTTTTTCAATTAGGGTAATGATAAAAACAATTAATAGGGGCCATTTTTTATCGCAGAATATATTTTTGCTGGAAGTTTCGTTATAAATATTGTTAGCAACAATTCATACAAGCTTATATATCATTGATCTCAATCCAAGATTAAATCGTACATTCAAGAAATATACATATCTCAGCTCACGAAGTTAAAATCTCAATCACTTATTTTTCTTTTTTAAATTACGTTCGGGCTCTCCTTTTCTCGACAATCTCCTTAGAACTAAAATAACACTTATTAAGACCCCCAAAATCAAAGCTATTAGATCCAAATACAGTCGCTGGTATAATGGTGTAAGAAGAGCTGGTGACCTCAGATGAAGGGCTCCACGTGTCTTTATGACGTGTTCCACCCAGTGGACGAGTGCATCGCCAGGTTTGACAGGCCGGTCGTGGTACACCAACGACAGCTCCTTTATCTTTTGTCGGTATCTGAAATGTTGATCAAGTTATTTTGGAGCTTATAATACCAGCCCTTTTAATGTCCCACTGTTGGGCACGGGCCTCCCCTGAATGCGAGGGGGATTATGCCATAGTCCACCACACTGGCCCAGCGTTTGAACCTGCGATCCTCGTTACCGAGGCAAGCGTTCTACCAACTTTGCTATCACTGCTTTCGAGCTGATATTACCACTATTTAGAACTAAAATGTAAGATTTTCGGCAGGTATCTTATGATGATACATTTGTACATTTTTAAGTTAAGTTTTAAGTTCTAAGATAAAAAAAAATATTTTAAAATTTAATGATAAGATCTAATAATATATACTTACTTAGGATTGCCCAGCATCTCATCAATAGCTACTTTTAATTTCTCTGGCAGATCATAAGCCATGTCTACTTTCAGGCCATATCCCTTTTGTACGGATCTTAATACGTTGATGGCCTGATCGAAGAATAGTGGTATGCCAATGATAGGAACTTCAAAATGCAAGGATTCTGTTGTTGAAAGCAAACCTCCGTGAGTGATGAAGAGGATACAGTTACGATGAGCTAGAAGAAAAATAATAATAACAATATTAGCCCAGTTTTTTCGTCCCACTGTTGGGCACGGATCTCCTCTCAATGCAAGGGGGGGATTAGGCCATAGTCCATCACTCTGGCTCAGTGTGGGCTGGCAATCTTCACATGTCTTTCGAGGGGTTCTCTCAGACCCGCTGGTTTCCTCACGATTTTGTTTATCTTCACAGTTTAGCAAGTGATAATCATAGTTTAAATGAGATTCGCACATGAAATCCAGAATTCTTAGATGTGCAAGCCGTGGGCTAAACCTGCGTTTCTCATTAGTGAAGTGTGTGTTCTACCATCTTGGCAATCACTGGCTTTATACATGATACATAGCTAACTTAAAAAATGTATCACGTTTTGATTATGTTTATCAAAACATCTGAAATGATTAATCGTCATAACATGATGAAAAATCATCAATTCCTTTAGATCATCATCTTACATAATATACTCTGTTGTGGTGCCCACTGCACAATGTGTACATTCTTTGGCAAGTCCTTCAATTCCTCTTCCAGCTTCCATATAACCGTCTGTTTCAGTCCGCTGAACATCTTCAAAAGTCCTTTTTTCAGTTCATTTGGCATAGTTTTGCTCTTCATCATAGTGCCCAAGCTAAAGTAGATCACTCCGTTTGGTGCGTTGTCCAAGATCTTTTGTAAATTCTGCAAGCAATTATAATGTAGGAGTTCAGATTCTGAAATTATTATAGTTTCAGTAGGTATAATAGTTTTACTAGGTATTATAGTTTCACTAGGTATTATAGTTTCACTAGGTATTATAGTTTCACTAGGTATTATAGTTTCACTAGGTATTATAGTTTCACTAGGTATTATTTACTTCTTGCTGTCATTATTCCGGCTTTTTTGATGTAAGAAAATATCTTTAACTAATCCAATTAAAACTTAAGTCAGCCTTTGCAACTTCAATTTCTGGAGATTCCAAAACTATCTTAGTCATATTGGCAAATATTTATATCGTTCTTTTACCTCTGGAAGTGGCTTTATTTCATCTTCGATATGATATCCAGCAACAGGAATATAATTCTGTGGTAAGCGCAGTGCCTGGCCTAACGACACATGGGAATTGCCTATGATCATAGAACTATTATGTTTCAGTTCCTCAAGAGTTGGCAGAGTAATGCCTCTTTTGGCTGCAGCCGGACCGAATGCATCTCTAAATACTTTCTCTTCTATATCTTTCAAAAACCTGTGAACAAAATTTTCTTTATCTGGTACAACATAGTGATGTCTTTTTGTTGTGCTTTTTCCTGCCAAAGGTACTACAAAAAGAGTAATAACAAATTTGGGGCAATTATTAAAATCATGTTTAGGTGTAGACAACAATGTCGTTATTTTTATTACCTCTACAGTTTTCTTTACTCTAATTAAGAAAGTATTATAAGTATTCAGTTCAATTAAATTTAAAGCCTCATCATTGTACTTCGTGCTAATTTTCATTAATGTTTTCTCTATACATGTGTATTAAATAAAGAGTTATTATTGTATCTTACCATCTCTCATAGTACAATGATAGGACGCGCCATAGCTCTCCGACTCTTTGGCTGAATGTGAAGGGCGGTGCAATTGGTGATACGTGGTCCGGCGTGTACGCAGGGTTGTGGATCTCATCGATCAAGGTCATGATCATGGGGTGTGGCTCTATGGACGACGACCAGATGTACGGTGCGTTGAAGATTGCAGAGAATCTTTAAACGGTAACAAAAATACTTAAGTTAGTTGTTGAATTCTATTTACATTTTTTTATCGATAACTATTATGAATCATCTTTTTAGGAAACGAACCTTTCGAAGAACTTATTATTTGCTTTTGAATCTCACTGGATTTCCAACTTTGTTCTTCTTAGTTGCAAATAGCTATGCAAATAAAGCCCAGAATGTATTTTTCTATTAGAATATTTGGAAGTCAGATCAGGTCGTATTTAATGGTACTTGAATTTATATTCCACCTCCAGTACAGATTATTAATCAGAAATCACCATATATAATACTGTTTCATGTTGATTTATTTAATTAATAAAAAGTAGCTTTTAAAATAATCTGGATTCCGAAGCAGCACAGTTCAAAAATCGTTTGAAATTCACCGAGTACTAATTTGTTTATACAAGGTGTAAGGCGCATGGTAACAACAAAATTGGGTAAAGGCTAAACTTTATGCCTTCAATAAAATTATGATTTAGGTGACTGGTCTCATATGTGGTTAGTTTTGGGCGTGCAATGTATTGTAAGCCACGCGATCACAACATAACGCTCCGCGCGATTCCCGACTCGTGTGTGTGACGAGCACGCTCGAGCGTATCGAATTTTAATTTACATTGCAGTTTTAGTTCTAAACCAGTAAATACGACGGAAAACTCTAGTAGAGGATCATAAGTTGAATCAATGGCATCAGTCTTTGCTACTAATCCACTTACACACTGTATAAACTACAGAGTTTACTGGTACTCACCCACAATAAAGTTCCGTGTAGAGCCACTCGGATATAACAACGTCATATTTCTCATTGTCCTCCATTAAAAACTTCTGAATATTTTCATGTGTTATAGACGTGTTACCAACCTTCATCATTGTGTTATAAAATTCACCCATATCGCTGAAGTCAACTTCTTTCTTTAACAGTTTTTTAATGTCTAATAATTCGGCTGAAATAGTACCAGGCACATCAGTTAATTGAGCTTCAGTTATAGGAAAATTTTCTTTCTTCTAAACCAATCCGGACCTCCCATCATACAAGGGAGATCAGGCCATAGTCCACAACGTTGGCCCAGTGCGGTTTGGCGGACTTCACACGTATTTTCGGAGGGTTCTCTCAGATATGCAGGTTTTCTCACGATGTTTCCTTCACCGTAAATATAATTTATATTGAAATCAATTAATAAAGAACTTTATATCGATTTGTTTTGTTTGCTATACCATGTATTTTTGAGAAGCAGGTTTTATTGAATATTTGTCTTTGTTATTTTGTTCTCAACTTACTCAATGCAAATTTCTTAATATTGGACGAAACATCGACTTGACGGAGTTTCGGGTGCGGCTTTAAAAAAACCGGAGTGATGTAGGTCACCTGCAAAAAACCACATCTCATTTGAAGAACAAACTTTAATCGTGTTTACTGACGATTGGATTTGGTATGGGCTGGAACTCAGATTTGATCCGCACCTTATAGAGTATGTTCTTCTAGTGAGTAGTCTACCGGCAATACGGTACGGGTACTTGGTAACATGTCCATGATCAGGTCCTTACCAAATTCGATAGTCTAGTAAATACTATAAATATTTCAGTGCATCGCCAATGACGAGTGGTACGAGAGATGTATTCGTGCAGATTCGATATAGTCCCGTCAATATCCGAATAGACCCCAAAGTAGATTGAAGACTTGAACTTCTACCATGACTCCCCCACAAACAAACCTTGTAGTTCAAGAGATAAACCTTCAACCCACAATAACTCGCCAAGAAATCGTACTAACCTCATGACCAGCCCGCAATAAATGCTTCACATATCCTTCTCCAAGTATCGTATGACTCTTTCCTGGATATGGAAACACTACTAGGATCTTATAACCACACACAACACTCAGGAACGAAAGTAATATGATTAAATACTTCATTATGTAAGAGACGTTCACACCATGCGGCTACCGGCAACGCACTGATTACGATAAATATTGGAGCTACATGTTAAAGATTATCAAGTACCTCTTTATAATGTGGCCTTGGGTAACGAGTTCGTAGATATTTAATGATAGAGTGTATGATATTGTCTGACAACATATAGGTCTGTTAAAATGTTGTAAGGAATGTCAGTATAACTAGTTATAACAACGCAAAATTGTACGTCCTGTTTTTAGAGTTCCGTAGTCAAACAAGGAGTATAGTTTTACCATGTCCGTCTATCCAGATCAGTATATTTATTCACAGTCTGTCAGTACCATCAGGCAGAAAAGTCGCATGCTTGTATATATATTTGTCACATATTGATTATTGAATTGTAGAAAGAAAATCTACCGTAGCCCTCGATCGTGCGTGACTGTCCAGACACACACATAGCCGGTGTATTTGTTTGCGTATAAAGCCACTGCAGCACATTTAATGTCAGTTATCAATTAACCGGTTTTAAATTTATCGGTGTCATAAATTTATTTGACTCGTATGTTTGATAACAGTAATGAACATTGAAGTAAAACTATTTTATCGCGTTTATTTTGTGTTTTTACGCTCCCGACGTTTCGGATGCTTTACGGCAACCATGGTCACGGGAGGACTGAGGTGGTCGACGTCCTAGTGTCATCGTTTGAACTGGGGCACCCTCATATTTAGTTGTTGTTTGCGATGCGATCTATGCAGAAAGTGCTCACAGTGAATTGAGTTCTTGCAACGGTGCGCTTGATTTTGGATTTAATTACTGGTAATTAATGGTTAATTAATGGTAATAAGAAATCTATTAAATGACTGTACAATACGATACTAAATCATCCTATTGTGTTATTCTCAAGTACATACTTACGTAAAAAATATACTTTATGATGAGCATGTCATATGACATCCAGTTAAGCTAAGAGTACTAGACTATTTTTTTAAACATCCTCCACCTGACCAATAATATCTACGGAACCATGTCACGTTTAAGAAAAAAATACCTAAATTTTCATAACAAGGCATCGTCAAGATATTCAGGGTAACGCATAAGAAATTATTCACAAGTGAAATTATACCTCAGGATGGAAAAGTTCAACGTACCAGCGCTGAATACGTAATGACCGAAGTCACGGGCCTCACTTCGTTCGTATTCATCCACCATTTGTGGTGGTGCGCCTTTCAGCATTTTCCTGTTCCTTATAGAAGTACAAATTGGTGGCGAAATATCTCGAGACGTTTCGGAGCGTCTTGGCTTTTCAAAGGATTTTTTGTTCTAATAACGTAACAGATACGGTTGTGATTCAAATAGATTCATAAAAGAGACCTCTGGTCTAGACAAATTTAGTTCTCGCACTTCAGATCGCTCGTACTCGGTTATCAAAACTCAATATTTGTGGCCTAGATCAAAACCAAAAAATAGGCCAACTACAAGATCGAGCCAGAACACTGATATAGCTTCTACATAATATAACATTTACAGGTCATCTGAACTCAAAACTGAACATAATCATTACTGTGGTAAAGTTGAAATTTACGCTTCCCTATGTCATCTTTATTATGAATCTTTATAATTACACTTTTTGTGGCTTTTCTATACTCTTTTTAATTTATATTAGTTTGTAAATATTTCAGTTATTTTCTTTGTAATTATTGTACCAATAACTAACTATCTTCATCTTCTTATCACCCTACTTGTGTCTAGACATATAATTCACCGCTCTCAGCCTCTGCAATATTGAACCACAGACCATTGTGTCATATTTTATCACCCCAGAACACGTTGACAAACAGACGGAATTGTCCAAACTACCATTTACGTCTCAAGTTGGGTGTCCGGCGGAATATGAACGAGGCAACTTGTTAACGCCACTCCTGACCGAGTTTGAATATCACATGAGGTTAACGTTTACGGCGCAGCGTGAAGCTAAAAGTACTGCATTATTGATGTTAAAAGCCGGTCAAAACTAAAGCCGAATGTTGAGCATTAACAATCTAGATCTATACATACAAATAAATAAAATTGGAGTGTCTGTTTGTAATATTAAAAAAAACGCTTTTTTACTACGTGCATTTGGATGTATACACGGCACATATACCAAAACAACATTTTTTTAAAATTTTTGTCTGTCTGTCTGTCTGTTTGTTCCGGCTAATCTCTGAAATGGCTGGACCGATTTTGACGGGACTTTCACTGGCAGATAGCTGATGTAACAAGGAGTAACTTATACTACTTTTATTTCAGACTAGCTGTTACCCGCGACTTCGTCCGCGTGGTATTTAACAAAAAGCGGACGAAGTCGCGGGTAACAGCTAGTTGGTCATAAATATGTTATGCCAGTCCTATAGGTATCATTGTTATTTATAACATTCTAAATTTAAAATGGTGTTCTTTTTTTAATTCGAACACTCAACTGCAAAAATAAAGTGCCACTAATTAATTAGGGCGCGCCGCATGGCACAACGGCCCAGCGCACGTAAGTTTTCCACTCGCGGTCGGAACTTTGTTCCAATGTAATGAATGCGACCGCTCTTGTTCCGTTGGCCCGCATGCGGTGCGGGTTAGAGCAGCGCTGTTCATATTTTACTTGGACTCATATGACACAGGATCGATCCCACGGGAAATTTAAGAATAGTGATTAACTTAAAAGCGGTGGATATAAGGCTGGAAATCCGGCTGCCAAGCACATTTATGTAATAATTTATAATAATAATTCCAGCCCTTTTTTAATGTCCCACTGCTGGGTACATGCCTCCCCTCAATGCGAGGGGGATTAGGCCATAGCCCACCACGTGCCACCAGTGCGGGTTGGCGGACTTCGCATACCTTTCGAGGGGTTCTCTCAGATATGCAGGTTTCCTCACGATGTTTTCCTTCACCGTTTAGCAAGTGATAATCATGGTTGAAAATGAGATTCGCACATGAGAAATCCCAGAGGTGCGAGCCGGGGTTTGAACCTGCAATCCTCTTTACCGAGGCAAGCGTTCTACCAACTTGGCTATCACTGCTTATATAAATGACATTTATGTAGTTACGCTATAATTTTCGTCCCAGTTATTTTTGGACGCATACGTCAGACACAATGAAATGACTCAGAAAATGAGAAAACAAAGATAACATTGTTTTTGAGTTGACTAACTCGAAAAACAAAAGGTCAAAGCTACTCATAACAACGGAGAAATATTATTTCTAACGCGACGAACATAAAGAAAACGGGGCGGCACATAAAACACCGGCTCTTCGGGGCTGACAAAACAGATGAAATGGACTCTGAGAAAATATTCCGGGAAGTATTCGCAAATACAAAGTTATTTTGCTGACCGTACCCTGAGTCCGGCAATACGCACACATTCCGACAACTCACGCGTGCCATCCCCGCTCCTTTCTATCAAGATCTCACTTATCCGAGAGGGGATGTAGTTTATTATGCTGACTGTACTCACGGACAAATTTTCGCCGCCTTTCATTGATGTGGGTATGCCTATTGAATGATTTAAATAAACCTTAACATTATTTAGAAAAGATGTTGGGCTTTGCTTTTTGATGGCCTCCGAACATGAAATATCGACTAAGATTGAATAATGTACTTATCCAAATATTGATTTCTAATATTTACGCGAATACTACACATTCTACTGGTGGTAGGCTTCGGCCGTGGCTAGTCACCACCCACTGAACAAAGCCATGTCGCCAAGCGGCCTAGCCGTGTTCCGGCATGATGTTCGGTGTTGCCATTCATGGATGGCGGGTCAGATCAGTTGCGCTACATGTGCCTAGTGAATGTAGCGTCTCGATCTACTGCCGCCTTCCTACCTAGGCAAGTATGCTCCATCGTAGATCTCATCGTCACTTACCATCAGGTGAGATCGAGATCAAATACTTGCCTATAGTGTAATAAAAAAAAAAAACATTGAAATAAAACTAACTTAACCGATTTTATCAGTTCTCCTGTGAACATCGTTGCTGTGAAGCAGCCAAAACGTCGGAAACGAAAAAACATAAAAATAAACGCGATAAAATCTGGAGATATTATTAGACATAATGAAAAAAATAAACATTTATTTTACTACAACACCAGACACGAGATTACATAAACAAACGTATAGCAGTATTATTATTAAAAAATGCTATAAAAAAAAATTAACTTAGATCTTGACAAAGCCCTCAACGGTCAATTCCCGTTGCCGTTCAGGTATGGACGTCGTTCTCATTGTGGACTGAAAATTACTTTCTAAGAACGTTTATTTCCACTAAGTACTGTTTTTCTTGAGAACCTTTTATTGCTTTCACAGATACGACACCTCAAAGGAGCAGTGGTAAATGGCATTTGCACTTGTTTGATCTGAATTACTAAGCTGTTCAGACTTGATCTTAGTTACATATTTGATATTATTATGTAAAGGCAATAGTAGAGACAGAGAGGGGACACATTCTTTATCTCTCACACGTACGTAGCTCACGTAGCTCTTACTGTTTGAATTTCTCCTGATCGGAAACTTTACGATTCAATATTTTTCAGATTTTTTTACAGTTGTTTTAAATTTATTTTTTATTGCAATCGTAAAGCTTAAATTATACAGGTTATACAATTAAAAAAAAAACAGTCAGAACTCTTTTCAAGCGTTCAGCTTTTAAGCACGCCCAGTCAGACGCCGTCGTGAAAATAAACTATGAAACTGCTGGTGGGGTTTGGTATGATGGCGCTTTCGTAATACGTGCCTTAGGTACTTGATTTTATAGGACTTGACGCATATGTTGTGAAGTGCAGGCACGCCCTGTAACATGAACAGCATTCGAACCTACCGACTTCTAAAGAAATCGTAACATCATCTAGAAAACATGCTGTCATTTTCATACTTATTTACGAAATCTGTGGTGTGACAGGGATGGAAGAAATATCTTCCGTAACGTCATTACGATGCCATGGACGTTACAATGGATGCACGGTAATTCGCATTTTTGGCAGTTTTATTATTGAAAAACAATCGATGCAATCACAACTACGATGCAATCACTGTTCAATTATGAGTCAACAGCAGATGACTCTGCTGTTGACTGATAATTGAATTGATCGTAAATAAATAATTCAAACGACAATAAGTTTTTCAAACCGAATTCCAATAATTTTAACGTAACAAGCAAAACCAATCCTGCGACTAAAACTCTAAAACGTACATTTGAACTATCTCCAAAGCAATCCAATGGAAGTTTGAATAATGTTTCTTAGTTCAACGTTGAACGCTCACTGGAGGCGAATCATTCTTGTACTAACTAGAAACATGAATTTTACATAGGTATACCAGTTATTCGATCTTTTGTAGTGGTTAAAGTTTGAAGGTACCTTGAAAATGGATAGTTCAATGTTTGTATGAAATAGGTGGGCTTTTGTTTCTAGGTCGCTGATGGCTGGGAGTACACATTATTTTATGTATTTGTAACCATATATTGAAATAAAACTATTTTTACGGATTCTATCGCGTTTATTTTTTGTTTTTACGTTCCCGACGTTTCGGCTGCTTTACAGCAACCATGGTCACGGGAGGACTGAGGTGGTTGACGTCCTAGTGTCATAGTTTGGCGGGCGGACGGACCGCAAGGTGCACGCGTAGCAGGGATGCGAGTGGCGGAGGACTGTGATGTGTGGAAATCATTGGGGGAGGCCTATATCCAGCAGTGGACGACTTTCGGCTGATAGATAGTTAGACCATAAATTCTGCATTCTATATTCTGTGTAGAGAAAAATATTTTTTTATGCAGCTAGGTAAGAGATTGCATGTACGGCGTCGTCCTAACTGGCTCGCTCGATCTTGCGATAGGATCGTATTGATCGTAAGGACTAGCGAACAAACATAGATATGTTTTTTGAATGTCCTAGAAGTTTACGCGATCAGTAGGGTGAGCAGGAACTTCTAATGTAATCGTGACGTCATCGAGAAAACATGCCGTCACTGTCATACTTATTTATGAAATCTGTGGTGTGAGAGAGGGGGAAGACGGTAGGTAAAAAGGATTGAGCTTGAGGTACAGTAAGTATTAGGCGTTGTCCTAATTGGCAATCCCTCGAACCGATATTGCGATATGAATAAAGTTAATAGCGCGGTATATATATTTTTTAGTACAATATAATCTCATATGTGTACATAATATACCTACTTATTTACAATCTGTAGAAGTACTGTAACTGCGGAGACGTTTTGCAAAAGGAAGCAGGTACCTACCTACGCCCTTGGAATCCGCAGAATTTCAATATGACTTCTCCATTTACATGCGAATAACAGAGGCGACCTCTCACACCGAAGCGTAATAGTTATAATTTTATACCTCATATTTTTTGCATTTATGTAAAAAAAAATATATTGTTAAGAAATTTAAGCGCTCTGGCCAACAGCTTACTTATATAATGTAAACGGCGACACTACTAAAGATATTTGCATCCTATAGTTAGTACAATAGTCACAAATATAATAAACTTTTTCTTGTCTGTATACACATTTTGGCACGACCAATTTCTTACTCTGGGCTGTACTTTCACGTAGAACAAAAGAGTAAACGATTTTCATCGAGCCTTTTCTATGACCTTGACTTTTATATTCCCTTACGCGTGTACCCGAATCATTTGCGTGGAGTCACGCCCGAATATTATGACTCGTTACGCGACTGTCGAACAGGTATCCTTCTTGAAACCTAGCTGAAGCAAATCCCAAGAGACTGTTGGGTTATATGCAATCCTTCCCGACGTATCCCGCCTTTTTATTTTGAAACTAAATGTCGGATACGTTTTGTGTTGGGGGTAAAGGAGGAAAAGTAAGTAAAGTCTTATGTATAAAGCATTGCATGGGAAGTTTGTATTGAGTTGGATACATTATTCCCCAAAGGGGGCAGACAGCAGTGTACTGTTTGTACCCACCTAATTTTGCCGATGGTTTTAGGTTGATTACTTTTACACAGTGTTAGGATTTATTAAATAGAGTTTGACTTTGGAAATTTCCAATAGTTTTTGAATTTAAAATAAATCTAGTTTATGACTTAAAATGAGTCATTGAAGTGAAACTAACCTTACGAATATTATCGCGTTTATTTTAAGTTTTTTCGTTGCCGACGTTTCGGCTGCTTCACAGCAAACATGGTCGCGAGAGGGCTGAGTTGTGTTTGACTTCCTAGTGTCATAGTTTGAACTGCGGCACCCTCATATTTAGTTGTTTCTTTCAGCCCGATCTATATAGAATATGCTCACAATGTATAAAAATAATTGAAAAGTTTAATTAAAAAAAAACAAATGTCATCAAAGTTTGCTATTCGTATTTGTGATTGTTGTTCGTATTTGTCACAAAGTTCACAATCGTCGTCCAGTTTGCCCATTGATGCATTAGCTAACCGCGTATAGCAGGCATACGCAGCAATGAATAAAATTTAAGTGGCTCTAGAAATAAAGCGCACAATTTGAGCCACCGAAATTAGCATTTAGACTTCTATTTATTGATCTGTTAGTCACTGCATCGAGCTATGACTAACGAACTAGATATCAAAGCGTCAAGCTTCGCCGAACCCTGTGATATCGTGAGGATTCTCCAACTAGTACCGACCTTCCACTTCGTCTGGAATACATACAAAGTGTACGCTCTTGCAGATTCAATTATGTTGATAGCGGAAATTTATATATCTCCGCGGATCCGCCTGTTTTGCTTGCAAATATTTTCATTTACATCTGCATATCATTTGGTGAATTTGTTGCGGTGTACCTTCTCAAGGATTTTGAAGATTGGCTCGAGTTTTGGTTTTAAGAATGCCGAGTCGTCAGCTGAAGTAGCCTCGAGCAATAATTGTACGCGAAGTTAACACAATTAGCGGGAACAGCTGGAAAATATACAGATTTACGGATAACGCAGCGCTTGGTTCAGACATCGCTGGCGAGCCACGCACTGACTGAATGAAGATAGGCAGCCGCGTGAGACGTTTAATTAGTACACGGCTATTTTGCATTCGTTAAGTCTCTATTCGAAATAAGATTCGCTCATAAAATTTAAAAATCTCAGAGGTTTGCCAGCCTTGTTTCCAAAGTTTTAACGACTTGGCTTAGCGACAAAATTCTAATGACATACCAATTTCATTACTTATATATATATATATATTTCATTATATGACGATATAATGTTTTATGAACGAGTTTCAGAAGGTAGAGGATTGTTGGTACATGAAATACATAAGCACGGCTCTGTAATTTTGTCTTTTATAAGAAATTAAAATTTACAATATTACTTTACCTGCCTAAGTGTAGTGCAAGTTTGAAGTGCCAAGATATTGTTCTAAAAGATCAGACAATCCAATATCCCTTTCTCTGATGTGTCACTAGGATGTATTCATTTACCAATCATAAAGATTTAAAATAAAACCGGTACTCAAATAAAAAAACATGTTTTTTAGGGTATTTTTTTAGTATATGCATTATACCATTTATAGTGTTACTAATGTTAATCTTTTAAGGTACTCTATTCATCTAATTAAGACCCATACTTTAAGCATCCGAACATTGTCTTCAAAATACTTATTTTCGAAAACATTTTCCAATTCTCTTAAATTATGTTCTCAATGCATTATTCATAAGCATTTAATTACGAAGCCGATGGGGACGGTCTCCTCATTTTTATTAGCCTCATGGAGCTTCCAATAACTCATTTAAAAATCGTGGAAGACTTCATAATGTCACGATTAAAATTAAAATGAATATTGAGACCGTGGGAATATGAAGGACCTTATTATTTTGTGAGTAAGGTTTTAATATGACCTTTTATCTATACTACAAATAAATAAAATTGGAGTGTCTGTTTGTAATATTAAAATAACCGCTTTTTACTAAGTGCATTTGGATGTATACACGGTACCTATACCAAAACAACATTTTTGTCTGTCTGTTTGTTCCGGGTAATCTCTGAAATGGCTGGGCCGATTTTGACGGGACTTTCACTGGCAGATAGCTAATGTAACAAGGAGTAACTTGGCTACTTTTATTTTAGAAAAAAAATAGGATCTCACGAAAAAAATTAAAACCAATGTTGCAGCGTTGCGCCTGATTAAGATTGATAGCAACAACCTGAAATGCGTCCCGCGGGCTCAGAATGCGCGAGCAGGCTGTTGCCAACGGTTGTCTTTGTTAAATACCACGCGGATGAAGTCGCGGGTAACAGCTAGTATTTAAATATAATTATATTAATTAAACTACGAGAAACAGCCATTTTATTTTCATCTGACCTGATTAGCTCAGTTGGCAGTGACCCTGCTTTCTGTACTGTGGGTCCCGGTTTCGAATTCTGGTAGGAACAAACGTTGCAGGATTAGCAAGAATGTTTGTGCCCAAATCATGGATGTTTATTATCTATATAAGTATTATATACTGAGTTCGTCCTCAGTGGTGGGTTCGTCTGGCGATATTTATTAATATATTTCTACGAATTGAAATCATATCTAACCCATTTTAAATTCGTGCATTAATTTGGAATCTTCAGTACTAAATTATTCGGCACGTGTGCCACATCAAAAGCACGTTTTTCCGTATTGTTCTGTCTAAAATAACCCAAAAACCTGGTCCAAACTCAATAAACCGGTGGATCAAAGGGACTTCAAAGAGTTCTCAGATTCAATTAAATGGAACGCGAGCCCCTTTAAAACACAAATTATGTAACAATCCAACCGCTTTGTAATTGATGGGCGTGGAACAATTAAATGATTGCAAAGCAATTGACTAAATAAGACACTAGAAACGTTCTGCACGTCAAGTGCGAGCTAACTGTATACTTTATAGTCTACCGTATTTAAACTCTCCGTGGTGCCTTACACCTGGAATTAGTCCCGCTGTAAGAGTCTTGCTTCTGTGGAAACTTGTCTACCAGATCTTGTTTGTCTCCCGCTATGCAATGGAGGGAAGTCGATAATTTACTTCCAACTACTCATATTTTTATCTTTCAATTAATTTCGTGCGGGTTCCAAGACAATTTTATCCCGGGACTCGCCGAGGGTCAAACCTCGGTGTCTTCATTGGGCACCACTGTAGATCCTGGCTTACAAGAGTAGCAGTGGTGGGTGTGTGTGGCGGGACTAGTCCTAAAAAAAAAGTCTAACGTATTTAGACATTTTGTATGAAGAGTTGAAAAGCGCCTCTAGCGGATGGTATTTAAAACTCTCAATTCTCCTCTTGGAGCTCTCGCTGCAATGGTATGGCTGTCACGATACTATGGTTCTACTGAGCCACGCGCTGTTCTTCCAGGCGTTTGAACCAACTAAGCTATGACCTCTCATTACGAAGCTTAAATAGAAAAGTTCATTACACTATAGCACAATTACACACATAGATCATTTTACCATTACGAGTAGGTACCGTGAACACTCGAGAAACAGAAGTTAATCTATACATATAAATAAAATTGGAGTGTCTGTTTGTAATATTAAAATAACCGCTTTTTACTAAGTGCATTTGGATGTATACACGTTACCTATACCGAAACAACATTTTTTACAATTTTTGTCTGTCTGTCTGTCCGTCTGTCTGTCTGTCTGTCCGTCTGTCTGTCTGTCTGTCTGTTTGTCTGTTTGTTCCGGGTAATCTCTGAAATGGCTGGGCCGATTTTGACGGGAATTTCACTGGCAGATAGCTAATGTAACAGGGAGTAACTTAGGCTACTTTTATTTTAGAAAAAAAAATAGGATCTCACGAAAAAAAATTAAAACCAATATTACAGCGCAGCGCCTGATTAAGTTTGATAGCAACAACCTGCAATGCGTCTCGCGGGCTCAGAACGCGCGAGCCTGCTGTTGTCAACGGTTGTCTTTGTTAAATACCACGCGGACGAAGTCGCGGGCAACAGCTAGTTTCAAATAAAACTAATTTTATCGCGGTTATTTTATGTTTTTAAGTTCCCGTAATCGTTGGGAACGTAAAAACATAAAATAAACGCGATAAAATCCTTAATATTAGTTTTATTTCAATGTGCAGTATTCGCGTAAATATAAGAAATCAGAAGTTCATTTGTTCCAATGTGCGATGTGACAAACAAAAATGTCGGCTGCAAAATGATTGAGGCATTATAAATTATTCCCATTCGTATGGAGCTAGCGAAATAATTTGGGAAACGAAATTATTTACAACACAATATTAGATTTAATTAATAAAGTTCATGTTATGTGGTTATACAGGTTTTGTGTGTGGGCTTTGGTGAACTCATTTGTAATAATTATTTACTGCTCCATTAAATTACCATTGCATTAATGCCTATATGAAATACTAGCTCCACCCCGCGGTGCTACCCGCGATCAAAAAGTATATCCTTTTCCTCTATGTCCTTTTCTGTAAATCATGTCGATCCTTTGATTAAAACAAATCTATCCCACGGAAACCATACATTTTACCGGGATAAAAAGTAGCCTATGTGCTATTCCAGACTATAATCTATCTCTGAGCCAAATTTCATCCAGATCCGTTCAGCCGTTCTGGCGTGATTGAGTCACAAACATCCATCCATCCAAACTTTCACATTTTTAACATAAGTGGGATTATGAAACGAATAATTCAGACCAAATTTTGTGTTGATGTGCAGGGACATTATAGATGACGAGCATGTTTTCTCTTTTTCTTATAGTTCTGTCTCACTCTGTCGGACGATCGGACGCTGATCAAGATAAACTTAATCTAAAACAACACATTAAAGCAAGATTGCCGACTGTCATTTTGTTTTTTCATAATAAAATATTAAAACACTCTTCGTCTCCACAGATTCGTGATGAAACGTCGGAATAGGATGCTGAGCTCATGAATAATCAATTGGTACACACTGCTATATGTTCTCACGCGCTGAAAACGCTTCGAGCATCGCTGAAGTTTTCAGTAAATATTGACGTAGAAACTAAATGATTATTTGTTCGATATAATTATTAATGGTAACACTAAAATTATAAATAACATCAAAATATAAAAAAAAACATGGACGTTTATATTTTCCATAATTATTTTCCTTATTTTACCTCCGTTAAGTTCACCTAGGTACACATATTGATTTCTTATATTTACGCGAATACTACACATTGAAATAAAACTAATTTTAAAGATTTTATCGCGTTTATATTTAAATATTGTTGTTTTACAGCAACAATGGTTGCTGTAAAGCAGCCGAAACGTTGGGAACGTAAAAATCAAAATATAAACGCGATAAAATCCTTAAAATTAGTTTTATTTCAATCACATAGGTACATAACTTAACTTACCGCATCGATCTTCTAGTTGCCTTACCGCTATAACCTATGGCTGTTACGTTTTTTTTTTTTTTTTTTATTACATTATGGGCAAGTATTTGATCTTGATCTCACCTGATGGTAAGTGCCGATGAGATCTACGATGGAGCATACTTGCCTAGGTAGGAAGGCGGCAGTAGATAGAGACGCTACATTCACTAGGCACATGCAGCGCAGCTGATCTGACCCGCCATCCATGAATGGCAGCACCGAACATCATGCCGGAACACGGCTAGGCTGCTTGGCGACATGGCTTTGTTCAGTGGGTGGTGACTAGCCACGGCCGAAGCCTACCACCAGTAGAGTTGTCACCTGGTTGGCACCACCCAGGGTCACGTGTAGGGTATCTCGAGGGAACTTAATTCTCCTACGGACGAAGGTGACTCGACCCCAAAAACGTCACAGCCCATAAGTAATCGCGCGTGTAATAGAGAAAGAGCACAGTCCCACATTCACCACTATTTGCTTTAAGCAAACTGTATAGACGAATTTTGAAATGAGGAAATAATTTAAAAAAAAACATAGTAATTCATTTAAAAAAAAATTGATTCAATATTGTTTTATACTAAATACAGGGCCGTATTCAACTGAACACGTAATCTTAACAAATGTTTGACTTGTATAAAAAAGAGGATAACACAAAAAAAAAGAAATCACGAGTCGTAAATCAGTGTAATGCATCTAATATTCAAATGAATGTTATTTTCCTGTATTTTGTTATACAAATTGAACGCTTTAAAAGCAGTTGGCTGTTTGGCCGCCCGCCAAAATGACGGAGGGTCCCAAAAACTCATTTTCGCTGCTGCCCTGGTATTTATTGCTGACGAGCAATTTTTAACAGCTAAAACCATTTAAGAATAAATACGTATAGGTATCAGTGATAGCGAAGTTGGTTTATCAAACGTCATATAATACTACGCACAAGAGTTTTGTTTTGCGCAGTACTATATGACGTTTGGTCTCTCTTCGGTCGTTCTCTCATGACTGAGGATCGTGATCATCACGGCAGTTCTTTAGATCGGACGAACTGTCTCCAATTTAACTTTAATTTAAATTTATCCCGATTTTGTTAGCAACGCGATCTCCTTGGAAGCTGTTTAATATTTTTTCGTAAACTTTTGTTTTACGCCTTGTTAATATATAAGTCCTAAGTCGATGTTTTTTCATGTTTTTTTGCATTATGGTGCACTCATTTTTCATACAAAAACATCGACTCATGACAGCATAATTTGAGCTCAAACGGTACCAAAGCGTGCCCCTCATTCTTGAGACCATTGTTTAGCCATGTAATTATTTTTGTTTTTTTTTAAAGATCATCATAATGATAGCTGGTTTATGGTGTGGTATATTATAATTATTGAAATTCAAAATGTTTATTTCAATAAATTATGTACAATAGTTATTTACAAAGTTATCTACATGGAGACAAAACTAGAATATACTTATTAATAGGAAAAAATAAACAAATAAAATAAAATAATGACATTGTATAATAACAATAAAAATAAAATTATATACACAAAAATGCCTACACATCGTCGTTGATGCCAAAAGTGCCCAGCCAGTCAGCCAGCTCAAATTTAATAAATAATTTAGTTTTATAAAAATTAAAAAAAAAGACAATCGCAAGTCTTCTAAGCCCAAGGATTTTAAGCTACACAATACTCACGGAAGCTCAAAGCGTGCTACAATAATATAACAACACCCAATGGTTCCAAAACATGGGTTTAAAAACCTTTTTTTTGTTCAAGCGACCACAGTATCTGCATCAGACAGGAGCCGCGCTTAGAAATGTTGAAATTGGTACATTTATTTACTAAATAGGTATACATCATTTTAAAAGAGATAAATTTATAAAAATAGAACCTACCTTTGTATGGAACTCTAAGTAGGTGGTGAATGATCTTACTGAGAAAATATTAGCGTAGGTGTGGCTATCTCTTTGTGAGAGTTTGTACAAAGGTACCCCGTCAGATGGTAGATCCCATCAGATTTGCTGATAAGTTTATCAGTAAATGGTGAGAGCTACTTATATATAAAGCATACTTTTCAAATCGATTACCTTATATTGAAATAAAACTAATTTTTCGTTGCTTATGCGAGATTTTTTTAACGCGACAAGATCCAAAAAAATAGTTTTATTTTAATGTGTAGTATTCGCGTAAATATAATTAATCAATACGATTACCGTAGTTAAGTTATAGTTATGAAAATTCTGTTGGCTTGAACGAATTCTTTTCTATAGATTTTCAACGCGCAATAGCGCAATAGTTATATAAAATCACCACGACAAAGGTCCACTTATCACAGATGGGCAGTAAATGTACGAGAGAAAATCAGTATTAAACAAAGTCACTTCGATGCACATACAAGTTGACAACAAACTGGCAATGGATATTTACAAACAATTCACATATAGGTCAGCACGAAAATTTAACTAAAATGGGAGGTTCGCAGTCAGTGTTTCAACTCGTTACTCGAGTAACTAAACGGCCGACCTGATTGTGGTCCAGCTCATTACCTATTCACAGTTTGAACAAATAACATGCCATTCGCAGTAACACGCGCCGTACAGTAACCCTAATTACATTTCTAGGACGTTGTCCTATTTTAATACTTTTATCTTTGGTTTAAGGGGCTGTGGTGATTTCGGTGATGTACTGAGAAAAGCTGACTCCGTGCTTCATAAAATATAAGCATGAAGAATGATATCTACTTTAGACAACCGTAAATCTAGCATGAACATGTTGACATATCGTTCCGTCGGGTTCGATTTACGTTTTACAACTACTAGTTAACGTGAACGTAATGATTGGATTTCATTCTGATGTTTATTGGTGAAGCCAATTCATGTTAAATTGTTATTATTTACGCACAATGTGTCCGTAACAACTCTTGGTCCTTTTTTAACAGGAATACGGATAAAAGTTGCAGAAAACCTTATAAATTATTCGTAATCATGTAAGGTATTTTTCTCAGTGTACCGATCAGTAGCTCAAGGTCTATCTTTAACGTAGTTTTACTGTTGTTACCACAAATAATCTTGTAGGTACGTGAAATTATATACCGTTATTCCGACTATTCAAAAACATACAACTGAATTGACAACCTCCTACTTTTTGAAGGCGGATAATAAGATCTAAATCCGAGACCGTCTTTTACATAAAGTGGTCGGCTTGCGACGCAGACATAATGTATTTACGGGTTAATCGTATTCAAGACCTAAAGCACAGTCTTTCTACAATGTCAGTCTTTGAATACTATGCAGGGTGCTTCAGAGAGAGTATACTAAGCTTTGTACTTACAATTATCATATTGCTGGCAACAAAGTATATTATTTCAAAGTCAAAGACAAATAATTTATTTTGTATAGGCCTACGACAGCACAAGTGACATTATTTTTTTTTTGTTCTTAACTCTGCAACTGGTTCGGAACGCGACCTCAACTTAGAAGATCCGGCGAGAAATTCAGCGGGCTTGTAATTTTTAAATTTGTCATCGAAATTCTTACAATAGTGTTTACAAATGAGCTGAAGAAGCCAAAGTTTCATGCTTAGTATACCCTTTCTGAATCACACTATATATAATAATTATGTGACCTTACACTTTATAAAAATAGCGTTTGGTGTAAGAAATACACGCCAAATTATCTGTAAGAATATTTATCACTAAGAGAAAAAAAAAAAAATATATATATATTTCTTATTCTTGCAGGCAAGAAAGACCTATCTATATCGTCAGACATTACCACCGGTTCCGAATGTTAGTACCACTTTGAAGAGCCGACAAGATACTCAATCTTTACTTAAATGTAACAAACATAAAAAAATACAACTTAATTGGGAACCTCCTCCATTTTGAAGTCGGTTAAAAAGAGGCTAGTATAAGTACATTCTGAGGAACATAAACGGCTAATGGCTGTCAAAGTCCTTTGGGTTTCAGTTCATTCTGTATGTACCATGATTAAACGGTCAGATTTAATTAAGTTCCATTTAAAATGGCGAGTCCATTCAACATTTAAATTGTGAGCGATACCCCAGTTAGAATTCTCACTGTCAGTTCACCACATTGCGATTGTATAAAACGGCTCAAAGATTGCGGACCCAGATTGTGGCGTACTAAAACGAATATTTAGTGTTATTTTGAAACCACTAAATAAACATAATAGGGTTCATGAAACAATACCCAAGCTTTTTTAAGTTTTCTAATTCTGAAACTTACAGTATAAATAAATAATATATCTGTATATTCAAAACCACTTAACACATGTACAGTTTATGCTCAGTTTAATATTGCAATGTAAATTTTCTCGAATAAAGGCATTTTACATTAAAAAAGGTGAAGATCTACATTAAAAATCCAAAAAAAACTCTACTTATTATCCATTGTCGTGTCTACTTATTATCCATTGTCCTGTCTACGTATTATCCACTGAATACTGAGAATGTGACCTCCTTTTCGTAAAATAGCAGGAATTCCTAATCCTTTTCCTTTCTGAATCACAAATAATATGCCTACACTTAAATATTGTACAATCAGAAAGGGTTACATGAAAGGTCCCGAGCATTTCAAAGGACATCAGTAAGAGTGTATCTGGTAAGAATAAAACTTTGTGCTTGACATTATGTTTGGACAGTTTATTAAAGCTTTGATGTTTGCTGTCCTTTTGTGTAGTAACCATTCTTTTATTTCTTTTTAGGACGAGATACAATTAATTGTAAAGGATAAAACCTACACGTGCTACCAATTTGTCTTATGCTTCAAGATTAAAAGAATAATATCGGTTTTTATCCATTCAAAAGGAACATCGTGAGGAAACCTGCATGTCTGAGAGAACCCCTCGAAAGATGTGTGAAGTCCGCCAACCCGCAATGGGTCAGCGTGGTGGACTATGGCCTAATCCCCCTCGCATTGAGACGAGGCCCGTGCCCAGCAGTGGGACATTAAAAAGGGCTGGTATTATTATTCATTCGCAAATGTACCTTTGGTTCCGTAATTTGGTCAGTTAGACTAAAACTCCTTTGTTACGTTTGAAGTCGTATTCCTGAAGCATTAAAGTTAATTTTAATTTACTTACATGCCAAAAGTTATCGTCAATTTGTCGGCTATTAAGATAGCGTGAACATTTATCAATAAAATAATTAAATTAAAAAAAAATAAGTACTTATCACTAAAGTGCAAAAGTATGATTAGATTATAAATGACATACTTATTAAATAATTTAATACCCCTTTATTATAAAATAATTAAATATTGAATATCTCTACTAGATTTCACATTCTATGTGCACAGACCCTTAAGTTTACAAATAAATCAATTAAAACAATCTCAGTGTCCATCCGTTGAAAGCACAGATAAGACAAATATACGGACCACATGCAATTAATTAAGCCGCCGAACCCCAAACCCTTCCATCAGGAAAACGGGACAGAACCCTTTATAAGGCCGTAAAGGTTTTATTAAAACTGCCCATTTAAAATTCAAATAGCAATGAAACCGGTCTTTTAAAGTAATCGCAATTGTCAATTTGTGGGATTCAGTATGGAGATGGACTTTATTTTGTTAAATTAAATGCTCAGATGATGGAGTATAAAATATTTTTTACAGGCTGTATCAAATGTATGTAAGTGGTTTTATAACGAAAACAGATACCATGGTTTCAGCTCATGGTCCTGCTCCCCTCAGAGTTTGAATTTTTCCGTCAAACTTTTCATATTTCACTATCATCAGTAAGTCAAGTGCGAGAATGTTCGTAAGCTAACCGTATACATTATAGTCTACCGCATTTAGACATTTTGTATGGAAAATTAAATGTTTTAAATACCGTCCGCTAGAGGCGCTTTTCAAGTCTCCATACAAAATGTCTAAATATGGTAGAATATAAAGTATACGATTAGCTCGCACTAGACGTACATTTTATAACAATTATCAAGAAATACTCGACACTGGCAAACATAGCACAATTTTGTAGCCGTTTGCCAACCTAAAAAAAATAAGAAAATATATCTCCGAGCCCCATCCGTGGCGTTAAAAAATTATAAAAACAAAACCCGCGAAATACATCGTCTCAGAGCCGAGCCTACAGCAGAAATATGAGAGGTGTCGTTAATGTAGCAAATGCTCTACATTTTTCCTTCTCTAAATCTAATGCTGTGTATCCACTGTCGCGAATAACGTTTGACGTTGGCGCCGAACATGTAACATGTTTAATTACCAACAGCTATGACGTTGGTTCTTTATCCGCCTGCCTAGTAAAAAAAAACAAAAGAAATATTTATAGTTTTTTATTGTAATCTGTTTTGACTATTAGGCCATATTTTATAGTTGTAGCCAGGACTCACAGGACAAATAAATTATTGCTGGCACTGTTAGTTTTGCAGGATAAAATATATAAATATTATATATGTTTGGCAAAAATTTTGAATTTTTGATATAAATGGCATAGAATAATTTAATATAATAATAATATCGCCAGTCAAACACACTAACTATACGGTCCCACACTAAGCAACGATTGTCTTATGGGTACCGTACAATGGACTGGGGGCGAACCCAGTATATAATACTTAAATAGACATTAAACATCCATGATTCTGGACATTCGTGTGCTCATAAAAAAAATGTCTACCAGGATTCGAACCCGGAACACTTGGCACAGAAAGCAAGTAGAAAGTCCACTGAGCTAATCAGGTCGTCAAAATTGAGTTCATGTTAGATTACTAAATTGAAAGTTAGGTGGTTGACATTACATGTGAAAAATAATCGCAAGTCATTATGCATTCGTGTTCCATTCGCGCTCGTTCGCCGACATCGTTCGCGGGTAAAGTGACCTCTCAGCCTTAAGCATCGCTTTATTTTGTGTCATCACGTTAGAACACGCCATTACTGCAGCGGGGCCCATATCGCGGTCCATGAATACGATGCGGGAATACTAATCCCCCGTTTTTCTGAACCAACTTCCGGTTCATCCAGTCGGTGTATCGATCATCGTATGATGGATGACCCCGTCGAGGGTTTCCCGTTTTTTTTATTGACGGCAAAAATATTATACGTATTTACTGAACATTGAAATAAAACTAATTTTGCAGAGTTTTTTTTATTTTACTTCTCCCCGTGAACTTGGTTGCTGTAAAGCAGCCGTAATGTCGGGAACGTAAAAATATAAAATAGATGGGATAAAATCTGTAAAATTAGTTTTATTTCAATGTGTAGTATTCGCGTAAATATAAGAAATCGATAGGTATTTACTGAAGTTTTTCTAGTTGCACATCCAGCGGTAAATAGCATACCTAGATGGTCACTTGGTAAGTGTGACTTATACCTAGATCCTCAGTTTAATCATTCAAAGGTATATACCGAAATATTATTGTCGCTCGACTTTTCAGAGTCATTGTTTGTTTGTTCCGACAAAATGGGGATCAGTTATCCGCCACCATTATTTTAAAAATGATTTATAAACGAGAAAGACGTCGTCGTCTTAATGAAACACCTGAGATATTCTCTTAATTTTATTCTTCACTAAGGACTTTTCTAGCAGGATAAATTGACAGCTTCAAGTTTTAATAAATCCATCGTCGCCTTTTTACGTGCCGTCATTTTTGGTAGGTATTTAGTTAATTATCAGTTCGCTTAGTGTGCAAATTGTCTTATGTAAATAAAATACATACTTACACATATTATTATAATAATAATATCGCCAGACGAGCACACCAACTATACGGTCCCACACTAAGCAAAACGCCTGTATTATGGGTACGGTACAATGGACTGAGGGTGAACACAGTATAAAATACTTATATAGACATTAAACATCAATGACTCGGGAGCAAGCATTCGTGCTCATCACACAAAGATTTTTGTCTACCAGTATTCGAACCCGGGACCCTAAGCACAGAAAGCAGGGTCACAGCCAACTGCGCTAATAATGTCGTGTTCTTTATAACCTCTTTGCGTATACCTACTGCGTAGTGGGCAATGTTACCGACTGCGGCAAACGGCCAACTATGAATATGAATATGTAAATGAAGAATGAGAAAAAGCGATGTACTTCGAAAAAACTGTTTTTTTTTTTATTACATTATAGGCAAGTATTTGATCTCGATCTCACCTGATGGTAAGTGACGATGAGATCTACGATGGAGCATACTTGCCTAGGTAGGAAGGCGGCAGTAGATAAGAGACGCTACATTCACTAGGCACATGCAGCGCAAGTGATCTGACCCGCCATCCATGAATGGCAACACCGAACATCATGCCGGAACACGGCTAGGCCGCTTGGCGACATGGCTTTGTTCAGTGGGTGGTGACTAGCCACGGCCGAAGCCTACCACCAGTAGAGTTGTCACCTGGTAGGCACCACCCAGGGTTACGTGTAGGGTATCTCGAGGGTACTTAATTCTCCTACGGACGAAGGTGACTCGACCCCAAAATGGTGGCATAAATCTAATTCTGACAGCCGTTGTAGCCCAGCAGTTTTAGTTTTTCTGTCGCAGATAATTAACTGGGGCGTTGATTCTCCCTGTATTAATCTTTTAATCAAATATATAACCACTTATAATATTAGATTATAACATTTTACTATCTATTAACTGTGTATTGTTTTGTATTTACTTGTGATGTCTATCCCGTGTGTATATTTTATCATGTGTTGTTTAGGTACTTTCCACTACACTAACCGGCAAATATCAACAAAAACTAATAAGAGAAAAGTAAAACCGGTAAAGCAGTCTCCATCGTGTATTCGCCACTACGTGAACATTGGCAGAATCGCGTTGAGCCTGACTCAATGGAAAAAGGTCAATAAAAAAAATATGGGGTAGTCAAATAAACTAATTACAAATGTTCATACATCGTTTAATTATAAAAAAACTTATCTTTATCACAATATTGCACATCTATTAATACATATTATTTTCATTTTATGACCTCAACTATTATATTTTTACGCTTAAATCAACAGTCAACAAAAGCACCGATATTTTTATAAAAAGATGTTACGATTCACAATCCATTGTGGTATGGCACGTGATGAAAAGGGACAAAATATACATTGCTATCGATAGAGGCGTGTCTAATAAAAAAATATTAACAATGACAGAATTATACTAATCTAAAATATAGGTAAAAGTGTTGTAATAATAATTGATAAAAGCTGATTATGGTAGGTATCCGCAACCCTTCCAATATTCCCATCCCATATCCATCCAATCCTATATCCATAGTTCCAATTATCTTTCCATATTCTTGCAATAGTTCCTCCGCCTGCTGAGGTCAATTCGCTGCTTATGCTATCATTGACAGCAATTGACCCCAGCAGGTGGCTAACATAACATTAAAACTCTCAAAAAGGACCTCTGAGTGTTGGACCCATGTCCTTGCGCAAGCTTTCCAAAGATCCGGGTATAGCCCGTGTGGAGAGAGATAGTGATTACTAATAAAAAGTAATGCTATACAAATGTATCGGTAGTTAAATCGAAATACGCAAAAAAATAATAATGAAAGTCCATTAATTATTATTTCAATCCCAATTCTAGCTACCCTCAATATTTATAGCGCTTACCTTCAAACTCATGTACAGGCGATAAGCCATTATAAACGCTGCGCAGTGTATAAAAGAGGCAATTTTGGCAAAGTTTCAACGAGAATAGGGGTCGTAAATTTTCTAGACTAGGTACAGGTCGGTTTATCATGGAGATATTCTTGAGCGGACTTGTTTTGCAAGTCTTGTTGAGCGTGTTTTGTTTTGTTTTTCTTTTGTCAGTTGATTACTTTGGACATTCCTATCACACTACATATGGCGTAAACAATAATTTAATATATTTTTAGACATTGAAATGAAACTAATTTTAAGGATTTTTCGCGATTTTATTTTGATTTTACGTTCCCGACGTTTCGGCTGCATTTCGTGCGGCTGCTGCGAAACGTCGGGAACGTAAAATTAAAATAAAATCGCGATAAAATCTTACAATTAGTTTCATTTCAATGTGTAATATTCGTGTAAATATAAAAAATCTATATATTTTTAGACGTTCGTTGGTAGATTATAAATATAAAGATCAAATTCCCGAATCATTTACCGCTTAATTTTATATATAATCGTGATATGAATGAACTACTTTTTAATCACCTTAGATGTTTCATATTTTGAGCTGTTTTGTTAACTGTGTAGCTAGTAATTAATTGTATATGAACATTACCCAATAGGTAAAGGGCATTATGTACAACTCATATAATACGAAAATGATATATCACGGCACTTAATTTGTAACCTACCTTGAATTGTGAATCGCAATGCATTAACATCTAATTAAAATTATTTTTAAAATTATTCTAACATTATTTAATTTTGTAGTGCACTTTTTAGATAGAGTAATTGGATACACACACGAGAGCCTCCTTATACACAAAAAAAAACACCTCCACACTTCAAACATAAGTAGTCAGGGATATGTACTTACCGAATATTGTATTCATAAAAAAAATATTAACAAAGAGTTTTAAATTAATTTGAGATACATATATTATGTAATAAAAGCATTGATATGTCGAGTTCACAATTAAAGCAAACAAAAAAAATATATTTTTTTCGTGATCTCTGATATTCCATGTTCCACCCATAGTCTTCACATTAGCATAGACAAATAACATGCAATAACATTATCTTAGAATATCCAGTTTGAAATTCGAAACTCAACGAGCTCAATATCTTTCGGTGTTATTATAACGTTCCGAAGTTCTGAGCAAAACGTTTGTTATTCTGAACCTCATTCATTATAATGATTCACAAGATAGTTTTAATGTATTTAATAAAAAGTCGAGTCGTTTTTATTCAGTGTACTGCAACAGTAGACATCTTAGCCTAGAATAGGTTGAACTCTTTATTAAAAAAAATACAACCGAGGAGGTTCTCAACCTCTTCCTTTTTGAAGTCGGTTACAAAGGGTAATGTGTTATTAAATGTAATCATTACACTCTATTCTGTTGTCTTATTATGGGTTTTTATTATTATAATAACCAAAATATTTTACCATATGGTGTAACTCTAGTAATTCAGTAATAATATGATTTTATTTACTACATAAATAAAATTAATATCGCCAGACGAACACACCAACCATACGGTCCCACACTAAGCAACGCTTGTATTATGGGAACCGTACAATGAACTGAGCGCGAACTCAGTATAAAATACTTATATATATATATATATTAAACATCCATCGTACAAACAATACACACAAATTTTGCCCCTTCCCGGATTCGACCGAGGGACCAGCAGCACAGAAAGCAGGGTCACTTCCCACTGAGCTAATCAACAGGGTTATTTTATATCATTCGGAATCGACATCGGACACGGATTTGAAACTTTCCGATGTTGGTGTCGCTCCCGACGAGCTTTCCGACGGAAACTTTTTGAAAAAACTATTTGATATTACCATCAAGATACATCGAAGATAATCAAATTCGGAAATTTTAATAGCGATTGCGGTAATCCTGATCGAAAGTTTTCGATTCCGTTTCCGAGATTTCGAATGGTTTAAAATAGCCCCCGCTGGTCCTCTTTATATTTTCGTGTATAGTTTCAAAATGATATAATAATTTGCTGTTTTTTTTACATTCTTTAAATACCTGTGTACCAAATTTAAGATAATTAAAGTCTCTGACCCCTATGTCAGAGGTGTTCGCGGGCCTGATATCGCCGGGACAAAAACAAACATTTCGTCAATACATACACATATATAACTACTAGCTGCGCCCGGCGGTGTTACCCGCGATAAAAAGTATGAAAAATTAAAACATCTATCCCACGAGAACATACATTTTACCGGGATAAAAAGTAGCCTATGTGCTATTCCAGACTATAATCTATCTCTGTGCCAAATTTCATCCAGATCCGTTCAGCCGTTCGGGGGTGAAAGAGTTACAAACCTGCATCCATCTATATCCATCCAAACTTTCACATTTATAATATTAGTATAGATTTAATATTTTATTAGTATTAACAATACGTGTATACTGTCATTATAAGCTAATTAAAACAATAATATAGTGATAGTGCGACTGATATGAAGGAGAAGATATATCGTGTGATATGTACGAAGTATACATTAAGTGATTTAATGACGTCGATCGCCAGTGTCCAATATAATGATAATTTTATAACATATTTAAAATGTATACTTTGAATTTATGATAGAATTATAGACAAAATATCACCTAGGTTGATTGTCTCCACAGGTGACAGGAGGGCTGGCTCTTTCCTCGCTCAAAATATTCGTTTGATTATACAGCGAGGAAATGCAGCCAGCATTCTTGTCACCATTCCACGCGGACAAGGTCTGTTTGATACATAGTTTGTTGTCATACTATTTTTAAGTTTCTTTTATTTTCCTATTTAGTTTAACTGTAATTGTAAATTTTATATATATTCCAATGTAAAATATAGTCTGATAGAATTCAAAACAAAGAATAAAGAACCCAAAAAGCTTTATGCAGTAAGTAAGGAACATGCAAAAGAAGGTATTCTTTTCAGACGATGGCCCAATGATATGTCATCATCAGTGCTAGCATTACTTGACAAATCATCATCAATGAAATGAACACCCATTGGTCGCTAAGGCCGGTGACGTAGTCTTGGACCAATCGTGATTGGCTGTCACATACAGAGAATCCTTGGCGTAGCATATTTATGTGATGCTTACAAATACAATCAAGCTATAAACAAAATAGAACTCATTTTTGAATTTGATAAAAATCAAGGTGGCCAAAAAAATTATTTTTTTAAATTTCTATTATAATTGAACACCGATCGATCTATCCAATAGAACAGTAGGTAAGTTACATTTATACATTATTTTCTACATATTATGTACACTCTCACTAGTGGTCCTTATCCAAAAGATCCTTGGACGGTTTAGACTTCATTTAAGGATCTCAACACACCGAATTATGTACTGGCAACGCAAGAATTAACTTTCGACAGCATTTGCAATATAATGAATACAATTTAAAGATTTATTTATATTGTCAACTTGGTCTGTAATGTTGACCAATGCTCTGGTTTGTGGTGCTGAGATCGTCCCAGTCCCGTGTTTAAAGTAACTAAAATAAACAAATGGGGGAAGAGAAACCCACCACTGACCCTCGGCTTGTCAACTTTTCCAATTATAAAGCAAACCAGTTGATCCATAATTAAAGAAGCCAACAACACCGGCCTCCTCTGAGATGTTAGTCGAGAAGCTGTCTATTACGAGTGTCAGGACTCCAATTAATATGCAATTCTCCGATGCGAATCTAAAAAAGTATTCGACACGTCTTTCGCCTCTAAACGACGCATCCTTAGAACGGCTGGGCTACGAATGAGTAACTAAAATACAAATTTGGTTTATTTAGTACCGTTCAGTTCGTGTACTTATTGGAATTACTAAGTAATATATCCTATTCGGTGATGTTATACTCATAAAATCTTTGATTACCAGAACTTAATTCTTGCACGACCATTTTGTTCTTACAATTGTCTTCGACCTAAGTAGGTCATCTTATATCACCGTACCGTGTAGACAGTGCTATCAGCAGAGACGTCACTAGAAGACCCAGGTAGCTTGTTGTCGTTTTAACCCCGCTCTGAAGTTCCGCCAAACTGGACCCTAAGGGTGAAAATTGGGATTAATTTCTAGAAATACAATAAATATTATACACACACAGAAACAGTAGTGAATTGGTCGTAGTTCCACTGGTTCGCCTTAGTAAATGGGTTCTTTGGTTCAGGTTCAGGTTCAGCCTCAAATGAACCTTTTTAGGTATAAACGCAATAAAAAAATAAAGGTGAAGGAATTCATTTGTAGTCATGCAAAAGGCATTGAAAAGGACCGTTCATTTTTATTAGGATTAAAATATAGATGCCGGAGGGAATTCCTTTCCTTGGCCGGTAATAAATGATGAGGTAAATGAAATTGCTTCCTAAGAGATTGTGGAATATCTGCGATATATGCCTTAGTTATGAAGGTCATATTTAACTAAGAATAGGTACTGAACATATGAAAATAATTGACTACCTAAATGCGAAATGCCTTAAAGACTTTCTTAAATCCAACAACTTAAGTTAATGTAATACTATATTTTAATGTAAAAATGTAGCAAAGTATGTAGCTGTTTAGTTTAAAACATATGAAGATAGCGTAACCACTAATGGCACACTGAAAGAAGCTTTTAGCACTTGTAATTTGTGAGTACCTAGACCGTGTCTAGACGATAAGTTTAATATTATACTTTACTCTGCTAAAAACTCACTTAAAAAAGTACAATTACAACGGGGCCCACTCCATAGGCCAACTTGAAATAAATAAATATCGCCATACAAACCCCCCAACTATCCGGTCCCACATTAAGCAACCCTCGTGTTATGGGTACCGTACAATGGACTGAGGGCGAACTCAGTATATAATACTTATGTACATATTAAACATCCATGACTCGGGTACAAACATTTGTGCTCATCACACAAAGTTTGTCCCTACCAGGATTCGAACCCGGGACCCTCGGCGCAGAAAGCAGAGTCACTACCAACTGCGCTAATCAGGTCGTCTAAATAAAATTGAATCCTGAAATTATACGAACAACATGAGAAAAACATGGCGTAATCTTTTGATCCCTTGAAAGTTTAATTCTGGCGCTCAAGGTGACTGCCAATGAGCTACATAAAAGACACAAGATAATACACATTGAAGGACGAAAAGAAACAAGTGGAGCGTGACGGATGTTGTATCGTAAACTTTGTATAATCTTATTTATTAGATCCAATTTGCACTGCAGCTCATAATTCAGATATTATGTACCTCCAAATGGATATATGAAGTAAATACTTACATTAATAATATTTACTTATCTAGTACTATACATATCAATGGTGTATGGCAATGAGATCGTGGCGTATGAAATTTACATTCTAAATTACTAGTTAATAATTTTTTTATATCAACATGCTGTAGATCAAATGCTTCTAGTAACTAGATTAGAGAGAGAGATACATTATAAAAGATTACATTCATTATACTGATGTTCAACTACATTTGCGTGCCTAGCCACAGTACTTCATTCTACGCACTGCTTGCTATCAAGTGTATCCATCCGTTGGTCATAAATCGTGGTGCTGTGTGTAATGTAACGTCTATATTATTAAGCTTGGAATGCTAAATTCAAATAGTCGAATTAAACTCACTTTTTGTACATAAAACAACATCTCTACAATCCGTTGATTCTATACATTTATCATGTATTTTAAACCCATGATCATCTGTGATGACTACTTCTAAATTGATATTTTCCGCAACGCTATTTTCAAGTTACAGTTGTAGTTTCACTTCAAAATCACTATTGGATAACATCCTGATGGATATCTAAGTTCCGTTCTGTAGCACCGGGTTCGCTAAAGCCATTTCTAGCTAAACTATTACATCTTGCTTCCTTGCGGCACGTGCATCCTCGTCTTGCTATTGATATGCAAGGTTCTTTAAAGACACACGCGAAGGTTTAAGAACATTACTTTAAAATATGAAGATGAAGGAAAACATTGTGAGGAAACCTGCATGTCTGAGAGAACCCCTCGAAAAATGTGTAAAGACTATGGCCTAATCCCCCTCGCATTGAGGGGAGGCCCGTGCCCAGCAGTGGGACATTGAAAAGGGCTGACATTATTATTATTATTACTTTAAAATACGAGAACCTTTTTCGTGTTATCTATGACGCAATTGATTTTCGGTTAGTTCGGTTAAAGTTAGTTATAAGTAGAACCCACCTTGTAAAACGTGCACTCGCGTAGTGGCTCTCATCTGAATGGGCGCCTCCAGAGCGCAGGTGTAGTTCCCAGCATCTTCAACTTTAAGCCGAGCGATCTGCACAAGGACAGGTTATTCGGTTATAAAATTCACCTTTCTAGAATATTGAGAGTCGATATTTTTACGTGAATTTTATGGAGAGATCAGCGTTTTATTGTTGAAAGTGTTGCTAATTCGAATAACTAAAAAGGGTTGTTTCTTTTTCTATTTTTAACAAGCCACGAGCTTTGCTGGTGTGTGTGAGTGTTTAAATTTGTGTTTCCATGTTTTCCTTTCTATTGTACTCCCATCTGCGTTTATATTAAAAATAGTTACGGCTAAAGATTGAGATTATTTTTGGATCATTAAGCCTGACTGCCTGTGTCAGTCAATGCTGACAGTAAAGAGTCGATGGTCCACAATATGAATGGTTTCAAATAAAAATTTAATTCTGGAGTTAATTCTTCTTCTGGAGATAATTCCTCTACTACTTTTTAACATGAACTCTCAAAACGTCTGGCATTTTTAGAAAGTTTATCCTTTTTTTTCAATCTACTTCAATAACGTATTTTACCAAGAACATGTTTTCGTTCATCTGTAAAATCGCCTCAGCTAGAATTTTTGCGAAATATTTTAGGTAGAGAAATTGTTATATACGGGTGAATAGATTTCTGTAGTCAGTTTGAAATTTAGAGAGCGAGGAGACCGAATATTTACGTACCTAGTTATAAAAGAAAACCCTTTTCGAGATTTTTGCTGCGAGCAATTCTTGCTTCTGTATAATTATAATAAAAATACAAAACTTAATGTAATTCAAAAAATATACAAGCCGATAAAATACAGATTCTTCCATGAATTCTCTTTGTTTTTTTTTGTCTGTGAGCACATTTATGTAGTCAAAATTATTACAGTAATTATACGGGGTGTAAGGATAAACATGGGTTACAAATGTTGTTAATTTTGAGCGCGCAATGTATAGTAAAACCCTGTGATTACAATAAAACCGCTATACACCCCCGTGCAATACCCGACCAATGAGTGAAACAGACGATTTACGAAGACGCTAAAGCCGTATTTTAATGTATATTGCAGGTTTAGGTCTACATTTGTAATTTTAGATTAGTGTAGTGTAGTTTCTCGACTAACATCTTTGAAAAGTTCGGTGTTGCTGGCTTCTTTAATTATCGATCAACCTATTTGGTTTATAATTGGAAAAGGTGACAACTGGTGCGAGGTGCGAGCCGGGGTTTGAACTTGCGATCCTCGTTACCGAGGCAAGCGTTCTACGAACTTGGCTATCACTGCTCCTTTGTGCTGTAAGTTAAAATTACCTTAAGTTGGTAAACCACTTAGAATATAACGGCCCAGCTGCACTTAATTCATCGCTGCTCCTACATTCTTGCTTAATTACACTTATTTTATGATCCTCTCCATTACATACCTACATGTACCTCCAAGGAGCTAACTTAGCATATAATTAAGCAAACAACCTTCTTAGTAATAGCGCATATCATTTTACATAATAGCATATTACATTACTTATAATAGTATCTCATTATGCTCTCGACTTCCATTAACAAGCGGGAAGTTTAAATATCTTTGCATTGAAACTGATTGGAGCATTGTTTCTAGAAAAGTATTACTTATTGGGGTCGAGTCACATTCGTCCGTAGGAGAATTAAGTACCCTCGAGATACCCTACACGTGACCCTGGGTGGTGCCAATCAGGTGACAACTCTACTGGTGGTAGGCTTCGGCCGTGGCTAGTCACCACCCACTGAACAAAGCCATGTCGCCAAGCGGCCTAGCCGTGTTCCGGCATGATGTTCGGTGCTGCCATTCATGGATGACGGGTCAGATCAGTTGCACTGCATGTGCCTAGTGAATGTAGCGTCTCTATCTACTGCCGCCTTCCTACCTAGGCAAGTATGCTCCATCATAGATCTCATCGTCACTTACCATCAGGTGAGATCGAGATCAAATACTTGCCTATAATGTAATAAAAAAAAAATAAAAAAAATATTGAGCTAAACACTCCAGAGTGATACTTATACGGTATTCGAAAAGCAACTGTTATGCCCAGTTAACATGATTCAATTTGTGAAGTACATAATAGAGCGCTTATTTTACAATATTTTTATTTCACAATGAAAAAAAAAACCAGCTGATATTCTCGACCAATTTTACGAAATTCGTGAATTCAATTATTTTAGCACCTAGGTTTTATCGCTTTGTCCGTTTTCAGTACGTTGACGTGGTGAATACCAGTTTTAAAGTCTCGTATAGTATTAAGGTAGGTCTAATAGTGCTAAATATAGGAGGTTTTCTGTACGCTTGTTTTTTTAAAGTTGCATTTTTGTTTTGCCTCCCCGTAAGTAGCGGAGAATATTTAAGTCTCCACTTTCACTGTAGCCCGCAAATATATTGCGGCTATTTAAAGCAACGGAGCAGTGGAATTACTGGGCCTTGAGGGTGTAGAATTGGGTGTGGCGGTACTTACAGCGGGTATTGCAAAATTTCAGATTCATTACGTATTTATTTTATACTAGCTGCGCCCCGCGGTGTTACCTGCGATTAAAAAGTATGCCTATCCCGCGGGAACAATACATTTTACAGGGATTAAACGTAGCCAATGTGCTATTCCAGACTATAATCTATCTCTGTGCCAAATTTCATCCAGATCCGTTCAGCTGTTCTGGGGGGATTGAGTAACAAACATCCATCCATCCATCTATCCATCCATACAAACTTTCACATTTATAATATTAGTATAGATGTATACACCAAGTGTACATTCTTCGGCTAAGAAACGCTTACATTAAGGGTATTTAATTGAAGACCATGACGTCAGCATGATAAAAATATTCTATATTATGTTAACCTCAATTAAGCTAGTGCCATGCAATGTTTAATAAAAACTGGTTCTGTACTTTTCCCGTGAAGTGCAAACAGACAAACAGAAAATTAAAAAAAACTTGATTCGACTCTGTTTCTAGAGTAGAGTACCCTAGTATTATCTTTTCTAAAAACTTTGTACTAACACGACCAAGATACAGTCATATTTTATGGGTTGTTCTCGTAAAAAAATTATATCATGAAAATGTACCTTAAATAGCCATATCAGTTGAGTAACATTTTCAATCTATACGATGTTTAATAACCACTTGTACACCATACCTTATCCCTTAAATTTGCCATAAACATAAAAATAATTTGCTTTTAAAATACCCCAATATTAAACTTCTACTGTGTTCCTTTGTCAATGAACACATAGACACGCGCTCACTGGGACCCAACCTCATCATACCACTTAACTCATGGCTATCGCAAGGTAAATATCATACGGTCTGTTATCTCCACAGACTATAAACGTTTACAGACATAATTAGGCCTCCCCCTGAGGCCCTTACAAAACCTGCTACTTTTACACGGTTAAAACATTTTTTCATCCCCATTACAAAGTTGGGAACATTTGATGAAATGCAAGGGATGAGATTTTTTCGGGTGAAAAGATACGTTGTTTTCGGGAAGAAGTAGACTGTGTGATATTCGTAGCATTAGGATTATTTTAAACTGATATACATTTAGATATTTTTTAAACCTTTTTTAACCTACAAACTTCTTTTTTAACATAAAATAAAAATGTTTTTTTTTCACACACGGTAATATTAATGTTAGAAATAGACTCTGTAAATGAATCGTAGCAATCATGCACTCGTAGCCGTAGCGCAGCCGTAGCATAGCCTAGCGTAGTATAGAGATACTACAAACTGAACTTACCTGCAGGTGACTGGTAAGCGTCAAATGGTCAGTCTCAATAAGCACGCCTCCTCTGACTTCGTCCAGAGAGATGGTACTGTTCCCTCTGTACCAGTGCATCTCTGGGACGGCGTTCCCGGGGTCCAGGTGCAGTATGGAGCACTTCAGTGATAATGTCTCGCCCGTCTCGAGGAAAGCTTCTTTGCTCATTTTTATTGATGAGGCTACGAACAAAATTGTTACCTACTTTAATATTTTTATGGTTCTAGATAACTTCAGCGCGTGTAAGATTTCTTTGAAATACGCTTTTTTATATAAAAAAACTGCACTCTTTTTTTTTTTATTTGCTACACTATATATAGTTATAATTCATCATAATTTTGCCATCGACCCGATTGGAAGAAATTGGTCTCCAAAAAATGTAAAAGCAATGTGTGGAAAAAATAATTACTCAAATATTTCTCTATCTATTTTTGTCGTAACGAGATTGATTCATTTATGAGATGCAAGGGTATTTTTTCCATAAAATATCGTACGATGAAAACTGAGTCGAGAAAATTATATTTCGTGGCTCACAACTGACTAAATTATGCTTGTATAAGTGACTCTTAGTACTATTTAATGATACTTACGATGTACAGTCAATTTGAATCGTTTCAGCATAGGCGGATGTGTGGACACCACACAACAGTACACCCCAGAGTCTCGCCTCTCGGCGTCAGCCAATGCTAACTTCCAGTTTTCACCCGCCAAGTCCACTCTGTACCTGTGGGAACCAGCCAGCTCTACAATTATATTTTCTTAAACCTGTAAATTGAGCCTACGTCGAGGCCATCCGAGGACTTGGTAGCTTATGTTTACCACATAGAGGCTCTTTTATTGTAATCAAATCCATCTGCTGGGTTATTTTAAATGGTACCTAAATTATTAGTGTCTGAAAGTACACACAGAGTACCTATCTAATTTTACAAAACAACATAACATTGTCCTGCAAATATATTCAAGTAAGCTACAGCTTCCTACACGTATAAGTGGATTTTGGTCACAGTCTTTTCTAAAAATGATATATTGTGTAGCTCTCGACTTGCGACATACGTATGCGACTTGCGAAATTCATTTATTTCGGTGACTCGGGGAATAGTGTAATGCAATACTTCAAGCTGACACGTAGGTAATGTTATCTTCTCTCGTACGTCTCAGAACTTTCTACTGTACCAAGGTTTGTTGATGTAAGTGATTGTTGAAGTTGTATGAAAAATAACAACTGTATTATAAAACACACAACAACAAACAAACAACAATAAAACAAACGAACTACAATCAAACAAACGAACGACGACAAAGATTAAATAAATATGGCAGGAGATGTGACACTGTGCCTTTAAATTAAACAGATGCCTCAATGGCCCGGAATTAAGAGATCTGTCATCATCAGCCTCTGAAGCGGACAAATATAAATTAAATGTAAATCATGATTTACTGAATTAAATAGATATACCATAATGCAGTTACAACGTTTAAATAATTATGTCTAATAAAATATCAATTATGTAGTCTATATACAAAACTAAATAAAATAAAAGATGTCAAAAGCATATGGAGCTAAGTTGATCACTAGAAAATTTTGTAATATTGTAATAGGTTTTCATTTCAAATACTTCTATAGCTTCGTTTTGAGGTGAACAATATTTTGCTCCTTCCAGAATTTGGGAATTGTATAAAATATTAAAAGTGCCATACGAAAGATACTTTTATTCCAGAAGCGACAGTATCACATCTACTTACTTATATTTTAAATCTATGACGTGTAGGAAGTTGATCTAAGGACAATGTGTTAGTTACTTATTTTTTTTAAACCTTTAAATATCTTAGTGCAAAGGCTGCTAACTATATTATCTAGCTCCCTAATGTATAAGGACAATTTTTTAGGGAAAAATGTGCAGAAATGTGATTTATTTACCTTGAATCTGCAGTATGTCTATCTAGATCTAGAGTAAGGAGCTTCAGAGTGTCATCATCTGACACTCTGATCCATGATACCTGTAACAAAACGATGGTTAGCTTCGCTAGCATATTTCATTCTTGTTAACCTGTGTTTGAATATTATTGAGATCGGTTCTAATTAGGGTTTCCAACCCTACTAAGTAGTATAGCAATCTACTATATAAGGACCCCCAACTACTATATTAACAATATAAGTAAAAGTAGTAAATTGAAATAAAACTAATTTTACGGATTTTTAAGTGTCATATTTTGAACTGTGGTACGCTTATATTTAGTTGTTGTTTGCGGTCCGAACTATGCAAAAATCTACTATATTTGAAGAGACCAAACAGTTGGCAACCCTAGTTTAAATTCTGCCATGATGACCGATATTTCACCACACCAATCGGACAGTCAGGTTCATCAATTAACGCGCGCTCCAATAGATAGAAAACGTTAGCTGATGTATTGATTTAGGTACTCTATCTACATTTGAATCAGGATTACATGTCTTGATCAGCTGATAACCTCCGTACCACCAAATATACTGCTATGTATTAAATTAAATTAGTTTATTACTTACCAATTTATCTCTAAGAGCCGTAACTCTACATTCAAACACAACCGTAGAGCCAGTGTCTGCGTTAATGATCGTGTCTTCTGATGTTGCATCACCTTCGAAAGATGGCGGCCGAAATCTATAACGAATGCATATTATTGATTTTCATACTTTATTGTTTCTTGATCTTTTGACTACACTTTGATCTTAGTCAAAGTTAGGCTTCTAATTAGGTAAGAATCTTATTTACTTTGTATAACTTAATACAAACAAAAATGGAGATAGAATATAGCCACGTTATTATCATCAATCAAATTGAATACTGACACAAAATATGAAACGACTTTTACAAAAGAGAAAACACTATTCCCAAATGTATAGAAAGCATTCCTTAAAATTAAAAATGTTAGTTTTTCAAAGCAATTTTTGTCTCGAAAATTATTTGTAATGCCAATTTACAATATTAACAAATTCCAATAGACATGGGTATTGGAATTGCTTAGTTAAATAACAAATATCTCCATCATATATTACTACTTATTTATAACTAAGAGACGTTAATGCAGTAACCTCCAGAATAAGCTACATCTCAAGCTACATCTCTCTCTACAAGCTACATGCATATTCAGGAATATTCATTAATATCCCCTTTGCAAATACATTCGCTCGTAGGTGCTCTAACCTCAGATAAAATGGCAACATGGTTGTATAAGGCACACATGTATGTTGAGACTTTGCAAACAATAACGTTGGATGTGATCACAATCGTAAATTATTTACAATATGCAAACTTCTGGCAAAATGAAACAAGCTAGTAAAACAAGTTTTGCATTCACTCGCAAACCAATCTTATTAATACTCCTTCAAATTCCAATTAATACATTAAATAAGACTACTTTTACAATATTAATAGTCAGAAAGTATTGTAGCTATACTGAAGTTGGTCTATTAAAGCAAAACTAAAGGAGTTTGGCAAATTTGAAGAAAAAAGACGAAGTAGACGGACTTTCCTTGAGATGGCTGGAACAAATCCACAGCGCACTCACCAAAGTAAGCGAAGTGATAAATACTATAGAAGATAATACATGGCACGATTTAGACCAAACTAATACACGGAAATGATTAGGAGCTTGAAATCTATGGACAAAATAAAAGAAGCAAGTGCATTTGAATTTGGAAGGTCCATATGATATGGATTTATATTTTGTATTAGTCGCACCAACAATATCAGCCCAACTGCTTACGTCTTTACCTAACGTACAAAAGGCCTTACTCGTGCTAGCATCAATGTTTGCATGTATAAAACAAGGATTCGTATCGGATTTTCATGTTATCTACGAATTTGCAGGAAACATTTTATCTCATACATGTGTTGCTGACGTGCTTCAGGGAATACATTCTCAGGAAGATTTATTGCCATAAATGTGTTCCAAGGTTAATGTGTTTACGATTTGCCGCATACTGTGTACTTAGTGCAGCTTCGTAAGTTTCATGTGCGTCGTCTAGTTAGTACGTGCCTCTCCCGAAGCAAAATATTATCTGTCATCTGCCTCGCCTTCATTCCACTATATGTCAACTTTGATCTTTTAGAGCTTTTCCACTTATGAATCCATATAGTCTATATGGTTACTTAATCTATTAGACGGTCACGAAGCGACGAAAACTTACCTAATAATTCCCATCCTTGTACCCAGAGGTCAAACAGGCCCCAAAGTGCAGAGTTGAACCTCTCAATTTTAAACTTCCCCATAAATTTCGCTTGAGTTTGATGATTAAAATCCAAATTTGGGTTTAACAATTTTCTCCGTTGAATTTTGGAAAATTAACTAGCTTAATAAGCCTTCGAGATCGTGTTTTGAGGCAGAGATGAATGGAGCGACAACATTTAGGAGCTTGTGCGAATTTCATTCTGCAGGTTTTATTTTTTTCTGTTTCAGAAAGTATAACAAATACATAAACGAAGTCTCCAGTAAAACTAGCCTACTTGTAAAACAGTTGTTCGTGTACACTTCGTCACACCCTGTGCCTCAGTTAATTATAACAAGTGACAACTCAGACTCCTCACGTACACGCACGAGCCCTAGTTTAGTTTACTAATTAGGTTGCGAGTAATATCCGAGCTGAGGATGGCCACTCTATTAAGCTGTAATGCCAACTATTTTCGTGGAATTAAACTTTTTAGTTCTCCCTTTTAGTTATTTAAAAAAACTTTCATGAAATTTTTGGACAAACTTTCACAAGCCTTCTGAAATAGACATTAACAGCCATAAAATTAATTTAAAAAGTCACTTGTGGCTTTATGTTGCTTACCCCTATCATTGCTTTGTCATCACTGTATAATATAATAATTACAGCCCTTTTTTTTATTAATGTCCCACTACTGGGCACAGGCCTCCCCTCACTGCGAGGAGGAATTAGGCCATAGTCCACCACGCTGGCCCAGTGCGGGTTGGCGGACTTCACACATCTTTCGAGGGGTTCTCTCAGACATACAGGTTTCCTCACGATGGTTTCCTTCAGCGTTTAGCAAGTGATAATCATGGTTGAAAATCAGATTCGCACATGAAAAATCCCAGAGGTGCGAGCCGGGGTTTAAACCTGCAATCCTCATTACCGAGACAAGCGTTCTACCAACTTGGCTATCACTGCTGTCAACACTGTGTCTTGATTACCAATTGCTGTATTTTGATGTCCTTATTTTCCATGATTGCCCTAAGACCCAAACCTATCTTGAGGTTATTTAGCCGCACCTCCCTTATTACCCGTAAGTTACACGTTGGAGGTTAGATCTTATCCGATAAAGTTACAGGGCCTGAAGCCAACAGATTTTTTTGAATATATGAATTAGATAAATTTTATGATTTTGTCAATCGGAACCATGACATCTACTGAATAAAAGCAGAAGTAAATAGTACTGGATTTAATGTAGCATATGTTTTCAGTCATAAGACAACAGGTATAAAGGAGCAATGATTACTAGTATAACACCTCACAACGTGTGCGTCCTTCAGACGGTCTCAGCTTAAGTCCTCATTATCTTCAAGATAAGATAAGGCATATAATACAACCCAAGCATCCGAATTTCTAGCAAGTCTATTTGTACAACCTACCAAGGACACGTTATAATTTGCTTAATTAAATTTGTCTCCGCATCTTGTTGTAAATTGAGATAATCCCTGTAAGCGCTGTAAACTAATTGGATCGAGCGAACACGACCACAGAAGTACGGCCGATGTCGATTCCTGAATTGAAATCACCTGACCTAATTTTGCCTGGGTTCTAGAATTAGGTAAAGCTCTTTTGGAATGGACATGGGTGAGTTAAGCCGATAAACTTGTCTGGATTTATCACGTAGGCAGAGCCAGTAACAATTTTTTTACTGGTTTCACTGTAGTAATAATTATATCTTTAATAAATTCTAGAATAAGATGGAATAAAAATATATGAGTATTTAAGTAATTTTAAACGTTATGTGATAGTATGTACCCAGTTTAAAATTACATAGACCAAATATATTGTCAATGAGATATTTTCCGATATCATTTCTTTTGCCCATGTATGATGATGTAATAAAGTACCGAAAAGCGTCTGCACATTAGCAAGATTCTCACGCAAAATAAATTGACTACTAACCAAAAGTACATTCAAAAATCTAACCATATAAGAAAGAAAAAGCAAAAGGTCGACAAAAAGAGAGTTATGATATTATTCCGAGTCTAATTTACAAAAGGGAACATTTCCAACATACGTTAAGGGCGGGTGGGTCTGTATTCTTTTTTATAAGGAAAAAGTATGACCCAAAGAGAACCGTTGTATTCAAACTGGTAACTTGTATAGACGTGATACGGATACAAAAAAGGTTACAGTTACACCGAATTATTAAGGATAGATAGATATATAGTCAAAGAAATAAGTGAAAAATATTATAGAGGACCCTTTTTCCGGGCAAAATCCTAAAATATTCCCCAAACATTTTGTTCTAAGAAGCTTGCAGTAAAAGAGCTTTGAATATCCAGGTAATACGAAGATTGATTGGACAGCTAGCGGGATTAGTTCTTGATTAATGACGTACTACCGTCGCGCTTCAAAAAATATAATAAGTAGTTTGTGATCATTATCTTGAGGTGACAGGTCTAAATGCTACTAAAAAATAGTTTTATAAATAATATACCAAATGTCAGCTTGGAAATTAATTTTTATTTAAGTTGTTCTACTTTGAATTGGCGGTTCTCATTTAAGTGAATAAAATGTATTAAAGACTTGCTGCTTAATTACATTGACACTTGTTTCATAAAAAAAATAAAGAGCCACAAAAAAAACTCCTTCATGACCCTAGTCATCATTTTGTGATGTATCCAAGATATTTTTTTGCTTTACACATAAGATCGTGAGGAATTAATATAAAAAAGCAAGTCATCCACCAAGAATTTTATATTGTATTAATTCAACTTTGTTGGTTTGAATTCAAGGGTAGCATTAAACATTATTGACGTCTTATTGTTTATTTATATAAGAACGTTTTACAAACTGTTTGATCGCTATGTTATCGAAGTAGGTATAAATAAAACAACTATAATAAAGCAAACAGAAGAAAATTTCGTTATATTGAAATAGATTACCACGCTTCGGTGTAAGGAAGGCCTTTGACTGGAGCTTGAAAAGGATCTTCATTAGGGCCGACAAATGAGATACTGGTTCAGTATTACCCGGAATTAGTTGAACGTCCGAACGTGTTTGAACTGAACGCTTTATTTGATTGGGTATAGTGATTTTGTAACTGTCGTAGTAAATAACGATAGGCTTGATTGAGATCTGCTTCGTACTAACATTGTTCTCATGTTTTGATTTCGGTCTGATAGTATATAATATAGAAGTGTTATGAATTAGATAAAGATATCAATGGTTAGTAAGACAGATTTTGATTGTTAATGAGTCTTTATGAATTTAGTTTCAGCCATACCAGCCCCTTCTTAATCATTGAGGTCAAATCAAGACTTAGATTTTCAACTTTTTTGTCTCAGAATATTTTAGTGATGTTTTGAGTATTTTTTTATGACAATGTTGGAATAAAAAATGCTTTCAAAACCAGCCCTTTGAAAAGGGTTTAGTTTATGAGACTATCCGTCGTCTTTCATCATGTAGTACGGTTGGTAGTCAGAAACTTGACAGATGAAAAATGCTTACTTGTCATGAAAATGCTTGTTGCTTGTGGCGTAAGAGTCGAATATATAATTCAGCATTGGTGAGACCGCTTTTCCCTGCTTCATTATCCTTCTGGGTTTGCTCGTCAGTCGAGCATTTCGAAAGACTGTTGGCGCAGGAGTTACCATTGTGGATGGGTTTGTCGTCTCAGTGCCAGGTGGTTCTGTGAGAAAGAAGGATAATTTAACAGACTACCATGAAAAATGAAGAAGATCAGGGATCAGGGATCATATTTACAAGGAGACGCATGAAGTTGGAAATCCTAATTTCGTGTACATACCTACCAAAATACTAAGGTGATGGAGCTCGAAAATATAGACTTACCACTGGCCCAAGCATGACTTTTTACGTAACGTTTCGGTAACGTAAGCGTCTTTCATCCCACTCACACCAAGGACTTCATAGAAAAGAATGACAGTGGCAGTATGCTTTGTCTATGACGTTGCGATTACATTAGGAGTTCCCGCTTACCCTACTGGTGTCTAAATAACTGGACACAAAAACTATTGACGCGCTTCTCTGTGTTACTGATCGTTAGTAATGGCGGCAAATCGTGAAAGAAAACCTTGGTCAGGTTCACTACGATGCTCAGCAGTGAGCGAACGACTAGAGGAGGATTTAAAAAAGTTGCAATCAGTTTTTAATAAAATTAAAATTATATTGAGTTGAGAAGAGTCACCCTACACTAGGTTAAAAGATATAAAATATGATTCAGATTTTTTATAAATTTAAAGATTAATCGTACCATACCGCGATACAGATTTATACAATGTCACCAATAACAATAACGATTTATTAATTATAGCATTGTTATCTTTGGTAGCACATCGTTAATCTTGGTCACAATTAAAGGACTCGGATTAGTTACGACGAATTCTGAAACAGACGACATTTGAGAGCACAGACGTTCAATTAATTGTACTAAGATTCTTTGGTGACGTCTGTATTTTGGTACTGAGGACTTGACAGATAAAAAAATTATGAAAAAACAAATTATTTACGAAAATAAGCCATTTTGTGAATTAGAATCAAAATATGTTTTATTCATGTAAACCATTAAGTACAGTATTTATGAATCTTAAAAATTGTCACAAAATGCTAAACTACAACTTTGCTATCCATTTGGAATGCCGTTTCTATGGAGAAGAATGGGCAAGAAACTCCATGGTTGCTCTTTTTAAAAAGGCTTTTACATTTTTGAGCAACAGGAAAGCATCTTGTTTACATTACCATTACAATTATTATGTCTCTCTCCGGTAATTATTATTAAGTCTATACCCGGATCTTTTAAAGGCTTGACATGGGACATGGGTCCAACATGTGCCCGCGAGTCCAACATTGCCCGTAGAGGCTTTTTTGAGAATTTTAATGTTCTCTTAGCCACTTGCTGGGGTCAACTGCTGCCAATTATAGCATAAACAGCGAATTGACCTCAGCAGGCGGAGGAACTATTGCAGGAATATGGAAAGATAATTGGGATAATGGATTGAGGTTTGGATGGATTAGGATGGGAATATTGGAAGGGTTGCCGACACCTGTCATAATCGGTTTTGATCTAATTACTAGTGGCAGGTGGCGACTCACCGCTCTTTAGGTGGGCCCTCTAAAATGGCCATAATATAAGAGTGGGCTATAGAGAGGTGTGCCTCGCTTTCTCCTGTGGTTACTCGCGGCGTTATGCCATTTAACACTTCCAGCCCTGGAGCATATAGCTCTAACGACCCATCTATGGACAGCCAATTAAGGCAAGACAGAGCTGAGAGTCCTGCCGGTTTTCCCTCAGTCGAAGAAGACACGCCGTGGTGCCTTGACTGACTCTCTGAGGCAATCGGGTCCGTGGTGTCGCTACTCACCAACAGCTCGCCACAAGCTGCCCTGCGGCCACACATTACAATTATTATTGGAGTGTTAATTTACCTGTGACGATAGTAAGTGGGGTCATCGCCCGCGTGAGCACCGCCATGAGCAGCACGAGGCGGTGCATGCCGCCGCATCTTACCCGCTCCGCAGGCTCTCTGCACACAAATAAACACACATGAATAAATAACAAAGTTTCTGCTGAAAATAACGAAGATTGGTTGCATATTGGCAACAAACTTTGCGAATTTGCTTTGTATATTTACAATTCGCAAAGTTTGTATTTAAAAATTAATAAGTCAAGTTTGCTGGCCTTGCAATATTATCCGGATGTTTGTAACCATAAAATTAACAGATTATATTATTTACTGCTGAGAGAATTTACAAAAATACCCATACTGTTTCATAAAACAAGTATAGATACTACTTATATGAAAAATATACTCGCAAGTGAACGCATAACAGCAGAAGCATAATTGGGGTTTGAATTACGACATAACGTGAGACAACAAAATGAGAAAAAAAAACAATCCGAAATCACAAAGTAAGTCAGAAACTACAAAACAGTAACTCCACAACTCCATACAAAGAATCAAAGTATTTACATTAAAACACCGAAAGGAGCTAAACAAATAACATGAAAGAAATCTCCTAACCATCCACTAGAAAACCTTCCAAATAACTTTACAGCTGACATTTTCGCGTCAATCGGGAAAGTAACAAAGCAATGTTGAGTAATGCTTGAGGATCAGTAGAGGAGTCTCCGAGAAATGAGGATTTAACCCGTCAGAGAAGACCGAACTAAATATTTAATTTGTTTACGATGAATTCTTGGAAGTAAACATTTTCAAAGAGTTTATTGTTTGGGATGTCTTGATCTCCGAGTCTTAGTTTGAGAAGGATGCTGTCAATTTATAAAGAAGCGTAATGGAAGTGGCATTAGGAACTGACGTCTGCCTAAGTACCAACCGGTGCGTAGAATTTTTTTAAGAAAGCCGATTGATAAAAAGAAAAAGAACGTTTTAATAATAAGAAGCTTAGTACCGTAGATTTAAGCTTGTAGAAGAAATGGGTGGATTATATTGAAAGTTCAATCATTAAATATATTTTTTTACAATATTACCTACTTTATTGATTTCTTATATTTACACAAATTCACATTGAAATAAATCTTATTTTACAGATTTTATCGCGTTTATTCCACGAGACATTGTGAGCACGTTCTGCGTAGATTGGACCGCAAGTAGCAACTAAATATGAGTGTACCCCAGTACAAGCTATGACACAAGGACGTCAAACACCTCAGTCCTCCCGTGACTATGTTTGATGTAAAGCAGCCGAAACGTCAGTAACGTAAAAATATAAAATAAACGCGATCAACTCTGTAAAATAAGTGTTATTTAAATATTACCTACATTAATTAAATACATAGAGAGATGATCATACAAAATAAGTAAACAAGGTAAATCTGATAAAACCACAGATATGCAGCAAATTGATAATAAACTCTGCTAACAAATACTATAAAGTCCATTCAATATTAATTTACGGGTGGGAAGACGAGAATCTGTAAACTATTTAAATCAAAGTGAATAGTTTACAAATAAACTATTACTGTGGAATTAGTCTAGACGTCTATGACCGATCTTGGTATGCCTCCTATTTGGTTCGACCTTTAAGGTTCTTAACAATAACAGAAAGGTGCTAAAATGGCGACCAAAATTGTAACGGATTTTTAAAAGAGCAACTATGAAGTTTCTTGCCTGTTCTTCTCCATAGAAAACGGCTTTCCAAATGGGTGGTAAAGTTGTAGCTTAGCATTTGGCGATTCATAAGTACTGTACTTTTTGGTTTACATGAATAAACATTATTCTGATTCTGATCACTGCACAAATGGCGTAGTGTAAGATGGCGCCCCACACGCTCGATCGACCCACACTGAACTTCCAACATATTGGTATCGCTAGCCAACTTACTGAGGCAGTGGTTAAATGTTTCTTAACAAGGATATAAAGTTGAGAATCTGCTAATCCGCCACTGGATTCAAAATTATTTTTAACAAACTATAGAAGGACCCGATTGGTTTAGTTGGTAGTGACCTGCCTTCTACGCTGACAAACCTGGGTCCGAATTCTGGTAGGGACCAATTTTGTGTGATGAGCGCAAATATTTGTACCCGAGTCATGGATATTAAGTATTATATGCTGGGTACATCCCTAGTCCATTGTACGGTACCCATAATTCAAGCGTTGCTTAGTGGATCCTATAGTAAGTGTGTTTTTCTGGCGATATTATTATTATTATGTCTCCTTCCACACGGGATAAAACCTTTTTTTTTATTACATTATAGGCAAGTATTTGATCTCTATCTCACCTGATGGTAAGTGATGATGAGATCTACGATGGAGCATACTTGCCTAGATAGTAAGGCGGCAGTAGATCGAGACGCTACATTCACTAGGCACATGCAGCGCAACTGATCTGACCCGCCATCCATGAATGGCAACACCGAACATCATGCCGGAACACGGCTAGGCCGCTTGGCGACATGGCTTTGTTCAGTGGGTGGTGACTAACCACGGCCGAAGCCTACCATCAGTAAAAACCTGATATTAGGAAGGCTTGCGCGGGGACATGGATCTAACACGTAGAGGCCCCGTTTTGTGTTTTTATTATTATCTCCAGTAATACTTGCAAATTGTTCTATTAAAAAAAGATTTCGGCGTTAATATTTATTGGTTTAAGGGGTTAATTTTCACGTATTGTTGTCACGCTTGTGGCGTGCCGGTCCCCAACGTTATTTAGCTAATGCATTACCCGTTTTACGTTAAAAAAGATAGCATATTCCTTATTCGTTTTTTTTATCCACGGCCATGTTTGTTTTCGCATGTCCCATTAAAAGGATGTCACAGGTTTTTCATGGTAAATTTAATTTATTTTTCCAATTACCTTGCCTTTAAATTCCATTGTTTAAACAAAATTCGAACTTGGTGTTTCGCAATGTTCAGTCGGCAATGAAAGTTGTTTATTAGTTTTAACAATAGGTTGGTGAAAAATTCACAAAGACTATTATTTCGAATGTTTCGAATGACGAAAATAGACCTTACCATCCTATGATGCAAATGATATTCAATCTTAAGGTGTTTTTTTTTTTTTTTTTTTTTAATGGGACTAGGCCCGCCACACACTCCCACCACTGCTCCTCCTGTAAGCCAGGATCTACAGTGGTGTCCAATGAAGACACCGAGGTTTGACCCTCGGCGAGTCCCGGGATAAAGTTAATTGTCTTAGAACCCGCACGAAATTAATCGAAAGATAAATAGGAGGAGTTGGAAGAAAATTATCCACTTCCCTCCATTGCAAAGCGGGAGACAAAAAGATCTGGTAGACAAATGTCCACAGAAGTAAGACTATTACAGCTGGACTAATTCCAGGTGTAAGGCACCACGGAGAGTTTAAATACTAATTGGTCCTAAACTTGTGAGCTGATTAAACTTGATTCCAGTAGTAGGTATGGCAAAAACGCTTGAACGCACGGAAGTTATCCCTGGTTTCCACAAGGTATGTGTAGTATACAACTCCAGAAGTTACTTGCAAACTATTAAGTATGTACCGTTCGTTTTGCCAGAGATTGCACTCCCAGAGGATGTGATGTGCAGATTGATCGTTTTATCTTAAGGTGATAAAGACATTTTTGGCTGATATTACTTATGCGCTTTTTTTCTCAATAATTAACAATCTACCGTAGGGCAGATTGGTAATGATATGGCGATAAAACGACACTTACAAAAGTGTAGTTCAGATAGCATAGCAAATAAATCTGTTGACGACAAAACTTCGACTACAGCATCTTTAATAAAGACGAGATTAATTATATTCATAAACTTGCACGTAGCAAATAGAATTGAATTATGACCCGTATTCTTTGCCAAGTAGGATTACATAAATTTAAATTTACTGTTAATGTTTTTGATGACTATTAAACTTGGGCGGTAATTACGCCATTGTAACTAAAATTTACGAGTTCCGAGTAAATGTAGGGGAATTATTTTAACGGTACACTTGTTATAAATTCACCTATTCGGAATGTGGGTTGGTGCCGCTAACAATATGGTAGGACGTGTACATAATAATGGACTATATGGCTTAGATTATTGAACTAAATATCGGATGATCGGTTACTAGATAACGATTGTCATCGACGTGGCAATAGTCATATTAAATTCAGATGAATAATAATGATATCACCGGACAAACACATCAACTATACGGTCCCACACCAAGCAATGTATTATGGGTACCGTATAATGGACTGAGAGCGAACCCAGTATACAATACTTATATAGATACTAGCTATTACCCGCGACTTCGTCCGCGTGGTATTTAACAAAGATACAACCGTTAGTAATAGCCCGCTCGCGCGTTCTGAGCCCGCGCGACCGGCAGCCTTTGTTAAGTCGTTGGCGGGGGTTGGGGGTTTTTTTCTAAAATAAAAGTAGCCTAAGCTACTCCTTGTTACATCAGCTATCTGCCAGTGCCATTCCCGTCAAAATCATTCCAGCCATTTCAGAGATTACTCGGAACAAACAGACAGACAGACAGACAAAAATAAAAAAAAAGTTGTTTTGGTATAGGTACCGTGTATACATCCAAATGCATTTAGTAAAACGCGGCTATTTTAATATTACAAACAGACACTGCAATTTTATTTATATGTATGTATAGATTAAACATCCATGTCTCGGGTACACTCATGCTCATAACTGAATGTTTGCGACCACTAGATGCGAAACCTGGGCCTTGAGTACAGAATGCAGGGTCACAACCAATTGTTGTAATTAGATTAAGAGTGGAAAATCAATTAAAATCTTTTACGTTCACTTATGACAAGATGAACGTCAGAAACACCTTAAGGCTGTTTCCCCAGTCGGCAAACTGTCAGCGGCCGACTGAGTTAGCGGCGTATCGGTTTAGTACGCCCTTCCATATATTTGAAATGGAGTGTTCACAGTTTGCTAGTTTGCGCTCACTCTACGCAGTTTGCTGTGTTGCGCGCGCCGATTGATTCAGTGAGCGGCCGACTCACAGCAAAACCGGTTCCAGTCGGCGGCGGCGATATGCTTGTTCGCCGGGCGTAGTGAGTCCGTTTGACGCAAACTGTCAGTTCTGACAGTTGACAGTGAAAATTCAGTCGGACGGTCGACCTAAATAAGCGGCTAACACATAACAGTTTGCTTGCGACGCACGCAAATTAATCTGAGTTTGCAGCTAGCTCGAATTTCAGTTCGCCACAAATTTGCGGCTCACTCAGTCGGCCGCTGACAGTTTGCCGACTGGGGACACAGCCTAACACTCCAAAACCATTTGTGTCCATTCCACCAAAACACGCAGAGTATAAAGAAAATATTTTAACAAAAACCGCTCAAAAAGTACAGTCGGGTAGGGAAGTGTCTGCTAAGAGATCCCTGAAGGGGCCCTTTCCATTTCTGATAAATGAAGTTAAAAGGGTTTGGACCCAGGAGAGACTCGGATCGAAGGTTGAAGGGCCTTCGCGAAATGTTATCTAAATTAAAAAAAAAACTTTGTTGCGTCGACGGTTTTCGGGCTAAAGGGTTTGTTTGGATTTGTTATGCGTCGAGGACAGCTTGACAGGCGCAAATATTGTTGACGGATCCGATGGAAGCGAGATTCAAGGACTTTGTTAATTTAATGTTCTGTGGTTGTTGTAGGGATGTGAAATCGTTGAGTAGGTATAAAAATCACATTATTCATTGAATAAAACTAATTGTAAGGACTTTATCGCGTTTATTTTATGTTTTTACGTTCCCGTCGGTTGTGCCGCTTTACAGCAACTATGGTCACGGAAGGACTGAGGTGTTAGACATCCTAGTGTCTTAGTTAAAACTGAGGTACCCTCATATTTCAAGTTCTCCCAAAATGTCCGGTTGATTTTCAGTACAGCTTTACTGATAGGGGTAGGGGATTCATTTCATCATCACCATCGTCATCATCATTATCATTATAATCAGGTGTACACATTATTCAATTACAATTCAAGAATAACTCGACACTGGCAAAATGGCACTATTTTGTAGCTAATTGCCAACCTAAAAAAAGAACAAGCAAGTACCTACAACTTGTCACAATTAAATTCAATGTTAGCACATAAGTTTCATTTACATTTATTCATACGTAACATTTTATTATATACAATAATTACAAAGAAAATAACTTATATATTTACAAAATTAAGATATATAAAGAAAAAAATATATTATTATACACATCAAATATAAATTAAAAAGAAAACAGAAAACCTTACCTACTTAATATTTACAAAAAAATAAAAAAATTGGCCATGCGGCAGCGTGCCTAAGATGCTGGCCGCATTTCCTCGCTGAATAGCCAAAGCTACTCGCTGAGCGAGGAAACGCCCAGCGCTTGGGTCGCCGGTTGCTTTAAGACTAAAACGTTGGGGAAAACAAAGAATATGTGCCTAGACCACCACAGCGCTATACTGGCCACAAATTATCCTGCAAGCAAACACACCGGACACTAGTGTATTTATTTTTAATTAGTTCCAGTGGATATAAGTTTGTATTTAACCAGTATTTACTTGGTAAATTATGGCTTTGTTTTCTTTTTAATTATGCCATACATGTAGAAGGAAAATAAACAATAGGTACTGTACTTTTGTTATTTCATTATTTTCGAATTAAGGTTACATAATAGTAAACCCTGAAATAAAAGTTTTATTGAATTTACAATGGTATGACAAATAGTTTTGTAACTTTTATCGTTTCATAGGTACTGTACATAATGGTTTACGTGAATAAAAAATATTCTGATTCTGAGATTTTTTGATGAAAATCATTTGTGTACTTCAAATTACAATGTAAATTAAAGAAAATTATCTATAAATTTAGAGTCAAGTTAAGAAACCAGTTTTAAAATTGCCACATTAGAATACAATGTTGACTGATTTTATAGAATTTGGAAAAATATAGATTATATTTGGATGAAAAGTCACCAAAAATTACGGCATCCGCTATTCAGTGAAGCACAATAATAAAACAATAAAAGGTATGTTTAACTAATACCTAACATAACTTATTTTAAACATATCTTTACTATCTCTTTTAAAACAAATAGCACTATAGCGCTGTTATAGCACGACTGTAAAGCCAGGACGGTCGCGATACAAACAATCCTCAGGGAAAAACACTAACGACGGAGGCCCCAGTCTATTTATTTTTAATTAGGTCTGGCTAGACCCGTCGGTTGTATACTTATATGTAACCTTGCTTAGTTTATATTTGTACTTAGAAGTACATGCCATAGGTTTTAGAATAAAATATATATAGTTGTTCACATTTATCAAACACGTATTATGTATCAATACCTAGTTGTTTAATAAATTTAATTTACTTAAGTACCTACTTGACTTATACCGCGTTTGTGACTCTGCACCAATACACATGGTTTCCAAAATCTTAAAAAGATTGATATCTTAATATTGCCAATTATATAATTACCGCTATGTAGGTGAAACCATAAAGAAAAACATAACGCCAATATGAAACATATCGCCAATTTTAAACCGAACGCCAATTTTCGTAAAATAAGTATAAAATGTTTACCTAGGTTAACGTCGATCTAGCTAGACCATCGAATCAAAAACCGTTTCGCCATTTGAATTTATATTCAAATCATCAAGTATTATTACAGAAAACAAGCCAACGAACTTTCGCCTCTAAATTACTCAAAGAAATTCAATTCGGTGAACCGTACAAAATACAAAAGTTGGTCGCGATAACGTCTATGACTAATGAATGGCTGCCATTAGGTAACGTGAAATTAACTTGAAATAATTTCTCTGTATAACGCCACGAATGCCATGGAGTCGAGCAATTTACTAATCAAGCGGGTGACAGTGCATCATGGATATATTAACCCTAGGACTAGATAAGGCGATTTTTTTAAATACATTATAGGCAAGTATTTGATCTCGATCTCACCTGGGCCCTAAGTCTGCTAACACAATCGATTCATAATCGAACAGCAACCGCATAATAACTGCCACTTTTGACAGATATCCCATACAATATCCGTCAAAGGTGACAGTTAATATGCGGTTGATGTTCGATTATGAATCGATTGTGTTAGCAGACTTGGTCCCTGATGGTAAGTGACGATGGTATCTACGATGGAGATACTGTGGACACTTTCTGCGTAGATCGGCCCGCAAGCAACAACTAAATATGAGGGTACCCCAGTTTAAACTAGGATATCGAACATCTCAGTCGTACCGTGACCATGGTTACTATGAAGCAGCCGAAGCGTCGGCTACATATATAATAATATTATAATTCCAGCCCTTCTTTTTATGTCCCACTGCTGGGCACGGGCCTCCCCTCAATGCGAGGGGGTTTAGGCCATAGTCCACCACGCTGGCCCAGTGCGGGTTGGTGGACTTCACACATCTTTCGAGGGGTTCTCTCAGACATGCAGGTTTCCTCACGATGCTTTCTTTCACCGTTACATAAAAACATAAAATAAACGCGATAAAATCCTTATAATTAGTTTTATTTCAATGTGTAGTATTCGCGTAAATACGTATAAGAAATTAATAAGATAATCGATTTTATATATTTACGCGTTTTTTTTTCAATTCTATTCAATAATAAGATAATCTTTATATTTGATAATGAAGAAATAGTCGTACGTAACCATCTAGAAACGAATACATCTATGCCATGACATAGCGTTTCCATTTCCCTTGTTCAGGACGCCACCCTTCCATTTGAGTCGAGCCGCGAATCATTTAAATAAGGCGTCCTGATCGGAGACGACTTTCAGCGCGATTGCTTGGAAGTTACACCGTTCTCCTTACAATGCTTAATTGTAACGTTGACATGGATTGAAATAAAACTAATTATAAGGATTTTATCGCGTTTATATTTTGATGACATGGATGTTTTGTTTTGGCACGTCGGGGGGAATAATTAATGACTAAATTAAACCATACACAGCAGTGATAGCCAAGTTGGTTGAACGCTCGCCTCGGTATCGAGGATCGCAGGTCCAAACCCCGGCTCGCACCTCTGGGATTTCTGGATTTTGTGTGCGAATCTCATTTTCAACCACGATTATTACTTGCTAAACGGTGAAGGAAAACATCGTGAGGAAACCTGCATGTCTGAGATAACCCCTCGAAAGATGTGTGAGGTCCGCCAACCCGCACTGGGCTAGCGTGGTGGACTATGGCCTAATGCCTCGCATTGAGGGGAGGCCTGTGGCCAGCGGTGGGACTTTAAAAAGGGGCTGGTATTATTATTTATTATAAATTAAACCAGTTATTTCTTCTGATATTCAAGTCGCCTCTTAAAGTTTCTAAGGAGACCTTTACTGTAAAGTTTATATTATTTCTAGGTACGTATAAGTGTCGTTTATACCGAATATAGTTTGCAGTTTAAATAAAGTTATGTGTTATGACTGTACTTGATTGCTTGGATAAAGCAATTGGGACTGAATTCTCAAATATGGCGTCAAATAACATGTGTAGCGTGGGTGCGTCTTGCAAGGTAATAAACTGGAGGTATAAAATAAATAAACTTTTTAAACGTAACAAATAGCAATTAAAAAAAATAAAAAGATAATCCCGCCGAGTTTCTTGCCGAATCTTCTCGATCCGATCCGATTGTAAAAATCGGATCGGATCGAGATATTATGGAAAAAAAAAGTTTTGTAATTTCTCCCGTAGGTCTACACGAAATATATAATTTAATTTAGGCTCAAAGTCAGTTCCTATGCTATCTTTTTTATAAATATCTCTCATCATATATCAGCAAAAAAAAAATATATTACGATATAGGCAAGTATTTGATCTCGTACTCACCTCATGGTAAGTGACGATGAGATCTACGATGTAGCATACTTGCCTAGAAGGTACCTGTTCACTCTCGACTTGAAAACACAAATGATATATTTAAGAAGAATTCTCAATTCACACAATTTACAAACAGTAACCGCACTAACTTTTCTACTTAACAAAACTTCTAATCTTCGAACTTACAAGCTTAGCACCTCTTAGGTTCAGTGTTCGGAGCTTGCGTCGAACTTTTCCAATCACTCACACACGGGGAGGTGACATTTTATGTGGAAAGTGATTTACCGGCTCATTGCTCGCACTAGCCTTGGCCCCTTTTTGCATAATTCTATTTTATTTTCAATGTTAATCCAGCTTGGCTTATTTATTGACGTGCACATATCATTTACTTAGTGTAACTACACATTGGGACACGCCATTTTCATATCATCATGTCACATCCATTATCTATACATATAAATAAAATTGGAGTGTCTGTTTGTAATATTAAAATAACCGCTTTTTACTAAGTGCATTTGGATGTATACACGTTACCTATACCGAAACAACATTTTTTAAAATTTTTGTCTGTGTGTCTGTCTGTCTGTCCGTCTGTCTGTCCGTCTGTCTGTCTGTCTGTCTGTCTGTCTGTCTGTCTGTTTGTTCCGGCTAATCTCTGAAATGGCTGGACCGATTTTGACGGGGCTTTCACTGGCAGATAGCTGATGTAACAAGGAGTAACTTAGGCTACTTTTATTTTAGAAAAAAAAATAGGATCTCACCAAAAAAAATTAAATCCAATGTTGCAGCGCTGCGCCTGATTAAGTTTGATAGCAACAGTCTGCAATGCGTCCCGCGGGATCAGAACGCGCGAGCAGACTGTTGCCAACGGTTGAGTCTTTGTTAAATACCACGCGGACGAAGTCGCGGGCAACAGCTAGTCTATATATAAACAACAAAGTCGTGTTAGTTTTACCATTTATAACTCAAGAACGGGTTGGCCGATATTGAAGAGCTTTGTTTTTGAATTCGAAATTTTCTTCGCCTCAAATAGCAGAATAACTATTAATACATCGGACGAAAATAGATTTGATTCTGATACAATTACTGTACTGTCTCAATAGCATTAAAATAGTCTCAAAAATAATATTCTAGTGTCTGTCTAATAACTAGACATAATTTATTCAGTCCACGATGATAGAAGTACACACACATTTTAGTTTTTTAATTAAATTAGGCACGACTTAATTGATATGACATAGTTTATTAGCCACATAATTATTTGGCTTTGTGTGGCGTGAGCGTAATTAACGAACACACCCTGTATTTAGCCTCGCCCTTATATTACCACATGTGGAATGTACTATTAAAAGTGAGTGAAGTTTCAGCATGAATTCCATATTAAATCTATAAAGAACGGTCGGCAGACCAGTTCTTAACATTAAGAACGCCATCGTATGTGCTCAGGTACTTATTTCGTTTTGTTATTTACACAACAACGCACTTTGGTAATAAATAATACCATCACGACTTCTTGAAGGATATGCAAAGATGTTTTGCAGTACATCCACATTTTGCTGATAGTATTAGGCCCTATAGCGATGGAGCCGATGGTATTTGGCCCTATAGCGATGAAGCCGATAGTATTTGGCCCTATAGCGATGAAGCCGATAGTATTTGGCCCTATAGCGATGAAGCCGATAGTATTTGGCCCTATAGCGATGAAGCCGATAGTATTTGGCCCTATAGCGATGAAGCCGATAGTATTTGGCCCTATAGCGATGAAGCCGATAGTATTTGGCCCTATAGCGATGAAGCCGATAGTATTTGGCCCTATAGCGATGAAGCCGATAGTATTTGGCCCTATAGCGATGAAGCCGATAGTATTTGGCCCTATAGCGATGAAGCCGATAGTATTTGGCCCTATAGCGATGAAGCCGATAGTATTTGGCCCTATAGCGATGAAGCCGATAGTATTTGGCCCTATAGCGATATCGGGGAGAGCTTCCAGCCAGGCGGGTCGTATGCCTGGTAGGCGGCCGCTATGCTCCGACGGTAATTGTAAGAATCTTGTATATATGTTACCTTCTCCGTAAACTCTCATAGCGCGTTTTAGAATTGTATTGAAAATCGACATTTGTTTTGAACGGCGTCTGCAGCGACATCTGTATAGTTTGTGACGAGGTTGAAGAGGACGCTACAGTCCCAATATAAGGCGTGATCCTTATGAAATTATACCAGATTCACTCCAAGTTAATGCGAGAAGATTTGGGACAATAGTCCGCTTCAACAGCTTAGTGCTGTTATGCCAACTTCACACGGCTTTCAAATGATATGCAGGTTTCATTATTGAAAATGAGATTTGCTCATGAAACACGAAAATTTCAGAGCCACGATCTCCGGAATAAAATACACGCAATATATTGATTTACAAACAGCGCAATATCTATCGGTTATTTAAATAGTATATATTGTCCTATTCCATTTTACTCTACATTAAAAAAAACAGTACAGTCTATGATTATAGAGGTAGTGGGTTGTAAACCAATCGTTTTAACCGTGATTAATGTGTCTATAGTGCAACGATGCGTTTTATACTGCACACTTTGTGAAATGGCAATTTTTGTAAAAGCTTTCTTTACAAAGATAAGTAGCTGCTATTAGTGTTTTGCAATAATTTGGATTTTAATGTATTGATAAACAATTGCACTTCTGTATATTATTAAGTTCGCACAAACTAATCTGTCTTGGCCAGTATCTTCTTTTTACGTACCGTACGGTACGTAAGCGTCGCCCATCGCTCTCACACCACACATTTCATAAATAAGTATGACAGTAACGGCAAGGTTTCTCGATGACTTTACGATTACATTATAAGTTCCAGCTTACCCTACTGTACGTCAAGTGCGGGATTATCCGTAAGCTAACTGTATAGTTTATAGTTTACCGTAATTAGACATTTTGTATGGAGAATTGAACATTTTAAATACCGTCCGCTAGAGGCGCTGTTCAATTCTCCATACAAAATGTCTAAATACGGTATACTATAAAGTATACGGTTAGCTTATCAATAATCTCGCACTTGACGTACTGGTCAAGATAGCGGAAGATTTGGGTGAGAACGGCTCTCGGCTGGTGAGAATGCTGATGTCGGAGAACTACACAGATGAGAATTCACTACGGATTGTAGATTAATAATAATTAATGTTTGTAAACTATAAAGAGATTTACAAGTAGAAGCAAAGCAGTTTTGATAGCCAATACTAGAAATTCTATTTTTCGTCGACCTCCTTTCTATCACATTTTTAAACTTGTACCCGCAAACATATCGTCGTAAATAAAACATTTTAAATTACGTATTAATATCGTCTCCATTGTACTCTATGAGTGCACCTCTACTAGTTCTTCCTATGAAAAACTTAAATGTATATGTAGAACATAATTATTACATTCATACAACAACATAAATATTCCGTATTACAACATTCTTGGAACGAAGTTAAACAATATTATTCAGCGGAACTTAAATGGTTGACTGGAGTAAGTATTCCTCGGTTTCCAGAGTTCTATATTTAAAGGGTCGAAGCGGAGCGCTATTGTTATGCCAACATTGTCCGTCCGTCTGTCAGAGGCATCCAGCTTCTAAACGAAATGAGTTAGGGACTTGAAATTACGCACACAAAATGTTAATCCTTGTTCATACATGGTAAATATAAATATGTGCTGGAGAGAGAGGTGTGTAATAAATATTGCTAATTTGAAGAAATATTTTGTAATAGGCAATTAAGTATTAGATAAAAGTAAGAGCTTTGGCCGGTGCTAACAGTCTTATATGACAAAAATAGTATTATCTCTGACATTAAAAACTTTTTGCATATAATATTGTATGCGTCGAGTTGATTCTTATATTGATCTTTTACACACTATAATAACAATATTCAAGCAGTGATAGCCAAGTTGGTAGAACGCTTGCCTCGGTAATGACGATCGCTGGTTCCAGCTCCGGCTCGCACCTCTGGGATTTCTGGATGTCATGTGCGAATGTCATTTTCAACCATGATTACCACTTGTTAAACCATGAAGATAAACAACGTGTAGAAATCTGTAAGTCTGAGAGAACCCCGCGTAAGATGCGTGAAGTCCGCCAACCCGCTCTGGGCCAACGGCAGATTATGGCCTGATCCGCCTGGCTTAATGGTAGGCTCGTACCGAACAGAGGGACATTTAAAAAAAAGTGCTGGTATTATTAATAACAATATTCAATACACCAAACGTAAGAATTGTATAACATTTCAAGCGTATAGTTGAAAATTTAATAAACATCCATAAAATGAATATTTTATACTCCTAAAATATGACATTCGCAGCTCTATATTATATATTGCAAGCAAGAATAACAATAAAAGACGCTTTCAAATATATTATTATTACTTTTTTTATGAAAAAGTCACGTTCTTCAATTTTTGTTAGAGAGAAAAAAACTTATTTATGAAATGAACGCCTCTTCAAGGTCATTTCGTTCGACGCTTTTTGCTCGGGCTACGACATAGCGCCACCTCGTTACTGCATTCCTAGTACAACAACGCGAGTCTTGCAAAATGTCGCTATATTTACGAAATATTTTGCATAGTAACGATGTTATTTGATATGAAGTAAATTGGATGTGTTCTAGGAAAAATTCAAACGAGAAATTAAAATGTATGTTTTTATTTTTATTCAGCACTGTTTCACACTCTCATTATTTTTGTCTCTTTTCTGCAATCGCTACTTGGATCCCCCCACACTGATATATGGCATCTAAGATATACACGCTTAGTTTGAGACCATACAGTGTATTCGTCTGGTAACATTTATTTTATTCATTCAACGCAGATTATTTTGCGTGAGCCAAATAGAAACTCACCATTTCAGGTCAAACCTCACAATAAGAATCTTCTTTTGTGCGCTAACAATGTTATAAAATAAAGTGAATGCACATAATACGATGGAAATGCCGACACTTTGTTATGTTAAACACTTCATAACTTCGAAAACGCTATTGAAGCTGGGATACTGATGGATTGGGCAAAAGAATACCAGTGCGAGCCAATATACTGTCCGACAGTCTATTGTATGGGTGAGGCGCGAAAACAACATCGGTTTTTTCTTCAAGATAATTATTTTGGTAAACATAAAGGAGAGAATACTTCTATTATCTATAAATAAAATACAATAAGGCGATTACAATATTCAAGTTTCTTTTCATCCCCAAATAGTCGGTACTTGGTCGGGATATAGAAAGAAGTACTTACTTAAGAGATTTAGAGTGCCGATTTCCCATCGAAGACATGCATATGGAAATGCTACTGTAACATTTTTTTCTAGAGTTTTGTTATGGCAGCCTCCAGGGTCCTTATCTAAATATATTCAATAAATAATATGAGCACTTTAAGGCCCTCAACGCGAGTTTGCGGATTCCGCATGTCTCTCGAGAGTTATGTCAGGTTGTCTCAAACATTCAGGTTGATCACGGTGTTTTCCTTCACTGTTCAGCAAGTGATAATCATGCTTGAAATACTGAAATCACAGAGATGCGAGCCGGGGTTGGTACCTACGATTCTTGTTTCCAAGGCGAGCGTTACCAACTAGGCTATGACTGCTTATTTCTATCTTTATACTTGGCTATGTTACTCTCCTAAAACAGATTAGCATCAGGATAATAACTTACCTACAACTCAATGTAGGTAAGCCAACATACAAGGTAACCATAAAAATCTTCAAACTCCAAAAAAACATAATCCCGTTACAGAAAACAACGCGGTCGTAAAATGTATTGTTGCTATATATAAAATGGAATCCAATAAAGTTGCTTTGATTTTGTCTACCTTACACCTTCTTTTGATATCGAAGATTGTTCAATACCAAACGACGTTTGTGGAAATTGTTACAGGAATGCGCTCGCGAAAAATAAATCCTTCGACTTTTCGTGTACCTGGTATATAGCACTGAAAAATATATTTTGGAATTTATTAAATCTTTTGGGGGTGTTCTCGCTTGAGATTGATGTATATTTACTTTATTCATGATCTGATACGCCGCCTAGATTATGTGTATTCCATGGTATAGCCTAAAACTCTTATGATCGGTCTCATAATGTGCTGATAAACTCTATTCACAACTTATTTGCCAAACGGGCCATGCAAATTCTGTTGAATGAGTCGTAGGTAGGAAGTATCAACAGGCCCCTAAAATGTTATAATAACAAGTAAGAAAGTAACATCTATAAGAACATCCCAGAAATATTAGTTTTGCGTGAAAATAATTCAAATATATTTTTTATCCTAAGTATGATTACTAGCCAGTGATATATTATTATTAGCCCCTCCAACTAAACCAAAGCTAGGAGTAGGCTCATGTTAATAGTTTCAAGGCCAGGGCAACGAATTCGTAATCACTCGATTACGAGTGTGGCTCCTCTAACCACTAACGTATTGACAATTTAGGCTCCAACAAAGTTAGGACTCTTCTAGAAGTATGAACTAAATCGTCGTCCCAGTTTGCCTTTTAGGGCCAAACTGACGGCCAAAACTTACTGACTGATATTACCGATGTTTCCCCGTTGACTACAATCTGGGTGTTTTCAAGTCGAGAGTGAACAGGTATCTTCTAGGCAAGTATGCTCTATCGTGAATCTCATCGTCACTTACCATCAGGTGAGATCGAGATCAAATACTTGCCTATAATGTAATAAAAAATAAAAAAGCAACAGCCGTCTCCCATTCGACACCCGACTGGAAGGTCTTTAGAGAACAATGTAAACCTTAGAACACAATGCACACCTTAACACGTCAAACCAATCTTGTGCGATGTCAACAGAAACATTCGTGAATGCAAAGTGCGCACTTATCTTTATTCCCTCCTCGGAGTTTACAGAAGCGTGTCTTTTAAGAGGACAATAACGTATTTTACCATCTCATCTTATCCGGCCGAATTACGAGGATAAAAAAAAAACCAAAATGGCGTAACGCGTAAAGAGTTTTAATAGGAATTAACATGATAGGATCATACGTAAGGTATACTATTTTGACACAATTGGCATATTTGCTAGTAATACTATTTTCTGTGGCAAATATTTAAACCCGAAACGTTCCAATCACGGTAGGGGCAATCTTTTTCATGAGCACGAATGTTTGTATCCGAGCCATGGATGTTTAATATCTTAACATATAAGTACATATTAATATACTGGGATTACCCCCAGTCCTTTGGACGGTACCCATAAGACAAGTAACTAGTTTGGCACGTGGAGATTTCTCTGGCTATATTATTACTAATGAAAGGATGTGTGTATCTTGTAAACGAGAAAACCGAATGCCTTCTAACATAATTATGAATCCTCGCCATGACAGTCAACTAATGGCTATCAAAACACGTAAGTCTAACAAAAGGTATATATTTATATATATATCTGCCAAAATCGCAACGAGATTTAAATAAACCTAATTACATGGTTGTCTGGGCCCTAATGACATTAGGGGCAATTTGTAGTGTGTATTTAACAATATCTACTCTATTTCGTTAGTTTTATTGAATCCAGGCATAATTGAGATACAGCCTTATTTATCAAAGGGATTTGGGTGCCTTGATCGTAAATAATCTTAATTAATTATGAATTTCATTATTTCCTTGTATCATATCCTATTGGACCTTCTAGTCGTTTAACCTGTTGATAAATGTTTTGAGGTATACATTGTCGTTTTACGTGAGCGGTATTTTTGAATAAAATGAAAGGAAATAAAATGAATTTTAAAGATTTTTTATTTTCTTATAATAAGAATCAGAGGCGGTACGAAGTTCGCAAGGACAGCTAGTATATTTATAAAATAATTCCCATCCAGTAAGAATTATACGTTATTAATTAAGTTATAAAGTTTACAGTCGAGCCTTCAAAACTTATACTACCTAACTGAATACTTTAGTCCCTCACAGTTGTATCAGAGACAAAACTTATTAATTTTAGAGCCAACAACAGACATTTAGGAACGAGGATAGTGTTGCCAACTTAATTTTCTAACTTAGAAACTGCGATTTAATGACTTAAATATTACAAACGAAACCGCGTCGACTTGAACACCGAATAAAACAATATTTTGCTTACACTCTTTGACTTCACCGCAGAGCAGAAATAAAAATCATCACTCCAATATCGAGCAAATATATTTTAAATATTGACATGGTAGATCTTGAAATATAACTAATTTTGAGGATTTTATCGCATTTATTTTATGTCCCCGACGTTTTGACTGCTTTACAGGAACCATGGTCACGGGAGGACTGAGGCGTTTGACATCCCAGTGTCATAGTTCAAACTGGGGTACCTTCATATTTAGTTGTTGCTTGCGGTCCGATCTATGCAGAAAGTGCTCAGTGTCTTGAGGTCGTGCTATGGTGCGCTTGGTTTTGGATTTAGTTATGTTAATTACTGGATCCCAAGTCTGTGGTAGCACCCAGTCATGTTCCCTATTGAATTTAGGATGGTTTTTTTTTCATTTCAATGGCCTCACGTATCATCCTTGGTCGGAATCGGTGTGAGGTATTCGCGTAAATATAAGAAGTCAAGATATGGTAGATCATGTAGCTTATGGTAATATTCTCTGTGGTAGCTATCCAATTATCGTATTCTGTAATTCATTCGTTGATAAACACTATCTGTAAATTGAGCTCGACTAATTTGAATAATATTTCGCCGAAAAAATTTCATAACTTCTTATCGTTACAATCGAATTACTAACTATGTGAGTACTTTACATAATTTTGAATACTATACAAATGGTCGGCTTAACCCGTTTTTTTTATTACATTATACGCAAGTATTTGATCTCGATCTCACCTGATGGTAAGTGACGATGAGATCTACGATGGAGCATACTTGCCTAGAAGGTGCCTGTTCACTCTCGCCTTGAAAACACCCAGATTAAAGTCGACGGGGAACAAAGACGCCGTTCGCACGATGCAGCCGACGCCGACTTAGCAGTTCGCACGATGACAGTATTAGTTACAAAAAAATAAGTAGTAAAAATATATACAAGAAAGCTGTGACGCTCTATCGTGTAGTTTTCGCGGACCCGTCGCAAGTGTCCGTTCTCTCGTTACCTCATGTCGGCTGTCTCGGTGAGATATAGCGCGGTAACAATTCAATCTAACGACACTCGCTTGGAAATTCGATTCAGTTTCAAAATGGTTTTGTTTCTCGCGTGTGTTTTTTTTCTTCTGTCTCGCTCGAAAGGTTTGCAGTGTTAACACAGCTTGGGATTGGTTATGTAGTTTTTAAAACACGATATAATTTATAATAATCTAATTTTACTTTATGAAGATCATAATTATCTATATATTATTATTATAGGTATGGAAAAATGTATCTTGTATAAAGTCCTCAAAACTCGTATCGGTAGAAATTGCTATATTTTCTACTTTACAGGGCAGCAGTTGGTTTTTAAAACCATAAGTACTACTATTTTATATACTTAGACCTTTAATCTAGTCTGTATATCATAAATTTATAGACAGACATAACAAATTAAAACAAAAATTGATGACAATATTGGATTTGTTTTAAATATCAAAACTAAACAAAAACATACTCCAATCAACAGATAACTACTATTGGATATTTTACTGCGTGGATACATTAAGGTCATTTTCGCATGGCGATACCTGTCTTCCGCTACGTTGTAATCTCTATGTTCACACGAAATGCATGGATAGTCCACGCTAAAGTAGCAGTTCATTTCAATTGTTATTCCACACATATCAAACTCCGGTCTTCAATCAAACGTTTTAAAATGTCACCTTCAGAAGCACACCTTCAGTAACATCGAGCACTACCAGCTACTTCTCCAGGATTTCGTAATTGTGAAACAAAATATTCTTCAAGTTCTTTACTAAGAGCAACGTTAAGGGCCGAAGAGCATGACACTTTTCTTCAGAGACCACCCAAATGCATTCAGAATACCAACATTCAAATTTAAAACCCGCAAACAGTAGACAAAGAGTAATTACCACTCCCACACAAATGGATGTGTCAAAGCTCGCTGTCACCTCCCCGTCGTGGGATTAGATTCGCTCGGTACATTTGTTTGTGCATTTTACGACACCAGAGCGACTTTGTTGCGCCGCCACGGGAAATGAAAGTTCGGAATGTGAGTTTTGGAAGTAGTTTTTGAGTGTTAAGGGGGCTTATCACCGGAGCACCAAGTTTGATAACACAATTGACCTACGCTCAGACACACTCTGAAAATTTAATGAGAATGGCATCATTATTGTCATTGCATTGCTAGTCAGTCTTGTTAGCGTAGTTGGGGTAAAGATGAGATTTGAAATTCTTGCTTGTGGCCATGCTGTTACAGTATTTTTTATAACCCCTTGTTATGTTCTACTGGTGGGCTTCTCCTTAATGAGAGTGGGGTTAAGTTTTTTTTTTTTTTTTATACATTTATAGGCAAGTATTTGATCTCGATCTCACCTGATGGTAAGTGACGATGAGATCTACGATGGAGCATACTTGCCTAGGTAGGGAGGCGGCAGTAGATCGAGACGCTACATTCACTAGGCACATGCAGCGCAGCTGATCTGACCCGACATCCATGAATGGCAACACCGAACATCAAGCCGGAACACGGCTAGGCCGATTGGCGACATGGCTTTGTTCAGTGGGTGGTGACTAACCACTGCCGAAGCCTACCACCAGTAGAATAGTCAACCACACTTGTCTAGTGGGGGCTAGAGGTCTTCGCACGTCCTTCACGAACTAAGTACATGCAGGTTTCCTCACGGTGTTTTACTTGATGATGATGAAATCTAGAAATCCCAGAAGTGCGTGCCGGGGCTTGTAGCTGGGATCCTAGGTTTCAAGACAAACGTTCTACTCACGTGGCTACACAGTGTTATTACATTAAAATAATTTATAGTGGCATTTGGTTTTGTAATAAAATAAATGTTAGGTAGGTACCTATATCCCTCGTAATAGGGCTACCTTGAGAATCCGGCTTCCATATGCATTACAATAGAATCCATTCCATATAATATAATTTACAAAACTTTATCACTGATATTTTTTTTTTATACCCGGAACCAATCTGATTTCTTCTAAAACTGTTTTAGTTGGTAATCTATTTAGTCACCGAGTAAGCTTGTTCCACAAAGTCTTTTCAAATGTAACTTTGGTTTTCCCTCCCTTAATCTTTGAGGAAAATACATAGGTACATAATTGCATATAGGATGTAGTTTGGTGTGGGGGGTTACGCCGCGATTTTGTAGTGGAGCAAGGCCCCGGGAGGGTCGACGTCGGTTGGACGATCTGAAAGATTTTCTTACGGATTAAATCGCGGATCTGTATGTAGGCACCGATTATATAAACGTCACCTTGAACGCCAAGCATGTACAAGCGAAATAAAAAAAATAAATGTGTAGTTTGTAGAATCCTGCTCGCTAACCAAAATATAGCAAATCGTATTGACGCATCATTATAAATTCTAAAATTCAATAATATTAAAATGACCCCTCTCCCCGCGCACATAAGGGATTTTTGGGCGTGAAAATTTCAAACGAAGCTTCACTTGCTAAACGGTGAAGGGAAACATCGTGCCTGCATGTCAAAGACGTGTGAAGTCCGCCAACCTGCAATGGGCAAGCTTGGTGGACTGCTATGTCCTTAATCCCTCGCATTGAAGGGGGACCCGTGACTAATAGTGAGACATTTAAAAAGAGTCAAAATTGTTTTTTTTTCATTAAAATAACTCCCAATGCTTGTTTTTTGAATATGGCATGTCTTTACAGATTTCACACCTACATGCTTGCTATCTACACCAACAAACTGCCTGTCATTACAACGGAATGATAACAGAAAACTTTTTACTCGCCTGGTTTAGGATCTTAGCGCTTCCTCGTATGTATGTCCTCGTGTGTAGTATTCGCGTAAATATAAGAATAACATAAAAGTCAGTACAATTTTGAAGAAGTAGCATCATAATATATACTTATCCCATTTCAACACGGAATTGCTTCACAACTAGTTGTGTGTTCCACTTCTGACGTATCGAGCGCTCAAACATGTGGAACAAATTATATTTGACAGTTTATCGTACGATTCTAATGTATAGTTTATTTGGGAACAGGAAATACGGTATCATCTGGTATCCCCTAGAGTAAGGAAGTGTTAGTAGTTTTGTTAAGAAAGCTTATTTGCTGCTATTTCGGTTTTGGAATGGTACAATAATAGAAATTTTATTCCAGATCAATAATGATAACAAAAAAAAATCCGGACTTACTGATGACTCGATTAGTATAGTTGATAGCGATCTTCTCTCTTCAGCTTCAGGTTTCAGGTTCAAATCCCGGTAGGGGTAATCTTTGTGTGATGAGCACGAATGTTTGTACCCGAGTAATGGATGTTTAGTATATGTTTAATTATTCTAGGATCCCTCCCAGTCTATTTGGAGCGAACAGTGGGTGTGTTTGTCTTGCGATAGGTATTGTTATTATTATGATTTTAGAAAAGGACCAAATCGACTTGTTCTAATCTTGCATAGACAAGAATAAAGTTAGAATACCAAAAATACTGATAGACGCGATGACAGTCCACAGAAGAGATCAAAACGTTAGAAAGATAATACTAAAATATGGTTTTAGTCAGAAATATTTTTATATAAATACTAAAGCTTCTTGATCTAGCTTAAGAAGCTCTGTATTTTATAACCAAAATGTTACCATGGGTAAAATACTACATTAGTATCGAAAAATATCTGTACATTAAAAGCTAACTATACTATAACTAGAGCATGAAACAGTGCTATCTCCCTCTACAACAGCTAAATCCACTTTCCACACTGCAAAGCTCGAGTCATTACTAAGCTGTGAACTAAAAGTGTTTGAATAGCGTGCGAATCAAGAATGGTAGTAAATGAAACGTCACCACGAACAGAGACGATGGAAAAATGAAAAAAAAAACTTAGTTCGTTCACGCTAACGTTCCATTCTACGACTCATTGGAATTACTTTACGCTCTATCGTTGGAGGTGTTTATGTTGTTTTTATGGTGTTGCCATTTGGAAAATTAATCAGGGCTACATCTACATGAATACTCTTTGGATACTTTCACGCATATATCCTTTTGCGGAATTACTCAAATTCTTCATTTGAAAATGTGATAAGTTTATGAAAACATTCACAATAAATACCTACAGTAATAATTTCATCTCAGGTATTAGGTATCCAATTTTCATTCGGGCCAATTCGCTCGCGCGTGGCATTTCTTCCTTGGATATGGATATATACAGTTATCCCAGGATAAAGTGAAACTAGACCAACCTTATGGACTGAAACAATGAAAATACAAACAAGTTTTAAGTCGATAGTATTAGCAGTTGCATACATACGGACAGGTGGATAGAGGGGCATATACTCGCTCCGTAATTGTTGCGTTTTTATCTTTTTGGTGTAGAACCCTAAAAATTTGAAAAAATAAGAATTTGAATTGTCTCTGCCTGTCTCCATGTATTACATGCGTCAGAATATAAGCATAAGAATGGAATATATATATAGTTTTTGAAAGTGTACATTAGATTAAAAAAGAAGTTCTTATTAAAATTCATTGGATGATTTTGTAACCTTCGAGAGTTCACCGTCAGTTAAGCTTAAACGCAAGAGGTATGATAACGATTCAGAAAGGGTGTATATAATAATTCCAGCCCTTTTTTATGTCCGACTGCCGGGCACGGGCCTCCCCTCAATGCGAGTGGGGGATTAGGCCATAGTCCACCACGCTGGCCCAGTGCGGGTTGGCAGACTTCTCACATCTTTAGAGGGGTTCTCTCAGACATGCAGGTTTCCTAACGATGTTTTCCTTCACCGTTTAGCAAGTGATAATCTTGGTTGAAAATGAGATTCGCACAGAAAGGGTGTACTAAACCTAAAACCTGGTCTTCTTTAGTGCGTTTATAAACACTATTAAATTTGAATTCAGAACTTCGATAAGTCGATTTAGAAAATTTATTGTTGCCAACAATTTTTCACGCTACGTGTTTTTTTTTTAAATTGAGATATATAAATTATGACTTCACATAATGATTTAAAATGCCCTGAAGAAGCGCTGGTTCGTAGCTTAGTATACCCTTGTATATACGAGCACATAATTACAACCATAAATGTATGAATAATAAATTGTTCAATTAAAATAATATACATTATAAAGCTAATAGCAATTTACCGAGAAAGGTACTCCACTTTACTATAGCCGTTTTCCGCCAACAATAATATTAGCGTTCTGTAACGTAATTGTTTTGTTGTTCCATCACAAATTCATCTTCCAACCGTCGAAGGTATCCGAGGGTTGTTTTTACCCTCGTTAGGATGGTTCCAAGTATCCGAAATAAATTGGTTTACATAACGCTGTTTACCGACCTTTGTAGCGCTTTATTAAAAAACCGTGACGATTTTCGCTTTGCACTTTGAAAACATAAAATTGTGTTGAGATACTTACGTTTGTATTTATAAACGTCATTTAAATATTGTTTCTTTTACACATTTAATACTACACATTAAATTATTAGCAGTGATAGCCAAGTTTTTAGAACGCTTGCGTCGGTATGGTCGCAGGTTCAAACCATGTCTCGACCCACTGGGATTTCTGGATTTCATGTGCGAATCTCATTTTCAACCACGATTATCACTTGCTAAACGGTGAAGGAAAACATCGTGAGGAAACCTGCATGTCTGAGAGAAGCCCTCGAAAGATGTGTGAAGTCTGCTAACCCGCACTGGGTCAGCATGGTGGACTATGGCCTAGTCCCCCTCGCATTGAGGGAAGGCCCATGCTTAGCAGTGGGTCATTAAAAAGGGCTGGTATTATTATTATATTAATATTAAATTATTTGAAGGATTTTATCGCGTTTATTTTATGTTTTTACGTTTCCGAAGTTTCACCTGCTTTACAGCAACCATGGTCACGGGAGGACTGAGGTGTTTGACAGCCTAGTGTAATAGTTAGAACTGGGGTTCCCTCATATTTAGTTGTTGTTTGCGCTTTGATCTATGCAAAATGTGCTTACGGTGTCTTGAGCTCTCACAATGGTGTACCTGGTTTTGGATTTATTATATTAATTACTAGATCCCAAGTCGGTGGTAGCACCCAGCTACCTTCCCTAAATTAGGTTTTTTTTTAATTTCACTAGCCTCACGTATCATCCTTGGTTAGACTCGGTGTTACAAAACTACCAAAATAATTACTCCTTGTAATCTGAACAACCAAAATCACAAAAATATTGCATATTTTTTTAAAATAAAAATGACTGGATTTGGTTATAGCTGGTTTATGCCAGATGGGTATACACACCCTTTAGTGTAAAGACAGTTTAAACACGAGCTAGAGCGAACGGAGCGAGCGGTCCTTTTTTATTTTTAACTAGCTGTTGCCCGCGACTTCGTCCGCGTGGTATTTAACAACGTCTCAACCGTTGGCAACAGCCTGCTCGCGTTCTGATCCCGCGGGACGCATTGCAGATTGTTGCTATCAAACTTTAAGCAGGCGCAGCGCTGCAACATTGGTTTTAATTTTTTTTCGAGAGATCCAATTTTTTTTTCTAAAATAAAAGTAGCCTAAGTTACTCCTTGTTACATCAGCTATCTGCCAGTGAAATTCCCGTCAAAATCGGTCCAGCCATTTCAGAGATTACCCGGAACAAACAGACAGACAGACAGACAGACAGACAGACAGACAGACAGACGGACAGACAGACAGACGGACAGACGGACAGACAGACAGACAGACAGACAGACAAAAATTGTAAAAAATGTTGTTTCGGTATAGGTAACGTGTATACATCCAAATGCACTTAGTAAAATGCGGTTATTTTAATATTACAAACAGACACTCCAATTTTATTTATATGTATAGATAACCTTTATCATCCCACTGCTGGGCAAAAGTGTCTCACACCACCCATATTGACCGAAGCGAAATATTGCACCTTTTTCAATGACTGAGTTTTTTTTTACTTTCATTAGATTAAATATTGTTTATGGTATAAGTAAACTTCGCATTCAATTTAAATTATCAGAAAATTTATGAACTATAAATAGACTTATTTAGAAATATCTACTAATGGTCACACACTAATCTATAATTAAGTAATAGGACTTATAGTTATGTAGGTGCAGTAAAATATTTATATTTACCTAAACCAGGATATCTCAACACAGTGTTCCCGGACACATTAAAAACAAAGTATATTACTTTCAACACCATTTCAATGTCACTTTTAACACTACAGTCAATATTACACATCACAACAGTATCCATATAAATCTATTCACAAAACAAATTTTCTTCAAAAATATTTATTACGTGTTCCATATGTCAAAGTTTGGAAGATAAAATCGCCTCGGTTCATCACACATCCGCTCAGCTCGGGAGCTGAAGCCGTACTGACGAATACAGAGTACAGACAGACCGTCCCGATGGAAAATTGTAGGGATTTTCACGAAGACTAGTTTGAAGATCTAGTACTAATAATAAAAACTATCAGGTCAGTATCTGATATCTGATATTTTAAATATAGAACCAGGAATTACCAATGGTAGACATTATGTTACCCAACTTCATGCTACGTAATATAAAGGCTAGTTCCCACTATGCGGGTATTTTAGTCGAGAAATGGTTAGTTTAGCAGAAATATTCCTGAATAACAAATGATTAGTCCAGTAGTTTAGTAAGTGATTTAGTCGATTTATTTCGTGCAAGTACTGCCCCCACTAATTCTCACTGCACAACTGTTCCTAAATATATGTAAACAATTCCGAACCTATAATGGTACTCATGAAATTTATTCGACATCTGCCATCTTGGATTTTTCTACTTCTATGATTTAAATTATAATCACCAATACACAAGAAAAAAAACAGTAAGTAATTATTAATCATTGGCTTAATTCATACATTGAGCGCCAAAAAGAAAAAAAGTTTGACTTGAAATTATTTATTTAGCATCATGCTAATGGCGAAAGGATCTAGAGCCGTTGATGAAAATAATTAATTTTACCCCACCTGGGATACATATCGGATGAAAGCTAGCCTACATTTTGTTCCAGATTAAGCATAATTACCTACTTAAGTAAGTACCCATGCTTATACCAAATTTCAATCAAATAAAATGTTTGCTGGACACTTTTTGTTGATATCAAGTTCACACATACTTTTGACATAATAGTGTAAAACATTAAAAAAAATACAACCGAATTGAGAACCTTCTCCTTTTTGAAGTCAGTTAAAAATAGGTCCTCATAAAACTAAATCAAATAAGCGCATTACTAATCATTCGATGATGAATGACTAGTAATCGGCTTATTTGATTCGTCATTCATTTTTCAATATTTTTTTATTATTAATAAATTTAATTTGTCATTATTGCTCTTAATTATAGCAAACTCGACTATCGCAAAGCCCTAATCATTGAGTGAGTGAGACCATGCTAATGGAAAACAGTCTATGTTCTTTCTTCATCTGTGAATAAAAAAGGTAAATAAAAAGGAGGTAAATATAAAAAAAATATCATACTGGTATATTCAATATTTGTTTATAGGCTACCAGTATCATTACTCTGCATATTTTTTTTTAATAAAAGTATTAAAAAAAAAAATGCAGACTACTACTTATAATCGCTAACAAACGTAGGCTGAACAGTATATTACCTTTGCCAAATATTATGCCGCCATCTTGTAGCCGCAGGCGTATTAATGTAGATGTATACGCATGCGTGCCTTTGGTGTTGCGCGGGAATTACGTAAGCCAGAACCGTTTTTGCGTTAATAAAATTAAATGTATCATTCAATGTAAGTAATTACCGAATATTATCGATTTCATTCGTCCATTGTTTGATTAAATTGGTACGATATATTTTCGTGCTTCTGTGTTATGTACAAATGAGAAAGACAAGTGCCAATACAGATAAGTAAAAAGTCTATAGTCTTTTAAGTTATTTCATCTAGTAATAAAGAAACCATTTTTCCATAAATGTCACAGCCCGTTTTTATAGAGCTTTCGTTTAAAAACTCCTACAACTTCGCATAAAAACTTCTTTCTGTGAATATTAAAAGTATGCTCAAGAAAAAGAACATTTAAATTATAGGGTACAATAGCCTGTTAATGTATGGACATTATTTTTTGCAGAATAATTTGTGGTCACTCATAGTGTAAAATATGTATTTTTTTTTCTCACATCTTTTACCTAGTCGATTCTTTCGGACTGAATATATTTTTTAAATATAACGTGAATCATCACTAATTTGGGAAATCATATTTTACATTGTATTTTTAATGCTATCCAACTTTTAATACCGATTTATGAATCACCTTGTAACGTGTCGACCAAACACTGGCACCGCTACCTTCTGCGTTCTCCATTTGAATTTGAAATTCTTCTGTCAAAGCGTAGGTATTCATTTAGAATCTGTCAGATATTTTTCTTCCATCACGTCTTTGCATTTTCAATATTTCTGAATAAAATGGTAGGTTATATTAAAAATACACACGAAACGAGAAATATTAGGTAAATATTTTGGTGAAAAGATAACTTGTGACTTGTGACGTCGCTCTGGGTTCCCGTCGAAAATGCGTTGAATTGTGTTTGACTTTTCTGCCTTAGTGGAAGCTTGATTGTACGAAACGATTTGGTTGACTAGCTGTTTACTTCCGATGGGTTGTAAGTCTTTTGCGTCTTTGTATGCAAATATTGTAGTCTTAATTTTTCTCTTGATTCGTCATTGTAAAAAAGAAAAAAAAAAGAAAATCAATGGCCAATTTGTATCTTCAAGAAACGTCTCCATAGAAAAGTATTTTTTTATAATATTGACCAATCTGATAACGGCATTACTAAGGTCCGGCGTGTCCTTTCTAGACTTTGACTTTGGCTTCATTTCATAAATCGTTCACGCCTCGACTATAACAATGATATTCATGACTCACTAGTTACATAACATTTTTTTATTTAAACTCGAGTACTAGCTTTGGTTTTGTCTCACTGGTATGTGACGAGTAATGTATGTCTTAAAAAGGTCTATAATCGCAAGACTTATTTATCCAACTGATAATAAAAAATCTTGGATTTGTCCACTCCTCCCAAATATCAATTATTGTCCAATAAAATCTGCGAATTCAGTACTTACTCAAACATTTTGTCACAATCCCGCTAAACCGCAATCGAAATGTTGTCCAACGGCATATAAGCGAAGCTCTTCGTACATTTCGACCCTCATCACGACTCAATACCGCAGCAATTGAAGCTTAATTTGAAAAATGTCGGGTTAATTCAGTTGTGTAGTTACTGACTGGTCGTGAGATACTGCGCGTCCAAGGGCTTTGGTGTGAATGCGGATTGTTTTGTTCAAAGTTTAACGGAACATTTCGAAATGACTAGGATTTGGCACTAGGTAGTAGATGCAATGACTTTTTGTCTTTCGAATGTCAACGATTTGGCACTAGGTAGTAGATGCAATGACTTTTTGTCTTTCGAATGTCAAGGATTTGGCACTAGGTAGTAGATGCAATGACTTTTTGTCTTTCGAATGTCAAGGATTTGGCACTAGGTAGTAGATGCAATGACTTTTTGTCTTTCGAATGTCAACGATTTGGCACTAGGTAGTAGATGCAATGACTTTTTGTCTTTCGAATGTCAAGGATTTGGCACTAGGTAGTAGATGCATTGACTTTTTGATCGTTGTCTGCTACTGTGTGGAGTTTCAGTATAGGTTTGCTTGTAGTGAAGTTCTAATAACGCTGAAATGTTTAGATGAGGATTTTGATGATGTTGATGAAAAATAATATGTGGTCGACCATCGTGTAGGAAGCTTAGTTCCATACTGAGTAAAATAACCATTGAATCCAAATAATCTTATTTTAGACTAAGTCCATATACGTAACGTGATTGGCAAGGCTTGGATAAGTATGATCGTAATATATATACGCAAATCAGCATTCTTTGAAAATATCTTTTGCGATAATTACCCCCCAAATTTATAGACGTTTTATAACTTTATCAAACGTCATATAGTACTGCGCACAAGAGTATTGCTTTGCGCAGTACCATATGACTTTTGATAAAGTTATTCAACATCTATAAATTCGGGGGTAGTATATATATATATATATTTTTGTGTGTGCCCTTAGTGTAGTAGTACGTTGTAGTTTGGTCGTCGTTTGCAGAGTTGGTTAGGACCGATACTGTGGACTGCGACCTATCGGACCGATCAGCTTAGTGGCCGAGCAAACAAATGGATAATTGAGATCGATTCAGTTCATGTTTGTTTTGTATTAAAAACCTCTTATTTCACTCGTTGATCGAAAGCTTAATGATCTATTGTTTATTTTGCAAACTATCAATTTTGCGTTGATTGCGAAATAACAAAAAGATTTGTTTTCTATTAATGCGGAGACATATTTTCAATGGCATTGTAAAGGATTGCTTTTGCGCAGTACATTGTGTGGGAAGTTTAATTCAGTATCTAAATTCCTTATATTTGTAAGCTTTGTTAGGTTTAGATGGATAAAAAAACTCGAACGCACTTTTCTTCTACAAAATGCTCTGTAACACCATTGTAAATTCATTAAATATTTTATAAATTTGGGGATTACTATCATGTTTGTAATAGGGCCTCAGAGGCACTGTTGGGCCTCCACATTATAGTCATGGGGGCAACAAACGATCCTATTCCCTTAGCCGACTCAATATTCAGTAAGCCTATATATTATAACGAAATACAAATAAATTAATATTTCAACAAACATTTTCAGTATCAAAATGGCAAAGAAATGCAGGATTCACATCCAAATTAATGTTGTTCAAACAAACAGAGTAAATCCGTACTTACGAATGTCAATTTGGCTATGATCGGATTAATCTGGGATCTCATTACTCTGTCCTCATGTCCGCTGCACGCATTCATGTTACTTTTGCATGCATTTGCATATAAATCATTGTTTTACTCCATATTCGTTTCATCTGACTACTAGCGGTTTAATGATGAGTTTTATCAATCCGACGCTAACAATATCAAAATATGTGGTCTTTGGACTAACGAGATATGTCAGAATAGACTAGTTCCATATAAGGGTCATTACAGAAGAAGCGTTCAAATTTGGACATATATTTTTCAGTTTTAAAAAAATCCCGTTTCGGGGGTGAAAAGTTTGTATCACAATGAGTCGGTGAAGGCGCGGAATAGACCCATCGAGTTATGGTTTATTCAATTGGTATTTACGAGGACTATATTCTTCCATTGTCCTTGGTCACCATGGATTGTTAACAAAATCCTCTGATAATGAAGTCAAATGAAGTTCAATGGAATTCGATGAGGGAATCGAATAGACCCACCGAGTTTGGGTTCGTTACAACGGTCTTGAAGAGTACTTTGGTAACAAGTAGTTACGTTGAAAGGTTCCTGAGATGTTACCCCTGGACATGCCATTAGGCACAAGGCTAGTACGAAATAAATGGTTTTATCTTGACTTTGACTTCCAATTGCTACATTTATACTCCGCCATCTCCAATCCATTGTTATTTATTTGTAAAGAATTGAAACAGTTTATTACTGCTAATCTTTATCTAACATTATCCGCCCAATTTAGGTTCTCCACGCTTTTCGATCTAGCCTTCCAGCGGCCAATCGTTAAGATCAAATCGGCTTCTCAACGTTAATTACTTAAAAGATTTGCAGAATAATTAGCAAAGTTACAGAGTAGGTACCATTACAGAGTTAATTAACACTATTGTGACATTTGATAATTCTCTCAATTAGCGAAAGCATTTATCATGTGGCATACTGCGGGGGCACAAAGACAAACTTAGTTTTCGGGCACTCACTTAGATAGTTTCGACTTGGTTGAGACGTAATCCTTTGTATTCATATTACTATGTGTATCAGTTGCTTCAGAGAATATCATAAAGTCTTTATTCAAACCCTCTGCTAAGCCTAAGGTATCTTAAGAACATAGGTTTTTGAAACATCTCATACCTATCGTAATTGCACCAGCAACTTTCAGTTTTCATGTCATTCAAGACGTCTTCATCAATTATTTCACTAAATTAAATTAATGCATTTTCTATTTGACATAAAAACACATCCTAACCATTTTAAGGATTTTTTGTTCGATGTCTTAAATGATCCTTCGTGTAAACAATTGTCATTCAGACATGTATGTTTATCGATAGGATTTGTTGTCCAGTGTGTACCTATATAACATATGCATACATATATAACGCCACGAAAATCTCGACTCTCAACACTCGAGCGTAAGTCGTTATTTGCCTATTTCTGTTTTTGAATGGAACATGTTGTATAAATACGAATTTCGGTGCCAAATAGTAGGGGGTGCGAAGTGAAATTAAATTTAAGCTGTCACTGCATGGCTTGCTGGCTAATTGTATTGCGAGCCGAGCCGATGTGTAAACTTGTTATCCTAACGGCGTAATGACTTCCTCCGACGCCTTTGTCACAACTTGCTTCATAAACACCAAATGTTCCGTCTCATAACAAAGAAGCATAACATTTGTCCATGAAGGCAAAATAGACACTAAACTTCCCAATGTGCCAATTAGTTCCAGATATTAATCTGGACTGGAATGAGTGCAGCTGTAGAGTCTAGCTTTTGTGGGAATTTGTCTACCAAATCTTTTTTGTCCCCCGCTTTGCAATGTATGGAAGTGGATAATTTTCTTCCAACTTTTATTCCTCCTATTTTTATCCTTCGATTAAATTTGTGCGGGTTCCAAGACAATTAACTTTATCCCGGGACTCGCCGAGGGTCAAACCTTGGTGTCATCATTGGACACCAATGTAGATCCTGGCTTACAGGAGAAGCGGTGGTGTGAGTGTGTGTCAGTCCTAGTCCCAAATATAAAATTATGCACTAGTTGACTGCAAAGTTTTTAATCTACCATCTGTTACACCAACCTTTTTGGGTACCGTCATAAGTCTGTAGCTTTTGAGTCTAATAATGCAAAATGAATTTTAATAATGATAGGGTTTTTACGGACGGACGGAGGTATATTATTATCTATATGGTAACAATATCTAAGAGAAGCAATTATGATTTAGTAATAATACTTATTTCATTGTCTGTTATACCTGACATCTTGTTCAAGGCTTCAAGAACTGTATAAAAAGTCGTTCATTATTATTATTGTTATCCATTGCGCTGTTTATTATTTTCCTTGTGATAGCTGGATTTTTCAATTTTTTTTTACACAGCGATTCTTTCTTCAATTGTGCAATCTTATTTTTAACTCTGAGATTGTGAACTATATTTCTTTTATTATATGAGGTTTTGCATTTCAATTTAGCTGCATCTTCGCTTATATATTGAAGCTATCTTTAGTTTATATACTCCAACAGGAGGTCCTAGTTAAGACTGGAAATTAGGAATCTTTTTTAACCAATGGATTATTTATTCGATATTGATTTTTGTGATACTATAAAATCACATACTTCAGTGATCGACAGTGATTTGGAAATCACAGAGGATTGTAATTACGGTAACAATTTTTACTTGAACATCATTTTATGATTTTCGTAAAGGAATATTTACAGTTGAAAAATAATGATATCTATAAGATATTATTTGCTATTTTTCCCAGGTTCCATTTACTGTAACTAATAATGCATTCCAATTATACTGCTTATAGTGTAGTTGCTAATTATCAGATATTAGATCATTATGGTTTGTCTGTGTGTACCCGAAATATATTGGACTGGCTGGAAAATAAAAATCTAATCTTCCTTTTTATTGTCTGTTGCGAAGTAAGTCCGCACATATTTCAATACCTCTCCGACTAACATTGTTGCCCAGGAAGTTGTTGTTTTGTGCACCACTCGTCTAGGTGATCAAAGTTTGTTGGCAGTAATGTCTTTCCTGCGATGTGGTTTTATTTATTATCCAGCTTCCGATTTCTATATTGAGATCACCACCCAACTTGCACCACCCCACCAATAGTGAGTTTATTTCGATATATTTAATAATTACGAACTAACTTTAAATACGATTAACTCGTTGTTTTCCAAAAATTCCAAAAGATCTGGTAGACAAATTTCTTCAGAAGCAAGACTCTTACAGCTGGAATAAGTCCAGGTATTAAGATGTAATAAGTTAAAAATAAATCAAGATTAAAATCAAGTAGGTATCAGAATACGCTCGGCAAATCCCCACCAACATCGGCCGGCGTGGTGCCCAAAATACTGGCAGCATAGCCACGTTGAATGGCAATGCTGATGTGTTGGCCAAAATAAGTGCCAGCGTTCTGGTCACCAGATGTCTCCACCAGACGTTTTGAGAGCTCCCTGTAAATCAGATGGCCACCCGGTCCCCATGAAGTGTTATAATTTATCATATTTATTTTTTTATGAGAATCCTGATCACTATACATGATTTAATCACAAGCCATCACTGAGACTGAATATTTACGCATCCAGTTGCCAATTCAATTTATTCTCTAAAACACTCTAATCCTTTCCTGTAACCGTTTTGTATGTGTTTTGCTTATCTTATATTTGATATCCAAACACCATCAGCGCTTCCATCACACAAAATACATTATATGTGTGTCTCTGTAATTGTTTCACCCGCAGATGGCTTTTCTCACGCAGCGACGTCGTCTTGTTTGTTTATATTGCGAACAGCAGTTTTCATATCATTTGTATTTTGTAGTGTACTTATAAATGTTTTCGTTTCTTGTTCATTATCTAGCAATAAAGGTCTTATAACTAAAGCTCGCTTTACATTGTGTATTATATTTAAATCTCATAGTGAGAAGCAAACTTTTCTGACGAATTGGATTTGTTACATGTTCGTTTGTTGACGTTGATAATTTCACCGAAAGCAAATTTACGCGTAGGTTCCTCTCGTCCAAGCTAATTGTTATCTCTTAAAGTATTTTTGTTTAAGAGATAAATTGCAGTTATTTTACCATTATCCATCGTATTGCATTTAATGAAAGAGTTTTGTAATAGCAGACTACACATTTTGCTGGTACAGTTAAACAAAAGTGTACGGGACAATTTAAAACTCATGTCATATTTGAATTAAGAAACTTGCCAGTAACAATTAAAAAATCTCCGTCCGATTTAGGTTAGGTTGGCAACAAATGTCAACCACCTTCATGAGGTAACTTTGGTGGAGTGTAACTTAACACAGGTAAACAAGCTAATAAGCTAGCAGTGCTCGTGACTGAATCCACATTCCCCTAACCAAATACGGCGTAACAATTATAATAAAATTACATAAATACAAACGGAGGAGAGCCTCACAATATCGGATTTCAGTGGATCACCGCAACACCCGCAGGTTTGTACCCGGCAAGCGTAATAACTTCGTAATCCCCAGTGATGCGTTTCAAATAATTTGTCTATTTGTATGCGGAATATTAATTGAAATGTTTGTGTTGGTGTGTTCGAAAAAGTTCTATCCTAAGAAAATAATTGGAATCGAAAACAAATGCTGTTGTTTTTTACACTCGGAACATACATTTTGGCATAATTTATTTTCCGTTGTACAATCTATTTCTTGGGCTTTTTAGCGAGAAGTTGAACAGTGAAGTTGTGAACTTTGTTTTATATTCCAAAAAAAATGTTTTTTATATATTATAGCTAATAAAAAATAGTGAGATATTAATAAACGGGTACGAGTGACGACAACTAATAGTAGGTATAACTTGACTTATCAAGTTGTCCCAAGATGTGTCATCATCATCGTCATTGGTACCATCATTATCATCAGAGGCACTACGCATTTGAAACAGCGATGAAACAATTTACTCGAGACTAGCTTAAATGACATTATTTTGTGGCCGATTGCAAACCTAAAAAAAGCTAGCTTTTGGAGGCACGCAATTGTTTTGTTTTTTTTTTAAGAAATAAAACTAAATATCTGAAATAATTATACTTATCACTCGAACTTTCACAACCGATGATTGTAACCTTGGTCGGCTAGCAAAAGGGTTTAGAAGCTTTTAATTAAATTATAGTGTACTGTTAATATTACAAACTGTGCCCCTTGGGGTGAAAGAGTGCTAGTTTATTATTAGAGGAGCCTTGGCACACTTTAAATTATATTATAGTTTCTATATTAATTTAGAGCCATGATAGTCTCAAATTTTTCTTTAAAATTATTTGGCACCTAACAACTACTTAATAGGCATTTTTACAGGCATGTGTGTCATATATTTCGTTGCCTGAAAAATAAGGCTTATGCCAAATGGCTTTCATTTGGCCTATTGCCCGCACAGCTGCAAGCTTCCGTTACGTGGACTTTCTTGTCTTTTGTTAAGTTTAAAAAAGTATTTTTCTAGTACCCAGCTGGCTGGAAAATTATGTTGGCCTAAGCTTGGCTACCGATAGACTGGCTGATAAGTTTTCATAGCTTCGATCGAAGTAGCATAAATTAGTTTTATGAGGTAACTTTAATTCTATTTTATCCATGCATTCCGACCAAAGATTACTGGACACATTTTTTTATTTTTTTTTATTACATTATAGGCAAGTATTTGATCTCGATCTCACCTGATGGTAAGTGACGATGAGATCTACGATGGAGCATACTTGCCTAGGTAGGAAGGCGGCAGTAGATAGAGACGCTACATTCACTAGGCACATGCAGCGCAACTGATCTGACCCGCCATCCATGAATGGCAACACCGAACATCGTGCCGGAACACGGCTAGGCCGCTTGGCGACATGGCGTTGTTCAGTGGGTGGTGACTAGCCACGGCCGAAGCCTACCACCAGTAGAGTTGTCACCTGGTTGGCACCACCCGGGGTCACGTGTAGGGTATCTCGAGGGTACTTAATTCTCCTACGGACGAAGGTGACTCGACCCCGAATTTATATATAGCCCAGACAGAATCAGTGTCAGACCAGTACCAGTGCTATTAAGGAATATGTCATCTCACGCACCCTAAAGTGAATGACGTATCATGTTTTCGCACTCAATACTTGATTCCTCTGCAGACATATGGGCACGTTTGACACATTAGTTATTAATAGAAGCAGGGTACAGGGTATTCTTAAATTGAATTCAATAATGGTCGTATCCAATACAGCAATGCAATTATAATCTGTTTTTAAATCCTATTGCCATTTTAGTTGCCTTTGGATGAATATTTTATTACCTAAAAACTTTGGAATTTAGTTTCCTATGTGTCCATATAAACAAGCCCAGTCAGGTATATTAATGCAGCCTTTAATCAAGGTAAGTTTGTGCAATCAGCTTCATTATTTCAGTTCAGCTAGCATTTAGGATGTGGCGTAAGTAAATGACAGATCATAATATTATAATCAACTATCTCGATGTCCTCGTTAGGTTTAATTTTCTTTCTTTATTTCAAAGTTCAGTTCATCAATGTTCATTCAAAACCAGTAAGGACCTCAAGCACAATCTTTATAACGTACCGTTTCTTTAACGTTATTTCGTCTATCCCTCTCACACCACGGATGTCATAAATAAGTATGACAGTGACAGATTTTTTTCTCGATTACGTTACGATTGCATTAGAAGTTCCTGCTTACCCCACTGATTGTTAAAACAATCAGTAGGGTAAGCATTGATCCTATTGATTGGTGCTGTTAATGATAGCTCGATAGCTCAATGGACGTGACGAAAAGGGAGACCATGAAGAAAATAAGACGATTTCAGAAAACACTAAGTCCTGCCAGCATAATCTCACCAACAAGTTCATCTTTTTCTGTTTTTAATTTATTATCTAAAAAAGGTTTTACTCCTTCTTCGAGTAAGGGTGCACCTAGAGGTAAAGTGAGTATTTTTGAAGAGTCTTAATATTAGGTGTAATTTCATTGAAATTTTTGACAATAGAATTGACTTGGTCTGAAAAAAGTATATCTGAGATAAAAAAACACATTTTGACGGATTTAGCTTGAGTCCTATTGTTTTGAAATCACGGTTAATTTGGATAAGGTCATTCAGAACTGTATCAGCTTTGCCTCCTAAAGTGCCATCATCTAAGTACCACACATTTAATCTTGAATTTAGTGATGAGATAAAACGGTGTATACCTAGATTGAACAGGGCAGGTCCGAGTGGATCGCCTTGTTGAACACCGACTGAAGAATCAATGGAATATTCCCCGTATAGTAATTTTGAAGATGAACTGTAGCATTGCCTTACATATGGATAAATTTCAGGTGTTTGTGAGGCTACTTCGCTCAGTAAAGCGCCCCTATCTATGGAATTAAAAACCTCCATCCCCCGATGAAATAAAGGTTCTAGTGGCATGTACTGCCGCCTCGCAGCCACATTTACAACCAAAACCTAATTGAAGGGGTTGAAATTTTGAGCTAAGGGTAGATATGATATGCTTACAAGAATGAAATAAACGAAATGCAGATTTATGCTTTGTATATCCTCAGTAAAATTCGCTAATATGAGAGATTCAAACATTGGAGGAATTCCCTTATGTATTGCACCAAACAGCACAAGTTGAGCGTGTCTGAGGCAAGATGTTCCACTTGGTATCGTATGCTTTGACGTTGCGGGTAATGCCGGGCGCTTCCCGCCATCAGACGTTGCCAATTATACCGGATTAGTTTGGAAATATTTATTGCTTGGTGGTATTAATTTCTGAGCATTAATAGATCGTGTTTATGCGGATATAAATGAAATTCTTTGAATATTCGTTTATTCACCAAACTGCTATTTCTAGCGGCTGTCGTAAAAGTGACAAAACATAACAGGCAAATTTAAACTAAGAAAAACGTATTCTTCTTTAAATGGCCAGATGTAGAACTCTATTAGGTAAACTAAACCTTTTTGTTTAAAACCTAAAAGGTGGGAACTCGATAATTGAAAGATATAGTTAACAGATGACTACACTTGAGATAGCATGATGATAAGTCCGTACCTCCATCAAATTTGTGCCAGGGGAAACGTCCATAATAATAAATGACTAAGCGATAAATATTAAATAATACTTGTCTTGTATTTAAATTATGTAGTCTTATGTTCGTCTACTTTAATATTATTTTGATAGATATATCTATGTATATAATCTATCATATATGATAGATAGATACACCTAATTAAGGACTGTGGCTAGAATTAAACAATGTTTTTTTTTTCATTTTGATTAGCATTGACACTACACACACTGGCATCGTCTGTATTGTGTATTAAAAAAAAGTATCATGGATATTAATGTTCAATTAAAATTTCCGAAATGTGCTTTAGCGTTTCAGGCTAACTGTAAAAGTTGAATAATGTAAATTAATGTATTAAATAAAAGATTTTTATTACATAATGAACTGAAAATGTATTGTATAGACAGATGACAGATGAATAATTAAAACAATGACAAATAGCCAAAAATATTATAAAAAAGGATTTATGTTTTCTACACTAACTGGCTTATTTATATAGTCAACAGGCACTCGTATCTACAAATAAACTTTGCTGGCTCGATACGAAATGCAAAAGAAGTTTGTCAATGCATTCATGCATTACAATACAAGGGGATATGCAGGTCTTGCTTAGTTAGACGAAGTTTTGCTGCCTGCACAGATATTTAATTTCCTTGATTTCATTAAGGGAACACGAGCTAGCATGAATCAGAACTGGTTTTGGTATGAAGGCGGTGCTCCTTTGTTGGCAGGGCGGTATTAATATTAACTGTGGAAAAAAAATACTGAAATATTTTCAAACTAAAGATACAATAGATTAAATAATAATATAATGATTCCAGCCCTTTTTTATGTCCCACTGCTGGGCACGGGCCTCCCCTCAATGCGAGGGGGGTTTAGGCCATAGTCCACCACGCTGGCCCAGTGTGAGTTGGCAGACTTCACACATCTTTCGAGGGGTTCTCTCAGACATGCAGGTTTCCTCACGATGTTTTCCTTCACCGTTTAGCAAGTGATAATTTTGGTTGAAAATGAGATTCGCACATGAAAAATCCCAGAGGTGCGAGCCGGGGTTTGAACCTGCAATCCTCGTTACCGAGGCAAGCGTTCTACCAACTTGGCTATCACTGCTTCCAAAGCTGCAAAGATACAATAGATTAAAACTAAATTGAAATTAAACTGGTATCAAAAAGCACTCAGCAAATCCCTACCACTGACGGCCGGTAGGGTACCCACAACGCTGGCAGCATTGCCTCGTTGAATGGCAATGCTGATGTGTTCGCCAAAATAAGTACTAGCGGTCATCAGATGTTTCCATCAGACGTTTTGAAATTTCTTTGAAAATCCGATGGCCGAACAGCCCCCAAGAACCCAATGTCTCTAGCCGAACGCCTCAAATACTATCAATACGATTACTAGCTGACTAGCTATATAATGTAATATACCAACATGTTACTAATCTCCACATAAACTAGCAGCTGCTGTACCTTCAAGAGGTCATAGATAATTTCCAAACGCCGTTAACAACGACGAATCGACACGATCAAGTAGACAGATCAATTAGAAAGTATCGTCGACAATTGAGATATTTCGCAACTAACTAATTGGGTAATAAGCTGTTGACTAAATCTAGGTAAGCTGAAGTATGTCATTTAAGCTCGTATTTCCTTGACATAAAGGTTTTCTTTTCGGCTTGAGCCATTTTTGACTCGAACAATGTGGGGAAGCTTTAGTTTTTCCGTTCTCAGTGGCACCCCAGCCTTTCACGTCGGAGCACTCGTGCCCACCGCTAACGAGTTTCACATTCAGTCGTATTCAAATTAAGCTTTTGACTGAAAAAATTTCGTCGCATTTAGGCCGTCTGCAGCGCGCGGCGACGCTAAATGGGAAAGCGGTATGATGCGAGAATGCCTTGCATTTAACTTTAAGGGTTCCATCTGCGCGCAAAGATTTCACGTCTGTAATAATGACCTTACATTTATTTATGTTCACAAAACTGGTCAAAAACAATTTTCTTGACGTGATGGGTCGTCTGTAGGCTTTTCGTTACCAAGTATAATCCATTATAATAAAGTGATTAATCATTTCCGTTCATGTCCCATGTGCTATTACATTTTACCATATAATTGTAAGCTAAGATCTGCGAGGTTCTGGTTCAACGGTATATTGATTTAAAAAGTTAGTGTTGTTTAATTTCAGAGTACATGATTTTTTGTATTTCGGACATTTCGTAGGGAAACGATCATAACATTATTATTTATTGATCATTTTCTAAATCAGCAGGATTCTTTATTATTGTCGATCGTTTGTTCATTTTTCACTCTTGCAGCAGGATTAAAACTGTTGAATATTTATTTGCTTGTCTCCTTCATTGGGTTTGATTGAAGTTTCAATACTGGATTTTTACTTGAAACTGATCATTTTCAAAGAACAGATTGGAATTTCAAGTCTATAATTTTCTTGCTTAGCTATTATAGCTAAGGGTCATTTTTAGTAAGAATATATCGTAGAACTAGACTAGAACGTAGTAAAGGACAGCTTCCACAAGGTGGACATTATGATATCACACGCATCCAGCGGTGGACCGTGATATGTAGAAGTCATTGGTGGAGGTCTAAGTCCAGCTGTGAACGTCATTCGGTTGATGGATGACAAGAATACTTGCACCAGTGCAGGTCGGGCTCCAGAAAATACATACAATTTCAGTTCCCAAACCAACTATTATCTAGTTTAATCTTGTGGATTATACCCGTATGGTAAATGTATTTCAAAGCATGTAGGTCGTACTTTGGCATTACTAGAACAATTGTAAACATGCCGTAACAGTCTCATTAATATTAATTCCATCGTCTTCCCTCATACCTTATTCATTCAAACGGGATAGTTTAGTGAGGGGCATTGTAAAACGTGTTCGATAATGCAACAGTATCGTTCAGAATCAGAATATTATTCATTCTTGTAAACCATTAAGTACAGTACTTATGAGTCGTCAAAATAGTTTAAAATGCTTAGCTACAACTTTACCACCCGTTCGGAATGCCGTTCCTACGGAGAGGAACAAGCAAGAAACTTCATAGGTGCTTTCTTTAAAAATATCCGCTACATTATGAGAAGTAAATTGTTATGGGTATGTGAGAACAATGTAGGAACGGCTAGGCAGACTTTATCCCTGTCAAAAAAAGTACTAGCTCTTAGTATATCATCACAAGCTAATGGTTAAATGGTTCCCACATTAACAAATTACTTTTGTAATCTATACTTAATATTATAAATGTGAAAGTTTGGATGGATGGATGGATGGATGGATAGATGGATGGATGTTTGTTACTCTTTCACGCCCGAACGGCTGAACGGATCTGGATGAAATTTGGCACAGAGATAGATTATAGTCTGGAATAGCACATAGGCTACTTTTTATCCCGGTAAAATGTATGGTTCCCGTGGGATAGATGTTTTAATTTTTCATACTTTTTATCGCGGGTAACACCGCCGGGCGCAGCTAGTTGAAAATAAGAAGGAATTACGTATAGTGCTACTATAATACTATTACTTATACTAATGCAATGAAACTAAAACGTTAATATTAACACGGTAGAATCAACAAAGTTTTTTTTAATGAAACATAGTATTGAAGATAATTGGATGACCGCAGGCCAGCAAGTATAGGAAAGCACGTAGAGAAAGTTGTGCTCACCGCTCATTAGTAAACGTAGGTACAAGTAAATGCACGCGTTGAGCTAAAAACTATATTTCCAAACATTTGTTCCACCCCGTACAATCGATACTTGCCTCAGTCGTACACATCACTATCTGCTGTATCTTCAAAGGATTGCTAACTTGTGTTTTAGTTTGTATGCAAGTCGATTTAATGTTGAAACGTTTTACTTTGACTTGTCTTGTTTTCTTTTACATTGATTATCGTAGGTACTTGCATTTTTATAAAACAATATCAACCGAATTTTATGTGCAATATTATACTTACTTTAAATCAGTGTAAATTAATTTTCAAAATCTGCGAATCTGCAAATTAATTTCATTTTTATAGGCCATTACGTCCACGATATACGATTATAAATCGTATTGAATGAGAGCCGTCCTACCATTTGCCACGATGTCTCATTATTAATGGATCAATTATAAATTTAGTGATCTTCTTTTTTAGTATTTTCAAGCATCGTGTATTTGAGCATTTACTCATATATCCAAGACTGCGTTTCTATCAAAGCTGTCAGATATGGCAAACCTTCCCTATTAGGGCTTGAAAAAAATCTTCATATATTTGAGCGACGATATTGTTAGAACTATTTTCTGACATTGCTTTGATGAAGTACATCATTATAATATTCTAATGGGTATAAATGAATTCCATATAATCATTAACTCCTTCTCGGAACATAAGGTTTGTGTAACGTAGAATATGTAATATTTACGTTAATGAACGTGTAGACAGATGTGTTAACTATGCTCTTTGAAAGGAGTAACTTGATATTAAGAATATTGGTGTTGCTTTACCTTTAGATTTGGGTGTTTCTAGGAATGTAAGTTATCACTCTGTCGCTTGTTTCACAAAAGAAAGTCTGTGTACCTTTTTATGGCTTTCTGCGTAATTATTTGACCTCTGTAGGCGTGATTTTTTTACTGACTTTATATCTTGATATTCAGATCTTTGGTTTTGATAGCCCTTGGAGCTTGAAGTTTCTGGGAATGTTAGCTATTATACCGTTGCTCGTATCACTAAAGGAAGTTTATTGACCTTATGGTTATCTTTAAGCTTCTTTCACTGATTATCAACCGACATGACACATCATGAAATGAAACTCTCTGTAAATGTAATGCTATTGTTCTGAATACTCAGTGAGCGTATTACCAGTCACATGGTATATTGCAAGCAGGAACTCCTAAAATGTAATTACGTCATGAGAAAGCAAGCTGTCACTATCAAACTTATTTATGAAATCTGTGGCTTGAGAGAGATGGATGACGTCAGGTTACCGACACGGTACCTGAAACAGATTCTGTTTGAGGTACTGATTCTTTAAAGATTCTTAACAGAAAATATATTCGATACTTTAATCGACAATAATTGGCTACTCAACTAAGGAAAAATGACTAAAAATCATTTTGGGATCCATTAGGTGCATAGCACCGAAACATTGTTGAAACTCTAGTGCAAATTCATTGTGGTTGGGACTTGGTTAATTTTGTTCTCTGGTTTGCATAGGTCTCGTGCAAGATGTCTTGTTTATGTATTCAAATTACCTTGGACGTTGCCGCACCGGTGTTTGCCGTCAGTAGCTCCGGTTCCGTAATTTTCACGGCAACATGGTATTCCTTTGTTTGGAACATAATGGTTTATTTTTTTATTTTATCGTCCTTAAATGATTCTTAAAGCACCTAATTTCTCGTGGAGATTGATAATAGGCGATATTATAAAAATACGTAATTTTATTTTTGTGCTGTTGACTGTTGCATTTAATTTTTGGTTTCTTGTTCATCGAGGCAGGAATTGCATTTGGTAATGTGGTCGCGGTTAGTCTTGATATAAGATTCTGCTCCAGAAGTCTTGTTATGTGAACATCAACGCTGCCAGCATCGCAGTCATTACGACCGGGGCAGTAATATACTATTAGTTAGTCGTTGACACAATATAGAAGCTTTATCTTTGATGCCAGGTTATTTCAAATGTCTTAGTCTGCTGACCATGTAAATATAGGTGGACTCTGGAAAATTATAATTTATGATCACTAACGCGGATTGTTCCATTCTTACGTCTTTAAATGGGGTTTCATATAGGTTCTTTGCGTTGACAAGACAAAAACGCGTCAGCTATTTGGATTTAGATAGATTGGTAAGCTTCTCACAAATATTGGACCTAGGCGGTCCAAAGCTTCCAAACAAACTACAACACTCGCAATTAGCACTGCGAATTAATTATTGTTCCCTGTAAAGTTTTAAATTTTCCATGAGAGAAATGCTAAACGTGTTGTGAAAAGAAAACTTAATTAATTTTGTCCTCGCCGGCAAAGCGGTGCATATTCGTTACTGTCTCAGACTCCCTAGTAGACAAATCTGTTAATGATGTGACGCGCTAAGAGGCATAGTAAAAACTACTTCTTGAAAGTATACTTTACTTTGAGCTTATAATAAACGAATTCTGACTGATGTAGACTAATTCGGACTTATCATTTTATCCGAACCTTTTTGCCACGTGTTCAAGGTTTGCCTCTATTGATTATATTGACCAAATCTTTGTCTATTTTCTTATTGATTCACAAATAAGTAGGGTTCATTAGTTTGTACTCCTTATACAGTTGGCTGTTTTGGATATTCTAACTGAACCTTAGGGGAATCATCTTAGTCACTATTACCATGCACTATATATTAGCGAGGAGCATCAAACGTTAAACAACAATTTTACCAATATCTGAGATTTTACCTGTTATTTAAGTCATGACATAGATGTTTTGATTGTTGGCCAGCGAACTCTTTTAACACTTTTTACCTGCAAACCGGATGTAGAAGCTGGACTTTCATGTTTCCTTGTTGAGGTAGAACACCTACTTATATTATGTCTGTTTACATGAAAAATATATTAAATTTAACACTATTTAGGTGTTTGATAGTTTTTACACTTGATGTGTTTTTTGTTGTTTTTAATAGACTACGGTTATCTACTTACGCTATAACTACTTCTATTCTCCTCAAAGGAGTATAAAATAGTTGAACAAATTATGTATATTATTATTCAGCAATCAAATGCCGGGAAAAAAAAACTTTCCCGTGCCATCTAGTTACATCATTGCCAACTTCTCCTACAGTTAGCTGCCTACGTTGTATCAGTATCGTTTAATTAAGCCCATAGATGGCGCTTATTGTATTTTTTTGTAAATGTGTATTTGGTTGTCGTAAAAAAAATTTTAACGCATAATATACCTGAGTTAATAAAATATTTATTTAATAATTGTATAAATCCGCTCAACGCGCTAAATATTCTTTCAAAATACGACCGAATCCTTCCAGCCCTGGCTGGTTACCCTTCTTGTAATATTCCAGTTGTGCACATCGTGCTAGCCAAGCTGCCACTCTGGGGTATCTGAAGTAAGATAAATAGTTATATTAGTCCAAGTTAAATCATTTCTTTTGTATAGGCTTACAACCTGGAACCTGGTTTTATAATTTACGACCTTTGGTATACCGTGGTACGGAGAGTTTTCATTTTTGTGAGGCTGTGGAACCGTATATTTTGCGTAGCTGACCCATTACGCACTTTTGCAGCGCGCTTTTTTTTAGTTATATCATGTTCCTATTTCCTACATCAGATAATTCGTTCTACTACGCCAATTAAATTTTATCGGTGAGGATAGCTGCCTCTACAACTTTAATTGTTCTTGAAGCAACGCTAAATTTTATTGCCATTTATATATTGGATATTGTACTTACAATTTCTCATCAATCGGCAGTATTTCATTGAGTGAGCTGATCGTAGCTACGCAGCTAATGTCGGCCAGGGTCGGTTCCTCCCCAGCCAACCACGGCTTGACCAGAAACTTCTCCGTGAAATCATACGCTGATCTGATCTTTGCCAAGCCTTCAGGCTTTAAGGAGGTTTCGCCGAAGAAGAATATAGGCTCCTATAATATCAGATAAAAATATTTTGTAAATGGGTAGTACGAAGGGGTGTATTTATAATAATTGTGTTTACAGATTCCGTGATTATGAACGTCGTTCCAGACCCATTTTGTACCTTTTTTTAATAAACCATTTAAAGGATTCAGCACGGAAGACGTATTAGGAACAAAACATCTGTAGTAATTTACCATTCCCAAAAAAATATTTTAGTTCACTTGCATTTTTCGGAGGCTGGCACTTAACTATAGCTTCAACCTTACTATTCGATTTATGCAATCCGTTCCTATCTATGACATAACCGAGATACTCCACCGAACCCTAGTTGCCAAAATATCCTATATTAGGGAACTTTATAATTCATACATGTACGAGTAGGGAACATCTTATAATCTAAGAAAGATCAACAACAGCATAGACAATATTAACCATGAAGGCCATATACTACAAGCATATAGAGTATAATGAAAAAACAAATAAATCATTCACGCCTCATTAAATAGATATTGAACGATTAGCTAATCAGTATCTTATACTTGAGGATGATTAAATTATATTTTTAAGGATTATCCGATTTGGCTTTAGTTATTATCAGATTTGGTCAAATATTGTTTTGTTTTGTATTCGCCTGCTATATTTTCTTACAAATTTATTCTAAAATAAGCAGCTACAAAGACAACGCAATTAGATCAATGTTTGAAAAAAGCCCAAAGCTTTCACGTTCTTCATTCGATTTTGTTATTATGTTAGGTGATCCATGATAACTTTAACATTTTCATTTACGAATTTGCGAAAGAAAATATTTATGATAATATTGCAGATTTTGGGGAGATAACATGATACGGTAATATTTAGACCCCGATGAATGTTTCGGCACCAAATATGTTGTGAATAAACATAGAAAATAATTATAATGTAAAAATGTAATGTATTGAGAACTCGTGACAGCAGGGTAAAAAGTAAGAGCGAGAACCACAGATAAATCATTAATATTATTCAGATATTATAAATTAAAATAGTTCCTATTATGATAACACCAACAATAATACAACCCATTTCAAGAACTCATCTATCCTTAGTTCGAGATACCATACTAACAAATTCTATGTATCGTTACGTTCTTGCATTTTGATACAAATCTAAAGCAGAATCTTTGATCCACTATCTATTACTTAGGCTGTATCCCCAGTCGGCAAACTGTCAGCGGCCGACTGAGTTAGCGGCGTATCGGTTTAGTACGCCCTTCCATATATTTGAAATGGAGTGTTCACAGTTTGCTAGTTTGCGCTCACTCTACGCAGTTTGCTGTGTTGCGTGCGCCGATTGATTCAGTGAGCGGCCGACTCACAGCAAAACCGGTTCCAGTCGGCGGCGGCGATATTCTTGTTCGCCGGGCGTAGTGAGTCCGTTTGCCGCAAACTGTCATGTGGACAGTTGACAGTTAAAATTCAGTCGGTCGGTCGACCTAAATAAGCGGCTAACCCATAACAGTTTGCTTGCGACGCACGCAAATTGATCTGAGTTTGCAGCTAAATCGAATTTCAGTTCGCCACATATTTGCGGCTCACTCAGTCAGCCGCTAACAGTTTGCCTTCTGGGGACACAGCCTAGAGTGCCTATCGCTAACCATAGATAAGAGTTTATATGAAAATAGCGATAAAGTTCTTTTCGTCTAACTGTGCGTTGTTCTTCTAATAAAAGAATAAGACACTTATCCGTGTAGCTAATGAAGGTTTTCCCACCTGTCTCTATCTAAAGCAGCATCTTTCACGCTCTTTTACGACGCCAACCATTCCGGTTATCTGACTCATATAGCTAAGTCCCTCGTCCATGCTTTCCTTCCATCTTCTCTGTTAATGATAAAATGATAGCTGAGGAGATAGGGTGAAGAAGAGGGATATGAAAGGGAAAAAGACGATATTATACCATGAACATTGTATTCACAAGACAGCAACCAAAACACAACTCCAATGACATAGAACAAAATATAAAAGAATACAATTTAAATATATTAAAAATAAAGTAAAACTAAAAAGAGGTCTAATCACCCACATTCTCTTTTTAAGATGTTCTCTATGAGGTTATATATCATATTCTATGAAATAGCCTATCATGCAATATTATTGACAGATAACCGATACTCACATCATTCGTTCGGAGAGCTGGGTACAAAATTCCACTGTCGAAATGCAGCATCAAGTCCACGACAGCTCTCTGTTCTGGATCAATTGGGTACAACGAACTGCCTTTAGCGTATTTGTTCACCAGATAGGTGATTATGGCGTGGCTGTGAAATAAATTTCCACACGTTGAGGTGTTTGACATCAATACATAGTTTGTTTTCATATAATTTTTAAGTTTTTTTTTATTTTTCTGTTGTAAATATT